>JAREIS010000117.1:655000-1855000 GCA_030060385.1 Muscicapa striata striata | reverse complement strand
AGGCTGAACAAAGTTTTATAATAGTATTTACAGTTCTCCAAAGAGGAAAGAATGCACAATGACCACTTCATATCTTTTTGCTTTACTGAATTCACCACTATCACTTTGTAATATGAGTGTGTAAGGTGATACTATGCCCAGAAAATAAGTTATCTTTGACACAGCAACATGAGTAAATATAAAATTTTAAAAAGTAATTATGAATATTAGCCAATCAGAAGCATATGCTCTGCAAGCTATTTTTAACAGTTCAACTTCAGATCTCCTTCTATTTTAAAAGCTTTCAGAAATAAAATCTGTTTAATGATCTGGACAGTATTTGCTGATATGAGATTACATTGATCAGTGTGCAGAGCATTTGCACATTTGCATGAAAATTGGCCTTCTAGGAAAGATGTAATGCATCTTGATTTACCTTTGACAGCTATTCACTTTTTTTGATATTTGGCAGGACATTTTCTGTAACATGGTATTCCTGCAAAGCCTCTGTTGGAACAGACTGTAAATGGCAGAAATGGGACACAAAAGCCAAGTTTGCCTGCCTTTCCACCTGATTACCTGATAGACTGCACTTATGGCAACATCTGTAAACTCATCTTTTACCACTTTGAACAAAGTCAGAGTACAGGTGAAATCCCTTCCCTCATCTACAGCTAAGTTAAACACACATTAGTCTGTCTCATGTTATGTGTCATATTTTTAAATAACATTTTCCTTATATAGGAGGATGACTTTGAACCCAAAATGGAATGTTAAGTTTCCAAGGTGCACAATTTTTGAATTTGTTGTAGAGACTATGACTGGTAATAGAAATACTGGTGATACAGCAGTAACAAGCATTCTTTCCTTACTACCTGTATGTTGTACCATTCTGTTCTGAGGAGAGGTGTATTTTGAAAAGCTGCTGTATCTGAATAAATTGATTTTCACTGTGTTCTCAGCAGATTAACAGTAAGTAGAAGCTATCTTTTTACAAAGCTTTATCGCTTCTTTCAAAAAGTCCTCCTTCTTCAATCCATTCTGATACCAATATTGACCTGCTGATGGGAATGCATCTTATAAAACCTGCAGATAAATGTCTCCTGGCAATGCTTACACAGACATATTTTTTTCTAACTGAAGACTTTGGGCTCTCTTTTAAAGGCAAGAGGGAAAAAAAAAAATTGTGTGTATGCAAGCCTCCCATGCAGGCTATATATTAAAATGGGATGGTTTAGGTTCATCAGTGCCTACAGCAACACACAAAAAGTTAAACAAATAAATACCCTATACTAGCTAAATGATAGAAATATGGACTGGGAAAATTTGCCTAAACATCACTCATTGTCATGGCAGAGCTGCACATCTGGTGATGTACTTATTTGAAATTTTCCTAAATAGCATGATATCAAAACTATTCTTACCATCGGTGACTTCTGGGGTGTTGGACGACTCATCCACATCAACCACAGCAGAATTCCCTGCAGCAGACAGAGCAGTGGCTACAGGCAATACACCAATCAGCAGCAGCTCTACTCTCTGCTCCAGTCTCTGCCTGGCCTGGCAGCTTATCACAACTACAGAAAAACACAAATATCTCATTGGCAAAGTGCTGGCAGCTTGACTTTAACAAAGCAATTAAACACAGAAGCTAAATGTGCTTAGAGAAAGACAGAATTCCAGTAAAGGAGCAAGACAACTAAAAGGTTTTCCCAACCTCTACCTTTTTTCCGTTGTGGTGAAGTAGTAGAAAATATTGCTAAACAAAAAAAAAAACCTGTTTAATTAGTTCCCAACAACATTTGCAAATTTCTCCTCTTTCTTTAATCATGAAACGTATCTTCATTTTAGTTCAACTGCTAATAGGAATTATGGCATAGTTTGAAATATGCCAGTAAGAAAGGAAGACTGAAAAAACCAAAAAGATTAAGATTAATTGAAAGAATATTAAGTTACTCTTTGTTTTCTTAGTTTAAGAATACTGTTATTCAAACTTCATCTTTAATAGAAATATGCCAGAATAAAAAGCATTCTCACACAAGTTTCTGTTTGAAGCATCATAGAAATTCTTTCAGTTCAGTGAGTGATTTTAATTTACTGCTTCCAAATTATGTCCTTTTCATTACAAAGCTGTTAGGTTTTAGCTTTTACACTAATTTTTATAAAGCTTATTTCAATAGGTATTTTTTCTGGTTCTTTCATATTTATTGGCACAGAAAAAGGTGAAAATTACATAAAAGCACTGAAAAAAATATTTTCCCAAACTAAAGACCTAGAACTTCCTAGAGTTCTGGGAATCAACATGAAAAAGAACAGCTGACCATGTACTTCTCAGTTTCAAGACTAAAAAGTAATTTTCATCAGAGTTAGACCCAATGTTTCTTCAAAATTAACTCTGAAATTAACATCAGGAACTAATGATTAATAATTTGGAACCATATCATGTTGAATCTTTATGCAGTGTTTAAAAAAAAAAGAGGAAGGAAACCCCTTTTTTGGATATCATGTTTATTTAGCTTCAACTTTCAGTTCTGGCACTTTATTCACTACCATAACTCTGCAAAATAGATAATTACACAACAAGTCCAGTTCAATTTACTTTCTCCCTTGGTCTTTCCCTGTTTAACAGGGTGTAACTAATTTCTAGAGATCCCTTAGATTTTCCATGAGGAAGAGTTACTGAAATAGTTCAACACACATCTTTTTGTTTAAATGTATGACCTTATATTTAAAAATAGATTACATTCTCTGTATTCAACTAGTTTACCAAATGTTTCAGATTACTCTGTGCATATTTTGTCCTTTTCTATTCTAAGTTCATCTTACTACCAAAATTGATTTTACATTTTCTCTTTTCTTAATGGCTAAGTAATATTTATAAATAAAATCCAGATACACCTAGGATTTGACAGGACAAGTCCCTGAGCAAGCTACCCTTGAGCAGGGGGTTGGATTGATGACCCCCAGTGGTCCCCTCCAATTAAAATTGTTGTATGCTTCTTCGACTCTACACTCTACAAGAATTAAAAGAATATTCCAGATGATCCTCCATTTGTAATCACTTTTATAAGACAGCCAAGGTATCATCTACTTAACATGTATTACATGGGTTGTGACCACTGATCATTTTAATTAGTCTCATGAGATAGAAAGCCAAGTGACTTCTAGAAGTTTAAGTGAATTAAGATGCAAATAGGAATGACCCTAAGATGAACTCCCTATTATACCAGCAAAGCAGTTCAGGGTTTTGACACAGAAACTTGTAGCCTCCAGGCAATTCTAATAAATGTCTGCATTAAAAGAGAGGATAATATTCTTTTGATCATTATTTAAATTTATTTTCTTTTTAAAGTAGATTTCTTGTTATTACCTGCTTTGGATTTATACATTACAACTTAAGTTTTCTAAATGCCCATTTTTAACTGAAAACCATAGACTTTCAAAATCAAGGTAGGAATGGATAAATTCCATAAACACACTTACAAACACCTATTTCTGTTTTCTGGGACATTCTTGAAAGACCTAGTTTTTCCTTGAGGAAAAAATATTAGCATAACATAACCTGCTGATGGCCAAAGTACAATATGTATTCAAAATTAATGCAATGATTTTTTTATGTATTACAAACATTTATTGAACATAAACTAATGGATAACATTGTTAAATATATGCTACAATTTCATTTTGCTGTTTTAAAATAGCATTCAGGAATTTGAAATTACTTAAGAGTTCATAGTATGTGAGCTTCTAATCATATACAGAAGCTATGTCACTTAAGCAATTCATGAATGTTAAACATTTCAATTCATAACTTACATAGAAAGTATTGGGTCCTGCACTTTAGTCACAACAACCTCAGGCAATGGGGCAAGAAGGGTTGGAAAGCTGCCCCATGGAGAAGGACCTGGGGATGTTGGTAAAAATAGGCTGAACATGAGCCAGGTGTGCCCAGGTGGCCAAGGAGGCCAGTGGCACCTGGCTTGGATCAGGATCAGAGTGGCCAGCAGGAGCAGGGCAGTGACCTTCCCCCTGTCCTGGGCACTGATGGGGCCACACTGTGAGTGCTGTGTCCAGCTCTGGACATTCAGTTCAGGAGGGACATTGAGGGGCTGGAGCGTGTCCAGAGAAGGGAATAGAGCTGGGAAAGGTTCAAGATTAAGTCTAAAAAGAGTGACTGAGGGAGCTGAGGGTGTCTAGCCTGGAGCAAAGAAGGCTCAGGAGAGATCACCTCCATCTCTAGAACCACCTGGAAGGAGGGTGTAGCCAGGTGGGGTCAATCTCTTCTCCCAAGTAACAAGAGACAGGACAAGAGGAAATGGCCTCAAGTTGTGCCAAGGGAGGTTTAGATTGGATACTGGAAAAATTTCTTCATGGAAAGGGTGGCCAGGTGATGGAACAAGGTGCCCACAGAACTGGAGGAATCATCACACCTAAAAATACTCCGAAACGAGAGATGAGGTGTTTAGGGATGTGGTTTGGTGTTACATGGAGGTGCTGGGTAAATGGCTGCACTCAGTGATCTCAGAGGTCTTTTCCAACTTTAATGATTCTATGATTTCAATGAAAGCAACAGCCCAATAAAAGGGAGATATATCTTGAAGAGTGCCAGTGAATTACACAACAGCTTTAAACAACACAACAAATATCCACATTAATATACATAGTTCTAATGCTAATGAGACTCATTAAAGCCATCATTTTGGGCAACAGTTGATTACATGATAATATTCTGTTTCATTCCTTAAGGTATTAAAGTGTAAATTGAAGAGATGAAAGTTCTAATTAATACCACATCATTGGCATTTGTCTACAAGTAAAGAGTCCTTAAGCAATATAAATTAATGAAAGTACAAATATCTGTTTCTATGTTTTTTTCCAGAATTTTTTCACGTCTCTTAATACATTTAATTATATTCATTTATTCAGTCAAAAAAAGGTAAGCTGAAAGGACAAGCTGGTACAGAATTGGTCCCAACTCTACACACTGGGCTGTAGTTTCAGGATAATAAATTTAAAAAGCTGTTCAAAACTTCCTATTTCATAGCTCTGGAATTATATCATACCATAAAAATACAGATGGTCAAATATATAAGTATTTATTATCCCCAAAATAAGCAAGAAACCTCCCAGAATGTCACTCATCTTTTCATGCAATATTATTTTCAGGAGCAAGGGGAAAACTTACTGCTACTTAACTACGTTATATTCTGGTTTTGATTAACACACGAAATTCAAGGCTGAGAGAAGCAGCACCCTGCAGACTCTCCAGAAAGGTGTTCTGGGTATTTGAGAAGAAGTCTATCCTTGAGTAAGTCCTTTGTGCAGTTTATCTTCAGTTCTCAAACTCAAGATTAACTGGGACACTGAAGGGCACAGGCCTTAAGATTTACAACTGACCCCAACTCCTTTTATCCACAATAAGAACAAAGTAACGATCTAGATTTGCTTAGGAAGTGAGAGAAGATTTTGGTTTTAATATGTGATTTTATCTTTTTTTTAAGATACAGCCAAGGGCTGCTGCAAATTCTTGTGATCAAGCAAGTGAGAATATAACTGATTATTTGACTTTCTTAAATATGTTGTTCAAGCTTTTTTCAAGCATTACCTACCTGATTTCTGCTGTGGTGCTTCAGATGTTCCATTAATTGGATAGATCCAGAGTATTCCCTGAGTTTTCCCATTCTCTGCTACAATAACATTTCTAGAAAAATAAGAGTATCACTTAGACTGCTGAAAATTCTCTTCCAAATTCATCTAGACTTAAGAGTTGTTGGAAAGGTTAGATTCTATATGCTGTAATTCTAACCATATCTGAAAAAAACATGAAATTAAATCCAGCTAAATATATCAGCTATAAATTATATCGATATAACTTAGATCCACTTAGTATATTTGAATATTATAGATCTGAAAACATTTGGCCTGATCTGTATTCTGTCAGGTTATGTTTACACTGAGATAAAGTTTCTGCAGTTTATGAATTACATAAAAATATCAGGATGAGAATCATTATCCCAAATATATTGAAAAAACACAGATACCTAA
This sequence comes from Muscicapa striata striata, assembly GCA_030060385.1. NCBI lineage: Eukaryota > Metazoa > Chordata > Aves > Passeriformes > Muscicapidae > Muscicapa > Muscicapa striata. The sequence continues at coordinate 1,848,976 of JAREIS010000117.1, read as the reverse complement.
AAGCTTTCATTTGCCCAATATCCATAACCGCACCTGCAGCCAGTACTTTACATTTTCTTTATTTAAAGCAAGAACAGGTAGGTATTAAAACAGACAGAAATCTTACTCTGGATCTGCATACTTTGCAGGGTACATTAAAAGCTTTTGATGGATACCCACTGCCCTTAAAATCAGGCACTGGACTGCCCTTGGGAGCTACACATGAATAGTCAATGGGATAAATGATGATAGGATTGAGCATCCTCAACTACTTTTTCTTTTCCTATTAGAATAAATTACCTGGTTAAGTCTGTATTTGATTCAGCAGTAACCACATAAGGCCAGTTTTCACCGTTTTCCCTCATTACATTTATTACCACCACTGCTTTATAAATTTTCATTTCAGCTGGCATGAATAATACAGGGATTTCCAGTTTTTCTTTTGGAGCTAATCGGATTCCTGCAAGATGGAACAGATTATTGTGACATTTTGAAAGTTTTCAAAATATTTTCTGTCATTTTACTTGTATCTTTCCCTTTTTCTTTTTTTAATCACTGTTTAACTTTTTATCATATCTTACGGTTTTCCCTGTAAAAGTTCTATTTACCCTGCCTTTGGTACCAAAAAGAAAAAAAACAAAACAAAAAAACCAAAGAAACAAAACCACAATTAAGTGAATGTCCCATATTTAATATTCAGAGATCATGTGTAACATATGCATATCAATCCTATGATTTTATAGGGCCTAAGTCATGTTTTTTTCAGCTGTGGGTTACATCTGTGAGTAACACTGCATAAAAAATATCAATCCAAAAACAAATGCTCACATTCAAGATAACTGTACTATATTTAAAAGAATCTTCATTATTATTATTATTATAGAAATCATGTATTTTCCATATGATTTTTTGATTGATGTTGCTGTTTAAAAAAAACAATCCAACTAAACTTATGTTGTCTGTAATGAAGGTAGCCTGATATTTTGAGTCTTTAAGGGCCTTTTTCCAGTGACTTGCCAGTCTGCCAAGCTATTTCAGAAATTTCAGAAATAATTGAAAGATTGCACAGAATAGAACAAGTAAATCAGTCTTTTAACTATAAAGCTTCTTGTTTGAAAAGAATTCTTGGAATTTGCAGGAAATGACACCTCAGGGTTAGGGTTTCAGCTTTAATTCTATCTGCAGAAAATCCTCTTAGTTATGAATAACTGCTTCTACATTAGGCTTTGGATCAGTTTTTGTGATAATATTTCACACTTTCTACAACGAATACAAGCTGATGCAGTTCTGTGGGTTTCACTCCCTGAGAATGACTGCATCTGCTGCAGTCACCCTGCCTGGGACATGCAGCACCCTCCTGGGATTGCTTCTTTGATCACCACAGGTGGCTTTGTGCTCAAAAAATGTCAGCAGGGAAACTTTACCTGATGCTACAAATGATGACCTTCCTACAGCCAAAATTCCTCGAGGGTGAAGACCTCAGTGCTGAGAGTTGTAGAAGAGTGGGTGAGAGGGAAATTATAATGCAGTCTTGGAAAGGACAAAATAGAAAAAAAGGTGGAGCCACTGAAGTTTGGAAATTAAGGTGGAAGTGTAGGGAGAGCAAACAAAATTATATCAGACAGGAATACAGGAATGGCCAGAAAGGCCAAAAAAAGCTCAAGTCACACCAGGGAAGGAGAGAAGGGTTTGAAAAACAACTCTCCAAAACACAGAACAGGAGTCTGGACTCCTCATCTGCACTAATTCCCCACCAGCATTTAATCATTAATCTATATGTGTTAAGCTTTTTGATAGAAACACTCTTAAAATAAACTAACCAAATTAAGATGGGAAAAATCAATCTTAAATTAGAAAAGTTGGGAATATTTAAAACCACACAACTCTGCAGGATTTCAACCTCTCCCAGTCAAAAAGGCCTCAGGACATCAAATATAGACCACTGCCTCACTTTATTACAAATGTGAAAAGCTATAGGAAATTCTTACCTAAACATACCTGAATTTCTGTATGTAAGAGATTTATCACATACTAATTAAGAAAAATTAACTAACTGCTTTGCATTTGTGATTGCTTCATTCTTGTGTATTAGTAGAAGTTCATAATGGCAAGAGCAATTTGCATTTGAAATATTTACTTGAAAAGCCTTGTATCATGAAAGAGCTTGAAAATATCTTAATTAAAAATCCATTAGAATGTTAATATCTAAATTAAGAAAAAAATCTCACTTTGATAAAGATTTAAGATTTTTCTTTAGATCTTTGAGGCCTTTTCTATCAAGCCCATACCCAAATATATACATATATTGTTGGCAACCACATGGTCAAAATGAAAATCTTTTAAAATTAGCAACTCATTTTTAATCCAGTATCTTAAATAAATAAACTGATATCCTGCACAGTTGCAATAGCCCTGAAGAATCTGAACTGGGATCCATCCCTCTGGATCAGAAACCCAGCACAGCACTGACACACTGTTCTCTCCCACTGAAAGGAGTCAGCTCTCTGCTGGGATTTGCCCACTTTGGGCTTACTCTAGTCTAGCTAAGACAAAGGCATGCAATATCTTTAAAACAGAAGAGTATACTACAGGATATATTTGCAATTAGATTGCCCTGAATCCACACATACATGGATACCAAAATAATGTAAACACTTTGTAACACCATTACAGCACATCCTTAAGTTTCATTTGCAAAGCTTTAAACAGATGGCAAATAGAACAGACTGTAAGCTTACAACTTGTTATATACATTACATAGATATTTTGAACTGTAGCTTAATTATGCCTGTTACAGGACAGAGCCCCTAGGGTTTCTTTTAAATAGATTTTAATACAGAATACATATGATAGCATTCTGGGTCATTCTGGTAGAAAATTTGTTATTAAAGATCATGAAAAGACTAATTTTATAATATTGCTGTTGAAACAGATTGTATTCACACTTCTAATAAAAAATCTTCTTAAAAGAAGATGTTCATAATAAGGGTAATTTTATATCATCAGGCTTGCCTGCAGCTGTCAACTAACCAACTGATCATTAACTGCTAATACAGATTTATTTCATTAGGATTTTGGCTAGTTAATAAGATAGATAAAATAGGCCTAATAGCAAAAATAATCTGCTTTTGATTTTTCTTTCCCCTTTAGAGAATGTGGGCTAGCACACAGAAAATAGCTCTGTGTACAACTTTAATAAAAATCAGTGTTAGCTCCTATTTGCCTGGGAACATCAAGTACTCTGCCAGGGATACCAAAAATTAATATCAATGGCTGATCCCTTGTCTTCGTGTAATTAATTTACTGCAATGAGTATCCACAAATTCTTTTGTAAGAAATCCACAGCAAGCCCCTTTTCTGAACACAGGTACATCACATTTGGTAAAAAGCTTTGGGCCAGATTTTGGTAATACCTCACTCCTCTTTCACTGTCCTACATCCCGTTAGGAAAAATTTAGCAAAGTAAGCTCAGCTGACACTTTAAAGACTGGAGGCATCTGACTCAAACCAAGGGCTGCAATTGAGTCAACTGCCTTACAAAGAAGTGTGTGGAGCTCTGCATAATCCCTCATTTCATTTTTAGGTAATCTTTTGTTAAGCCCTGCCTCTAGCTTCCCCAGAGAAGAACACTGCTGGAGAACACTGATTCTGTAAAAGATTCCTCAGGCACTGAGCCTAGAACTCAGAACTGGACTAGATAATAAATCAAAATAAGCATATTTTAAATCACTGGCTACAATTCTTTGGGACATTGCACTGTGGTTGAGCTCTGTATAGCTTCAGTGTCAGCCCTAGAAAGTTCAGCACTGTGAGAGCTAAAATTAAAGCAGCAGTGGATGCCCATAGCTGGGATGCTATTTGGAAGGGATACAGATGGGTAAAGATGCATTTCTTGGCTTTACAGTAGGTTAGGAAAAATGTTAAGAGCAAAAATACCAGGCAGTGCCATGGTGATAAAATTGTGATGGCAAGGAATAAAATATTCTGCAATATGTCATCCTCCCACTGAACTTTAACCTAAATCCATGTATTTTTTTGTATTAGTAAGGTGCTTTGCAGGTAGATTTTCTAGATGTTGAAGTCCATCTCCCTCATGCACTGCTCTTAATTCTGTAGCATCTGAGTGCCTCCCATTGATTTTACCCAGAAGAAGAGCACTCAGTTCAGTCTCCTTTAATTGAAAAAGAGATGAGACAGGGCTCAGAATATCTTGATGAAATCTCATTTGGAGGGGGCACTTTTATTTGTTTGTTTGTTTTCTTGATAGTTTCTCCATTAAAATTACTATAGCAGCATTTACATTAAACCCACAGACAGCTCTGCTAAAATTAGCACTGGCCATGTAAATGTCAACCCAGCATAATTTTTCTCTGTTTTCTCCTATTATACTCAGAATCTGGAAAGGGCAACCTCCAAAATATTCAGAGAGAGCAGCTGGGGAATTATTGCTAATTCCTTCTCAAGGAATTCATTGAGAAAAGGAGAAGTGATATCAGACAGTAAAGAGTGAGATATTGCCAGTGCACCAGTATCTGAAATGCATAAAAAAAAAGTCAGACCTAGGTATTAATTTATTTTCATCTGCTGGAAGAGATAAAATCCTGGGTCACATATGAAAACTAAGATCTTTTATAGCAGTTCTCCTAGAAGTGTTCCATTGCTAAATCCCAGGAGTTTAATAAAGAACAAACAACATTTCTGCCTCGACTCTTATTAAGGGTGGGTTCACTTTTGTTTGCATCTTTTTCCTTTTTTTTTTTTTTTTAAGTGCTTCCAATGAGGCTGCTTGAATTTTTTATTTTCTTTCATTAAAACACAATCACAATCCCTTGTTATGGATTCTAATTTAAAAACTGTGAGAGTAGAAGCCTGTGGTAGTTTTGCTACATCAGTATTATAATTATTCAGTCTCAATGAGTAAATATAAATAAAATTTTCTGAATTGGCAGTCATCATACAATAGCCAACAGCCTCCATCTGTGCAGATATTCAAAATTTGACTGGCCATGGTCTTGGACAACCTGATGGAGATGAACCTGCTTGAGCCATGGAGGGTTTGCATGGAAAAAATTATTTCAAGAGATTCCTTACACTTAAACAGTTCTGTGATTCTGGAATTCTGAGGTCAGGGTAGATCACTAGGCTTTGTCTTGTTTCTGATTTTTCAGAGTTCATATAAAATGCATCCTTGTTTGCAAAAGCAGACACAGACAGTTTTCTCAGTGAATTACAGGTGATATGAAAAACAGTGCACCCTGCAAAGGGAAAGCATGAATGCAAGAACAAGAGATCACCCTGACATAATTAGATTTTGGGTGCAATTAAAGGCAAAGAAGCATCTTCTCTGGGACAAATAAAATGGAACATAATGCACTTCAAGGTATTTCAAGTTCCATACAAATAGATAAGTAAAAGAACTAATAAAATAACCATGCAAAATGCCAGCAAATAAATTTGCCTTATCCCGTATTTTAACATTTGCATCATCATTTTCCTCCTTTCAGTAAAGTTCATTTAGGTAGGTGGGGTGCAAGAGAGGTTCCTTTCACAGATGGTTCACAGTGATTTTATTCCTAGGACATTCTCTGCTTCAGGAATTATGGATACTTATACCAAGAGGTAGAGTTGTGTATTCCCTTTCCTCTGGCAGTTTCACAAAATCCCAGAATACTTGAAGCTGGAATGGTCCTCTGACAGACAAATGGTCCAATACCTCTCTCCAACCAAAGTCACCTACCTGGACTCTGCCCAAAAAGGTTTTGGATATCTACAAGGATGGAGACTCCATAATTTTTCTGGGCAACCTGTTCCAGTGCTCAATCTTCCTTGCAGTAAAAAAAGCATTCCCTTTGTTCAGATGAGAATTTCTGTGTTGCCTGTCACTGGGCACCACTGAAAAGAGCTCCTTTTCCATCCTTTTTTCACCCTCCCTTCTGGTACTTATGCAGAATAATGCAATCCCTCTGAGCTGATGAATTACTTAGTTGTAAAAGTTAAGTCATGAATATGCAGCTCAGATGCTAATAAACAATTTCACAAATGACTGGTTAAAACTTTATAAGTTGCTTTAAGAAAGACATGGCACAAATAATGGTTTCACAACATCACTACCATAAGCACAAAGTAAAGTATATTTGAACATGTTTATAAGATTTGTTCACTATTTTATGGATCTTGTGTTAATACAATTTTGCATACTTCTGGCAGAGATATGGATTATTAAATTAAAATATTTCATTTAGAATAATTTCTTTCTGGTACAAAACAATGGATACAAGTTAAACACTTGCTATTTAGATTAAAATAAATGGATCGAGAACAGAGCTCAGTAATTAAATATATTGTTTCATTTAATGCAATTTATTTTGTTTTTAAATTAAGCATGTCTAAAAGGCCAAGTATAAAGTTTTCCTTCCATTTATAAAATTATCCTTCTCTAACTAATAGCTTACAGTGCAATTTCAGTATAAATCAAAACAATTATTTTGACAGAAACACCTATTACATATATTTATTGTTGAAGTACAGAAACAATGCTTACAATGGTTAAACACACTGAGGGAAAAAAAGATCTTTAACTTTGAGAAAACTTCAAAAATATATTTAACAGAGATCATTACATTTAACAGTCACAATCTGTTATTGAAACTAAATAAAAGTTTTTTAAATCCCAATATAAAATTGCCAGTTAATATATTTCACAACAAAGTCTCCATCACTTCCCAATCACTCCTGATTATAAATTTTGATGTAATAAACTTCTGAAGCAACACAAAAAAATAATGTAAAATCCTAAACTAATTTATCATAGATAATCCCTCTTTTCTCTGAGCTCTGATACCTGCTGTTTTGACTTTGGGTAAGTATTACAGACCTGTCTAAAAATTTAAAAAAAAATGGAACAACATTCATATAGGTGCCACATTCAATTATATCTTACATCTCTGCTGCTACCTTATGCACTTGTCTTGACAGCATGGGATATCTTTCCAATTTTCCTTCAGAGGTGCTGGGGTGATGGGCTTGGGGCTCATTTTACAGAAACCCAGTCGGGTGGCACATCAGGAAAGACACATCCAAATGAAGGATATGAGAAAACAAGGAAGCAAGGCTGAATCCAGCAGTACAGAGAAACATGAGGCAAGTGTCAGACAAGGAAAATCATTGTAAAGCCAGGGAATAGTTCAGCAATAGGGATGAAAAAATGAACAAACAAAGCACCTGGGGAAGCAGCAAAAGGGTAACAGGCCTAGACAATAATTCCCATAATTAAGCCATGGCAGACAGAGAGCAGCATGTGTGGAGAAGCCAGACTATTATAATAAAGTCATTTGGCAGAGGCAATGCTTAAGAGATAAGAGTAAGGAGTGAAAAATTATCAAGAATGAAAGTAGTAAGTTTTCTATTTATCCTATTGTCCAGCACTTATTCTAAAACTTCATAGTGGACTGACAGTTTCTCTTGCTTTCTTCTTCCAAATCTATTTCTTTCCCCCAGTAATCTGACAGTTAGTAGATCTACCCCATCCTCCTTTGACCAGCTCATATATCTTGAAATTGTTTATCATCCTTATTTTTCTGATGACCATTTTGTTGATAAAACTCTGTAGATCATCCTGGCATCCAAAACCTAAATGTCTGAAATATAGTAATGTCTTAAGGTCACAGTCACTGAAAGCAGGAGGCAAACTTCAAAGTCAAAGATGCAAAACCTCTTACAAATCAGCACTGTAAAACATACAATACTACACCTCTTCTCTGAGTGATTATATTTGGGACAGAATAAACAATAGAAAAGTAAAAGCTCAGATACAGCAGGTAAATTTTCTTTTCCTCAGCTAAATATTCATTTTAGTTCTGCACATTTGTAAATATAATTGACATTCTCAAGAGACATTAATTGATAAGGAATTATATAGAAGAAAGACTACAAACTCAGTGTGGATGGAGAGTGCTGAGCTGAGTGGAGTGATAAGATGGCCATAATTTTTAAACATGGTATCTTTCATTCTCTACTTCAGTAAAAGAAAATCTACACCCACTCAACCTCTTGCCCCTCTGCTACAGTGCATTAGTTCTGTGTTTAACAAACACTCCATGGGCACAAACTGCCCAAAATCTTAACAAAGTAGAAAATCAACAAGAAAATGCAAGAGCCACACAAGAAATGGCACATGCTTCTTAAACAAGTGGGACTTTCAATTTAGTGCCTGGTCACAAAAAACCCCACCAAACTTTGTGCTTTCTCTCTTAAGAAAAGTTCACATTACCTTAAGAAGAAGTACTAGCAAGTAAATTAAGACTATGAAAACTTCTCTATTTCTTAATCTTTTTATAGATTGAAACATACACAAAAGTGTCTTGAGTTCATGCCTGAAAGGAAACTGTAATTGCTTCAGTTCAGATGTAATTGAATTTCTGACATATGTCAAATATCTGATTACTTTTGACAGATGTGTTTTTACTTCCACTTTAAACTTCATGGATATATGTACCTCAGTCTGATCTCTGAAAGGACAGTCAAATTCTGAAGCTATGGCAGATTTTAATCAAAATCTGCAAAGTGTTGTGAAATCACTAATGACACCAGTGCTGTTACATCCTTCTACTTGTTACATACAATCAAAAATTGTGCTGCTCAAGTGTTCAGAAGACATATCACACTTCATACAGCAGACAGTAACTGGAAACAGTGTGACTGTGAGTCATATATATATATATAGAGAGAGAGAGAGAGAGAGAGACAGAGAGAGACAGAGAATTTATGCATTTTTATAATCCTGGTAAGCACACTCTTAATCATTTAAGGATTTACAGGTTTCTGTAGTAAGGCAGAATTGATTTCTGCTTTTTTTTTTTGTCTCTTCATACTCAAGAGAACAGATAAAGATGGTAAGAGGAATCCCCTTTAAAAGTAATGTTTTCTCATTAATTTGACTTGTGTCATAAAACAGTAGTTCAGTGAATGACAGAACCCACAATATGCTACATGTATTTTATAGCTATGAACAGCAGTATTATTGTAAGTGGACTAACAGTAACTTCTTCCTAGCCTATCAAATTAGACAAATATTTTTATTGCTTCACTTTTGTATCCTTTTCACCTACTCTGTTTTGTGTGCAACATGCTAAAATCCAACATGTGGCAATGCCAGCCTCAATGCTAAACCATGACACATGCCAGCAGGTGATCTCCAGATTCCAAAATTCTGAAGAAATCAGTTACATTTATTATTCCATCTGAAAATAAATCTGGTTTAAATGAAAATATATATCAAGTTCCTACCTACAAAGAAGAAGAGCAAATAAAACACAAAAGAAAATTCTTTTATTTACTTAAAAATCCCTAGTCAGAGCACCAGTTTGTAGACCTGCAGGTTCAGTCTTTATTCTAAAAGTTGGCCCCTTAAATGAAACTTTTCTATTCACAGTTTTCCAGATAGAGTTTTTTGTCCTTGTCCTTACAGGTCAGCTAGGATATTGCTGCAATTTAACTGAAGCATTTGGGGCTTAGCTAGGAGCTGATGTCTTCAGAGAATGTGGACTTCACACAGAAATAGCCTAAGACATTACCAACAGCAATAGACAACTTGGTATTTAAACCAAGCATTCTTCTCTTCCTAATGCCAGTTACAAGTTCAGGATGTCTCCTGTGGTCTATGGTAGTGAGAAGGGAAAGATAAAAATCATGTGCACTGAAAACAAGATTGCAGGACTCAATTCATAAAACCTTATGTAAGAAAAGTAAATCCCTGAGAGCAGACTAAGACCCTTCATTTTTTCTATTTATTAGGGTGTCATTTTGATTACTTCCTTGGCCAGGAGAAAATACAGTCAAACAATAGCCTGGATGACACTGCTGTTGCATTTTATCATATTTTTAGGAATGAGTACTGACTTGACTGCAGTGGTCTCATACAGAAGCCAGCAATCATACCTCTAGGATGACAATTTACAGAATACATCTCATGTTATGACTGCTCTCATTGACATGCAAAACCTGCTCCAGAGTTTATCAAGACCATAACAGAACAATAATTTGTCCCTAGAGGAAATACAGAAAAAAAGCCATCAGCAATATTCTCTAGCAAGAAACCGTTCAGCTGTCAAATGCCTTTCTACTTCAGAGACATTTTAGATTTTTATGGACAAACTGGTAACTCACATTGACTTGTTCTTTTTTTAAGTAATGATTTCTGACAGAATCCATTTTTTCAAACTCTGAAAAGTCACATGTCTACACAATATCATCTTTTATTGTCAGTGTGATCTCACATGCTGGTTATGTACATTCCTGCTACTCAGTCATTGCACCATGTTAGGACACATCAGTTTAGAAATATCCAAAAATATTTTAACCCTGCTACAAAGATGTAGGATGTTGGATAGTCAGTGTGACACACGGCTACTCACCCATGAGATTCAGGTATAGCTACAGATCATATCTAAATTTCACTAAGGGCTCATTCCAGTATCACAATACTGCAGCCTTGAATTTCTGTGGTTAATATGATAATTATTACAATTCTCCTGGTTCCCTGAGGGGCAGTTGAAATGTGGTATGAGCTCTCAGCCATAAGAACAATTAGCAGTTCATGGCTGGGGACTGTGCATTGATTCCTGTTGTGTGAACAAGGTTAAAATCACCCCTGCAGCTGTAACTTAGAGCAAACAGTAATCAGTATTCCAAAAATTCAATAAATATTTGAACTGGTGACCACTGAAATTCAGAGATTAATATAGAGGGACATACTTGAGTGCCTCATGAAAAAGAACAAAATGTTTAGAAACAAACATGTAGGAAATTAACTAGACTTAAAAAACAAATAAATTAAGCCTAAAAGTGGGAATTAATAGCAAGATATTCTGGAAGGGATCAAGGACCCAAATTACTTGACAGTGTCAGGATGATTGTGAATCATACAGAAGACAGGCTTTGGATGACTCACTGGTAATCGGGAGCTGCAGTGTTTCTGAACAGGGGCAGCTGCTGCAGATCCTGTACCTCAGTGTGAATCCAGAAATGGAAACCATAAACTACCAGCCACAATTCAGGAGGCAAGATGACTACTTCATTTTCACATGAAATACAAAACAAATGTCTAAAATTTAGCTTTTACTTATTATTTTGCACAAACTGTTTGAGTTCCCAGTAAGAGACCAGTTTTGATTCAGGAACGAAGAAAACAGATAATTTCTGATTATTTTCTAAAACTTAGTTAAAATACAGCCATAGATAAAACTACAAAACCTTTCTGGAATAGAAAGGGGACATTTCAGGTCAGTAAGTGTAACTTCCTCTGACAATAACTTGTGGTGAGGTAACTGAGAATGAAAATTGTCATGCAAGTAACTCAATCAATCAAGATAATCCATTTTAAATCTGTCAAAACAAGAAGCTGCCAGCCTTCAAATCTAAGACATTTTTTTCTCTCCATATGGTTTAGTCCCTAAAGCAGCTCAAGGCACAAGTGATTTGCAGTCAAACACTGAACAAATGTAAGTACAAATGCATTTCCCAACAGCTCTTTTTCATAGGTGCCAAGTGAAGAAAAGGCAGAGGAAAAAAAATTCTGTGTGTGAAGATGACAAGGAAGAGATCTTTACACACTGTCATTTCGTATCAACCTAAAGGAAAAAAAAAACTTATTTTCTGATACATAGCAGCAAGGAGTTGGAGAAGAGTAGAAAAAAAGAGTTAAAAAAATAGTAGTTCATTTTCCTTCAATCCATAGCTTTTTCTGATTGAATATACTGGGTCTCAAAATTTAATTTAATTTTTGAAATCTTCCTTTTGTATATAGACTAATGACCAAAAAAGTCAAAATGCTGATTCTTTAGAGGCAAAAGGCTACAATGGCAAAGAAAAGAAAGCTTGTACAGCTTGTATCTATTGATAGTACTTGACTTCTTGACCTTGTTTTCATCCTGATGTAGTAAAAGAATAAGAAAAATTCTACAATGGAAAGTCTGAAAATGTTAATGCAGAAACTTCAAAGTATTTATTTTCCATTTTGGGTTGTATTATTAAAGCATGTTTAAAGCATATTTGCTTATGCAGAACTCTGCAGAGATCTTTTTTCATTTCTTCACTGCTAAACATTTCAGTCACTATGATCACCTAACTTGACTTAAATACATAGGATTTCTGAGAACTCATTTGAAAAAAGCAAGGTTCAGTCTCAATAACTCTTCTTGAACAAGAGAATTTAATTAGTAAAAAACCACAGCCACTTGATTTAAAACTTGTCAGCAATATTGAATCCTCCACGTTTCATTGAGAATTGTTCTGAGAGTTAATTAAGCTCGTTGTTAAAAATAGTTTCACTTTTAATTTGTCTACTGAATAACACCCATTTGTTTTCAATCCCTGCTTTATTCTGTGACAGTGAATGCTTCATCACCAACATTCTGCTTTTAAGAGAGACAGGACAAATAAATTGCCACCAAAATTCTCTTTGGTCAGATAAGTAATTTGGGATCACTGACTCTCTCACTCATCTTGAATCATTTAAACATGCTTTTATGGGAAAGATGAACAGCAACTGCAGAAGGCAACCCAGGCCAATTAACACTGAATACCAAACAGAAGGACTCTAGAAGTAAATAGGCTTCAAGAAGTTTGAAAAAAACCCCTGTATTTCTTCAATCAATAAGATTGTTATGTAAAAGTAGAGGTAGCAGAAAGCAGGAAAAAAGGCATTTCCATTTAATTCAGACTTGGGAGAATTGGGTAAATCTGTAGATCAAAGAAAGAAAAATAACACAAAAATTAATTCTTGATTTGAAAAAGGGATGAATCGCTGAGAAAAAAAGATTAAATGGATACAGCTTGTAATTTTTCATTTGAAGGGATTTAAAGTAAGCTGGAAAGATAAGGATTATCCAAAATTTCATCAAGAGCTACTAACAAGCTATTATATTGTCTAGTGCCATGTGCTATTATGTGTGGTAAAACTGATTTGCTTGTTTGTTCACACTGAAAACATGTTGTTCACACAGGTTTGAAAAACGGCTCTTTTCAGAAATCACATTATTTTCCTATTTAATGGAAAAGAGAAAATTGAATACAATAGCTAAAAAAAAGAAATTGGAACAGCCCCTAAGAGGACAGCAAGCAATTCAAGTTTTGGGTTCTGCTGGTTGTATGTAGTAGAGGTAATAAAAAAGGGAACAAACCTCAGGGATTAGCTGAAGTTACTGGCATGCACTGTGAAAAAGGCAGTGCTACCTGTGATTAATAGATATCAATCTTTATGGGCATATCATCTTTGTTTTATCTTAGTATCTTTCTGAAGAAGAAAATCACTTAATTTATAAGGGATTTTCAGTGCTTGTGAAGAAATCAGATAAAAGACATCAGAAATTGTTGCAATACTATAGTTTTCACCTCAGTGTACAAAACATTCTTATAACACAAGCAGGCAAAGAAGGCAATCAAAAAACATGATTTGCATTTTTTCAGTTCATCTATTACAAAAAACCTCTCATGTTAACTAGACTGAATTTAACACCTTAAAGAGGCAGTTAACAGTTCCAATTTAGAGATAAAAGAAACAGTCACACCACAAAGTTTCACAGACCTCTTGATGATTGCATGGGATAATTTTCACTTTAAGTCTCCTTTTGGACTTTGTATGAAAATTTGTTTGAAAATTTGTATGAAAATCCCAATGCTTCACCAAATTATTATGAGAAAGAGGATCTGCTTACCTTTCAAGTCTCTGGGTTTTACTTTTAAACAACCATGTCTTCAGTAGGAGGAAAACCTTTATTACACCTATACACTGTTTCTCAGGTTTAAAATTAATAAAATGCTAAATTCCTTCTCTCAAGTAAGAGAAGATTTGTGAAAATAAAATTATTAAATACCTTAACAAGATGTGAATGAAGAAAACACGACTCAGTGCACTTTCACTATCCATCTGAATTTCAGAGGTTTTAACTACTTTTGAAAACACAGGTTTTACTTTGTGTTACTTTATTAACAGTAAAATGAGTAAAATCCTTGCACATAAACTACTGCATGGCAAAAATAATGTTCTAGCAAGAGGAGTCTGAGAAAGTAAAACCCTCTTCCAATGCTCTCATGACCCTTTAAATGTGCTGTCATCTCAAAAGATGCCATTACTGTGCAAAGAAGTAAGCTTAATTTCCCTCCACTCAGCAGATGATACTAGACCAAGTGACTAGGAGTGTAATAAAGCATCTTATGTACATTGTTAACATAAACTTTAATGTTCAATGAGAAATTTTGTGCTGCATGCTTCAGTGGTTGTGAGTTATTACTCCTTCTTACAGTAAAGGTCATGATTCAAACACTTTTCAGCTATTTGCAATGTAAGTCCTGGTTCTGCATTTCTGTAAGAACACACAAATGATGTTCATTACTTAACACTAAAATCCCCTCTGTTGACTTATATACTATGGCTTATGGGCAGGAAAAACATCTCATTGAAATAAAGGCAAAGTCTGGGTTACAGTTACAGCACATCCTCATCTTTCACATAGAGCAAACACAGCAGAAGTGCCCACATTCTCTTTTTCCTGACTTGATTTGGGTGGGTTTTTTGAGCTTGGTATCAGCGATGCATTTGAAGAAATAAATATTGTTTAAACTTAAATATTATTGTAAGATGCAAGATTGTTACTAATGTTGATGACTGAAGGTGTCAACCTGATCTTCAGGTAAACAGGAAGGATTTCACATAAATATTGTAAAAGCTGAAAGTAAGATCCTGTATACAAAGGCAGAGAAGAGAAAGATAATTTTTTTGCTGAGACTTATATGAAGAGAGAAGTGGTACTAGTGATATGCATTCTTCTTGCAAATACACTCAGGCAGGTACAATCCCAATGGCTTTATCAAAACAAAACAGGCCCTGACTAATCATTCAGGCTTTGTGACAGAAAAGTAAATCAGGGCATCCAAATTCCCTCTGGTAACTGGAAGATATCAATTTTTAATGAGATTGTGAATAATTTATTATCTTCCCCATAAAAAAAAATATTTTGAATAATTTGTTAATCTTAGTAATAGTATGACAAAATATCTAGGGAAGAATGAAAGCAGCAGAGTATGAAGAATATTATGTTAATGTTAATTAAATTATTCCCCTCCTTCAGAGAACAGCCTTAAAGACCCCATTTGGCAAGAACTGGAGCTACAGCATTATTGACCCTGGTTATAAGTAAGGAGAAATATATAATTTTGAGGTGATCATATAGATTATAGTTATCAAAACAATTAGCCACAAAAATAATCCCACCTCTATTAACACCACAGCAGTTACAATACATGCCTGAAATACACATTTACATTTCCTGTAATTACAGTGCAAGTGAGGTAGATGTTTAAATTTAAATTTTTTGCTATCTGGGGATTGTTTTACCTACCTAAAATTCATCAGATTCAAATATGTTACTGAGCCAAGACTGAACAACCCAAATGCATCCTTCCCTATAATGAATAATCTGACTTGTGAATCCAACTGCTAGCAGCTATTATTTCAATTAATCACATACCCTACCACAAAACCAAACATATTCTTTAAGTCTGTATACACTTTATTAGGGGATGTTTAGGGGAGAAAACCCAGACCCTCTTAAATGTTAAACCTCCTTATTCAACAGAACCTTTTCTGCTACTTGTAAAAAATGTTGGATCTAGCTATAACATACAGTGCAAAATTAAACTCAGACAACACTGACTTCACCAAGGAGAAAATGCACATCTGCCTGCCCAGAACACTCTGAAAGCTTTCCTATCCAAGCCAAGCAACTAGTCCTGAAAATTTTGTGACTAAAATAATGAATAAATAGAAATATTTTAAAAACACCCTCCTCTTTCCCTTCAGTTTGCTCCTGACTGCAATTCAGATTGAGATTTCATGTAATTACAGCTCAGAACATTTTCAGACAGCAATAAAAATGTGTATCTATTGAAGGGTTGTAGAACTCTGAGTAGAGAAGGTAGGAAAAGGAATTTATAGAGCTGTGGAAAATGTGTAGAAGTGAGTTAATTGCTTGGCAGGACAATTATGGAATGACCTGATTGTATAAATCTGACTTGTGTGATTCGGTTTTACAGAAACACAAGACAAAAAAAAAAAAAAAAGAAAAGGCACTCTTGGGTAACACAACTGAGTCTGTGTTACATTGCACAGAATTCCACAAGATATTCCAGGCACATCCTGCTGTTCACAGCACTTACAGAGAATACCAGGGCTTTGAAAAACATCTTACCCTTATCTCCTAAATACCTGTGCCCAGTGACTCCTCACACTGCACTGGAGCCTGGACTTCTAAGAACATCTCATGCTACTTGGAATGAGGAAAAAAAGGGCAGAACAGGGACTATCATAGGTATGTAAAAAGCTTAACACTTGAGAAATAAGACCTTTAAAATCAAGTACACATTGTTCTGCAAGCTAAATTCTGATTAAGAGAAACCTTGATGGTTCCCCGACTTTAAAGTGTGCACCACTATATTGAGAATTCTGTTACCACTGTGGGAAAAAATTGCTGTTTAACTCCTGAATGAATACTACATATATATAGTATATATGTCATTTTACTTTCTCTTAGCTTCTTACACTTGACACTCATTCTTCATTGACTAAAAGAAAAAGAGTAAAAACATTTGACAAAAAATGTTCTAGAAAAACCCAGTATATGAAAAAAAAAAAAATATTTGTTCAATAGTGTAATTATCTTTTAAGGTATAAAATGTCAAAGGAGGAAGATCAGTTTCAATAATGCCTTCTAGCATTTATGCTTTAAAATAAAATCTGTGCCCTGGAGAGTTACTTAATAAGATAAGTTTAAATTTTCTTCTCTCCTGGAAAGTATACAGTAATTAAAACAAACAAAAAAACCAAGGAGAAAGCTCAAGCCAACTATCTCTTTTTTCCCTCAAACCCTCAGACCTTCTTTTGAAAAACTTAAAATTTTATCATCATCTTCCATCTCTAAATGTTCTTACAGAAAAGTTTCCATTTCTTTCCCACACATACCCCACCCCTTCATGTTTTCAAGAATGTTTTCAAGAATTCCATAATTGTTTTCAACCTCTAAAGAAAAAAAAAAAAACAACTCTGTAATCGTTCCAAATTTCCATACATTTTTTCTATTAATACAAATGCCAGTACAATGGGGTATTTTTTCTCGTTTCTTTCATTTTTAGTCCTTTATCCTCACTCAGCAAGGTAAGATGAGCACCTCCAACATACCTTCAATGTTTCTCAGAACTCAACAGCTGGATAAATAAGGAAAGTCAACTTAAAAACACAAATGAAGAAAAGCTACAACAACAGTTTTAGTTGTCAGTCAGCAAATTAGGTAGTTCAGGGCAGGAGGGAAACCTACTCTTCACTCTGTATTTAGGGATCAGCATGGATGCGGAAACATCTTGCACAGATGAATTAATGTGAGACAGAGATGTCATTGTTCCAAGAGCAGAAGAGGAAAGGGAAAATGGAAATAAAACAGACATCCAGAAAATCAAACCTCATAATTCACTCAAAAAATAACTGCTCAATACTGCTGGTAATTTCCCCACTGTGCATGTGCTGCTGGAAACAAAAGATTAGTGCAGATAATTTTTTATAGCCAATTTAGAGCTAGACATAGATTTACTGAGTAATTTACAGGTAGAAACAAATTTCTGTCTCTGGAGTTTTCACTGGGTTTATTACTTAAACAGGTGAAGGCTAGAAACAAGAATCAGGAAGAGGGGAGGAATAAAGCAGTTCTGTCTTATTCAAGGGCACATCCTGGCTCCACCTTGTCCATTCACAGCTGTTATCAAATCAATTAGCAGCAATATGCTATTCTAAATCAAAATTAATAATCTTTGCATTTTCTAGTTCTATTGAAATTGAAGGAGATAACTCCTTATCAAGTTATGAAACACAGCAGATATTTTAAAATAGAGAAATAGGCCAAGACAGTGTGAAATAACAGCCACCCCTGAGGCTGATTTGCATAGTTTAAATGCTCTGAAGTACTGTACTTCTGGATGTTAAGTAACAAATTATGATATTCTGAAGGAAACCTACTGCACGGCCTAGCTAAAATCTGTGAGGCAATTATATCCTGGAAGTCTGTTTTTCATTATAAATCCACATTAGAAGTCTTATGTGGATCTGTGTGAGACTATGTAAAATTTGGCTTTCTGATGTCTTCACTCCTTTTATTTGCATCCCAAATATCTTTTTTTCTTTTCTCTTCTTTTGCAACATCAGGAGATCATGCTGAAAGACATAAATCATTTCCTTACCCAGTCAAGGGAATGCACTGTTCTACTCCTTCAACTCACTGGATTTTTTAAGAGAACATAACTGAGAATTTTTGCTTATTGTTACAGTGCTGCCTTTCACTTCCTTATTTCACTAGAATGGATTACTGGCAAGCACATATAAAGATTTATCTTCACCATATAATCTTAAAAGAAAGTAAAACTCAAAGGTAAAAAGAGGGCATACAACAAACCAAATAAACATATGCAAAATATGTGTGGCCTGAGGAGATTGCAGAGAAGTACAAAGAAAAATCTTTAAGCTTGGTCCTTCTCTATATTAGAAGGCATGAGTGCCTTAAAATATGACACAAAAATTTTCCTAGTGATTTTCCCTGTGTGAGGATGTGCTGTGGCTTTAGAGAGCTCTCTAAGGTTTTCCTGGCAGCAGAGACAACCAGCACTCAGGAAAGACACCAGCTTCAACTCATAGATTTTGTCAGAATCTCTCCAGAGATAAATATGACTTGGAGCACATCATTTGTGGTGTCACATCCCAGGACTGAGTAATGACACCCTGCTTCTCTGTCAGCTATAACATGAGGACACTGCTCTTTCAGAATGGTTTCATAGGGGAGAGGCAAGCCAGGGTGAGTCAGTAATCAGGAAAATGCCATGTGTATGGATTAGGCAGGGATCCCACACCTTCCTTTCTGCTGGAAATTTCACAAAGCAAATCAACATCTGTACAAGCTTCCAGGTACCTTGATAGTACATCAGAGAAAAATGAATGAGGGAAAATGCCAGCTGGAGGCTTAAATAAGGAACAGTCATACTGACAAAAAATGACAGACAGTAGAGTAGTAAGAAAAGATGATTTGCAGTCCTAAGAATTAAATATGCCCCAGCTGGAGGAACACTATCAGCTGGAGTCACTGATGGTTGCCTTCTACAGAACCTCTGATGGAACTTATAAAGTGTAAAATTATTTCTGCTGTTGTGAAGGACCAAATCCTGGTCATTAAATGCAGTTAAAACATAGAAGAGGAAAGAAAACTTAGTATTTTCCAATATGTTTTCAAAATAGTTTGCTAGAATGGAGAAATATTTCTTACAGCTCTCTATCTTCTTTCCTTTTCTCTGGCTCTTAAAGTTATTTTGAGATAATGAAAGAAACATTATAAAAGAAACAGAGAGGAAGTAAGGACAACCAAGGCTACCAAGTATGTTGGTTTTGGGGTTTTTTTCAGTCTTTGAAAGCAATAATAAGAAAAAACAGACTGTGCATGCAAAATTACTGAAAGAAAAAAAGAAGCTGCAAATAAGTATAGAATTCAAAAAGCAAATCTTGAAATCTAGTATTTTAGGGAAATGGCCCGAGGACCTGAACAAAATTTATAATGCCATTTCTTAGGTGAAATTAGTTTAAAAGCCAAATTATCTGTAATCACAGTGGACTGTACATGACATTAAAAGTATGCTAAAATGCTTTCTCAAAGAGTGTTGAATAAAATATGAAACTGTAATAGTAACATGCTTCCAAAGAGCAAACACAGAATTTTATTATCTCAAATCTGATTGCCATCAACTGCAGAGAGCTTTTTGGAAAATGTCTCACATTTAATACATTTATCAAATATATTTCATCTTTCCTTCCTAAGTGGTCAGCAAAGTTAACAAATGCATATATTTCAGAAGAAAAAATTAAGGAGTTAATCATGGAGTTCTCCATGGGGAAAGAGATGAACATGATACAGGTGACACGGCAGCTTAAAATACAGAAGTTTAAAAATATTAAACTTGTGCTGAAATATGGAGAGAGACATCTAAAAAGCTTGTTCAGCCAACTCCCTGCTTACAGTTCCTGTTTGATGTTGGTTACAACAGAGAGGCTTATGGACCACCCAGAACAGCAGCTAAGCCATAAAATGGGATGACTGGAGGTTGAATGCAAAATGAGATCAAACCTTCACTACAAGGACTGGGTGAAGTAACACAGTCTGTGTTACTGGAAGCCAGGGCAGGAAAAAAAATACTCTGCTCTGAGTAGCAATTTTGCATTTCCTGTGAAAGGATGATTAAAAAATGACTCCTAGATTCTCAGACTATCTCACTATTTCTGAATTTCTCCCCTCAGGTTTTAGAGTGAGTGAGGAAAAAATAAGTAATTAATTATTAATAAGCACAGTTTTTCCATAAGCATGAATGTTGCTCATAAAATGATATAGCAATCATATTCCAGCAAGTCCATTAAGAATAATATTTAGTTCCAACACACTTTCAAAGTATTGTTTCTTTTTTATAGGGAATTATGGTAAGCAGTAACACCTGCATCTAATCTGATCTTCATCTACTGATCAAATCATTAAAATATTTCAGATGTAAAAGAAGGACAAATTACAATTTATAAAGATTGCTTTGCTGCTCTAATGTTTCTGTGAAGCAAATACACTTTCAGTTTCACTGTGTACACTAATTAGATTGTTTTGGACAGTTCCTCACTCCTTCTATCGGTAAAAAGATATATATAGGGTCATGGCAAAAGTTACAGCTTTATATGTCTGTGTAAAATGTGCTGGTTTCAGCTGGGGTAGGGTTAATTTTCTTCCCACTGGCTGGTATGGGGCAGTGTTTTGGATTTGTGCTGAACACAGTGATGATAATATAGGGATGTTTTTGTTATTGCTGAGCAGGGCTTACACAGATCCAAGGCCTTTTCTGCTTTTC
Organism: Muscicapa striata striata; assembly: GCA_030060385.1. Lineage (NCBI taxonomy): Eukaryota > Metazoa > Chordata > Aves > Passeriformes > Muscicapidae > Muscicapa > Muscicapa striata. The sequence continues at coordinate 1,828,033 of JAREIS010000117.1, read as the reverse complement.
CTACTGCCACACTGGTGAGGAGGCTGGGAGGAGACACAGCTGGGACAGGGGACCCAAACTGACCAAAGGGACATTCCAGACTGTGTGACATCATGGATCAGAGTGTAAAGTGGCACAAAGAAGGAGCAAGGGGGAATGTTTGGAGTGATGGGGTTTGTCTGCCCAAGTCACTGTTAAGATGTGGTGGGAGCCTGGAGATGGCTGAACCCCTGCCTGCCCTCGAGAAGCAGTGAATGAAGTCCTTGCTTTGCTTTGCTACTGTGGCTTTTATTTTCCATATTAAACTGCCTTTATCTCAGCCCATCTTTTACCCTTCCAATTCTCTCCCTGGTCCTGCTGGTGGGGGAGTGAGTGAGTGGCTGCCTGGGGCTTGGCTGCTGGCTGGGATGAAAAGCACGAGAAATGTGTACAATGTATATATATATAAATGACATGACATCCAGATCAATTCTTACACCTCTTTTTTTCTAAATCCTTCTTTCTATATCACCTAGAAATGTTTTAGTAAGCTTCCAGATGGGAAAACAAAAATAGTTCCTTGCTGGGAACAGTAAGGTCTGCAATATCCTTTACAAAATAAAGATCTGACAAGTACATCTACAGGAAAATCATAGCATATGGCAAATTTTTTTGAATGAAATTGTAAACAAGTGACCCTCATTTCATATTTCTAAACAAGGTCTTTAATGTGAGATAGACACTATTTCTTCAAGGAAAATGGTATGGATTATTCTGTTATCTATATTAACATGAAACATGCTGTGTATCTAGGATGAAATAATTTTCTTTTTTGTTTTCTGTTAATTTGGTAAAAATTAAAATCAGTTACAATTGATTTTTTGAATTTCTTTGCTCTCATTTTTCTTCTTAACCGATCATTCAAACTACAAGAATTTATTTTAAAAATAATTTTCTTAGAAATTACATATTTTTTCACTCCGGTACTTCATGTTTTAGGAAACTGTGACTTGTTGAAAGTTAAGTTAATAAAATAAGTAACACTAATAGTTTAAATATACATTAAGGGTTATGAAGCTACATACCTCGTGGCTGTTTAACCATAAGATGAAAAACAGATTCTGTACAGGTGGCCTGAGACAGGACAGATGCACTCAGATGCTGATTCAACAGCCCCTGATCTAAAAAAAAGAAAAAAAAAATTGCAGAAACACATTTAGATTTCAAAATTGATGGAACAATTTCCACAATAAAACAGCTTCACAGACAGAGGTTTTATAAAACACATCCTTTCATGGGAGCACATGGTCCATTTTCTCCTGCTCTGCTTAAAGGTTCTCTCAGTATTTTCCTCACTGTGTAGTATAGATACAATATGGACACCTTTTAAATAGAATTAAAATGAAATAACACAGCATCAAGAAAAAACGAAGTTTAACATTTTTCCAGTTAAATAACACTTAGAGATTACAAAATAAACTGTTTTCTAAATGAAAAAATCAAGTAGGAATGAAAGCCAATGGTGACATGAAATGTAAGAGACACAGGTTCAGGACCAGCAGTGCAGACACAGCTGCAGACAAGAATTGCTTTCTTGTTAGCAAGTTACTGGATCAACCAACAGATCATTTCATAAAGACAAAGGATTCAGATATTATTTAGATTGTTTCACTGATCACTGTCAATGCTGTGGATAAATGAAAAATGAGATAGGAAAAATCTAGTTTAAAGTCCAATTTTATAAACAGGTTTTGAAACTGTTCAAGCAGCCAAAGGAAATTCCTTGCAGGAAAAATGTCTAGCAGCTAATTCCAAGAACCTGAGACCAATAGATAGACCTAATCTATAAAGTGTGTCATATTAAAGTGTGATAACACTGAATGATGAACTGCTGACATGAAGACAGGATACACAGTATTCATCCAACAGCCAGGGATGACTGTCATTTGGGGTTACAGAACAAAGTTAAAATAGCTTTAAGAAAGAGAATAATGATCAAAGATGTTCAGGAAGGCAGAGAAAAGCTCTCTTGGCACTATCATTCTTGGTTCTTGTAAGAAGAAAAACAGGCCCAAAATTATTTCATCTCAAGAACAAGGTTTTGGGTTTCAGAAACCAGCTTAGAGGTTCAAAGTAAGATTTGCAAACTATGAAGAAATACAAAAAGAATTGAAGGGCCCTTTCCAAATATTAAAAGATGGGTGCAAAAGAAAAGCCAACACGCTCATTTTAATATATCAATAAAACAACTGTATCATTTTCTTTCCTGACCTAAAAGACTGCAGTGGCAAAAACAAGATTACAGTGAAATCTTCCTCTATAATGCTAATTTTTCTGTAAGAATTATTTTCTATATTTTTTCCATGATGCTAATAAGCTGAATACTTTAAATTTGCCCTACTAGAATAGTTTTGAAAACTTTAAAATCTATGGTATTTATTTATAGTTTATATCCTTCTACAAATTCAGCTAAAAAGTAATTTTCACACTAGCTAACTAATCTCCAGAGTTCCTTTTTTATCTGAAATATATAGTTTCAGTGTATGAAATTAAAGGCATTGGGCTATGCTTCATGATACTTCAAAATTGCATTTATCAGTTCAGAGGTACATTTATACACTGCACATTATTTTTTTAATTGGTAGCTAAAATAATGATTTGAATTATGTCAATTGATGTTAGCACTTGTATTCTACATTTACTAGATGACTGAAAATAGAATAGCATTTCTTCAGATCTTTACTATTTCACTTTAACATTGACACATTTATATATGCAATAATACTTAGTCCAATATATTTTGCCTGAATGAAAAATGACCAAGTAGCAGACTTGTCTTCGAGTACTTAGTTTAATAGCATAAAGTCCCAGAAAAATGTTTGAAAATATATTGCAAAGTACATTTAAAAAGCTGCAATTCTCGTTTAGAAATCTTTGAATGGAAAAAGACAGAGCCAATTTACTGTGAATGCAGCCTTATCTTGGACATAGGGTAAGTTTTAATAAGCAATCTTATACACTGCCACAGGTATCAGTGTTGTTACTGCAGGTAACACTGGATTCCAGAGGAACCAGTCCACCTCCCTTATCCAATTCCTAATTATTGCTGTAGCTTTAATCTTTTCTTTGAGCTCAGCCCTTCAAACTCTGAAATAAATATCCTCTATAAAAGTTGTTGCAATTTTTTTTTCTTGAAATATATATTTGGGCCACTGAAAAGATGAAATTAAATTGTCCACATTGACTGAAATAAAGCATTATGGTATTAACAAGCCACTAATACTTAGGGATAATTCTTATACAGGTTAACTCTGTGGGCTCTGGCTTACACTGGAGGTTTTAGTAGTTTCAATTATTTGTATCATTTTTTTATTGCTTCCAAAAAGACTCTTAGTAGAAACACCACTATATAGTGGTGCTTATAGAAAAGCAGTATCATTCAACCTGAAACAGCTGAATTAGTGCAGGCTGCTAAACCATCTGTGACAAAAGTTTGCATACTCTGTAGTTCTGGTCATTGGCCCATTTTGGGGAAAATCACCTGCTGTCAAATAAACATTACTCACATGACTATTCTTCATGTAGCTGTGAATGATGCTGTGAATAAGAGCTGCACATTTAAGCATCCAAATGTCTAAATCCTGGGAAGAAAACTTACTGGTATTAAATTCAGAAGGAAAACACCTAGTTTAAAGAGGTCCAGGGTGGTAGTAATAGTAGTGTTAGTACTAATAGTAGTCTTTTATTTGCTCTATAATTATCCCAAATAGAGGAGTGTTTGTGCTACAACAGCAGTCAAAATTCACAGAAAGAAACATTTCTGAGGAATAATGCTCTTGGGTTTGACAAAGCTTCAGAAATGCAAATGAAAGCTACAGAAATAGCTCACATAGGACAATTTCCAATTAATGTCTATTTTAATTCTTGAACTTTGCAGTTCTAAACATAATTTCACATCTATATAGGGTAGAAATTGCCTATGGACTGTTACTTGAAAATAAGACATATAACTTGTGTAATTTTCTTTAAAGCATGAAGTAAATCTATAAATGTTGATGTTTGTTGCTATTACACTTTAATTGAGATGCCCTATTTTCATTGTTGACACCCTGAACTCTCTTAAGAAGGGGCACATGGACTGAAAAACAATTTCTAAAGCTCAAGATCAGTTAGGCATGTCACTCTGAGTTGCTGCCTTCTGTTGATTTCCCCATTCCACCCTCTTTCTGGCTTCTAGTAACATCAGCAACCAGCCTGACATATTATTTCTCAGGATATGTAAAGGCCAGGAATACTAAACTGAACTTGGGCATCCACAATTTTGCTTATAAGAATAGATTTCTCTTCCTCTGGAAAGAAGGAAATAAGAATTCCAGTTAAGTATTCTTACACAAAGCAAATCATAGAATGAACAACATTTAAATACATCTTGAATGCATAAATTAACTATATTGTTGCAATTAAAACAAAACAAACTTTATGTAAATGTCATCAAGAGCAACTGAATTAGAAAAATAACATTACAATTAATCTGACTAAAACATTCAAGATAGACTTTAAAGGACAGGTATGACTATCCTTTCATAAAGATTGTGGTATAGAATTTATTTTTTCAAATGAGACCTTTTGTAATTCCACAGACCACAGAAACATTAGATCATCATGATGTCAGGTCTACTGATGGGTAAAGAAAAATGAAGACTGAAAACTTTGGATGCATAAAAACAAATATTAGTCCTTCACTGCCTAAATCAGATGCTTCTGTCTCTGTCACTATTCCTCAACAATTCCCTCAGACAAGTTCATGCTCAACAGCTAGAAAGATGACTGTTTTCCTAAAACAATTAAACAATGCAGTTTCTCCTGTTTCTCAGAATTTCTTAATCTACTAGGCCTTAGTTACAATATTTAAGCTTTAAAAATAATTTCTGATTAAGTTGCATCACAGGCAAGTTTGATTATTCTTCTCCATTATTTTGTGAACAGCACACTGGATTAGCATTCTTACAAATAATACCTCATAGTAATGGAATACTAAACTGTGCTGTCTGGCATTACATTTATTCTCAATAGGACAAGCAGTTTGCATCTCTTAATTGCTCTTGCTGTACAAATCAGATTCCCAGCTTGCACTTTCCACTAGAATAAAGCATCCTGCATTCATGAGATGTAACAGGAATCTTTATACCACAGCTATAATATACACCTACACTTCAAAAGTTTATATAATCAGTTATTTCCTGGTCAAATTGGGTGGTTTGCACAGCTAGTAATTCACAGCACTTCTAATTAACATAGTCTGGCCTAAGATAAGCACATAGGGTAGATGGAGTGAGGGCAAAATAAAAAGGGTTAACATTTTAGCATGAAAATTGCATTACTAATAATATAAAAGTTCACTTTGTCTTCAGCTGTTCCAAAAATGATGAGTTGATGAACAAAGCAATTCAAAACTGAGATACACCAGCAATTTATCAAGATACCTCTGGACTGAAGCTCTACCATCCATCACGTCAGTGCCTCTCCCTAATTTACATTGCAATCTCTATCATCATCCATGTCATTAATAAAGGTCCTGAATAATATGGGCCCCAAAGCTGACCCCTGGGGTGCAGCAATCATTACCAGCCAGCAGCTGAATGTCAAGATGTTGATCACTATAATTTGAGACCAACAGTGCAGCCAAGTTTCCAATCCACTCAGCAGTCTGTTCATCAAGCCAAGACTTCCTTAGCTTCCAAACATATAGAAGAATGTTACAGGATACAGTGACAAAGTCTTACTAAATCATGGTGTACTACATTCACTGCTCCTCCTTTATTTGCATAACCACTCATTTCCATACAGAAGGCAATCACATTTGTCAATCATGATTTGCACTTAAGAAATCCATTTGACTACTCCTGATTACCTTCTTGACCTTCATGGGCTTGGACATGGACTGTAAGAGAATGTGCAAATCAGGGCTAAGCACACTGCAAAAGGAAGTGTCCAGTGACCCCCCCAGGGGGTCAGCTGAGGCTGATCCTTCAGTCTTCCTTCTATCACTTTCCAAAGGAGAAAACAACAAAGCCTTTTCCCAATCAACAGAAAAATCTCCTGATCAACAGCAATTTCCAGAGAAAACAACAGTCTCACAATCATATTTGCCTACTGTTCTATTACATTATATTGTGAATTTCATCTGGATTTGTGAATCTGAATACATCCAGCTGCTCGAAGTCCACACCCTGTCACTCCCCTACAGGTTGCACATTTCCCTCTTAAAACCAGAAGTTCTCCTATCACAGCACTCATCCAACTGCTGGGGCTCTTGCCAAACACACTGCAGTGCCAGGGAGAAACCTCAGCAATTTCTGACTGCCTCAGACCACAGCTGCAGCTTCCACCCTCACAGCTTCCACTTGGATTACAGAAGTAATGACTGCACAATCTGAATGACTGCCCAAGAGCAGCTCCTGTGGTGTGCAGTCAACATTTACACTTCCCTTTCTACTGTGGAAGCACTTTGGAGCCTTGTGTACATGCTGAATGCCACCTGCCCAGCACCTGTCCTGTCTCTGTGTGCAGTGCTCCTTGTCCCCTCAGGACACCTGGATGCCAGGTAAGCAGGAAGCTGGACAAGACTGTTGTTTCTCTCAATTTCAGGGTCCCCCCTGTCTGCCAGGCACCCTGCTCAGCAGCTGAACTCTGGCAATGTCCCCAAGATCCTGGTCATGATTCACTTGGCCTGTAAGCACTGAATATTCTGCATGCTATTGCTTCTTTAAATGTTTTCCAGAAAAAAACATCAACTGAAATTCACAAGAGATCTGGTCATTTACAAATGATATTCTGTTTTGACAGTCATGAATGAAAATATTTCAGCAGCTAATCAGGGAAAACTGCACTGAAGTCTGACAGAAAAAAACAGCAAAAGTACAGGATGTTTACTCATGAGACCAAGATGCTCTTGACCTTCTAGGTAACCATATTTCCAAGACACCCCATACATGAACTGTGTATGTGGACAAAGCTGTATTTCTTTATTTCTAGTTCATATTCAGAAGGTAGGGTTTAAAAGCATGACTTTTATGCAAGAAATAAACATGAAACTACATTTTAAAAAATCACATTTCTTCACTAATTCTATGTGCCACAAACCCCAAATCTTGAGTTTGTAAACATGGCTTAAAACTTACCTTTGAACAGGCTTGATTTTGCTATTCTCTTACCATTTTGTTGCTATTTTTCTTACATTTATTTATTTATGAAGATAAAACTGGAAGGCTTATCTTCCATTTTTGTTATTTCTAGATGCTCGGACATGCTTTGGCAGCTGTTTTCTGATTCTACCTACATGAAATGTTCAAGTAGGTGGAGATTCAGAAAACCTTTCAAAGTCTGATGCACCTAAAGTGAAACTTCCTCATTGAGTAAATTTTAGTTATCAATGAGAATGTGGGATTTAGAACCTGAGTTCTTACAGCATTTGTGAAATCCCAGTACAGACAGTTACTCGTCTATCTCTGATAATTCTGGATCTCATATTATCCTTTAAATCATGTTTGAAAATATTGATGAAACATGCTTGCTTGGAAGGTCATCAGAAAAAAACCAAAAAAATCCTAAATAAAACCTTAAAAATGTTTCACCCTAGCTCTCTTACTAATTCCTTTAGTTATCCAGAATCTGACTAAATAATATAAAATATTTTTAAGGTAATTAAGGAACAAAATCAAAATAAAACACTAGCTATATAGTTTAGGCACGGCTACCATAACACACCCCAGGAGTCTCCTGTTGCCAAAATGCTACAGTGCAGTACAGAGCCAGCAAGCAGCTGCACATCCACATGAGGCAACACGACCTAAAAAGTCTTCTGTGAACAGTTGTTACAGGTTTGTGTTCTTTCCTATTCCCACAGCACACTCCACAGAGTCTTCAGGGTGGATGTGGACAATACACAAGAACTCGATTGCCAAAAAATGGAATGAGGAAAATTTAATCACATCCCTTTCACTCTTTTAATGGAACCCAAGGAGCTTAAATTCCTTCTCCCACTCAAAAAAAAAAAAAAAAAAAAAAATCCTGAGTCCTGTACCTGCCAGCACAATATCCACCAGCACATTTTCAGTAGTTGGGTTTTCGAAGGATATGATGGTAGAGGAGTACTCGCCAATGCAGGCACTCATGGTGGTTGTTTCCATGTGCTCAGGAGGAACTCCAGATCCCACCAGGTGAAATATCCGCTCTCCAAACTGTGAATGAAACATGCCATTATTTATTATCTGATGACTCAGAGCTGTACATTTTAAAGTATTTTCCCTACTTCTTTCTTCCACTGTTCTGTGTCTCTGCTATAAGTGAAACTTAATTTTTTGCTTTCTTTTTTCTTTCTTCACACTGTTTTTACTCTAAGTATTGCCATCTGGAAATCAATAGTTTCATTCTGGGAGATGTTCACATCTCCTTTTTGTGTTTAATTTCTGTCCTACTTCAAGCACATAGTATTTAACTTCCATCCAGCTACTCAGAGCTTTCAGAGAGGGGAATGGAAAGATGTAGATGGCTGTAAAAGCAAAATTCAAAGCACATATATAAAAACCTGAAAGCAGATGAAGTGAGAAGTTCTCTCCAGAACACAAAGGAAGAAAAAAAACAATTCTTTGATGGGACAGCAGTAGAATCACACAAAAAGCTAAAAGTGTTACTCCAAAGATAATTAAAATTACCCTTTAGACAACAAAAAAATCAAGGATTTTGGAAAGAAATATTAGATCTAAGATCTCCATGGACCATCAGTTTTCAGAGAAGCTAAGGACATTGTGTCCTCTTGAACTGACTTTGGATATAAACTATTCATATTAGAATTGCTGTCTCCTTGTTTTTATCCTCAATAAATATTTAGGAGAGATTCTGAAAATAAATGCTGTGCCAACACCACCTGCAAATACCTTGTCTGTTCAACACACTTTTCCAGGAAAAAAAAATTGCCACATGACTTGCTTCAGTATTTGTTTTCTTCATATAAAAGAATATTTGCTTTTTTAATATTACTTAAAGCACTACTGAAAACTGCTGGTAGCACTCAACTGGAATAATTCACAGGTCAGCAGTCTTTTAGGATATATGAAACTCAAAAAAAAAAACCACAGAGAGGAAATTGCACAGAAAGCAAAGGCTTCATTTAACCACATCTGGCATGATAAAAAATTACCATCTACATTGTACTAACAGGTTTTGTTTTTTATTTCAGCTGTAATTTAAAAACAGTCAGTAGATCATGTTGATGATTCATGTCTCTTTATTTACTTGTTTCTTGTTCAACTTTAGGAAAATTCACAGAGAAAAAAGAAGTCACAATTCTGAAGTGTGCAAAGTAAAAAACATTTTCAGATAAAATTAAAGGAAGAACTCACTTTATCAAGTGTGTGATCTTCTAAAATTCGGATCAGAAAAGAAAATGAAACAATTTAATTTTGGGGTCTGGGAAAAACATCAAGAAATTTAATTTCAGAGGTGACACTCCTAAGAAGTGCCAGTCTTCTAGTGTTAAAACCAACAGAACTCATTACTGAGCAAGCTAAAATTATTCATTACATTTTCCAGCTCCTAGGCCATTATGCCACATTTTAATATTATAAACAGAATAATTTCTGTGTAAAATTAAGGATAAAACAAATTATAACTTTTGAACATCATCATGTTTGGTCTTTCATTATGCATCCAATCCCTAAACTTCACTTTGACCTACAGGCTGAACCTTTTACTTCCTTGCCTGTCATAAATAGTATCTAACTTAAATCCCAGGTGTTGTGGACACAAGCACATCATCATACCTTTGGGCATTTGAAGGTTATTGTTGCCTTGTGATTGCGTCTTCCAAGGGCAGAGGGAAAGAACTTCACAGGCAGATGGGTGGTGGAATGAGGAGGAAGAGTCAGCTGTATAAACACAAGAAAGAAGCAAAATAAAGGAGGGGTAAAGGAGAGAAAATCAATTTTTCTGAGTCCGTTTCTGTTTTGTGCTTTGTACCAACACTGTTGATGGGTATGTGATTAATGTGCTCTACCAGCTGCCTTCCCTCTCAGCCAGCACAGGCTGCAAAGACAGTGAGTTATTGCAGCCAGCAATCCCAGTGGCAGTCCCTGCACGTCCACAGCTCCAGGGCTGGGGCTAGGACTGCTCCAAGGACATGGGCAGCAGCCCCAAACACCATCCCAACAGCACCCGGTGCCTGATTGTGCTGATGGCACTGACGGGTTATCGCAGTGACCTCCACTGACACAACTGGCTTACAAGGGAAACACATGCCAGCTCTTAATAAACCAGGGCTTTGCCTCTCTTCTACTTGCCTTTAGCAAAACCAACACTGTAAACAATGCTGCGAGTTTCTCATGAGATTCTACTTGAGATTCAACTGTAAAGGCAAAACCTAAGTAGCTGACTACAATGGATAATCTCTGCTTTCAAGAACCAGATAAGCAGTAAATGAAATGAATCATGAGGAATAAAAATGCCAAAGCATTTAGAGAGTGATCAGGCAGAATCACTGAATGCACAATTACTATGACTATTTCTTTAGTAAAAAACATGTATTAGCCTTTTAATATTATATATGTCTAAATAATATTTACCTGTAAGAAGAGATAACAAGGTAATTGATTGATATCGTGAACAGTTAACCCATGTTTCATAAAATGAATATAATTTGCAATAAATGAAGGTCAAAACAACACCCTACAACAAAACACACATATAACTCAACTCCTAGTGTTCTATGATGACTGAAATGGCCATGGCACTCCTGGTCGTGCCAGCCATCCCCAGGTGTATTGACAGCATATAAATAGTTACCTGGAATAATACACAGATCCTTCCAGACAGTGTCAAAATGATAACATATAAAAGCAAATCTTTGATTGAAAGGCCTTCAGGGTGCACAATATGGCAATATGCACATGTAATACAGTAGTTCTACAATTTTTATAAGGTTAATTGATTAGTATAACTATCAAATATTGTCCAATTAGAAGAGCAGTTGGTTAGGTAATTTTACCCCAGGTACCACCCCACTGGAATTAGTCCTATTGGCCCCATTTCTTGTTGTATCTTCTCAGATTCTGGCTGGAAAACAAAACACCTTTGTTGTAGGTTCTCTTCTTGAAAACAAGACTAAACACTGTTTCAGGAATGTGTTAGAAGGTTAGCTTATTGTTCTAAAATGTAGGGAAAAAAGGTTAGGAAAAGTAGTAGAAGCTACAGCCCTGTATTAGCAGTCTCCAAAGCCACAGATACAGGAAAATATATAAAAAGCTAAAAGTCTTGAGTCATCAGTACCAGTTCAGTGAGGGACAGGGATGTTGATGTGATATTCCTGCTGATGGCAGTGGGAGGTAGGTTGTGCAGAAGAAAGGACAGAGCTCAGGTGTGCTCAACTAACACACAAAACTTGAAATGTTATTTTCTTTTTTGGGAGGAGAAAGTTTTAAAGTAATTCATCAGACTACTGCCATAACAGTTAATTAAACTTTCATTTGCAGTCCAGTTCCTACCTACTAGTCAGACCCATTTATCAAATGAAGACCTATAAATGGAGAAAGAACTCTAGTAGAAAACACTCCCTCCCAAATACTTTTGAATAAAAATGAAAAAGTAAGTAAGGACAGGATGGCATAGAATAAGACTACATGATTAAATTAACAGTAAGATTTTTAAATATTGAGTAATTTCAGTAAGACATTCACATTACTCAGAATAATAACTCTTCCACAGAAATGCAAACAGACAGGAGTTCGATTTCCAGTAAGTATTACTTGACATATTATCATTACTTAGAAAATGCACTGCCACAGTGAATCAAAATAATCAACATGGAGTTATGATAATCCAGCAGACTGCCTATTCTGACAGCAGAAAGGACTGTTAATTTTTACACTATAGATTTGGTTTTAAAAATTCCTTTTGTATTACACAGTATGATGTTCTGTGAATCCAAAAAATAATTTGTTTTGAAATAAGCTGGGCAAAAAAACCTATTTACTTTCGACTGAAAACCAAAAAAATAAATTGCTTTTAAAACTAGAATTAAGAAATAATGTAAACAATCTATTTTAAGAAGGTCATAGAATCATTTAATCATTCAATTAAATATGCTGATGCTAACACATCTCCTGCCTTTCATCTTGTTTACATAAACAAGTGGCTTTCACAGCACTCGTGAAAAGGAACTGATATCATTGCTCTTCATAAGATCTCAGATATAACAGTTCAAATACAGAACCTGAGTCTGAAGTTAACTACAAATACATTATTTCTGTTATAAAATGAAGAAAGGAGGGGAGTTTTTCATTAAATCTAAAAGCTTGCTCTCTACTCTGTACAAAACAATACTCGTGGTCATTAGGAAGATCATTAAAGCTTGCACACAGAGATTGCATTCCTCTCTGCCAGCCCTTTCCTATTAAGTTATTTGTCCTCAATAAAAATTGTGTTTCAAAGGCAATCAGGAAAGAACACAGCTTAATGGAAAAGGTTCAGGCTTGCTATAAGCCAGGAGAACAGCAAACTGAAGACTTACAGTGAAAGTATGTTTCTTTTTTGGCCACAGAGATGATCCTGTTTGTAAGACTTTTTTGTACATTGTAAATATATGAGTATATCAATATAATACAATGTATATGTGAAATACATCAATGTATTTATATACAGGATAAGTAGTAAATTGGGGAACATATTATTGATGATGGAAAATTTTCAACTGGTGAATACTGAACCTGAATACTTTTCTGCTAAAGACAAAGAAATGGTCAGGACAGAAACACAAAACTCAACATGCCAATGACTTTTTCCCCAGAAACCCCTAATACCCAATATGCTAATAAAAAAGAAGTTGGAATTTTACAGTAAAGTTATGTAAATTCACTTTCATTCTGGCTTTTAGATAATTTGGCAGCATTTATAAAATTAGTTTAAGGTTGACAAGAAGGGAAACAAAAATAGGCATAGTTTGGGAAAAAAGAAAGAAAAAAAAGGAGATACGAAAATCCAAATCCCATTAAAGCCCATTAAAGGGACTCCTTGAAAACTTTTGTCAAATTTTTGAAAGAAAACCAAGATTTTATATTCCATTTAAACTGACTTGGGCTACAATTGCAAAGTCACTAGTAAGATATGCAGTCTTTTCTCATTTTTATCAGTTTACAAAGGGGAACAGAGCTGCTTCTAATTGACATGAAGCTGACAAAGGATTTAAAGCCACTGAATTTCATTTAGACTTCATTATGCAATGTGAAGTTCAGGAATACTTGAGTTTAATCCAACTGGACCTCAGGAAAATGTATTATTAATGATGTCCTTACTCGAAGTTGAATCAGATCTATAGAAAATAATCCCTTGTGATATTTCAGTAATGCTCTTTGTTCCAAACTAAAACTGGAACAAACTTCCACACACATGGAAATATGATAATAATATTCAATTTTGTTTTAATTCTGAAATATTAGTCAAAATTTTGATAATTCATTTTAGGCAAATATCTTAAGGAAAGAAAAAATTTCTTTGATATCACTGTTGAATCTGGTTTATTTAACACAACTCAGGGACTGAAGAAATTTACTTGAGACATTTCTTGATCGACAGCTCAGTATATTCAAAAGTCCTATATCTTAGATGACATAAAAATAAATATGGAAATGTATATGAAATATAAAAATTATTGACCTGACTCTACTGTCTTCAAATATAATGCATCTCCATTGCAAAATCCCATTTTCAATCTATTGTTCAAATAATTTTCTCTTTTCTGTTGCCTTTCATCTGAGAGTTGCACAAATCAGAATCTTACTGCTGACAAAAAAACATTATTTGCTTTAAAGAGTGCAGAAATTTGAATGAATGAGATGGGAAATTTCTTCCACACATAGCAAAGGCTTTGAAATGGGTATTGATATAAACCAAACAAATACCTGAAACACGGGGTGTGGTTTATGAGCAGTAATCTTCTGGAAGTTGAATGCAGTGTTGTGTGGAGGTTCTAAGCCTAGGATGCAAAATATTCAGGAGAAGCAAGAAAGCCTGGAGTGCTGTGTCCAGTTCTGGGCTCCCCAGTCCAAGAAAGACAAGGAATTACTGGAGAGGGTCCAGCAAAGGCCACAAAGGTGACTGGGGGTCTGGAGCATCTCTTATGAGAGACTGTGGGAGCTGGGCCTGGTTAGTCTGGAGAAGAGACACCTGAGAGGGGACCTCATCAATGTGTACAGTATCTTAAGGACAAATGCCAAACTCTTTCCAGTGTTTCCCAGTGACAGGAAGTTCCATCTCAATATGCAGAAAACCTTCTTTCCTGTGAGGGTGACCAAACACTGGAACAGGCTACCCAGAGAAGCTGTGGAATCTCCATCTCTGCAGATATTCAAAACCTGCCTGGACACAATCCTGTGTAACCTCCTCTGGGTGAATCTGCTTGAGCAAGGGGGTTGGATTAGCTGGTCTCCACCTCAGCCATTCTGTGATTCTGTGATATAAATGCCACCCCCTGGCTTTGTCACCAGAACTGAAGAAAATCACATACCCTCTCCCAACATGGATCTGTAATGGAAGAAATAGGTTCAAAAAGGGACAGCTACAATAAATAAATATTCAAGTAGCTGCATATAGCACTCAAAGCTATCCTGTAACTGGAACTACTGCAATTAACAAGGAACATTTCAGAATTCAATCCATAAATGATATACAGGACTGAAGATTATAATAAAAAGGAAAGAGAGAAAATTACTGCAGTTAGTGTTGAATGTGTCTTTTCCTACACAACATAATGTAGCTATTGTTGATGCATGGATCTCTAGTGATAAATTATGAGAGCAGAGAGAATCTTTTCTTGTTGTTAATTTCCTGCACATGGTAATATGCAATCTGCAGCAGCCAAAAGTCAGTAGAGTTAAATCTAACCAACTTCTGTGCCAATGACCTAAACATAATACAAATATAATAGTCTCAGACAATTAATACAGTTTGCACCCATTATGTTTCTAAGCTCCTATTCAAATACCAATTCATTAAATGATTCGTAATAGAACTTGTCAAGGTTTAACATAGGGTATAAAGATGTTTTATTATATATGACAGAAAAAACAGACTAGAAAAAGCTTCACATTTCATACTTTTAATTTAATGGAATCCTATGTAGCAATATATAGGGGAGGTGAGTAAGTAAGTTTTATCTCCTTTAGCTGTTACCATCAGAGCCCTTTTTAGGAATGTTTGGTCCGGCTGTACTGCTGTATTTGAGGATGAAAACTGTTTAGTTTCTCAAAACTGAACCTATAATGATTATGTATCATTCCTCCATTTTCTCCATATGGTATTTTTTGTATATTCTTAGCTTTATTTTATTACAATATTCCTCTCCTCTCCTCTCTCTCTGATCCTTAAACCATTTTGCAGGAATAAAATCATAAAATTGTGGAATAGTTTGCATTGGAAGGGACTGGTCAACTCTGGTGTCTTCCCTGGATTACCTTCTTCATGTCTGAAAAAGGCACTGTTTCTTTCCTGTCCAGCACAGATTTTTTTTTTTTTTTTTTCCATGTTAAAGGTTCTGAATTTATATTCTAAGAGGCTGTGATGGAGGCACTCAATGCCACTCATTCAGATGCAGAGTTTCCATGCATCTCCCCTCCCATTTCTCATCTCCCCATCATGAAAAAGACACATTATTTCATAGAATTAACCTCAATATCCAAAGAACTGTTTATGGGGCCTGTGCTATTAACTAGCATACAGTGGTCATAACAAATATTTTTCTGAACCCTGACCACCTAGAACTCTAGCAAATCTCGATTAAAATATAAAAGCTGAGCCAATCTACACAATTGTTATTCCTAGAAAGGACATAAATGTTAGGCAGCAAGATGGAAGGATTTCAGTGATGGAGGAGGAAAAAGTGGATACATAACAACAAGAGGGTTAAGATTTGCTCTGTAGAAATCACTCTCAAGGTAACTGTGAGTGTGGAGAATAAAAGTATTCTTGGTATTTGCTTGAAGCTTCTTTGCAGCTATATTGACCAAATTATTATTCATAGTCCTTGCAAGTTTCTTATAACTGCCATGAGATATTCTTGTATTCTTCCATCAGTAGTTTATCTACTAACCTAAATATTTACCTAGTTATCCTGTTGATTATTAGATACTTACAAAGCTTCTAACCAGCTGGTTTGTTTATAACTTCTCCTTCTAATATCTCCTGAATTATTTACAACCTACACCGCAGTCCTGCTCAAAACCATTCTACAAAGCACACCAGGAAAAAAAACAAACATCTACACTTCAGCTTGAGCTGCTTTTCAAGCTTAATTGTTTTCTTCCTCAGGCTGTAAAATCTCTAAAATACATATTTAAAATGTCTAAAAGATTGTAAATTCTGAACCCACAGCACAATACATAATTTGTTTTAAAGGAAGGCTCTCTTCTATTTTTTGTGAAAGCACAGAAATCTTACTTACAAGTTGTTCTGGGTCAGTCTCAACTGCAAAATGGCTGGGATCACTGTTAATCATTTTTAGCACCAGAGCTTCATGAGTAGGATTAGCAAGAGGTATGTTTATATGAGCCCATCTGGAAAAATCGTATAAACAATGATGATTAATTACAAAGCTTCTTCCATTACATGTCATTATGCATAGGGTTTTGTAAAATTTCCTAAAAAATTCTGGATTTTTTATTTTAAAAATAATAATTAAGTTTTATTTCACTAGCACTTCTCCACTAGTGAGGAAACGTATTTAGTAATTTCATATATTATTAATAATCATCATTAATTAATAACAATAAATCCTGAATTCATTCAATGTTTCATTTTGTTCATTTGTTATGTTGCTTATTACAGCATAATAATAGAATAATTATGTTGCATATGTAGATTATATATTTTAATGAGAATAGTGACCCTCCCAGAACAAAGTCTGGACTATGCTGATTGTCGAAGTGTTATGCTTTAAATCTGCTGGCCCTCTATTTTATAGACTTTCCTTCTTTATTTTCCAATTAAAGAATATTCATGAGATACTTTCAATAGGGAGAAAATTTTTTCAATAATTCATAAGATCCACAACAATTCCTCTATTCTGGTCAAAATACTAATTTTTTTGTTTTTAGCAAAGTTATATAACCATAAAATCACATTCTTGTTGTAATACCAAGAGACACAGAGAAGAGATTCAAGGTGAATAAGTGAAAACAGTAAATATTAAAAGTTTGAAAAATTATATATATATATATTTGGTTTTGCTGTAATTTATCTCCTAATGGATATTCCCTCTAGTCAAAGCAGTGGCAGGTCAACTGCCAGATTGTCCCACATATTTATCATATGGAAAAAATTAGTCTGTTAATCATAGCTAAATCAGTAAGGAAAAAGAAAATATAAAAAGCAACATTGAGAAGATATTTCAGTCCAGCTTTATGACTGTAACCTCGGACCCTAAAACCTGTCCACAGGTGGGCTCCTTCCAAACCATGCAGTGACATAAATCCCCAACAGTGAGCAGCAGACTTGTTTCTGACTAACACTGTCAAAGCATTGTACCACTGAGATCTCAAAACCTGAGAGTAAAGGAATATTAGGAAACATTCACTCAGGAACTTCAAACTCACGTGTTAATTCCCATTTTTCACATTTACCATCTCTACCCTTTATTTTTTGTCTGGTCTCCTTCATATGTAATATTTTGTCAAAGCGGAAACTAAGTTGGACTATCTGAAATTTCAGTAAGGAATTACTCAACTGTTAGAGGTTCTTCAAGTCATCAAAATCCTGCCACCCCACACAGACTGACTATCGTGGTCATGCTGAAAAAACTGTTGCATGTGACAGCAAATTCCAGCTCCCTGTCAACATCATTCAACTGACTCATCTTCACTGATTCCACTGTGGAGCCCATAACAGGATGGATAAAGAAAGATTAAAAATATTAGGGAGCAGGTTTCTTTCCTTAGAGATATATGGTAAGGGATGTGTTAAATCCACCTTGAGACAAACAAAAAGCAGATCTAACTGTGATAGCCCCAGAATTTTAAGGAAAATGAAGAAGGATTAAAGGATACATTGTTAGATTTTTTTCTTTTCTCTTTCAAAAATTGGCTAGAAATTGATTCTAAGTTATCAGTGGGTTCTTGGCTCCCAATCCAATTCCAGGTAATGTTTCAAAGACAAAAATTCCTAGATTTTTCTGATCCACAGAAAAAAGAATACAGGGAGGACACAATGAAAAACATTATTCTTATATTCATATGCTAATGCTTCCTCTGCATTCAAGGAAAAGGTGATAGAATGGAAGTTAATCTGTTAAAAAAACTACAAATTTTCACCAACCAGAAATGCTTCAAACATTTGATGACATTTACAGTTCACATCTCTGGGTACATTGCAAGGAGGTACATCCCTTAAAAAAACTCCCAAATTGATATATTTGTGAGACAATCCACAGATGTCTATCTGCACTGTCTTTACATATGCAACATACATTAATGCAGCCAATTTACTTGGACTTGTCATCTTTTCATGAGGCAGAGAAATTCCCAGTAATTGAACTGTAGCCTCAATGCCATCATTGACTGCCATTGTCCAACACTTTGCACCTCAAGAAGAGTGCTGATGACATTATGCTGACACTGCTGCACTGAAAAGAGCCTGGCACCATCCTCTTGGCACCCACTTTTGTGGTATTTATGTGTATTGATGAGATCCCTCGCAGCCTGCTCCTCTCCAGACTAAAGGGGCACAGCTCTCACAGTCTCTCCTCATAAGAGATGCTGCAGACCCCTCCTCATTCCTGTGGCCTTCACTGGACCCTCTCCAGTAGCTCCTTGTCTTTCTTGTATTGAGGAACCCAGAACTGTCCAGAACTGGACACAGTGTTCCTCTGCATATTTACAGATACATAGGAACTACAACACACATGTACTTGTAAAGGGAAAAGAAATCTCACTAGAAAAAATAAAACGTGAGCTTTGAGGAGTTTTAGATAAGAGTTTTGACAGGAAGAGTTGTAGTTAATAGAGCTAATCTTTCCCAATATCCATTTTACTTGCAGTAGGAAAGGGTGACTTGCCATTTTCCACTAAACCATTTGTGCATGTAGTTTCCAGGCAGTGCATGCCAGAGAAAATTATGAGTGCCAGAAAATCTGAATAAAAAGGTTTTAAGTAACTCCTAACAGCAATAGCCTACATAGTATAGAAAAATTATGGCTTTTACTCCAGTCAGCCCAGAATTTTAAAGTAAAAGCCAGGAAATAACACAACATTTTTTCTTTAGAACATAATAAAAAAGGCATTGTCAGTTTTCTCCAGTCTGTGCTTCATATTTGAAAAACAGAATACATTCACTCACAAAAATTTAATCAGGTAAAATTTTGTGTTGTGCTCTCTAACAACATTTCTGCTCAGTCTGTAATGTCTATTAACTACAGATTTAGTCAAAGATACACAGAAGGAAGTCTAATTTAGAATGCAGAAGAGCAGTGTGTCCAAAGAAACTATTAGGAAGTGGAGGTAAAATGTAAAAAGCACTACTGTAATTTTCACATTCTTAAGTCTTATCCTCAAAGTTTTAGTTTATGTCTTGAAAATCAGAAGTAAACTGAACATTGTGCTATCAAAATGAATGCTGAAATGTTGAAGGATGGTAATAATTGGGTGATTTCTCTAAGGGGCTCATTTTCTTAACACTTGCAGTGTTTCAACTATGTCTATGCCCTGGACCTGCAAAACAGAAGTTGCATTATTTTTTCATTTCTTGAGAGGTTAAAAGATATTGCTTGGTATACAAGCATTTTTAAAGCAGTCATTTAATTTGTCATTAAATTCTTAGTTCAGAGAGAAGAAAAGAAACAGAAAATAAAGCAAACCTACAGAGCTCTGTATAACAGATCTTGGTGCTTACATTCTGCAGTATTGTTCAGAGTGATTTCTGTAAGAAGTTTACATGGAGGCTAAAATTTCATTTCAGTCTTTTTTCTGCAAGGAATATTTCACCTACCTGCAAATATATCTAAAAAAATATTCTGCAAGCTACTACAGCAGACATAGAGGACTATTCTGAGTTTAAACTCTTCATATGTTTTCCATGATATTTAAAAGCAGTGTCTCAGTCCAGCACTATGGACTACTCACTCACTTTCCAAGCTCACATCCTATATCAGGCAGCACGACTGGTGATGGCTTTTCTACATTGAACTTCAGGGCATACCAAAACTCTCCAATCACATCTGACCGGAACATGACACTAAAAACAGATACGTACGATTAATATGACAGCTATTTTTTTCAGATCACTAAAAAAGCCCAAACAGATTAAAGTTCAGAAGAAATCTAATGAGTTCAACACAGTGAGTTCTTTAATTAGATTATACTTTTTCTCGAACACTTCTCACTGGTATCTAAATTCAGCTACCAAGTCTAATAATATTTAAAATTACTGATGCAAGAAAATCTCTTCTTTGTCTTTCTTAAATTCTACCAGTAAAATTCATTTGTTGCTTGTAGTTTTCGTTTGTTAGCTTGCTTTTATCAAAAATACAACTCAAACATATTTCAGCCTTAAGAGTAAGCTTTAATTTAATTTAAATATCACAGTATTTCCCTTTTAGTCATTTTGAAGTCCAAAGTAACAGAAATACTATACATTAATTTTAAAAAGGAAAATATTTTCAAATCTAATGAAAAAAACTGAGGAATATATATAGACACATTCCTATGGGCATGGCAAAGAGATACACTTCAAGGAATATTTAGTATATTGTTCTGATATACAATCAAGGATTGTCATGACTGAAAATTGCTTGCTGTTAGGTGAGATGTGTATAGTAACATATTTCAGTTACAGACATTCTAATACAGTTCTTTCTTACTGCAGAATTTATTTTCTATTTCTTGAGGATTTTTGAGTAGCTGAGTCATAATAACATTAAACTAAAGCACTGGAAGCATATAAGAACTTAGAAGAAATGCACTGTACAAACCCATGACCCTCTAAGGATGAGTTCTTTTTCTAAATTATGGGTAACTATGTCTATTCCATGACTTTATGGTTCCAGACCATCCCCTGTGCCAACAGAGCTTTTAAAGTGAGCGTAAAACAGCTCCAGGAAAGAATCAACCATTTGGAAAGGTACTCGTGTCACAATCCCTTTTCCAATAGTTCTTCCCAGCTGCAAAATTGCAAAGGAAACTGACCATGACTTCAGAAAGGGAAGTTAATAGTGTGGATGTAATGTGGAAGTACCTCTGTCCACCTGTAACTGCAGTCTGTGGGAGCTACTGCAATTTAAAAGAGCTATTACACACTTCTAGAACAAAATTGCAAAACCATTTGGAGAATGTCCACGTGTGCTTTATTTCATTTCTGCATATATTCCCTAAGCCCCAGCCCACCAAAGCTGAGCCCAAAGTTTTGTCTTGTTAAAACAAACCTTTATCTTATTGTTTGGAAATTCTGCACTTGAGAAATACCAGAAATATTATCTGGTATGAAAAAAAAAGATGAGCTCTACTCTCATCTTCAGTTTAGGATAGCATAATTTCCACTAATTCCCAAAGGAAAAAAAAAAAACCAAAACAAAAAACAAAAAAAAAAAAAAAAAACAAAAAAAAAACCCCAAGAAAACAACTTACTACAGTTATAACTACTCATTTTTATAGAATGGTATTATTTGAATCTTTATGACTCCATGATACCTGACATTATTCAAGTCTTTGGAAAAATCAATATAAGCAAATTGAATAAATCTCTGACTGGATCAGGACTTTGTAAATGCTCTTTCAAAACTGGTCAGCTGTCTCTGCCCTCCTCTTAAATCACCACCCCACCCTCCACCCCAGCCCCATATTTTTGCCAGTTAGTTGAGATAACTGAAAAACAGGCAATCGTTTTTCAATGAGCTTCCAGACTAAATAATGCTTTGGTAACCAAATTCCAGGAAAATAAGATTTGCAATTCTACACTGTTCAATTACTTGCTGAACTGTTTTAACTGAAACTAAGACGAAGAGGTGATCTGTCTTTTTATTGCTAATTATCATACCAAAAAATTCACTGGGATTTCCAATGTAATGAATTTTTTTTAAATTTAAAACCTCTCCATATTAATTTAGCAGATCATGGTAAAGAAATGGAAGATCATAAAGGTAAATGGATTTATGTGAAGAGAGTTAAAGGGTTCTCCACCTGCTTTAGTTATGTTTTTTATGATTTAATTCCTTCTCAGAAAAAAAATGAAATTGTGCTAGTCCCTTTACAGAACTCAAAAATGTACAAAACTATTAATATGAAGTTTTCAAGGGGGGCTTCAAACATTAAGTAAGTTTCTAAAATATTGTTCACTAAATTGCAGTGAACTGGAATAACAAGGAGTTGTTCTTCTGCCTGTCAATAATGTGTTTCCCCTAAGACAAAAGCTGCTGTTAGGGATGTAATACATTTAAAGCTAGAAATGTTCTTAATTCAATTTATTAACTTTTGTGGGGGGTTTTTAGGGCAATATTTTCACCAAGTGACTTAGATTTCAATGAAGGTAGCTAATTTTTTAGGAAAACAGCCACAGTCACAAGTATCAAAACTCTACAACATACCTTCCAGAAAAAGAGCCAAGGTGAGCTGCAGAAAACTGAAGGTGATATGAAAATGTTTGTTTGGGCCTCAGAATGAAAGATTTTTCTCCAAAAAGGGATGGATGGTCCAGCAGCACACTCATTTTGAGAACTTTATTGGTAGGATTGGTGATGGGAATATTAATTCCAACAGTATCCTAGAAAGAATTAAAAAAAAAAAAAATCACAAAATTAATTATGAGCTATTAAACATAAAATATATTTCCCAAACAAGTGTAAGGTGCTTATTCATTGTTGACACTTATGCAAACTCAGGCTGCACCTTTGTCTGATGCATGAACTAACCCAAAAAAAGCTGAGTTGCAGCAAGAAACATTTCAGACAACCTTCAAACTGTAAACTCTTTAATTCCATAAATATGGAAAAGTTCAAATCTTCCTGGCTGGTCTGCATTCTAGCAGTCCACTTCACCTTCCAAGATATGTCCAAGGCATGCCAAAATACACTTTTCAAGCCCAATCAGGTAAAAACTCCAAAATCCCAATCAGGTAAAAACTCCAAACTGTCTCCCAACAGCCAAGCACAGACAATTGGAGATATTCACTTTGAAAGGGGCAAACAATTAGGCTTAATTCTGCTGGATCTGTTCCCTTAATTTATAAGTTAAATCACAATACTTGACATTAAGACACCACCACCACAATAAATATTCCCTCTCTTATTCCTTTAGGCCATTTCCCTCACTAGTGATCTCCACATCTTTGTTTAAAGTCTAGGGGAAGAACCATCTTTCCTAGACCACCTGGAAAAATTGACACTAATAAAGATGCATAAAAAACTCCTGTTACTGCAACAAAACAGAGCCAAAATACAGAGTCATTAGATAAATATGCATATTTTACATGTGGAACACTTTTAGGATGAGCAGGAATTGGGCAGAGACAGCTCACTCTGTACAGCTCCTCCATTTCAGCAGAGTTCCCTTTGCTGTAAGGTCAGAAACGGTGTCAATTCATCCTATGTGCCCTGTGTGCATCAATAGCAATACACCTCATAAAGCAAAGCACAGAATAGACCAGAAGGAATATACTTATGGAGGCAGCACACTGTGATAATCCAGGAGGCACACCTGCAGTTTAAAACACACATGTTCTATTTATATATATTCATCCATAGAAAATACACAAAATCCAAAAATAAAGATATGTCTTTGTTTCTCTGCACCCATATTTGTGTCTGCTCTTATTTTCTTCTCTTTCCTTTGCTCTAATCAAGCAGTTCATTTCAAAATGCATGTTGGTTTGGCTTTTTTTAACATATAGTGACTTGTTTCTCACAGCAAAATTATTCCACAAATTTTTTGTAAAAAGTAAATAATTCAAGTTGCAATATGAAAGGAGAAAAATATAAAATGCCTATTAAAATTACTAACACACTAAAAATGAATATGAAATACTTTTATGACCCCACACAGAGCTGCCTCACACTGATTTCAGCCTGCCCATGATTTGGTAAATTTCTATATATTTCCATTTATAGACAATGACTACTGGAATATACATAAAACACATTTAATGTTCTACAGATGGCAAGACTACACCAACAATTTAAATCATTTAAGTACCTTGCATCAGTAAGATGGGATTTAAATTTGCCATAAAATATTTTAAAGCTCAGATTAATGGTTTTTACTGGTGTAAACAAGTTTCTAAATCTATCTACCATTTTATTGCCAAAGGCTTCATAACAATTTTATAGTAAACCATCTACATGCTGTGTTGAAGAAATATTTTTACAGTAAAAAGGAAATATGGAACAGTTGATTAGGAAAAAAGCAGCAACTATCAAAGAAATCTTTTTAATCTTGTACACAAAGGAAATTTTACATTGCCAGGATTATCATGAAACACTGTTCTCTTGCCAGTATAAAATGAATGCTTAAGATTATGTATTTCCTTGGAATTTCCCAGGAAATTTGCCTGGAATTGCCATACACATTTCAATAATCTGCTACTTCATAGATGGCAATAAGAGCAGATGTATGTTATCAGCAGAATATAATTTTTTTTTTTTTTTTTTTACATTTCTAGGTCTTATTGGATTATTATGGAGGCACAGAATTAAGATAAATAACAAAATGCCCATGCAATTGCTAAGAGTACTATTTTTTCTTGAAAGTACCATTTTATCAGACAGAATGTGAAAGAGGAACATCACAGGCAATTTCCAAATGCATTTACAGTCATTAATTTAGTTCCACATTTCAGTGCTCAATATTTAATAAACATTTTGACAGAGGAGAAATGTAAAAGTTGAGAAAAGAAGAAAATTAATCTCTTTCCTCAAATATTTCTTATATCAAGGCTGCAAGTTGCCAAAGTAGAGTCACTTTTGTGCAATATGTCATGCTATTATTCCTTTAGAACTTTCAATTATCCACTTCTTGTCCAATGCAGGTTATTTAAAATAATCTCATCAAAGTTTAAATTAAAATGAGAAAATATGAGAAATATTATATAAATATGAGAAAACATTTATTCTCTATAGAAACTGAAAAAACAGTCAACTGCTAACACTTAATCCTACATTAATAGCCTAAGTCTATGCATGGGTTTAATTCTCTGAAAACCAGACTCTGTTTCAAAATATTCTCACCATCAGCAATTGATCATTTGTGATATTATACATGTTTGCTGAAATATTTTCCTGACATATTTTATGCCAGAGACTTTCTCATCATACCTTTATCTATTTCCTTCTTTGAGCAACTGGTTATAATTTATTTAAGTCCATAATATGCAATTTTACTTTTATTAATGTATACACTGCACTGAACTGATCCTCTTCTAAGTTCAACAGGGTAATTTGCAGGAAGATGAACACATTCTACAATTACTGTGCATAAAAATTCTCTGTGTTTCATCTTCAGTAATAATCCTGTTCTCACCATCAGCAAGTGTCAATAAAATCTCTACCTGCCCAAAGTGTCTGAGAGACTGACTACAATTCTTATTTAGAATAATTATTTTCAATTAAAATCCAGCTTCATTAAGGAGATAGCATTCATTCCACATTGTTTGAAGCTTTTTTATCCCGTAGACCTTGAGGTGAAAGCATTTGTATTTGCTCCTGAGTTTGCCAGGCTGTGGCCATAGAAGCAAATTTTCAAGTTGAGCAAGCAGCTAGAAAGTTATTTTTATAGACCTGGTGAGATAATGCAGCAAAATTCTTCCCTTTGGTCCTTGTCCAAATCATGGTTCTTCTAGATGGACAAGTAACAAGTGCCTTCTTTCTCTGGGCTGCACCTGACAAGCAGGAATGCTGCTCACTCAAGGACTGAACTTGGAATGGTGGCAATATTGTTGAAAAACTAGATCTTGGCCCTCTCTCTTCCATTGGCTCAAAATGATCAGAGCTTTCAACATCCCCATCAGTGTCTGTACATCAGTAGCAAGAGTTAGAGACTCCTTCTCTTTTCTCATTATTAATTTGTTTCTGTTTCTTGGAACAAAAGAGGCTCAAGTGAGTTAAGCAGCAGATGAGCAGTTGATGACAGAGTTTCAGGGCCATGCTGAACAGAGCTCAGCCCAGTTTGGTCAAACTACTTCTAGAAATCAGTTCTGGCTCCTGAACTGCTTGGTGCAAGGTGCCCCCAAGTCACAGCTCACTGCCCTTTTCTGCACTCACACTGCACCCCAGACAGGCACGTCCACACCCAGCTGAGCCTGTCTGCTCTGCTCATTCACACATGGAGCTCCTGAGCTGCTCTGTCCTGAGGGGCTGAGTCCTGCAGGCCCCTATTCACTCCTTAGTCAATGGAGAAGATCTTTGTGAACCATCTCCCTCACTGTACAAGCCCCTTTTTTGATTGTTTTGGGTTTTTTGGGGGCTTTTTGCAGTGTTTTTTTTTTTTTTCCTTGTTGTTGTTGTTTTTTGTTTGTTTGTTTGTTTTTGTGTGTGGGTTTTTTTGTTGTTGTTAGTTTTTTTGGGTTGTTTTTTTTTTTTTTTTTTTTCTCTCTGAGATGTGAATGAATTGCCAAGATAACCCTCTTCTTTCCATGTAGGGTTATGAGGCTAAACAACCACAGCATTGCAATTATCCTGACACTGATTTTCCCATTTTACTTGGCATATTTTGCCTTACAAAATATCAGCTTTCAAAAAGGCACCAACTGTCCATCAGCAGTGAAGTCTATCAGAACAGCAAATTGAACTGTTCGAAATTTAGGACTAAACACCTTAAGCAAATTATATATTTGTAAAACTTGCTTAGCAAGGAATCCATTCTTATTACTATTGCAGCACAGGAAATTAACTAGAAGGAAAAAAATTTGCACAGGACATTTAATATCAGAAGCTAATAGGGCAGTGAGTTTCAGGTTTAAATTTACATATACATTTACATAGAAAAATCACACTGAATGGAATTTCTTTTAGCTGAAAAGTGCATTAGTGCCTAAGTAATAATGCCTTGAAACAGAATACAGCAATGATTAGTTCATAAGTTATTACAATAATTCTAAGCTCCCTGACTAAAAATTACTACACTGTTAACCTCTTAATGGGGCCTATACATTGTACCAAGCAAACAAACTAGGAAAACAATGTTTTGAAAGAGATTATTACAAAAAACAATTTTTCTGAAATGGAAGGAAATGAAGAGACTGAAAAAGCACTACATCTAATGACTGAATCTATCTATGATGTCCTTAGCTGCACCAAAAGATACCACAGCCCACACCAAACTGATATTACAATAATTAATAAACATATAGGAAAACTAATGAACTAAATAATATGCATATATTTGGATTTCCATGTAAAGATAGAAAAAGTTGTATCAAAAAATGAGTTGAATGCTAAGGGAAGTACTATTTTAAGGTAATTATAATAAGCATACCTGACAAGGGGATACAGACTGACTCAAAGTAAAATTAACATCCCAAATTCCCACAACTGAGAAAGTAATAACTATGCTCACATCTTAATGAATACTTTTTTGAATTTGAAATCAAGGGCACCTCTACATCCATGGAGACTGAAGCTCAATAACTTTCCATACTCCTGAGATCACAGGTAGATTTCCTTCTCAGATCTAGCAGTGTTAGAAGAAGAAATTACCAATTACAGCTACTTTTTGCCAACATCTGTACTGAAGACTGGCACTTCCAGTGATCAGCTCAGTTGCCTAAATCATCTCATACAGTAACCTGGCTTATCAAAGCTCAGTTGGGTTTGACAACCCTACTAAAAAAATGTAGGAGTCAATTTTTTCCATTACCAGAATCAATGGGGAAGGAGGCCACAGAATCAAAGAATTGTTTGGGTTGGAAGAGACCTTAAAGACCATCTTGTCCCATGGGCAGGGACACCTTGCCCTAGAACAGACTGCTCAGAGCTCCATCCAGCCTGGCCTTGAACACAGTCAGGGATGGGGCATCCACAGTTTCTTCAGGGAACCTGTGTCAGTGCCTCACCATCTTCACAGTAAGAAAGTTCCCCCTAATATCCAGTTTAAACCTCCTCTCTGTCCATTTGAGGCCATTCTCCCTTGTCCTGTCACTGCATGCTCCTGTAGGAAGTTTCTCTCTGCTTTCCTGGAGGCTCCTTTCAGGTACTGGAACGCCACAATTAGGTCACCCTGCAGCCTTCTCTTCTCAATTCTCAGCAATTCTCTCAGCCTTTCCTCAGGGCAGAGATGCTCCCTCTCATCACCCTGGTGGCCTCCTCTGGGCTTTTTCCAGAGGTTCATGTCCTTCCTGTGCTGGAACTCCCAGAGCTGGATGCAGCCCTGCAGGTGGGGTGTCAGCAGAGCAGAGGAACAGAATCCCCTCCTCCCCTGCTGCCCACAGTGCTGTTGATGCAGCCAAGGACACATTTGGCTTTCTGGACTGCAGAAAGATGGGCTGCTTCTCATATCTGACACTGAATTAATGCAACAAAGGACCAAATTAATCTTCAGAGGATTTTACAGGAAAATCATTTACACCTACTTTGTCATCAACATTTTTGGAAAGCATGACTCAGCAAGTGACAGATTTCAATACAGCTCCTATTCATCATTTTTATGGGTCACTTTGCTGTGCAGATGCATGCACACAATATATGAGGTGCCAATGATGGAAAACAGTTTGAATCAAATCAATAGATATATTTACACTCCTTAGGTGATAGGACTATTTTGGGTGATGTAAATCTAGGCTGTATCTCTCAAAAACAGACATTTTTCCTTTTTTTCAGACGGTCCTTTCTCCCTCAGGGACTGTCATATCCACAGCATGAGAACAAAATACTTAAGGTCAGTATAACTCAATAAAAAGCACTAGAAAGTTCAACATTTCCAAGTGAGAAATGTACTGTTCTTAGATAATGAAGTCAAGAGAGATATCAGGTATCAGTGACTACTGCATTTTCAAAGTCAGTTATGTCTCATGGACTTGTAATATCCAGACTCTTCTGCAAGCATGTCATCACACTGAGATACCTGCCCAAAATCAGCCTCAAAATAGCAACAATCAGCATTTGTGACCCTTTCTTTAGGGAAGTTAAGGAGATGCAAAATTTAGAATACTTTAAATTTCCAAATAGCTTCTGATATATCAGGTAGACTGTTTGCAAAACCTGTCCTTTTCAATCATTTCCCTCTGATCTAGACTAAATCTTACTCTCAGAGATCTTTTTGAATGTAATTCAGGTTAAATGTTTTAGTAAATCTGTGTCATTCCCTTATTTACCACAGAACTGCACTATTATCCCGGGTCTCTGAATGTGTACAGCATTTCAAGGTTTAGTTCCTGAACTAAACTACAACACATAGCTGTAATTATTTTCTACTGGTCTCACTGGGTTGTTTCCAAGTGCTACATAAAGTCACAATAATGCCATAAATTCACAAATTCAATAAACTGGAAAATACTTTGTAAGGCTTGGTGAGTGCTGATGATTTCTGCATATTTATAAAAAAGTCAGTAACTGAAACCACAGAATTACTTCCAGGAATTTACTCTAATCTAATTTAATTAGTCTACTGGTTTAACACTGGATTAATATCTAGATCCAACTGTCCTGAATTAAAAATTTGATGTCATGAGGTTAGAAATCTCCATCTGACATGCAACTGCAAACATGACAAAGTCTGTATCAGCTCGCTCAGAACTGACCAGAAAAGGCAATGACCAGCACTGCCCATGTTCCAGGGCTTCAAAGACTTTCAGAAATACTTGGTAAAAATAAACTTACAACCACCTATCAGAACCCAAAGTTAGAATAGCAGAAGGACTAATTATTACACTATTTCCACCAACTTTAAAGACTTCTGCTAAATGTGGAAGCAAATATTCTACTGTGTGCCTCTACTCACAGCTCATGCTGGTATGAGCTAACTAAAAGTACATCTTTAAACTAGCAACTGACTTCAATAATATCTCATTTTATTGAATTTTTATGACCATACTAATGAGGTAATTTACATCTCAGCTACACCCCCTACTATCAAGTTAATCAGTGGAGGTAAAATGCTAATTAATTTGACTGTTTTAACTCTTGCATCTACTGTGACTCTCTCATACTGTAGGTCTAAAAATACAATTTTAAGGAAAACTTCACAATTTAAAAGACCAATACCATAATTATTACTGGGACAAAACATGTAAAGGTAGAGCTCATTCTAATAGAAAGATGAAATTGCCAAGGTTTCTGCTGAGAAAAAATTTTTCTCCTGAATTTTCTAGAAGTAAAATTCCTCTGATAGAATCTTTCTCTCCTAGATTGTAGACACATGTTTTTTTAAATCCAACTTTTATTTTAGGCATATCTCTGCAGTCTCAGGAGCCAGACAGTGCTATAATATGAAGAGAACTTCTTAAATGTTCATAGGTTTTTCTGAAAACAGAATTATATATAAATCAAAAGGAACAATCTCTATAAGAGTTATCTCCTTCTGTTACTTACTATAATTCATGAGATCAGATAAACTTTGAAAACAGTCTCAATTTCTAGTTGTTGCTGCAAGAAAAGTTAACTTTTAAGTCCATGAGGTTTTGTCCCAATTACTGTCTCACATGAAACAATAAATACTGCATTATAAATATTGACTTCTATGTGTGAGATGCTAGAGGTCTCTGCACTCTGTCCCACACATTCCCTTAGCAGTTACTCTACAAAAGTTATGCAACCTCACTATATCACAAGCCATGTTTATTAATAATATTAACATCTATATATATGTACTTTTATTGATAGTATTTGTTACTTGAACCTCTTAAAAAGCAAAAATTAGAGCAGTCGGAACCAAGGCCCACACTTGCATTTTCCTGGGTCTGTGCACTCTGACTACTTCTGCTGTTAACCAGAAAGAGCCTCTCTGTATGGGGAAGATGTTGAAGAAAGTGTTTATTAGATAATCATGACTCCATGAATTGTGGAGTGACAGTACAAAGCCCTTTAAATACCAATTTCTCCACATTCTTGTCTGCTCAGTTTTGACCACCTGGCAGATCACCTTGTGAGGGAAAGAATTGCTACTACAATCACCTGAAATATACTTTTTTTTTGGCACATCCACATATTTGGACATGAGCCATTATTTCATCCTTTAACTTTTATACAGTAAAAGCTCTCTCCTGAGGTTTCAGCTTCAAAACTTAGGTAAGTATCAATGAAGTGCTTTTCAATTGTTATATTCACCCTACAATCACATCCTGCTGTGTAGGGCTCACACAGAACAGATCTGCTGCATTCATTTTTCTAGGCTGCCAAAACCAAGAAGATTTGAAGGTTGGAACCAGTAATGGGAACACCCTGCCTCTGCTTAGATCTGCATGTAGACAGCAGCACTGGGCCAGTGACCTTTCAAAAGCACCACCAAGGGCTCACAAGCAGTGTGAGAATGGCCTGGGAGCCTTTACCAGCAGCAACAGCAGCACAAGGTTCAACTCACAAGAGCAAGGCTTGTGGAAGTGGGGGTGGGCAATGTTTTGGAGATACTTTACCAGCTTTGGGGTACTCACAGAAGGACCTGAGAGAAAAAAAAAAAATATATATTTGGCAAAGACAAAACTATTGTCTCCACACTTAAGTGGAAACCAAACTCAATCCCTTGCAGGCTTTGGTTTTATTAAAGCAGAAACTAATAATTCACTGTTCGAAACAGGCCTTCCCCTCTGGCTTATCTCCTGCTGTACAGATCCTGCTTGGAGCCCACATATCAGATATTTCCTCTCAAGACAGAAAATACCACTTTTCAAGTATATGGATGGATTAAAAAGTCTCTTGACACAGTGAGCCAGTGATATACACTTAGAATTTTCTCCATGAACTAGACAACTGCTAATGAGTAAGTGCTTAAAGCAATAACAGCTTTTTAGACACTTTACATCAAAATTTAAGAATCACCTTAATTCTTGACCTCTACATTCAACCTGAATAAATCCATTAGAATATTTGCAAGGCAAAGTAACTACTGCAGTTCATTCTTCTAAACAATTTGAGATAATGGACCTGAATTTATCAGCCTAAGTTACACCTCTGTAACACTGTTACAAATTAGGAAATAAAAGTAAATGCCAGAGTTAAATACAGTAACAAAAGCTTTAATTGTAAATTTTTACTACAATGTTTTCAATGGTTGAAGATACTAATAATTATCAATTGATTAAATTAAAAATATGGTTGTTTTTTCTGCATTTAGAACTAAAAATATGTGCCAATTTACAAACAACTGATAATAACTGAAAGTGTTATTTAATTAATGAATAATGAACATTAAATAAATTTGAATTTGACTTGAAACTTCCTGTTTTCACAGATAGCTCCTTTGAACTGTTAAAATTCTTTGTAAATTATCCTTTCTAAATCCCAGAGAAATATATAAGTGATTACTGAGTAAATATTCACTACCTCCTTCCAATATGAAAGTAGTGTTAATTTTTAGCCCCCATTTCTCTCAACAGCTTAAGCTGGAATTCGTTCACTAGAAATATTTGCTGCAGGAAATCAATTTTATGGCCTTCAGGTTAGTTACTTTTACACAAATAGCTCTGCAGATTCAACTAAGGTAGTCTCTATGATCACTGAGATTTTAGCTTTTCCTCAGTCTTCTAAGATTTCAGTTAGAATGATTTTCATCTACCTTTACACTAGGAATTCAAATCAAGCAGCAAATTCATTTTTAGAAGGCTGAAAAAAAGTCTTCAGACACTAAGCCCTCCTTCCTACTGAGGGTGATGACAACAAGTGTCTGACACAGTCATTCCTTATTCTGATTTAAATATAAGAGGAAAAATCTCGATTGCTTTTTCAGTAGCCCAAACCATCTAAAATAGGTAGGGCTGGAGCCTAAAGTAAAAACATGCAGTGAAACTGAATAACTTATACCAAGTAATTCCTGAGTTAATGGCATATTTAAAACTTCAACACAGCACCTGTTTGTAAACCAAATCCTAACTCAACTATCTTTATGTACTCACTTGAAATTCCTGATTCAGATGTTATGAATATTTGTATGTATGGATTAACTTGTTGCTCATTGTTATGATCAAATTTAATTATCACAGGCTGTTTCAGAAGCAGTGCATACGGTCCATAGAAATCCAGCAGAAAACAAGAACTAGCTGCTTTAACCCATGTTCTAGAGGTGTGGAAAAATGTTATTTAATAAAAATTATTTGATTTGAATTTTAAACAATTGATATATTTGATATCTTTGATATCTTTGATATTATAAAATTTTATTTGAATCTCACTCCAGAATTTTTAAATAGTATTCTGATCA
Organism: Muscicapa striata striata; assembly: GCA_030060385.1. Classification (NCBI taxonomy): domain Eukaryota; kingdom Metazoa; phylum Chordata; class Aves; order Passeriformes; family Muscicapidae; genus Muscicapa; species Muscicapa striata. Next base: position 1,794,713 of record JAREIS010000117.1, on the reverse strand, counting down.
TGGGAACATAGCAATACTCTTTTGGAGAAGCAGAGATATCTGTACATTTTGTGGGAGCAGTAGTACCCCTGCCAAAACAGTCCTAAAGATAGAGCTTTCTGCTTACAGATGGACAACTTTCACAGGAATTGAATTAATAATAAAAATCCCTTCTTCCTGTTCCTTCCTCTTACACAAGGAAAAACAGAGATTTCTCACCAAGTCACATTAATCACTGAGGGGGAAAATAGTGCAGTAGCACCAATTTTCTTGCCAGCTCTGAAAAATGGCAGGGCAGGTTCAAAGGTTAGATTTCTGCAGAAAAATTCACAGAAGGTCATTCTTAAGAACCTCCAAACATAGCTGGAAAATTTACACTTAACTTCATCTTTTGGAGAAATTCTCACTGTTCTCTTTCATGTTCCTCTCACTGTTATTTTATTAAAAAAACAAAACAAAACAAAAAAATCAAAAAGCAAACCCAAACAGAACCATAAAAAAACTCCCACCCAACTCTAAGAGTACATATAAAATCATGTTTTGTCTTGAGCCAGAAACCTTGCATAAATTCCTACCAGTGACAGAATGACAGGGGACAGAGTTCAAACATTACATTTTCCTTTCAATAATGTTACTTTTCTACCTCGTTCAATCTATACTCCAGACCATCAGTGAGCAAATTTTTCTTAGAAAGAACTTTTTCCATGGACTTGCTGTGTTTAATGGTTGAGAGAAAAACCCTCTTGTTTTGGATTGCTAAGCCCCAGGGTAGTAACAGCAGTTATGGACTAAGGGAATTGGTAGTTTTGTTATTCAGGGCTATTCTCTTTCTCCACATAACAATTATTTTTCATAGATATGACCACTTGTCCAGATGAAACATCCCCTCTAATTACTTGGTTTAGATCTAACCTCACTTTTTTGTTCCACAGCAGTTAGTGACAGCTCAGATGCCATTTTGTGATCTACATTAGCTCCCTACTCTTACATCAAAGAACTGATTATTCATCTATAGGGAAAAGAAGAGAGGGTTGGCAGCTGCTAAATATTTAGCAAAAAAATCACTCATATTTTTATGCTTCTCATAATTTTCCTTTTTTTAAAATGAGTTATAAAAATATGCTCTGGTTTGAATTATTTGCCAAACTGCTTTTTAGTTAGAGTGATTAATAATTACCACCTTCTCAATTTTGTTTTTCCTCCCACCAACCATGTTGCCATGGTTCTTTTACTTTTTATACTTCCAATTGTCAAGAAATCATATGATAGAAATTAAAAAATCCTAGGGCATGATTCATAACTTTAGATTACTCAGTTTTTGAGAACATGATCTAAGTATCAGCCATATATAACAATATTCAGCTACAGTTTTGCTTAGGATTTATGAAAAATTAACGTACCACAGCTATGAAAACACTGTCACTGTCTTCAACTGCCAAGTTACATAATTACAAAACATTCCTAATTATACACTTTTTACTTTTAAATAAATAATGAAAATCTTAATAAGGGAGACACTGGCACATAATTTAGATTCTAAGTTGGTTCTACTCTAACACTAGTGCTACTTGTAACAAGATCTCAGCATTATACCTGTGAATTGACATAATGCAGTTACAAAAAAATACAAACTCCTGCTAGAATAAACACGAGCAGTGTTTTTTGACAGGATGGGTTACAAAGATCTGGGTGCTGTGATCTGTCCATGGCAGCTGGCACTGAGAGATAGGAGGACACAGAGCACAGCAGTGTGAGGACTCAGACCTCATTACACTCCACATGTGTGATGCCCAGCAATGTTTTGCCTCTGAGTGGTTCTGTTTAGCTCCCATAAAGTTAAACATCCATCAGTTGCTGAAGGACATTAGATGAGCACATGGAGATAATTGTCCAGATAAATTACACCCAAAACAGACAGATTTCATCCACTCCAGGACTGCTGTGTGATACAGATGGAGTGGTAAGTAGGGGCAATCAGGAGAGACAGCCTAAAACACTCTATTTCTGTGTACTGAGAGCTCAACTCCAATGAATACTCTCTTGTGAGTTCCCTTCAAGCAATTAAACAGATAAAGGAAAGGGCCAGAAAGAGGCATGGCCTGGGGAAAATTAGCACATATTTTCTGAGATTTCTTACTGTTGTGTCTCTGTAAAACAACCATAGGTTTAAAACAGGATCTCACACAGATGGGTTCTACTTCTGCAGTCCCCAAAGCATGATTCCCAGGTTCTAAAGATCTGCCAAGGCTTTTGTGGGGAACTATTCCTTGAGCCAATAAATCCTATAAGAAGAAACACATCACAGAGTTGGCAAGGGTGATACTTCTGATGTACAACTTACAAATCCATTAAAAGGCAAAATCATTTCTGGATTAGAAGAGTTTGAGGAGTATTGTTTGGGTTGGACAGAACATAAAAGATCATCTGATTCCAAACCCCTGCCACAGGCAGGGACAGCTTCCACCAGACCAGGTTGCCCAAAACCCCATCCAGCCTGGCCTTGGATACTTCAGCTTCTCTGGGCAGCCTGTGCCAGGACCTCACCACCTTCACAGGACAGAATCTTTTCCTTACATCTCATCTAAACCTACTCTCTCAGTTTACAGTCATTACCCCTTCACTAACCACTACATGCCCTTGTTGTAAGTCCCTCCCCAGCTCTCTTGTATCTCTTGTATAGTCTGATCTAGCTTGTGCTATCTAGATGTGACTGAGTAAAGCCCATAGAATTATTCAAATATACTTCAAATGTTTTTAAAAGTAAAATATACATTTGAAAATACACTTCTGCATCCTATACCACCCCCACTCTTAAAATTTTCTTCCTATGCTTTTGTGATTTATTAAGACTGCCACAGGCTGGTCTAGACAAGACAAAATTAAATAAAAATATGTTAATACTTTCATAAGAGAAAAATTAATAAATTCCTCAGCACACTGTGATCACAGAGCATAGACTCTCCCTTTTTCCCTGAACTACTTTTCAGCTGATCTCTTCTAATAGAATTGATGATTTTTTTCAGGGTGAAATGAAACCTGAAATTTGCATTGGTGGAAGGAAAGTCAAAGCTGACAAGTTTCCAACATCACTCTCCCTTACATCATGCAGTTCAAAACAGCACAATTTTCTAAAGTGATAGCATAGAAATGATGTCTAAAAATTCTGAAATTTCTTTACTAGAATTAATTCCAGGACAGTGGTATGGAAATGTTTTTACATGTAGCAGAATTGATGGAGTATTTAGTGACTGTGGGGAAATGTTGGACTCACTGGGTTCAGTGTTACCAACACTTGATAATATCCCTCCTCTGAAATACAGATTTATCCTTGACACACATGTAAGGGTTTTCCTGTTTACAAAGCTTTAGCAATCCTTCACAGATGGAATGCATCCCTTACAACCTTTCCAGGCATCACTAATTATCTATTTTCTCTCAATATACACAGAACTTAGAAAATAAACCTGCAGCTGGATACTCTCCCTCCATTTCAGTAGGGTTATTCTTATTTCTGCAATGGTTGAGCAGTGGATTTCAGAGCATTCAGGGCTTGGCTTAGAAAAAATACCCAGATCAGCAGGCTATAGGCTTTAAAAATCATTCGTTTTCATTGAAAATCAGAAATCATGTACCAATCTGTCCAAGTTGTAAAACAGCACAGCCAAACATGAAAACATCCAGCCTTCCCAACTTTAACCCAAAAAAATCAAACCCTCACCATCACCAAACAAGCCAAAAAAACCACCACGACAAAAGCAAAACAAAAACACTAACCCCAAAAACCTGGATGGGAAAATGAGAAAGAAATCTATTTTCAAGAAATTTAACTGAACACTGAAAAAACAGACTGTCATCCATTCCCTACTTGGAAATAGAAGCATATGGAATTATCACAAAGGAAGTTAAAATCAATATTTTATTCTGCTATTTGCAAAGTAATGGCACCACACATTTATCCAACACAGGAGATACCATGAGCACTAATGACTAGGGAGAAAAAGGGAGAAGTGAAACTGCTTCTCTGTCTCAAAACCTCTAAACATAACAATATTAAACAGTACTAGCACTATTAAGAGCCAAGTTTGTGGAATTTTTTCCTTTTTTACTATAATTTTTCTCATAGAAAAGAATACACACACAGAAAATGAGATTACATTCTTTTTCTTACTCAAACGCTGTATTGACCTTTATATCATACCAAGCATTGTATCATACCAAACAACTTGTGATGGCATTCTATTGACCACATGCACCAAAAAAATTAAATCTAATTCAATTTAGAGGCTGGTATGTCTCAAACTGGGGGAACTACTGGGCTTCTATGTAAAAATTAGGAAGAAAGTATTATATTTTATATTAAAACAGCTATTTCCTTGACTTCCTTTAATTTATGGGTAAATTCTTAGGTCTTCACTGAAATCCATTTTACAGGACCATGGGATATGCTGAGTTAGAAGGGACCCATGAAGAACATCGAGTTCAACTCCTGGCCCTGCACAGGACACCCCAAGAGTCACCCCATGTGCCTGAGAGCATTGTCCCAACACTTCCTGAGCTCTGCCAGGCTGATGCTGTGAGCACTGCCCTGGGGACCCTGTTCAGTGCCCAACCAGAAACCCACACTGTCTACTGAAGAGTAAGGACTACAATAGGATTTGATTCTCAGTTTCCATTAGATAACTTCTTCTGTTCAAACAAGGGTATTTCTTTTATTGATCTACAGTGATTAAAACAATTGAAATTAGACTAGAGCTTAAAATTAATGACTTTTGCAATATGGCTTTCAATATTGACTTATTCAATATTTTTGTTTTCATAAATACCTTAATCATAATCTTAATAGCACAGTACAAGCTAAAATGATTTCATCTATAACAGGTCAAAAGAATTTCAACAAATCTTGGGCAGCATAAAACTGGGCTTGATTCATTTAACTAATCAATCTCCAGTTTGAATTTTAGGTTGAGAGAAAAAACACATACAAAAACAATGTGTAGTGAGATAGGTCTCAACAATGTAGAAATGCAAACTTAAAATATTTTATTAAAAAATTGAGTTAAACCAAATTATCTCCAAGTCTTTCAGATACATATCTCCAGATAAGCTTTGATATTGAAATTTTTCACCTTAAGGATGTTAAGACATGGAAGTAACAAAGCAAACTAAAGGTAAGTGTAACTGGAAAATCCTGTGTTGTTCCAATTCAAGATCACTAATCTAATCAGAATTAAGCATTATGAAAAAGATAGATGAAAGCACATGCAATAATACTTAGCACAGAAAAATCTGAGCAAGTTAAAGGATGGTGACATAATGCATGAGTTTGGGGTGGAGACAGTACAGACCTAACTATGGTATCTCTTTCTAGCCAATTTTTATGCACTAAAACCAGAAGAGAGCAACTCTATGCTGGCACCAAGATGTGAGCTAGACAACTGTACAGTGCTGCCAGGTAGAACCTCTTGTTTCTTCAGAATTCTCTGCACTCTTCAACAGAGAAGCAGCACTAACCGATGGCCAGTGCCTGAGGCCATCCATCAGGGTCAGAGCTTGCACACAGTGAGAAACTCAGCCAGAATCCTGACACCTCTCACCTCCCTTTTCCACGTGCTGGGAGCTGTCACCCTGCCACAGGCATTGCATTTCAGATAGACATCCATGTATGAAGCACAAAAGGCTGAGTCAACCTAAAGCATTTCCAAGCCTCAAACACAAAACTGGAATCTGCAAGCAAATGTACTCATTGACTATAACAGGACATGTGCCAAGATAATCCCACACCATGCAATGCTCCTGGGGTGCTCCAGGCTGGTTGGTGGTCACTGTGGCCACCATCAAGAACAGCAAGATGCCTGGTTCATCCATCCTGCCAACTTTACCTCTGCTGTAGCCAATTTCAGATGTTTCAGAAGACAGAACAGTGTAAGACAGAACAGTACTTTTGACATGCTGAGGATAAATTGATATTGCATTTGATGATGAGATTCAGCTATAACTACCAAGCAGTGTTATTAGTATTTTAAATTAGATGTTGCTAATCTTCTTTGTTCCAAGAGCCAGGAAAGAAGACTTGAAGGTCAAAAGGAGATCAATGTATTCATTAAATCTGACAGACTGATGTAGCAGATGTACCAGGTATCTATGCTTTGTAAATATTTATCAGCTTTTGAAGCAATTTCAAGTTCTCACCTTCACAAGATTCTATGGTTTTCACTAGTAAGATTTTTCAGTGTTTTATTGTTCTCATTACTGGGACACTCCATGCAAGATTAAATAATTTTCAAATGTAAATTTTTGGCCGTTAGCTCTTGATGCATGTTGGTCAGCAAAACTGAGACATCATCACTAAATATTCTTTAGTGAATGATCACATTTCTTCTCCATTTTTTCTTTGGCAAACTAAGTTGATAGTGCTATTTAACATTCATATGACAAGGCCTGCTTTTCTAGTCCCCCAGGCTTCTAGGAGATTTCTTTGATTTTCTTCCAGTATTTCAAAAATATTTTTAACTTTCAAAAATTAGACGTGTGCACATTCTAATAACAGTACCACCAGCATTATTTGCTTTCTGTTCATGTCTGACCATTCTTCAGCAGTCAAGGACTGTATTGGCTCTCTTTCTTGGTGTCACACTGACAGTTCTACTGAGACATTAGCTAGGATAATCCTATTCCCTCACATCAGAAACAGAAAGCTCTCACACTCCAAAATTAAGTGCCTGTCATGTAACCAGCAAATTCAGCAATCACAATTTCATAATAGTAACCACATGTTATAATTTGTTAGCCAGAAATATTCATGTTATTTCCCAAATTCATCAATAAAAAAATCTACTACATTTTCTATAGAGATGTGAAGAAGAGGCATAGCTACTTCTTTACCTCCTTCATCTTCCTTTAAAGGAATTATCCAAATTTTAAGGTCAATAATTTCAGTGCCCCAAACATCACAGAAGTATTTTGTACTTCAATGTGGCTTTTTCAAGTTTTCACACTGAATTTGATTAAAATTTATAGGAAGAGTTCAAATGCACCTTGAGAATTTCTCATACAATAGAAATCAATAGTGTACTTCAAATCTAGTTTTCCCTTTTACCACTTCAGAGAATTTTCAGATCAGAAAATGATACAAGGCAATGCATGATCCTGTGGGACAAAAACCTACACTGCTCTTTTCAAGGTCTCAAATCACAAACTCTTTTAGTCTAGCTTTTATGTTTCTTACCAGCACCAGACACCTCCCTGCATACCCATCCAACACCAAGACTTTGAAAATATCATTATCTATTTCTCTTCCCTACAGAAGTTCACAGTCAGGATACTGAACTTCAAGGAAAGAAGAACAAACCTGAAGTTATACAAGAATAATGATATTTAAACATTTTCAGAAGTGCTTACTGGTTTGGATTCCTCCCCCTCCCCCCCATTTGAATACATGTAACATCAACTGAGGAGACTTCTCTCCATTCCCAGCATCTGTGACTGGAACAGGTATTCCCCTAGCACTTCTATCCCATATTTTTATCTGCAAAACTGTTCCTGCACAAAAATACCATACCAGTCATTTCCACTCATATCATCTGTTACCACCACCCATTTTTACAATGCATGCAGAAAGCAGGCTGTCTAGATGATAAAGCAAAAGCCATTTACAGAAGTTAGGAAAAATATTAGCTCTGAAAACAAACGTCTTACAAATGATAATTCAAAGACAAAAAAATTAAAAATCAGTGGGAAACAAGAACACAATTTATTAAGCAAACATACTAAAAAAAATCTTTACATAGTTAAGTGACTTAAAGCATACTCATTTAAAAGGATGCAATTGTTCTTCTAGTATGACTAATATAAATTTTTTTTTTTTTAGAGTGACTATATGTATTCGTCTAGTAATATAAACATGATTAAATACATCCCAATAATTAAAGACATTTAAATGACAGTAATAATTTGGCCTGCACAAAGAAGCAAAGTACCAAAAGAGCCATATTCTGTTGTGGACAACAGATAAATTGAGGGGTTTTTTTAGCATTCAGGCTTATTTGAGATCCATAATTAAAAGCAGATGTCAGCAGAATAAAAGTGTAATTCTTCAAACAGATTAAAGAAGATACTTTTATTCAAGCATTTATTTTAGTTCATATCCCTGAGCTTAAATGAGATCTTAATAAGTATTGAATTTTATTACTCAAAATATGATTGTCTGGTCACTTAATAAAATTGATTAATCCTCTGTGATAGCAGCCAGAACAACAAAAATAAATTATATTTTTCTTCTAATGCAGCAGAACAAAATTAGACATTCAGAGTAACCTTACCAGAGCTCTGCACTCCACCTCTATTGTCTTTTCAGCTGCTCCAGGTGTGCTGTAAATCTTCAAGGAGAACCACACTTTGCAATTTGTAGAATTTCTTCCTATGTTAGAAAAACCAAAATGCCTTAGAAATTATCCTATGAGGTGATCAATCCTAGCAGCCTTCAAATCAACGAGAACTTTGAACTTTTAGCAGAAATGCCAGTCACTGTTCATACTGAGACAAGGCAAATCATGAACTGATTTAATTACTGTCAACAAACTGTATTATCTGATCCCTTCTTGTCAGGATTCAAAATAGTAACAAATTAATATATACATAAACTGAATGGAAATAGCACATTAGCAAATTAGCTTCCTAGACCACCACACTGTTTCTAAATCTTAAATATCATTGATTTGTAAATAAAACTTCATATCAAACTGAAAGTACCTTTTTAATTTTATATCAGGAAACCAAAATTAGTTCCTCTTACACAACATTTTTTGTTTCTAGCACTTTCCTGTTTTTAGCACACAGTCGTGAATGTTAATAAAATTATTTCATCAGTCTCGTTCAGGTAGATGAAACAAATTAAGCCTGAAACCTCTACCATAAGGCCTAATTTTCACAGCACAAATATTTTATGTAGTGGAATTTTTTCATGTGTAAAGACTTGTTTAGCACCTTTTAATAATGCATACCCAAGAACTACTTGCTCTATTCCTGTTTGTCAGTGTATTGTATGAGATGAAAATAGCCTTAATCCTCCTACTCAAACTTTCCTGAATTATACACTAGAGAGCTGCACTAGCACTCTTGTTTTACCACAGCATTAGTCCTGGGGGCTCCTACTGGTTTTCTCTTCTGCTGTGACCCCAGCTCATCTCAGTCACCATTTTCCTTGGTGCAGTTCCTTATTCCACATCTATGACTTTATTTCCAAACCCTGTTTCCAACAAACTGGTTTTGACAGGATTTAATTGCATTATTTTCTTACAATTTTCATCAAATACATTCTGTATTAACTTACCCATTTTCTCTGGGCTAATTTGATATTGCATAAAATTTACTGGGTTTTAATACCAGAATTCCAGACTTCCACTGTCTAGAATAGCTTCAGTGTCTTACAATCTATGAAAATTAGCATCATTGAGCTAGAGAAATCTTCTGAATGTCCATTAAAGGATTCTGGCATGTACAGGACCCTGAGTTTAATCAATTACAAAAGGTTAAAAAAAAAAAAAAACTATACACAGAAGAGAGGTAACTTGTGCAAGAGGAGAGGATCACCTTTACCAAAACAACATACTACTTTGGAAGCTCAAATAAAGGTTTTTAATAAAAGAGTACCCATAGCTTGGGACATTGTATTCTTCAAGAATGAAGTCAAACTGTAGGAAAAGATCTGGAACTCAGGTAGGAAACAAAAGAGGAAAACAACAGTAAAGTTCCATTGACATAAAGTTATGTGATTAAACTGCAGGACAAATGGATTTATTAAAGTACAGCAACACATTCATTAATGAATGCTGTAGGGTTAAGGAAAACAGAAAAGAGCATTAGCTGCTATTTAAACAGAAAATTAACAAGGCTGCCACCCCCTCCTCAAACCACCAAGAATACTCATACCAAAAAAACCCTCAACCCTCAAGTGACAACTTGCTAGGGTTTTAAAAAAGCAGTAGCACAACCTTTTCAACACATCTGAAGCCTGACAAACTCAGAAGGGCTGATAGATGATCAGGATGGAAAAGGAATGCTCAAGGAAGATAAGGCTGCAGCAGAAAATCTAAATGAATTCTTTGCAGTAGTGTTCATTACTGTGCAGTTCAGGGACTTTCTAAACTCTAGAGCTTGTTTTGAGGGGTATGGTCAGAGAGACTCAAATTGAGGTTTCAGCAGAAAAAGTTTCAGACCGATAAAGAAGAAAGTAACAAATCACCTTTGCAAGAGAGTGTCTGCCCACAAATTGTGGTTTAATGAAAGGTCTCCCTGTCCATGGCAGGCAGGTTGGAACTAGACAATCCTTAAGGTCCCTTCCAACCCAAACCAGTCTGCAAGTCTGGGAATTCAGAAGGACCTCATGTATTAAACTGTGGTGGTGCAAACCAGCATCTGACCCCTTGCTTAAGTCAGCTTGGCACATGAAGAAATGAAAAGGCAGAGAATGTGTTGTCAATTTTTAAACAGGTCTCCTGCATAAATTCAGAAATTACAGACATGAGTTTGTTTATATATTTCAAAGAAAATTATAAAGCAGCACAATAAGGGAGGGAAGGTACAACACATAAAACTATTTGAATTATTTGACAAAACCAGCAGCTGTTTGAATAAGGGAAATGTGGTTTAAATAGTACCCTGCTTCTCATTGCAATATTAGGCCTTCCAGCAATTCATATATACTGCAACCAAGTTATTTTTCCATACACTTAGAGCCTTCTTTTTCTCAGACCACACATTTCTCCTCTGTATTCATAACTTTCCTGAATCACATTTCTGTTCTTCATAACTGCAGTAATAGAAAATTTATAGTCTAGTTCCCTTCTCTCTTCTTCCTTTACTATAAAAATGCATTTATTTTGTTCAATTTGCTTAAAAATACTCTAATTTCTGATATTTCTCAAAAACAAAGCTTTCAGGTCAAGATGCTTTCTTTTTAGTTTTGACTTCAAGTATTTTGAGCTATTAAAACCTTTTTCTATGTTAGAAATTCTTGACTACTTTTTTCTACTTTTTTATGCATTTGAATGTTTACATTCATTTAGCTTTAAAATTTTCTCAATTTTGAAAAATCAAATACTTTTTCTGGAGACCCTAAAGAAGCTACAGTACTTACAGATTAATTTTCTAGGAAACAGCTAACATGTTTGGGAGGGAACATCTTGTATGTATTTTTCAATTATGTTACATGTATTTAGATATTTTCAATGATAATATTATTGGCATAACACTTGGCATTTCCCTAAAAATTTTAAAATACTTTCATGGAAACAGTTTTCTTGATGCATGGTATGAACCTGGCAATTCTCTGCTGAAGGAACATCTTTTTTATTTTTGCAGCTGAACCCTTGACTGAAAGTTTCTGCAATTTCTACTTAGTATTAAGCCTTGAAGTAGTATAAACTTTGATGTTCTTTGATGTTCAACTTTTACTCAGGAAAACAAAGCTGAATTGTTGTTCAGCCACTTGCATTGGCTTTATCCTCACTTACCTGAAAACCTGATATCAAATAGTGACTTTAAAGGTGAGTCCCTGTTCATGTCTTTACCCCTTTAATGTATTTGAAAAGGCTACATCAAGGTCAATTTATTGCAAGTATCTGAATTCCCAAGTAACAATAGATTAATTTTATTCCAAATTTCCTCTCTTCCTAAGACAACCCACAAGAAAGAAGCTGTTCTTACTCTCAAGAATATTTAGAAGTCACTTTCAAAGCTATAAAGCTTCTCCCTGGAAAAATTAAAATACCTTAAACAGATCAAAATAATAGCAAATGCTTCTGGAATTTCCTTTAGCTCTATCTCAGCACTCAAATCCAAAAAACAATTTGCATGGCTGAAGATAGGTATAGCATTAGAAATTCATCTTCCAATGCACAGAGCAGAAAGTCAGGAGTTTGGGGATTTCTTTCATCATTTCTTGTTAGAGTTTTTCAAATAGTTTTACTTTACCAGGGAGTAGATGCTGGGAAAGGCTCAAGGACCAGGGATAATGGAGATAAATTTAAAATACTCAGGCTGAAACTCACAGATGGCTCCTTCTCCAGTCACAGAACAAGGTTATATTTCTCTGGTTCTGTTTTATGCACACATTTCAAAACCAGGCAGGAAAAAAATATTTTAAAAAAAAGTATGCACTTTTCCTTTTCTCTCTACTTTTCTAAACTTCCATTGACATTTTTAATGCATTTTAAGTACTTTCTTAGGGCCTGAGCAGCACACTTTGATGTCTTGTGAGATAAACTCCATCTGACTTTAGGCCTGGATGTCTTATCTCCTCACTCTGGGCCTTGGATGACAAATAAAAATCCTTAGCCTGCTTCATGCAGCCATCAGGTCATGATCTTGTCAGATCTCATGAAATAAACAATACAAATTGTAGTCAGTACATCAGATGGAAATCGCCACTAGAGAGGAGTGAGCACAAATCTTCTGAACATAAAAAAGCATCTACTTCAATATTTAATCTCCACCACCTTTCTTTTATTCTGTCCTTTGGTCAGTGGGCTCTCACCCTGACTAGTTATGGTCAAGCATCTGTCACTAATGGTTAGAGCATCTTCCATATGTTACCTGCTGTATATTCAGTTAAGCACCACTGTGAAAGAGCTTCCTAACTTTAAATTATTAGAGCTTTCCCCAATTATTTTGTAAATTTTGGTTTTACTATGGAATCACTGGCAACATAGAAATCTGTGTAATTCCTGTTTCATGTAGTTACTCTGAGCTGGGGGAACAACAAAAACAAAAATAAGGCATATTTCTGTATACATTCCTTAACAAGTCAATTTCTTCAAATAGTATTTATCTACAATAATTACATTTGTGAACAGACAAATGTAGTTTGAACAAACAGTTCTGTATTTAAAACACAGGACTACTAAATTACAATTTACATGAAAATTAAACTTGAACCTTTAACAAACATTTCAGATTAAAACATCAAACTTCCAAAACCTCATTCCAGCTTGTATGATATAACAAAATCACTGGGTTTTCTTCCTGAGCTGAATATCCTTTTGTAATCAAATCAGTCTGGTGCCTTGTCCTGCTTCTCTTCAGTGATGCAAATAAACTATTTCTCCTTTGCCTAATCTCTTCGTTTATTGTGCAATTTTTAAAAATGTTATAAAATATTTCTTAGCATATCAGCATTTTAAGCCTTACACTTTTAATCTTATATTTTGTATCACATCCTGAAGAGTTATCAATTCTGAAACCCTCTTCCTTCCACTCACAAGCTGCTCCTCTCTATTCACTTGGATGAGAACACTTTATTACCATTTCAGCCACAAGCTGAAATTTCTGATCTCTCCGTCCCCTTTCCATAAATTTGCTTTTCATCCTATGTCTGCTACATCAGCCATTAAGTGTGCTGTCAGTTATAAATAGAAAAGATCCTTCTCTCCTGATTGAGACAGAGCTGTGCATCAGTCACCTGAATGACACCTCACTGATGATGAAGGAAGATTTGCCTTGGTGTCCTGAAAATTGTAGAATTCTTGGGTCTTTGGGAGGGGTGTGTGTGATATGGACACAATGGGGAACTGTACTGCTAAATAACAGTAATTTATTTGAAATACTTCATCCTAATTTTACTGACTTCTCATATTGGCATCAGCAATATAATTATTTAAGGAAAAGGCTGAATTTAAGTGCTATTTTCAAATTAAATGTGAGTTCTTTCTACAGCATTTTTACCTAATTGCAGAGTTAATACAGAAATCATTCCCCAAGAGCAACTTTCATAAATTTAGTGTGCCTTACATTCTGTTTCCAGCCTAAGTCATGCAAAGGGTCAGTCCTTAAAGCGACTTTGAGGACAGAAGATTGCATTAGTTTGCACATGTAAATTGGAACTGATGTACAAAAGTGATGCCTTCAAAATGCTGCAATTTAAAATTTAAATTATGATGCTTTCATGTGTAAATATGTACTTAATATTAAATTAATTCAGAATTTTAAAATTAACATAGTACCTATAGGCAGGCTTGGTGAAGAAGAGTATTCTACAAAAGGTTCCTTTTCTTCAGGACTTGTCCTAATCTACATAAGGACTTTATCTCCAAAGCCTTTTCCACTCAAAAAAATTCAGAAATGGAAATTAGAACAATTTTTTAAATGCAAAATCAAATCTTGTTTTGGCCCTTGGAATTATCTATAATTAGTACAACACAAAGCTCTGAGAAAGCATCTGAACTTTTAAAAGGATAAATCCAGAACATCTGCTTTTTAAATTCTGGCTTCAAATCCATCTTTTCAAATGAACATCATCACCTTATGATGGAGACTGAGATACCACTAGCCCATGAAAGGCATTCCTTTTCCCTAACCTTCTTCAAAACTGTAAGGAGAAGAGAGAATTTTAACACTAGACAGCTTATTTCAAGGAAATGGATGACTAATGCTATTAGTATCTTCCATTCTTGAGGCTCAGTCTTCCATACTATTAATACCACCACAGCAGGATGTTCTAACACCATTTTTCAGTTAGACACCTTTACTCCATAGACACTTTCTCATCTCCATCTCCCAGGTAACAACTTCAAAAAAATCATCCAGCAGATCTGATATGTCCATGGGATGTGGAAGATGGAAAATATCTTTACCTCAGAATATTCTTGATGTCCTTCATAAACTCTCAGTACCTTAATAAGATGATGTCACAGTTCTCCCTTCTCCCTTGCAGTTGAGTGATGAAAATGTAAATATGGCAAATATGGTTATTCACCTTGTACAGGGCCTTTTTTCCCTCTCCATTTGTCCAACATTTAACCAAGGTATGTATCAGGACATTTAGCCCAGCCTGTCTATTGGTGACAGGTCTATCTGCTGGTGCACACTGAGAAAGAATCAGGATCTGAACATTTTAACTTATTAAACTCTTTCTGATGAAATGGTGGAATTGTGGCATGAGAATGAACTCAGAGCACATGACAGTACATGTGACACTAGTAAATATAGATCTAAAACAAGAGATAGAAAATCAACAAGAACAGAGGTGATATATTTGGCATCACCTTTTTAAGCTCTGCAGGCAGCATGACATATGTGAACACAAACTATGGAAAGAGTAAGGAAATTTCTAATGCTGAAAAGAAATCCAGCACATTTTAACGACACAGGAGCCAAAACTTCACTCTTTTGGCAGTTTTGGGAGGGAGTGGGGACAAGTGGGGCAGGGAGGCAGGGAAGGGAATATTCTGCCTTAGTAAAAGTTTGAGGAATAAATTCTGGGGGAATGAATTCAAAGGATAGTCATAAACCTTACCAACATAGGTCCAATGTCCCAATTACATTCCTTACTAAGAAAATAAATCTACACACTGAGAAGAACCCCAGACTTTAATAATAAGCCACTGAATACCTGCTGAAGAGGTGGCATGGCAGGGACATTTAACAATCTACTACATAAGGAATCTGCCATGAATAGACCATTGAAAAGAAATTTGGCAGGTTTCAAGTGCAATGGTCTGTATGTTTGGGAGCAACCTGCACTTCACACACATTATGTCACATGGGCTTCTCAAAACTCTCCCTTTAAGGCATTATCTTGTCTTTTATTGCCTGGCTCTATTCATCTTAGTGATGATTAACATCTCAGCTGGTTACCTCAAAATCAGACTGCCATCACAAGCAGAATCTCCATGGTAATTTAAAGGAAGATACTTTTTCAGTTGCTGCACTATGATTTTAGAATTTTGAATAGCAAGGAAGAAGAACTAGAACTTTTCACTCAGCATAAATTTGACATAATTGGAGATTACATGGTGAAGTGATTGTTTAAAATACTAACACTTTTAAAGTTCTTCTTCTAATGTCAAGATAAATGGTATTTGCTTTAAGACTCACAGTTATTTAGTTATTATAATTACCTTAGTTCAAAGACCTGGCAAAGAAAGAAGCTGATGTTAAGTGGAGGAGATACTTAGAATAATCTAGTCTAAGAGTTGAATAAGGCAATAATTCCAAAGGGCAAAGAGACAATAACTCAAGAAGTAAAAAAAAAAAACAAAAAAAACAACACAAAGTAGCTTATTGTTAGGCAACTATGAAAAGACATGAAACCACAGAAAAACTTGTACTACCAATAAGATGTGAAGCTCAGAAAACAACTATTGCTTAATATATTATTTTATTTTCCTTAGAGAAGATTTTTGAGGAAAGACAATGTGCACAATTTTCACATGCACAAAAGGTTGCTACTAGGAGTGATCTCTCTGATGGAGAGAGTAATAAATGGTGGACTTTAGAGCATGCAAAAAGTATCAGTGAAACTTTACAGTGGTGAGGGTGGAAAAGAACTAGGACAGATTACCTAGGTCACGCAGTTTTTATTAATAAATAAATTTGAAGAATATCCTAGAGGAATGGTTGTCAAAATCCACAAGGAAACAACAAGTAGTTACTTGTAGCAGGTTATACCTAACTAACACACTCTCATATTTCACAAAATGTCTCAAAACACCCTCATTCACAGCCATAACCTTTAGCTCACATAAATTGAATTGTGATACTTTGTTAATAAACACAGAGTCAGAACTGTGTTAAACAAATGCCCACAAATTATTTACTAAGCCTCCTTGCTTCCTCTTACTTCATACAACTTTTAAAATTACTTAAATTAAGAGGCTTTACCCCCAAGGACTACTGCTATTTCCCAAAGGACAACTGTTTTTTTTTACCATTTGCCATATATGCCTTTTTTTCTACTGACACCATTTTTCCATCTTTGTCTATCCTTGTCTTAACTTTGGAAAAATCCAAAGGTAGCAGAAAAATCCAAAGGTAGCAGAAAAATCCAAAGGGAACTTTGTTTTGGCTATCAATTTATAAGGTCTCAGATAAGAAACAGAAAAAATATTGCTCATTCCTATTAAACTAAGGAGCATTAAAAGCTATAAAGCAATAAAAGGCATATAAAGCTAAGGGTATTCATGGAAAAAAGGGTCTTTAAATTTCCCTACAGCTCTCTGCAAGGTTAGGAAAATCATCAGTAATATTGAAGGATGCATACAAACCCAATATAAGGCAGGTAACAAGGAAAAGAATTGGAAAGAGAACAGAAGGGAAAGCTGCCTTATGTCAGAAGCACCAATTGCTTGAAAAAAATTTTAAAAAGGATATGGTAAAATAACCTTTTTATTCTGCCTCTTGTCAGAAACAGCATTCACTGGCCAGGTTTTGCATAGTGCTGCACATTTTAAGAGTGTGTAAACTGTGACTTATGCAAGGAAATCACTTGCCAGGTGAACAGCTTGGGTAGCTGTGTCACACAAATATTTTAACATGTCTGAAAAGGCAAAAGCCAGCTCAGAGTCATGTACACACAGTCACAGCTGATATACCCTTGGCACAGTAGGTTAAGTTATATTCAGATGATTTCCAGCAAGAAAATTCCTTAAAATGTTACCGAAGTGTTTTCCTGTTCCACATCAGAATGAAAATAAAACATGTAAAATAGTTTATAAATGTATGCATTTAATAGTTATATTTCTTCAGAGAAAACACAATTGCAGTTTTTAATTTGTTCTTTTTTTTAATAGGTCATGTTTTGCTACATAGAATATCTTAATAAATTTAACATTTTGGCTTTTAAGAACTCTTTAAAATAGGACATTTGACATTAAAAACTGTAGCCAGAAAGAAGTCAAACATGAAATTAGTATGACTTTAGAACTCATAAAAATCTCGGCTTGGTTAAAAAAATACCAATGTGTAATTAATTCTTGCTTTCAATTTTGTTTCAGTCACACACAAGTTATTGAATGCAATATGATTGTACATTGGTGAAATATAGATTACATAGAGAGTATATTAGTTAAACATAATGATCTGTGACTAGCAGTCAAAAAAATATAAAAAGACAGCAGAAAAGCAGCAGGTATTCTTCAGTCACAAAAGTCTGCTCACAAATATGGCACTTATTTATTGCAAAGGCTTTTTAATTTTAAGTCTTAGCAGCAAAGACCTGTTAAAGGTCCTTAACAATTTTCCAGGTGTAATATGCTGTGGTGAAATATACTTTGTGTTCTTTATTGTGAAATTCCAAGCCTTATTTTATTATTGTCAACATAAAATATTGAAAATAAGTTTACTGAAGACAAAGTTAACCCAATTTTTACTAGTGCTTTGTCACAAAAGCAAATAACTGCTCTTATGAGTTGTAGCACATACAAGGGGCACAAGCCTTTCATTTGAAAGACAAATAACATTCAATCAACTGAATTATAGAATTTCCCTTGCAATTGTAAAATCAATTTCACTATTTCTCTAAGTTATATCCCCCAGCTTGCAATTCAGCGCTTTCAAAAAAAAACCAAAAAAAAAAAAAAAAAAAAAAAAAAACCAAACCCCCCCCCCAAAAAAAACCAAAAAAAACCAAAAAAAACCCATCCAAACCAAAAGGACCCAAGAAATGCTGAGTACAACATATCTTCATTTCTATTAAAGAATGCTATTAGTTTTCAAAGATTTTTCCCCTTACAGCTACCAGCAAACTAAATTGACAACATTTCCTTGAATAGACATGAATTTTAAACTGACCCTTTAATTTGAGTTAAATTTGATTTCATTATACAAACCTACATGAGACTTCAGTGAGAAGCCAGCTCACTTTCAGGGTTCATTTTTAAATTCTCTACCATAGTCAGGCAGGCTCAGCATCTGCAGTTTCCTCTGAAAAACATGCTAAATATTAAGGCTAAGAATGCCTTTTTCCTACATGAAGTTAGCCCAGAATTACAAAAATTACACTCGTGCACCTCAACGAGTGATTCCTGACTGCCATTATTAGTAAAAAAAAAATTCTGTATTTACAGATCAATTTTTTTTTTTTCCAAAATACTGGGGGTTTGCTAAAAATATCAAATAAACCAAAATCCTTTTATCAACCCTAACACAATCTTACTACAGTGTTTCATAGGAACACAGCTAGGCAAATGCAAAGACATTAAAACTGACAGGTGTCAATTTTTCCTTTTCAGTATAACCCTTTTACTTGAAAATGAACCTTTCAAGTTCATTAGGATTTGGATACCTTTCAATTCTAATCTCTGTCACAGAGTAGGCATTTCATCTTATTCTCCTAAGGAAAGGGAAAAAGGCAACAAAAAGCAACATCACACACACAGAAAAGGCAGCATTTTTTCTGGGATGAAAAAATATATGTTCCCTGAAAGAGGTTTTAAGGATTTCTGCTGAGCACACAGGTCATTTGAGGAAAATGACATTTATTTCTCTATACATCCATAAAATATAAGATCACTTATATGAAATAGCATCCTGAGCACAAAGCTGAAGTGGGCCGATTTCCACCAGATTTCAGAAAACATATCATAGAGTTGTGTGAGCAATTTATGTCTTCAATAATTGAAAGAAATTGTGAAGTAAAATTCCATTAATTTCAAATAGAAGATCTTTATGTTCATGCAATTGCATGCTAATAAAACCAACCCTTCATTAATTTCATGGATATTGTCTGCCATATTTACAGTAGCTGAACTTTACAAGGTTGTTCTTACTAATTTCTCAATATATTGCTGGGCAAATAAGGTGTAGATAACCAATAAATCCAGAGAAGTAAGGGAAAGTAATCCTGCAATTCTTTCTAACATTCAATAATAATTAATGTATATATCACATTATGAAAGAAGAAATATTCTTCCTAAATGACACAAATTTGCTTTAATATATTACCAGTAATATTAATCACATTTTTACAATTAATTCTAAATTTCAAAAAACTTCCTGCACACACATAAACTCCCTCTTTGATGCCAGTGTATAAAGTGTCATCTGTCTTTTGCCACAGTGGGAAACAGCAGCTCCCTAATACTTAAAATTTCATAGTTGTGCCAAGAATAATTAGGACCCTACCCATAGAGAAAGCAAAAGAAATATTTTGAGAGACACACTATAGGCCATAACAAATAAAGCACTGCAATGGACAAGAAATATCCATTGCCTTCTGTGTAAAAATATGAGTGGTCCTTTGCTAGTTAGTTCAGCAAATCTACCTTATAAGTAAATGTATGAGAATGCAGGCATGCCCAGTGTCTGGGATAAATTAAAAACCAGAATTCTGTGTGGGAAATTTATTTTTCAGCTGCTATAGAAATAAAAGTCCTCAGCAAATTCCAGCAATAGGCTACTCAGAGGACAAGAGGATCTAAGATAGGCACAAGATTCATCCATCAGAAAACATTGAGATAAACTGAGACTTTCATTAATAAAGAAAATTACTTACACAACTATAATGGCCTAATCACAAACAGTCTTCAAGAATAACCTATTTCTAGCTGCAAAGGCAGACAGTGACAGCAGTACATGAGGCAAGCTTGTCTAGTTATGAAAGTTTAGCACTACTTGTAATAATAGTAGTAATAATAGCCACAGGAAGAAGAAGAAATTAGATTGGAAGGGGAAATGTACTCTATTTTCTTCTCCTGTTGGGAATTATACTCTCTGACATCTTTAAAATATAATTTAGACTCAATTTTTTTTTAATTGATGTTTCTGAATTGCATAGCTTTCAGAAACTTTAAATAAATAAATAAATAAATTAATAAATACACATAAACTTTTCTCTGTCTTTGTAAATCTATTTATAAATTAGCTTAACTGTTGGATTGTCCAAACAGGCTCTGAGAATGTTTATTCAATTCTTTCCTCTGCTTGAGGGACTGAACATAACCCTTGAAAGAAGTTGTTCTCACCCTTAGACAATGTTGTTGATGTTGCAGTAATTTGAATGTCAAATAGCTTGGGGAGAATGTCAATTTTTTGTGAAAGATTAATTTGAATGTTTCATAATATTTAGATTAATATAAAAAATCAAGTCATTATTCAGCTAGGAAAAAAAACTCCACACTATATGCTTTTTTTAAAAATTGCGTATTTCATTTGAGCTCCACTTCCTATGAACTGTCCCAAGTATTAGGCCATAAAGTTTGACTTTTTCCTGTTTTCAATGAATACTTTCACAGGTCACAGCAATTGAAACAGGATGATAGAGAAGCCTGGTGGGGACCTTCCCTCTATCCTCTCCTTACCTCATTATCTCAGACATGCTTATACAACTGAGAGGAACTGGTAAATATTACTGCTCTTTTTCATTACCATTATGTACTCTCTGTGTGTTTATAATTCATTACTTGCTAAAGGGTAAAATAATAATTGTTTGTAAGCATGACAAGGTAGGAAAGGCAAAATGATGACCTACAAAGAGCATGTCAAATACTCAGGTATAACAAGAGCACTGGCTGCAGGGAGACTGCTGCTCTGCTGCTCATTTCCTCCTAGATTTCAAAAATGTTATTTTTTTATATCACTCCAAACGTTTTCTGTCACAGATAACTAGTAAGGGCTTACACCTGGACCTGTCATGTAAGCACTCATTATTTCTGCTAGCGATTTTGTTTCTCAGAATATTTTTTAAAATTTAATTGGCTATTAATTGACAAAATTCCATACATACACATTTGAGGTCTGCTAGACATGACAGAATGATGTGTTTTCAGTAATAGAGTTCACAGCCTATACAGACTTTCAAAACAAGCATAAGGCATGTAACAGACATTTAAATTGGGTAATAAAATTTAATCTCTTTATATGCAAATGCAATCCTACATGCTACGATATCCAAAAATACGCAGATGCACAGGTTCACAAGAGGAGTGACTAATTTGTGGTTAGTGCAGATGCAACATTACCTGCCTTCTCAGCACAACAATATTAAAACACCTGCTGCAGGAAGGGTGATGCAACCTAAAGTTCATCAGCAGATTTATTTTGTGAGCAATTACAGATTGCTCTTGTTATTAATTTTAAATGGGTTACTGTGTATTGTTTGCACAGATTTTTAATTGCACACAGAATCATGCCCCACAACATTCCATGTGAGCCATAGGTCCTTTAAGCATTGCTAAATCTGAATTGTTTCAAAACAACGTGTTAGTTTACTGGGAGAATCAAGCTGTTCTGAGTCACAAAAGGGCACAGGAAAATTCATAACTTCCAGCAGAGTGCAGTACTCAGAAGGGCACCTACTGAGAAAGCTAGCAGTAATTGAACAATATTTTTGACAAAGGAAAAAAGCATAAAACAGTCTAATATTTGATGTTCTTCATATGCTATGCCATTCTCCAAAGCTTGTATTCACTGGCAGAAGTATAGCTGCAAATGCAAAAATGCTAAAAAAAAATCCCAGAAAAACAAACAAACAAACAAAAACAAAAACCCAAAACCAACAAAAAACCCACAAACAAACCAAGCAGTGGTTGGTATTTTAAATTTTCAAATATGCATGCAATTTACATGGGGATTACTTTCTCTGCATAGATCCTTATTTTTTCCCTGAAGAGGGAGACTTAAACTAATCTGAAGCTGGAGCACACCATGCATGAACATACAGAAGGTAGACTGGACTGAAAAATAGCTTAACTACCCAATCAAAACTTAAAAACTGGTAACTTAAATTGAGTTTAAAGAAAACCCCTTTTAAAAAGACATTAATTCCAGAAATAAATATGAATGTAAGATGTATAAATTACATTTTTATATATTAAAGGTATGTGAAACATCTTACTGCATTAATACTGAATAAATCCTACCATTTACCATTGCATACTCACACATCATACTACTTATTATCTTTTTAAAAATTATAATGAACAAATGTTAAACTTTTTTATGTTTTTGCCATCCTGAGTACTGCTTACCTCTTAATCACTTCAACAGTTGCTAGAACATAGACATTATTTTACTGTCTTCCTTATATGAATACCCCATAGTGCTCCCACCGATGTTCAGCCCTCAGGGATTGATTTCTAGCCTGGAAGTCAAGGATAGCCACATGTGCAAGTACCATTACCTTCCAAAGGCATCAGTTGCTCTAAGAATCACTTGGAAGCAGTTTTTAAACTCAACAGGAAAGACACTCTACTCAGAGACATCTCATAAGAGCTACAATGACACATTAGGCTAGAAAACACTGCCTGTCACTGAAAGCCTGGTTAAAGCATAAATTAGCTTTAAAAAGACAATTAAACCAGGCTTTGCCAAAATGAATGTCTGGCTTGGCCCCTCTGACTGTGCTTTTTCATCATGGTCTATTTACAAGTATTGTACCCTTCTGATGTTTAGTCTTTCAAGTACAAGGAAATTCAAAAACTTGGCAGTGACATAAAAATCAAAATGCATTTCATAAGACAAACAAAATGAGAAATACAAT
Organism: Muscicapa striata striata; assembly: GCA_030060385.1. NCBI lineage: Eukaryota > Metazoa > Chordata > Aves > Passeriformes > Muscicapidae > Muscicapa > Muscicapa striata. The sequence goes on along the minus strand of JAREIS010000117.1, from coordinate 1,771,483 downwards.
CTTTGGATAAAGGCAATGCTTAGAGCAGCCACCATAAGACAACAGCCCATGCAAAATTCCCCAGTCTCACAAACAAACACTGTGAGACATCACTGCCAGCAGGAACATTAAAAGCTTTTGCTTAAGTGCCAGGACTGTGCTGAGTCTTCTGCTGGAGAGAGTGTGAAGGATGCTGGAAGAGGAAAGGGGGAATTTGCAGTTCCAGTGCAGGCTTTAGCCATTGCAGCATCCACAACTTCACTCTCTGGATTCCCATTTCCAGGGGATGATTCATTCCTGAGGAGCAGAGAGGGTCTGGCAGAAGCTGAGTCAAGCACCCTCCCTGTGGCCCAAAGTCTGCACAGCAAAGAGCACAACACAGAGGGTTTGGCCAGTCCAGTTCAAGAAGTTACCATGAACTCCAGAGCAGAAAAATTTCCTCTACTTCAAGAGTTTAGGAGGCTTCACTCCGATAGGAGGAGTGTAGCATTTATTGAGATTGTGAAACAAATACCTATTAATGGCTAATATTTATTTCTGATTTTAGTGCTTTATAATATAGGAATGTCTAAATATAAATCTTATATGGAAGACAAGCTACATCCTACTTTCAGTCTTAGCAATCAGCCTTGTTTTACTTTTGGATCCCATGAGAAAAGAAACCCTAGGACCTCCTCTCTTCAAAGACAGAAATATGTGTTGGAAAGAACTAAAACCCCACATCAGTTCAGAAAGAAGCAAGCCCCTATCACAACATCTGCTCTGCAGACATTTTTCTGTTTGGGTTTTCGTTTGTTTTCTCTTTTTCCCTCTTGTACCATGCAGCATAAAAAGGATTTGTCATCAGGAACCACTATGTTTTTTACTGCAAGAACTAAATGTGCCTTTTTGTAAGTACATCTGAAAAACAAAATATAAACTAATTTCAGAATCCTCCAGGTTTTTGGAAGAGCATAATGAGTGATTTTGATGGAAATTATAAAAAGAATGCATGAAAGCTCATCTAGAAATCATCTTCTGCTGCAGTCCTACCTACAGTGAAATATGAAGAAGAAATAAAAAAGGAAAAGGTAAATAATAACATCTGTATCTACATAATGCATATGTGTGTGTACCTGAAGATAATATTGAAAGTTGAGGTGAGCATAACAAGGTAGTAGTTTCTAGTATGTTTAAAAGGAATAATTTTCCCTGACTAACAGCAAGACACAGAAGTTTGGTGTAAATGTGTTTATTCCTAATTTATTCAGCTATGAAAAACCTCATACTTGTTTTGAGCTATACTGATTCCAGTCTGTATATTCATTTTCTCTACATCAGAAGTCCAGTATTTTCTATTACAGTGCTCTGGGGATTTTCACTTCCAAGGTTCACTTCTTCATTGTGTGATGTCTCTGGTCAAATGCTAGGGGTTTGCATTCTACTACTGGTGTGCACTTTGCAATTCATAAATCCTAAATCTTGGAAATATCTACCCTTCATTCTAATATGAAAAGTCATACAATAATTAATTTTAATGTAAAACCACTGTAAAAATATTGGTGTAAAACAAAACTGTGCATTTGACTGCACAGTTAAAGACTGTAAATTCCTCTTTGAAGTAAGTTCAGAAGAGGACTATGAGGTATTTTAGACCAGATCTTGATGCATTCCATCTCTACCTAGCTATTTTCAGCAGGTACTTTCCACAGCTGCAAAAGTTACAGATATCTAGCACAAGAGAATGGTTGTGATGACAGATAATGTTTTCTGAAATGACTAAATGCACTTGGTGGGTTTAAAGGTGAGATTGAAGCTTGGGATGTGAGCACTGTAAGGGTAAATCCTCTGCACTGAAGAAGGAAAAAATACTTTATTAAGTGATACAGTACTAGGGAAGGGTCATGTCACATCCTGCTTTAGTCCACTTAGGAAAGCAATCCTAATGATGGTCTAAACATTCCAGCAGTCCTGCAGCTTGAGTCAGTACAGTTTACTAGAAAGATGTAGGTCACAATAAGACAAAAAATATAACACTAAAGTTGCACAAAAATAGCAAAAAATGGCAGCTGAAAGAGAAGACGAAGTAACTTGAGGCAGCCATATAGGAATAAGGTGTGGAGACTCATCCAATTACCAATGGGATTCTCTGTGTGGGAGTGATTATTTCCCTGTAAATTACTGTGCAGCAACAGAGGGAGCTGATTTGGGGCTGACTACCTGGCTCCTCTCAGCAAGTTATTAGACTGATATTTTACTGTATTACTTATTGTCTTTTAATGAGTTAAACATGTTTGAAAAACATTTTAAATACATAACTAGACCAGTCAGTCCCAGATTGTCATTGGGGAATCACATGGAGCAAATGTATTATCAGTAATGATAACAGCAAACCATGAAGTCACATTGGATTTTCTCCCTAAGAACAGCACCCTCATATCAGTGACAGGGACAGTACTGAGACATCCACTCTCCTAAACTATTTTCTTGCTTAACCTTCTATGTTCAGTTGCTTTCAGTTACAGCCTTTACTAGTTATGGACTGATGATTCCTAAATTTGCAAATATCTCATAAAAAAAAAAAAACATTCATTTGGGCAATTGAAGCATAACTAAATTAATTAATATTCTCAGGCTTTCAGTAGAGATTTGAGGATTATCTCCCGTTTACCTGGCATCACCCTTTATATTGTTTTTATTTTTAATTTCACTTAATATATGGAAATTTATAATTCTTGTCTCTAGTATATTATCTGCATGTATCATCTTAATTTAATCTTTGCTAAAATCTTCTTTCTGTAAAGTTCCAATGAGATGCTGAGTTTTAATGTCAACCAACTTCCATGTTGCTGTACAGATATTAATGACTATAAAAGAACAGACTTTCTGGTATCCACATTTACTTGACTCAAATTACTTCTAATTTATTGATAAAAATAGCTTCTATTTCTTTTTAGAGCTTGATAAATTCTAGTTTTAATTTATCTAGAAAATACAGTTATAAAGACAAAGATCTCCAATCTGTAAGCCCTTCTTAATTTCCTGAAAACTCAACATTTATTAAACCAACTTTTTTAGTTTAAAACTTTCCTTGATAGCTTTCTTTGCAAAAATATTCTTTTAACAAATAAAAAAATGTTTGATAATTTAAATATATACCAAATAAGATATTAAAAGCATAAGGAACATGGTGAACTTGTACACTTTGTATACCTGGAAATATAAATAAGGAAGTGAAGAAACCTGGCTTTGTCTATTTGATGTAACCACAAAGATATTCCTCTGGAACACCTGAAATCTCAACATTTATTCAGATACTGTTTAGGATAAAGCAGGTGGTGAAAATATGCAAGTAAGTATTCTGGAATTTTCTCTTTTTGATTTTATTGTACAAAAGGACTGTCTATGTCTGACTGTTATAAGAAAGTTTTTTCAACAGTGGAAAGATGTGGAGCAATATGGATTTCAGGAAAGTCCTCCATTGCCATCAGCACTATCAGTATTATTGGAGAGTTATAAACAAAGTATTAAAAACATTCTGAACCTCTTCAATAACAAGCAACAGCCAGTGACATCCCAAAAAGAGGGTAAAAAAAAGGAAAAGAAAACCTCAGCTTACCATTTCATAAAAATGTTTCAAAAAAAGTATAAAGGATGATTTCACACACTGTTTGTAGGCTGTGCATACTAAATATTCATTTAACTTTAAAACTTTAATCATTACATTTTGATGCAATTTTATGAAAATTGACAATAAATGCATCCATAATAACAAACATACCAATGTTAGCTGCATCAAGAGCTTGTGGAGTCCCCACTGGCAATTTCTGAAGGGCCTGTTTGCCACCTGTCTTCCCTGGTGAGCTGCTGCCTTGAGGCTGCTCTTGGTCTTCATCTTGAGCAACAAATGAAATTACACCTAAAACAAAGAGATACCAGGTGCTGTATTACCCAGGCACTAGCTTCACAAAAACCGACTGCCAGACATGTACAAGCATTTCCTCAGTTCAAAACTAATACAAAATGAAGTAAAACTTCCACTCCAGGTGTCAGCCATCCAATTATAATTTATGATATTAAAAAATATCTCTCGAGTGAGTGCAAGGAAATTAACCATTTTTTGTCCCTAAAGAGCTCTTCTACTTGCCTGAAGAGATCCATAATGAGCACCTGAAAAAGATCAGTAGTAGGAAACACAATAAAAACAAGGACTTCATAAAAGTTACAAAATCTGATGGTCATTAATTGTATCTTTTTCTCAGCTCAATTTTCTGTGCATAATCTTGATTGTTTCTGTTATTTCTTTTTAAATTACAGTGTCTCATTCTAGTGCTATAAGAGAATAACTGTAATAGTTAAAATGTTCCTGTGATACCTTTCTGTATTGTATGTGAAATTGTAATCAAATATGTGAAGAAGATAAAATACAGAGAGACTGTAAACCCTGAGTTTTTACATTGCCAGATTTCTATTTAATAACACAAAATCTAGTATGTACAGGATGCCTTTAAATATTATTAATGTTATTCTGGAAGATTTGATATACTGGTTTTAAATTAGCAAGTTTCATTTCTTCCATTTTTTTGTCTCTGTCTAACAATTTTAAATCCACACAAACTTTTGGAAATACCACATAACATTCTACTTGCATCTCAATTACTGTCCTTCAGTGTTCAAATACATTCTCGAGAGTTTCAAAGCCAAAATAAATACATTTTGCAGGTTTAATTCTTGCTTCATATAAAATCTGAGGAGGTGACTTATTTTATGTCATTATATAGCAACAAATGTTCTCATTTGTGATTACTAAAATTTATGTGAAACACCTCCAAAAGGGACTTCATTCATTTTGTCTTACCAAGGACTTGGGAAAAGTATTATTAATGGAACTTTTAAAATTTGAAATGGGGAATTCTTATGAGAGTCACAGAAAAATTTGATTTGAAAATACCAACATGTAATGGTATCCTTTGTTTCTGCAGCTTTGAATGGGGCAGAGGTGTGACATGATAAACACTGACAAACTATCCCTACTAAGAAGGATTACATTAAATTATTATAAGGAAGAATCTCTTTTTCTTTGAGAGACAGCAACCAAGAAGCATAGGTATAAAACACCAAAGTTAAAAACAAAATTTAAAAAAAGGAAATAGGTTTAAATCCAGAGGAACAATATAATATATAACTTCAAACTTAAAAATTATGGAATCCTAAATTTTCTTTCATTAAGAAAACTCTATTTAAATACAAATAAACTAAACTAATTAAAAACAAACCATAAGAATTTCAAATCAAAAAGTTTTAAAAACTACTAAAATTACTCCATGTAAATAAGGCAGAACTTGGGTCCAAATAGGCAGAGGAGTGACTGCAATTTCAGGAAATTAATACTGATTTTTTTTTTTTAATCTTAAAGATAAAGTAGGTGTGCAAGAAGGATAAAAAAAAAAAAGATTATGGAAAGGATAATGAAGGCTGAAGAAAATGCTCAAGGTATATAAATCTTGATATAAGACTCCATATGGAATGGCACTACTAGGTAATGGATCATAGGATAAATGGCTAATTAATGACTAATGATCATTGATACTGACTAATTAATCTGATTTTATGTCTCAATATATAATACTAGTATTATTCTAGTCTATTGAATCACAATATTAGAGAGAATTCAAAGTGTAAGAGAGAATTCATTAACTTTAAATACCAATGCTTGCCATCAATATGCTTGAAAGATGTCAACAATTAGAAGACAATGAATAAAAAATGCAAAATTATAGCTTTGAAGTTGATCAAAAAGTCTTGGCTAAATGCTGAAAATCAATACATTCATAAATTTGACCAACAGTAAAAAATATTTTGCTACACTTAAATTTTAGTAATTTTGCTTATAGTCCTTCCCTTCCAGTGACCATGGAGGATTTTTTTTACCAATTTTCTGTATTTCAGAATCATGAACTATCCATATGTGAGTGTGGGAGAAAGGGGGATGGAACAGGAGCAATCCAAGTTTTAAGTAATGAGAATGGTAAAACAAAGAGTGACTGTTGTTCTCCACACAAAACGTGGCTTCAAAAGCATCAAAATAATTTCCTGAAGCACTTGAATACTTCAAATTTTATTTGCAGCAAATATGGAATGCTTGAAAAGTTCTAAAAGAATAAATTACCAGTGCTCAAGACTCCAGAATACTTCAAGAGCTATGAGAGGAAATACAATAACTAAAAAACTACTTGAATTGCCAAACCACTGTCCTGGTAATCCACCAATTGCATGATGAAAATGACAGTGAAGAATTGCAGAATAATTGCTGACACTCAATTTTCCTCCTTTATGAAAATCAGATCTCAAACAAACAGAATTAATAACAATGAGGTTATAATCTTGATCAATAAAGGTGAATTGACGTGGTGAATACAGTTCTCTGCAAGGCTCTCAAATCAGTCGAAGTATTTCTAGAAAAATTAATGAGTTTTACTACAGATAGCATACATTTTATAACTCAGTTTATCTGCTTAATCTTAAAATATTCATAAATTGTCTTTCATAATTTTCATGGGCATCAAAGTATCTACTACTGGCTCAAAGCTATTTTAATTTTTTATTAGGGGAAAATAAAAGAAAATCACTGCTGGCAAGAACTGCAAGTAACAAAAGAAAAAAGTGTATTAATTTCATGTCAAATCTAAAATGCAGAATCCCTATCAGTGAAGACAGTACATAGTATGATCTGCATGACTTGAGTCTATAAATGAAGGCAGAACATTTTCATAGGAGTATTCCTAATTAGAATACTCTCCTGGTTTGGGAGTAAATAGTGCAACCCACTGACCCCTATTGGATCCTAAGATAGCAGATGATACATAAATATATTAATTTATTCAAATTATGGGCTACAAAAATATTCCTGTCAAGAGATATTTTGCAGGATGGGAAAAGATTTTTATACAATGAAGAGTAATAAAAAGTACTTTGTGCTCTATGAAGTCATAAATAATACATTGGAAATATGCAGAAACACTGCATCAAAAATGACAGATTTCAAATAACAAATACAAAAAGCAATTTCACATTTTCATGCAGTTGTGCTGAGCTTGGCTCCTATGATTTTAAAGAGCTTTGACACAGAAAGTTCTGGTCTTCTGGCAGTGAATCCACAGTCATCTTACAGAACTTTTACTTACCAGTGCATCTCACTTTTTATTATTGATGCTGCAAAACAACTGATAAATTATAATCTTTTCATGCACAACAGTCCTCAATGTTTGGTTTTGTTGTTTTATTTTTTTTGTACCCAGTCGCTCAGTTCTGACTTCTCTGTCAAACATTACACAACAGTGTAAAATGCCATGGCTGACAATTTTTTAAGCACACATTTATGACCAAACCAGACTTCACCTACATCTCAGAGATTGAATTCCCACTGATTCAAGTGGTCACAGAATTATGCCATCATCATCTATTTTAGAAAACAAGACTCCACAGCTTTCCTTTTGCATATATATAAGATACTAAACCTGCACATATGATCCTAAACTTGTAAAAACAATAATACAAGTATTTCTAGAACTATACTGAAAATAAATAATTGCAGATTATTAATAATATTTTTTTGCTGACGCATCATTCCTTTAAAAGTTTTCTTGTTCAAACATCATTGCATATATTCTAGCTTGATTAACCAGTGTTGAAACATTTAATGCAACTACAGTCAACACAGTAATATCAAAGTGTTGCTTTCTATTGCTTTAGAGAAGATGCATCCCTTTAAAAGGAGGCAGGCTGTTTTATTTCTCAATAAAATTGTAATTACAACCCCCCATGTTAGACTGACTCGTTGGCTATGTACTACACACCCTCTGTATCCATTAATACAATTGAAAGAGCAAGAAAGGCTCAATACTTTCTTTTCTGTATAACTTAAATGGAATATTTGAAAGATACATAGTGTGCATGATTACTTTCTGCTGCAGAGAGATGATAAAAGTCCACAGTATCCCAATATTTTAACTGGAAAAAAGAACAGAAGGCTATACGGCCACAGAATTCATCACACAAATCTGAAAAGATATAGGAACCTTTGGCTTGTGGTTTAAATATACCAGCATGAACTTAATAAGGTCTTGGGAGTAGGAGGAGGGGGTTTTTATCTTATCCTGCTTTTTCCTGGCCAATGAAATCTATGTATAATTTCTGCCACAGAAAAGTTCCACTGAAGAGATAAGATAAATGAACAAGATCAGTGTAATTTATGTAGCTATTCAGCCAATTTTTTGTTCTTGTAGTTTTTCTATTGACAAAAAATGGATATTTACTGTTGGTTAGTACAAAACTTCATAATCTCTATTTTTCCTAGGAAAAATCTCTATGATGAGACATGTAAATTCTAAGGAGTTTCTGTAAATCCTACTACTTGTTGGTATACTAGGATTAAATTAATTGCTTCCTACAACAATGAAAAAAAAATGAGAAAATGCTTTAAGACTCATACCAAGGAGAAATGAGCAAGTGGCAAATCCTGCTGTGAACTATCATTCATATATGGCTTTGTAGCATTTAATAAAGAGGTGAATTTTTTGGTTATAATTCTCACTGCCTCTTCTTAATATGACAATGAAAGCACAATATGGAAGGGCATGGGAGCCTGCAGCTCCAACTGCACTGGGATGGATGGGTGGAGGGATGGACGGACGGATGGATTGTTGGACGGATGGATGGATGGATGGATGGATGGATGGATGGATGGATGGATGGATGGATGGATGATTGGATGGACGGATGGATGGATGCATGCATGCATGGATGCATGGATGGATGGATGCATGGATGATTGGATGGATGGATGGATGGAGGGATGGATGACTGGATGGATGCATGGATGGATGCATGGATGACTGGATGGATGGATGGATGGATGGATGGATGGATGGATGGATGGATGGATGGATGGATGGATGGAAGGAAGGTGTGTGCCAGGGATCATCTTGCTGAGCCAGCAGCCCCTTGAGTGCACTCTGGTTATCCAGCAGAGCCATTCACAATAATCAAGCAACCAGAAGGTCCTTCAAGCTTTGTCTTTGCTCCCAATGAACTCAATTTGCTCAGGGTGATACAGGTTTTCTCAAAGCAAACAGGCAGGTGCTGGAAATACAGAATAGGCTACAAGAAACTACAAAGATAATCTTTCTCCCTCATGGGTGTTTATGATTAAAATGAAATTGTAATGATCAGTAGAACAATTTGCAGAATTCCAGAAAAGAAATGGATTTGATTTTTTTTTTTCTTAATGCCAGTGTCAAATAGATAATAATGATAAACAAACAAATTCAATCAACTCATTTACAGGTCAGAAGGCATTGGCATGATCTTCACCACCTCACAACTGTCCCACAGCTGCATCTGACAGGCCTGGAACATGCTGCCTTTTTTCCTCAATTTAAGTTTCTAAAGAGCATGGAAAAGCACTGCCTACTAAACATAGATTTTTTTATAAAATTAATGAAAGGTGAGACATAAAGTTAGAAAGCTCCTTTCCAAATGCTAGGGGGTTGTTTGAATAAAAGGGCACCGATTATGAAAGGTGTGTGGGTTTTTTGCACAAGACATATTCAAGTATTATGGGTTTTGCTCATAATAAAATTCTCGTCCATTCTGTGGAAAGCAGAAATAAAAATTTTATAAAATATAAAGCAATCTGGAGAAGAAGCTTTATCAAAGCAAAAGAAAATTGCTCAATTACTCAGAAAACAGACTGCTGAAGAATTTTATGTGGTGACAGAATCTTGTTTGATGCCTTTACTTGCTATTATTTCTGTGTTAAAGCTGTCATGCACCTTCAAACTAGCTGAAGCATGCAATATTAGCCCTCTACTGGAATGCTTCCAAATGGGCTTTAGAAAATAACTGGGCCCATTTTTAGCTTAGCAACCATAAAACAGCAAGACAGAAAGCAAAAGCAGCATAATTTTGCAGCTATGTAATTTTGGAAATAAAAGGAATTTGAAAGAAAATGAAAAATGCAAACCATTTGCTCAGTACAACTTACATGGTCAAAGTTCTTTTAACAAAATTTGTTTTAATATGACAAAAACAGTATTAGAACATCATGGCTACAAAGTTTTACACTTACAAGTTAGAAAGTTCTAGATTTGAAATTATTAATTGCCATTATGACTGTCTTCAGCTAGGTATCAAAAGAGTATAACTGGTCAAATTAAAATCCTGGAGGTTTTTTCCTTGCAGGATAAAATTTACTCCCTCTGCAGATGGCTTTGGAGCATTGCTTTTTATTTTCATCATTCGAGCTGTTCACCCCATGGATTATTGTCTTCCTTCTAAACAAATTCACCAGACTGAAGACTGAAAATAGAATAATTTTTTTTTTTTTTTTGGGTGGGGGGAAAGTGTTTAAATTATACTTTTCTTGTAGTATCTTGAGCCTAGAAAGGACTATAATTCCCACTTGAATCACCTACATCTTATCTGTGATCCTCAAGATTCAGGTTACCTGTTAAAATATCCTGAAAGCCAAAAACATTCATACACATACATACATACATATATCATACATATATATATCCACATGAATGCATTTTTCACTTTCAGGATATCTTTGACATTGAAATTTCTAAGGATCTGGAAATTCTGTTCTGGAGAACAAAGATGACTTCCCAGCCTTCCACAGCCTGAAGCAGACAGACTTCCATGCTCCTTGAAGCCATAAAGAAAGCACTTCCTAACAGGTTACCTTAGGTAGGACACTTGGTAGTTAGGTTTACATCAAACCTAACATCAGACAGCAAAATCAGCTGCTGCTTTTCACACCTGTGATAATGGCCTCTCTTCCCTCCACCCCTCTCCCTGCTACAGCAGCTGAATGATTAGAGTGTGTGCACGGATTTCTGTGAGAGAGCCAAACCTGTCTCTGTTCCAGGGGAAGGATGAATATGATTTCCTGAGGTAGTGATTAAAGAAAGCCCTGAGCCAGGGGGTGGATTGTAGATAACTGGGCCCTGTCTTTTTCAAAGGATGACTTTACCCTTCTATCAAGTTATTTTAAAGTGTAAAATAAATGAACTTTCCCGAGAAAAAAGGACAGATGCGGCTTCCCAGCATTTGAACCAGTAACTTTTTGTTGGGTTAGAGAAACTGACTGTTCTCTTTTTTCACTCAGTGAACATATAATACTTCAAAACAAAATGGAAACCATTGTGACAGAAGCCAAGGGAAGGAGAGAACATTGGAGATGTAGATCTGAACATGCCATCTACGTCCCTTTGAAGGCATGGCTTTTATCACCCGGTATTAATTTTCTGTATGATAGATCCCTTGGAGCCTCTTCTACTGAAACTTTCATTATATATAAAAGAACTGGGGATTTTTTAAGGCAGAAGAAGAGACTATTCGTAAATCTTTAATGCCTAAAAAAGGGCATGTTAAAATATAGTACATCCTCAATTTTTCCTGGTGCACATTTTTGATGTTACAATTTCATTGAAAACTGATTCCTATTCACACAGTGTGATTTTTTTTTCCAGGGCTACAGATCAGGGCACTGAAGTCTTCCTATGGCACTAGGCCAAGCCTTGTTACAAGTATTAATTTCTTTGCACAAACCACCTGTGAATTGAGATGGCATTATTAGTTAAATTTTAAAGGTACTAAAAGCAAAATGACCAAAGGAGCAAAGTAGTTTGGCATCCTGAGGGACAAGAGTTAATAACTTTTTAATGCTGAGAAAACAGCTGTCATTAATCTCAATTGTCCAAGAATGTAGCAAAATCAAGTGCTTGGAGTTAGGAACCCACAAATTCAGAACTACACACACTAAGCATTTTGTAGTAAGAGATTTATCCACTATCAGGAAACCTTTTGTTTAAGAAGTTCAAATCTTTCCTAAGTGCTATTCAGTTCCGTTAGGATGGTCTTTTCTGTTTCCATAAATCCCTCCCAAACAGCTCTGTACTTTTCTCTGCTGAGAGTTGCTACGATAGTTACGCCACAGGGAAGACAAAGACTGACTGTACAGTTCCATTTTCAAAACCATGCTTTTCACACTATGAGGTAAATAATTGATCATGGAATTTTAGAACCATTATCAAACATTTAAAAATTAGGAAATCTGAATTATTATTAAAAAAGAAAATCAGGACAAAACATTAATTATGGGATGCTGACACTGGTTAAAACAATCAAGAGTTTTGCTATTGTTTCATAAGAATACCATTAGAAATATGGATGGATGCAAATTATGTACAATTAATTTTAGATCTCCCTAGCCTCCACATATGTAAAGAAAGAACTGAGTTCACTGCATTCTATTTATGTCTTCGTGTCTTGTGGTCAACAGATTGAACATTAATTAAATGAAAAAACCAAATTCTGGTCTCTGCCTTTACATATTTGGTTCTAGTAATGCTAACATAACTAAAGGGATTCAACAGGCTTTGGAAAATTAAATTTAGATCCACAAACTTGGTGATAATTCAAAAATCATTACTTCATATTTTGTCAGTTTTCATGAGACCAATTAAATGCATAAAGTTGTTCATATGTTGGCATTTTTGAAGAACCTGACCACACATGTAGCAGTAAGATATCTTTAAAAATAAAAATATGAGCCAGTTTAAAAACCTGAATCACCAGTAATGATAACCTTACTTCCAGAATAAACGTTACACAGAACAAATGCAAGCATTAGGTGCAAACAGATTTAGCCTGCTAATTCACAGGGATATTTTATATATTTGAGTTCTAAATGGCACCTTGAAAGACTCCTCGTCTGCAGGGACATATACTCAGAGTGTAAGCTGCAGTGTCCTCTGGGTTGACAGTCAGATCAGGGGCACCACTCAGCATTGAGAGATTGGAATACACCTGGGCAAGACAAATCACAAAGAGGAAAACTCATCAAAAGCAAGTAACTGTTGCAAGAACACCATCAAGACAATATCCATTCTACATGCTTTGAAGAGTAGAATAGAAAATATGGTATCAGTAAATCCTAAATTTTATGCAAATGAAAGAATACACACTATATGACAAATGCTGGTATATACAGATTATATCAAGGACAAATTTTGAAGTCACTGCTGAACATGATCAAAAGTTTTGATCAGACCACAAAACTGCTTACATATTGCATAGATTTGCACAGTTAGGCCCTTAATATTTTACATACATTTTCATTAGAAGTATAACAAAGAGGTTCAGCAGTACTGATCCATTAAAATAGACAGAGAAAAGAAAAATCTGAAGTGTCATTATAACATCATTTGCTAGACCTCAAGTGATATTAAACTGTGCTTCTTGATATGTCACATTCTGTAAATGACATATATACATGGCATGCATGGTAACTATCAGGGCAATGGAGAGACCAGTGCAATTTTCACCAGCAGAACTTTAGATATTGCAAACTGTAAAGCTTATTGAGAGAATATAGGGTGAGTATTTTTTAATTGCATTCCATTTTTTCTCTCTTGTACAGGGTTGCTGCAGAGGTCCAAGCAGTTGCTAATGGTGATGCCTTAGGATTTTAGCTTTCATATTTTTCAAATCCAGTACTGCATTAGTATATGACTCTAAACTCCATATGGAGACTTAACTCTCTTCACATTTTGGTCAGACAAAACAATCCCCCTAGGACTGAAATTCAAGGACACCCTACTGCCTCAGGCCCTGAAAAGCGAATTGGGGGACAGCAAACTGGGGGTATATGACCTCATTACCTGAAGCTGTAATTAGTGAATTAACTTGATAAGTAAATGGGCCAAACTTATATCTGTCTGAAAAACTCGTGACCATTGTCCATTTTGGGGAGGCTTCATCTGCCCTTAATGTACCTGAAGGCCCTTTATTAAATAGATCTGCTTTTATTCTCTTAATTCTGTCTGGCCTCTGTTTTTAGGTAAGCCAGGAAAAGGCATCAGTGGAAGAGTTCAGGTCTGAGGCATCTCTGGGCAGAGTTGGCTTGTCAAGCATCCAAGTGGATACTGCATTCTACAAAGATTTCTTTTGCAACACTAACAGCATTAGATGTACATTCATTTTTAAAGCAAATATAATTTCTTATTATTTTCTGTAGGAAAGAAGCCAATTCTTTAATCATTTTTTCTTCTGACTCAGACAATCACTGCTTACAATGCATTGCCTCTCTGTGGTATTTATGTTAATGTAATTCTTTTTTCAGGTGCTTTTTCTTCTAAATCCAGAATTTCTATTCCAAATAACAGAGGGAAAAAACTCACAAAGCAACAGTCTTCCTCTTCCCCAATAAATCTGCATTTCAAGCTGGATACTAGAAGTCCAGCAACCAGAAAGAATAGGAAGAGAATACTTGGCAAGAGGGAAAAAAAGGTTAAAAAAGAGATGGATGAAAAGACTTGTTGAATTGGCACTTAGGTAAAAAAAAAAAAAAAAATTTAAGTTGTCAACAAAGAGCAAAGCATAGGAAAGGCAGGGGTGTTACATGCTGAAGATGGGGAAGATTCATTTATTAAAATATAAACAATAAATTACTCAAACTCCTACATTTATGGACTATTCCATTTCAGTTTACAACAAATGTACACAAAAGTAAAGGGTAAGTACCTAAAAATACAGCTAGGCTAATAGAAATGACAGCAAATTACTATGGACAGAAATAAGATTAGTTAAAATGAGATTTCTATTTAAGGAAAAAGTTACATGGAGATGGAAGCAAAAGAAAGATAAATGTGATTAATTTAAATTGGATAAAAAGCAGAAGGGTTGGGTAATACAGTTTCTGTCCAAAGACTGGACATACCAGAGAAGTTTTACCAAACAATGTCAAAGTAACACTACTGGCATGGTTGACTATAAGCATGAAATGCCTATGGATTGCTGCTGAGTAAATATGAACTGGAAGTTTGATTTTCAGTCATTCAAGAGAAATTTTGGACACTTTTTCAGAGTAGTGAACTAACTGAAGCTGAATTATTTTAAAATCAAGTTTTAAAACTTAAGGAAGTGACTGTATAACCAAATAGAAAAGGTTGAGTATAAGCAATGAAATTACACCAGTACACACGTGGCCACTGTTTCAGCGTTAGAATCCAGAGATTCAAGAGACATGAAGGAATTCTCCCTTTCCTGTCCTCCATCAGATTAAACCTTTTGGGATCAGATGCTCACTAAAACTTGTACCTAACTGATGCTGACCTGCTGTCACCTTTCCAACTGCAGTCATTAAACTCATATTCCTCATGCTGCTCCCTATTCCAGAGCTATAACACAAATACTCAGTATAAGGAATTGCCCCCATTCATTTACCAGCCTTATTTGTCACTGTTATCTCATTCACACCTTAGCCAATCTCCAAGAGAGGTCACAATAATACAGTCTCTTACCTCCAGCCTCCTGAGGTTTTTGGTTATGACAGACACCACTCACCAGGTACCTCTCACACATTCCTTAAATAGAATGTTGTCTTGCTCCAATGGCCACGTGATTTATCAGCTCTGTTACTGAGACTAATTAAATGATCTACCTCAGATGACAAATGGATATTAAAAGTGCATGCCCACGCTTGCCCATGCACACAGGCAATTTATCCTAATATCAGAATTCATACCAAGAATCATTCTCATTTGTTCACAGACATTTGGGATTCTAATATGGCATAATGTTGTATAACATGTCTCTGCTTAACTGCAGGTCTATTACAAAATAACAATACATCCAGGAAAGTGAAAAAGTTGGAGAATTTAAAAGAACACATAAGGGAAAGTCCAGAAATTGCAGATTTTTATAACAATAAGTAGTTGCAAAGATTTCGTTAAGTTTAGAGGAAAGCTTTGAGTGAAGCAACAAAACAATTTACACACAGTAAGCTTGAATTTAACTTTCTTCTGAATATCAGAGAGAGAGTTATTTCTTATTAGAATGCATTTTTATGAGGATTATATATAAGAACAAGACATAATTTTAATCACAGATGTAGCACTGAAAAACCTTATATCGTACAATAATCTACAACACTGTGTTCCTGAAGGTACCTTAATATGCCTAATAAAATTTTCTATGGATCACTATTGTTAGGCAAATACATTTTGAAGGAAGAAAATAGGGCATAAATTGGGGTGCTTTTATCAATAAAAATAAAAATAATATTGATTTACAGGCTATTCAAAATGAGTCAAGATATGGAATTACTCCTTCCACTTAGTGGGAGAGGCAGTTTGTCAGCTTCTGTCCTGATGTGCAGCAAGAGAATGATGAACAATTACAGGCAGACTAACCAGAACCCACACCAAGGGTGGGGTTGCAGAGATTTGTACTTACATACAGTATTTAAACTGAGAGAAACAGGCAGATCTGCACATACACACTGAGGAACACACAAAATTTATGAGGCATAAATAATTGCAGTTTCCTAAAATATGTTACATCACTATTACTCAGGATACTAGAATTGCAGAATAATTCAATTGAGCCAAAATGTAAGTTATTATTAAAGTGATCATTGTAGCCCTGTACAACATTTGCTCAAATCAATCCATACCCAAGGATTTCTTTATTTTTTTTAATTATAGTGTTCTCCATTTTCTTATACAGCAAGTAATTATTTACACACAGCCAGAAAGTATAAATGAAGTATATGTATAAAATGCTGCAATTGAAAACTAATTTATCAGTTATTGGTTTAAAAACTAATTCTGCAGAACAGTAATATGGCTATTTAACATGAATGGAAATGGAAAATCTAAAATTACAGTAACTTTTTCCAGAGCTGAATAACCAAACAAGCATAACTCCAAAAACTTCAAGGCAAAGTGGTAAATGTAGTATTGAATATACTTAAAGTCCATTGTCTCTTAGTATAATAAAATTAGACAGTAATATGTTCAAGGTTTCCATTTAAAAATTCTTTCTCTGTCTGTTTAACAATATTGAGAGGTTCTACTTAGCAAAAAGTTGACCCTAGGCCGAAACCAGATTTGTGGCAGTCACTTATCAATCTGACAACAAGACACTCTACAAAACTCCCAAGAATGGCAGTTTGTCCAAAAAAAACCTATTACTTTCCCTCATTCACCTGTAAGTGCAAACTTCCCAAATTCCTGAGTCTCTAGGAAATCATTTAATTCTTATCACTCTTGGCAATCACTCTTATTTTGCCACCAGCATGTTACCACACTGAAGTAAAACATCTTTGCATTGCACTGAGGATATTCCCCAAAAAAATTTCTTCCTGTTCAGCAGCAATCTGGAGTTCTGCATAATGAAGAATGCTACACAATCCAGATTTGTTCCTAAACCAGGCCACCTACCAAGACCACTAACACACTTCAAGAAACAAATCTGACCTAAGATCTTACTATGCCCTTAATTGATCTAAAGAATTTCACAACTACTCATCAAAAAAATACTTGGCAACAACTACAGTTATTCTTAGATTCTGTAGGCCTTTGAGCCATTCATTATTACTATGAAGATTATCTTTTCTTTAGTGACAAGATCCCCTGTTAAAGAAGTTTGGTAGAAGCCAAGGGAAATTAATTGGAAGGACAGATAAAAATTGAAGGATTATGGAATACACAGATTCACTTCTTGCTAAAGAATATAAACTTGACCTTGAGCAATCAGGTTACTGCACTTGCACAGAATTTATTTTCAGAAAATCTCAGATACATTAAAAAACAAGAGTTAGGTTGAACAGGGAAGCCCCTCATTAAAGATTCATGGGACATAATTTTATTACGTTGAGGCATTTGTTACAAATACCCAACCTTCATGACATTGTCTTGCTGACATTGTAAAAACCCAAAATAGATATATAGAGAATACAGGTAAATATGCTGAAAAACAGGGGATTTCATGTTTTCTTCATTATGCATTTATTCTACAATTTTATAAAATATCATCCATTTGTAAAACCTAATGCCTGAAAGGTAATTTAACTGGGTCTTTAGATTCCTCTGGAGAGTTTACTTTAATGACATCTATTCTGAACAGGAATGAGAAAAACAGTTAAACAGTTTTATATCTTTATTGCAAAACCATGCCTTGAAAGAATTAGGCACCTTTATAGCTGAAGTTTCTATCAAAGGTATCATTAGAAAGAGCCATCAATACATCAGACAATTATTTATATCCAGTAGACAAAGATTTATATAAATAAAAAAGAAAATTTCATAAAAAGTTTTGTCATGAGACTGGGAGATTGTGTTTTCATGGAAATGCTTTACACTTCCTTCTCTTGTAGGAGGAGTTGAATGTAATTTTACAGACACTAAAATCCATTTACACTGCAGTCACCTATTAATTCATCATCAGAGAAGGACATGCTCTCTGGCTGATGTTATTTATATATGCACAAATTCTTTATGAATTCTGTTGTAATTGTTTTTTTCATACCCAGGAGTAAGTTAATCACAAGGAAGACTATTTGTTATAAGATCTCCCAGAACCAACCACGAAGAGCACACTGGCAGCAGTTCCCTAAGGTTTACACATCAATCAGTAGAAAAGAATTCATAAAATCATTCACATTTTTCAAGGGAATTTATGGAAATTGTCTTTTTAATCATGGAAAGCTTTGTGAGCGCTGAAAGGGTTTTGCTTAGAAGTTTTAAAGGTAGACTGATGGAGTCATGCACATGACCTCCACTGAACTGCAAATGCACTTCTTCCCAGCTCTCAATTAGATTCACACTAATTGCTGCACAGACAATCAAACTACATATACAAAAATTATTGCTGCCCCAGACAAAACCCTCTGGATATGATTGAAAAGGGAAAGAAAAAATTATTCAGTTGGAAGAGGGCTGTCTTCATGCAGTAAAGGCAAGGATTATTTCCCTCTTTCTCCTTCCAGACTTAAATTTCATTTTACATAGTCACTTTTTCAGTTGTACTCTCATTTTGGCTTAGGCTATTAGAAAAATACAGCAAATATGAGAAACAGAATTGCATATATACAACGTAGTTTTATTTTTTAATGAAATGAGGGTTTTTGTAAAGTTTATAGTTTAATATATTCAGTTATTAAAATGGAATAGTGAAGCTAAATTTACACCTCCAAGGCAAAATTACCCAAGTATTAGTTCTGCTAAATTACCTATTGCTAAGTATTCATCGTGCAGCAAATTGTTTGTGGACGTGCCTGTAAATTATTATGTTTGTCAGCTACTGGAACATCTCATACCATTCTTGATATAGGTTGAGCTTTATTACTTCAGTAAATGAAATTCTTGTGTGTGTTTTTGTTTGTTTTTTTTTAATATCATGTGTGTCCCAGTTAATCTACGAGAAATTACTTCATATGGTGCATATACTCCAGCAATGCAGAGTGTATGGGGCACATCAACCAACCAATTCAATAATGAAGATATCCATTGGCAAACAAAATAAAAAGATCTCATCAAAAACACATCCAAAACTATTACTTTTTAGATTATCTTTGCTCTGTCTGCCAAGACTGACAACATTTCCTCTACTTAATCACCAACTTAGCTACAGAACAATACAGAAAACTGTCAAAGATGCTGGATTAAACTGGGGGAAGAGTTATTGGGCTGTCAGCAACTTCCCCCAAGGGAAACACCAACAAAGACAAAACCAGTGCTCTGCTTCACCACAGACTACCCAGACATTGCAGTAATCAGGCAGCACGAAATGAGCAACAGCAACAAAATTAGAATAATTTCTTTTTCCTGTTGCCCTTCGTGCTATAGACATCTGAGTAAATAGTTTATTTGGCATTTCCAACAAGGCTGTGGGTCACAATTCCCTCTTAGAGGTTTTCTGCATTCTCCTAAGAAGTACAGATACCTGTGATCATGTTCTGGATTTAGCGATTAAATCCTAATTTAGATCATTTTGGAAATCAAAGTAAGCAAATGATCTTTGCTCACTCCAACAGCACAAGACACTACATGACATCTGCTGGAGAGTGCTGGAAGTGATTAATTTTGTGTGTTTTGTGGAGGGGACAGCTTCCACACTCCAGCAGGTTTTGCAACCATGACTTTTCCAGCAATTCCAGCCCACCTTGCTCCAACAACTGCTCTGCAACTACTTCTGGGTAAGAACCTCACATAGAGAAAATGCATTATTCATACTGATTATTATATGCATACATGCATGAAATAGCTGACCTTACTATTTCTCTCCCAAAGGTCCCAGAGCAAAAAGAGCACTCAGAGTTGGACTGTCAGGAAGTATTTCACAGAGATGAAAAAATCACAAACCCCCCTCCCACATCACAAAACCAACCAAAGCCAGATTGCAGAGCCCAGAGAACACCCTCAAGGAGGTCAAAGTTCAGTCAGACAGAGCTCACTCTGGAATAGTTACAACTGTCATAATTTAATTTAATGCAATATTTATGAAAAATACATACAATTAATAATTTTAATGTATTCATTTTGAAGTTTTTTATTTCTATACCTTTCACTTACATTGGCACCAAAAAAACTGAGTTCACACAAAATAAGAAAGCAGAAAAAATAGTTCTGTTGCCAAAAACATTCACTTCTTCCAGAGATAAAAGTACAAGCATATTAGAAATGCAAATGCATTCATATCTAAAAAACTAAGACTGTTGAAAATAAAAATGTCAAAGCTAGTAATGCCCAAAAAATTAATTTCTTAGTTTTGGGGGATGATAATGAGTCAAAAAATAAGAATATGACCCTGGACCTTTCTGTGCTATACAAAGTTTACTAAATGTAGATTGATTGACCTGTAAAAGTGAAACCTGGAAAACTGGAGACTAGCAAGAAGATATCCAAGGAAGGATTTTCACATTGGCATGAATTATCATTACTGAATAGAACACTGCTGCTGCTATGTACATGATCTCTCTTTATATCATAAAGCCAAATAATTCATTACCATTTGAATAGAGCAGCATTTGGACCTACAGGCACCAAGGCAGAGAACAAAATCACTCAGTTTTCAAGTCTACACTCATCAGCTAGTCAGTTTATCTTCTAGCATGTACATTATCCCATTTTCAACCCTTCCACAAAATAAAAACTAAATATATATATTTACATTTGCTGACAATTTTTAGCTGGCACTCCCCTGCACTGCTTCAATAGATGGAGCCATCCTGGCAAACACTGCATGGCCACAATATCTGGATGCTATCTACTCTGGATTTAAATGCCATGATAGAGGCACAAATATGGATTTTTCTTGAGCACAGTCTAAGATGTTCCTGCTCAGGAACTTCTCTGCAGCTGAGAAGAAAAGCAGAATTTAATCTTCTTTGTCCTAATGTACCTTCTGCCTCTGCTGGCATAAGACATGGGATCCAGTACACAGGTACAGAAGGTGAGGAATGCTGCAGAAATAGTTTTATCACTTTCAAATTAAACATACAGACGAGATAAATAGTAGAATAATTATGCTATTTCAGTACTACAAAGTGGTTTTAAATGTGTTTGTGTAAACACAGTTATAAAATATAGTTGGAAAATATGAAAAAAATTATTATATTTAATAGTAGAAATATGTTCTTGAGCAAGGAAATCAATAAAACTGTATTTTTAAAGATTTTTTATTAACCTCCTCAGTGACTCATTGCCTTTCAACAACTCCAGTGATCACCTCTGATTTTTCTCTTCTATCAGCAAACACACAAAGTATTCCCAACCTCCTCCAACACTGCTGAAACAACAGCTGGGCAATACACAGTAAATGGATTACTATGAATTTCATGAGAAATTCATGTGTAATGAGCTAATGCTGCAATCCTTCCCTTAGTAGAATAATAATTTTTGTCCTTTTCATGTAATATTCAATATTTTATGAAGATTTTAGGAACTCAGTAATTCTCAGGCCCCTTCTCTGATTTCAAAACTGATGGAGTTGGCCACAGGTTTCTTTGGAGAAGAAAAGATTAGCAAATGAACACAGAACAATTGTAGGGGTGTTGTACCCTCAGAAACCAGACTAAAACACAAAGCAATCTTTTTTCCTATTAAGCATACAGTAAAATCATGCATTGTCTCACAGATTTCCTGACTATAAACATATCTATATACTTGAACTATAGAAAATTTTCTCATGGATACAAGAATTTTATTAGTGTATCTACAATTACAGTAATTGTTGCTACTGTAATACATAATGTATAAGTCCTTGGACATAAAAATATTTGTCACATTATTGCAAAAAAAAAATTACCTTGTATTTTAGCATCTTCTTAGTATAATTGTGAACCCATAAGATTTTATGAGAGACCTTTCCCACTTGGCACTCTATGAAAATGCAATCCTGAGGCAGAGGTTTCTTCCCTATCCCCTTAAGACTAAAGATGTTTTGAGTTCCAGCTGTAAGATTTCTCAGAATAAGCCTTCCCTATGACAAAGAAAGGAAAAAAAAAAAAAAAAAAAAAAGTTTCATTACTATTCAAGTCTCCTTATCCACCAAAGCAAGTCCTTTAGTTAATAATCTCAAATCTAGGTGACTCAGAGTGTTTACAATAAAGGGCTCCTATTGACTTTCCTAGGTCTTAAATAAATCCATTGCTAAACAGAGAATTAACCAGAGAAACAAAATACCTTTTATTTAAAATTTTTCTGAACTGTGAAATTTAACATTACAAAGTTTTTCATAGTTCTGTATTTTCTACTTCTTGGCTTCTGGAAAAACAAACATCTTCAAGAACATATGATCTCATGCATCCTTGTCTCTCATAAAATATTTAACCTTGCTCATTGAGTGTTTCCACCTGTCCTTCACCTGTGTCATGAGCACAGTGTTGAGCCTGGAGAGGAGACTAAAGGGAACTGCAGTGCTCTCTGCAAATACCTGAAAGGAGTTATAGTGAGGTGGGGATGGGTGTCTCCTCTCTACGCCTCAAGTGAAAGACTGAAAGGAAATGGCTTTAAATTGTGCCAGGGGAGGTTCAGATTAGACATTAGAAAGAGGTCTTGACTGAAAGAGTGGTTAGGCATTGGAATAAGCTCCCAAAGAAAGTGGTGGAGTCACCATCCCAAGAGGCATCTGGGTGTTGCAATTGGGACATGGTTTGGGGGTAGCTATGGTGGTGTTGGGTTGACAGCTGGACTAGATAATCTTGGAGGTCTCTTCCAACCTGGACAATTTTGTGATTTAACTTAAATGTTCTCCATAATCATTTGTCATCAAAGAATTCAGGGCTTTTGGCTTTAAACAATTTTATAATACTGGATGCCTAAACTGCATTATATTTGCTTGGTAACACATGCAGAAGGGGTGCTTATCTTCAAAGATCATTTTTTTTTCATCTTTGGCAGTTCACACATTTCAACAGCATCTTGCAATCAAAATCTCTCAGCTGGGATGCAGACAAAACCACAAATACAGCTTCTTGTTACAGGTGTTATAACCATTGCTCTGCTCTTCATTTCAGTATCTGGAATAGTGATTACTCTGATGGCAAAAGCAGCTATGAAATGGTGCTTTACTTGCAAATAAAGTACTCATCACATAAATTAATTTGTGATGTAGGTATGCAATGAGAAATACTACCTAATTATTTGGTAATGAAACATCATTAAATGCAAGTATTTAAATTCAGAACAACAATGTATATTTTTGTGATAAAAGTTCAGACTTTTCACAGAATAACTGTAGGATTGAAGGATCTTGTGGAAATTAATAGAACTGAAGAATACAATAGAAAATTAAATAAAGAAGACATGAGGATATGCAGTGGGGAAATCTATCATACCTAATCTTAAGGATTACAAAGTTAGTTCACTTGTGGTTTTACTTCAGATAGTAGTAAATCTTACTCTTTCTTTCTTTCTCTCAAGCAGATGCTATAATATTATCAACTGTCTAAACACTTTCACAATTTGGATACTGGTGACAATTTTATTGTGGAAAGCATCCTTTTCCAATGTTGAAACTGATTTCTCTCTTACATTTATTACAGACTCGGCGACCGGCTTGAACGTGAGAGGATACGGAACTGTTTCACCGACAGGCACATTTATTACAGGAGGGCCATAAAAACACTGTCCTTCCAAAATTGCTTCAAACCTCCAGTCCTCACTGGATATGTTATTCTGAAAGAAAATCGAAGATGTAAATTAGATTATGTATTTAAATTTTTTTAATGTGCATTTCAGCTTTCACTTGCAGCTATCACCACATCAGAGCACAGTACTCATTTGCTCCCAGTACTGGCTCAAAGTGCCTTTGGGAAGAATAAAAGCAGTGTATTTTATAAATGAAATAAGCTAATAATAAACCTGTTATTCCTGGCAGTCAGAGGTACAGAAGCCCAACTTTCAGTAGCAATACTGTCAGCAGGAATACTCATTAGAGGAATATGAGCATGATCTAGCTAATGGTCAAGATGGAATTTGCAAGTATCATTATAAACATTTACAAGTATCTTTACAGTGTCATTTAATGCTTGCCAAAATTCTGTTCCTATTCCATTTGTAGAAAATCTTGGTGTGGCCCTTTGAAGTGCTGATGTAGTGTGCTGGCATATATTGCCTCATTTGGCCACTTGAAAGCATTACAGGATCAGTCTTATGAATTGAGAATTCCATCTCCAAAGGAGAATTTACAGTCCTGTGTTCTCAGAATCTGGTCTTTCAAGAGACTCCTTTAAAGAATGTCTATCCTGAGCAATATGAGCCTGAACCTATTTAAGGAATGTGGTTATCTTGCATCCAGATGTGTCACAAGACTGCTTGATTGTGGTAAAAAGTGAGATATTTCATAATACATGCTTAGAGGCCTAAAAATAGTGAAACTAAAAAAATTGCTATTCAGCCTCCCACTATTTGAAAGAACCAGATGACCAAACATCCAGTCCAAAAAGAAAAAAAAAAATTTAAAAGAAAAAAAAAATTAACTCTCATCGGAACGATAAAATAAACTGTCACTCATGAGCTAATTCATGCCTCATCAAATAGAGAAGATTAATTTCATCTGATCTGTGAAAAGAGGAGGTAATCTTTTGACCTATAATGGTCTTCATGCATGGGAAATTGTATACAAACTTCAGAGATAAATAATGGATTTCAGGGAACAGAGATGATACTTCAGTCTTTGTTTCTGTCTATGAAAGTCATTTATTATCATGCTTTTTTATCTCCACAATACCAGGAAAAGCTTTAGCCTTTTGAAAACCAGCTGGTCAGGTCATCACTCTCTGCTAATCTAACATTTTAAAACTTGGATAGAGGAAAAGCATCCTCAGGATTGGTCTAGGTTCTAGTGGAGGATCATGAAAATTTGGGTGCTTAAGTTGTTTTGTTTTCAGTGATTTCTATTACAATTGGTATCAGGTGTTTCCTTTATCCACAGTAGTGATGATTACATCAATATGTAACACAAATATTTCTTCTTAATCTGTAACGCAAAACCTTGTCATCCGGAGAAATTTAGTTGACAAACATGGTCATTGTGAAAATATTTTTTAACAAATTCTTCTAAAACAAGATTAATTTGTCTAAAAGTGCCTTCTAAAGAAAGATATTAAGGACAACCACAAATATTAGAAAATTAAAAGAACATATTTGTTAAATTCTACTCACTTATTAATTAATGGCTTTAATTAATTAATAATCTAATTCCTATAGGATGTCTGCTTAATGCAAAATCTCATCCAAAGCCTGTAAATTTAAACACAATTAATGCTATGGGAGTCAGAATCTCCTCACAGGATTGCAGGTGGTTCAACCCAAGATACATAATAATTGTATTGCACCTAGACCTGGAGACACTGAAAGGCAGAGGTGGAACAGTTACATTCATCTCATGCTTGAGAAAATTATGGAAATTCCAAAAGAAGCTAATGAGAGATCTCAGATTCAGCTGGGTTCTTATCCTGTTTCTGTCACTAATTCACTGCATGGCTTTAAGCAAACCTAAGCTGACCAATTTCATCTGCTCCATGTATAAAGTGCTCCACCTAGCACATGTTATGACTGCTAGTTTGCTTGTGTCTTTAAGAAGTGCTTTGAGCACTAAATATTTGGAGCAAGAAACAATTTTAAGCAGATTGGATAACTCCATCTTCAATTCCACAATGAGCATATATTTTTCCACAGAATATTTAAGAACATTTAAATGACAAATACTATACTGCTAATAAAAAAAATATTTTAAAATGGGAAAATAGTGGATGGAAAAGCTCCAAGTAGAATAGGTGTATATAGAAATGTAAAGTATCTAACTTCTAAAAAGTGAACACTCTGAAGTGAAAAGTAAATCCATCAGAAGAATAAAGCAAATCTGTTTAGATAGTGTCTGTTTAAACAAGGTAGAAAATCCCCTTACCTTTCTGTGTTATGTATCAGTTGTTTTTAGGCTAATGTAACATTCAAAAAAATCAATGTTTTATACATAAATTATTTACATCTTAAAACTCCTGTGCAAGAACAGATAGCACTGTAATATGGCTTCCTTTAATTTTCTTTTTTCCCTTTTGATGTACTAGTTCCTTGTCTACTCTCAATATTTGACAGAGCATTCAGTATGGTCTTTCCCCAGATATTCAGTCTTGTTTGAATCTGCCCCCACTCTTTTGACAACAAAATCTCAGAATAATTTCTCAATAAATTAGCTCACTAGTATTCCTTAGGGGCTCTACAACAAAAACTACATAGACTAAACTGTAGTTCAAATCTCAGGAAATATTTTACTGGTTCTACCTCATAAAGAATCTTTATTCCTCCTCTCACAGCTTAAGTTCCTTCCCTACAATTTTTTGGGTTTTTTTGTTTTGTTTTGTTTTTTTTTAATTTTAAAGTTCTCTAAAATTTGACCAACACCTTTCTGAGAGAGATGATATTGCACTCATCTTTTCTCTCTGTGCCAAGGGTTTCATGTACAAAGTAATATATATGATAAAACTATACACGATTTACTGGCTATGTTTACCACATTTTTTAACTATATGTAATCTAGTTCTTCTGTTTTATTCCTCAGTATCTCTCCTTTTCTTCCTTCAGAAATAGTGTATTTATTCCCTAGATTAAATAACTACTTTTTTCACTTTCATTGTGATAACATTATTAAATAACAGACTAACAATTTTCAGAAGAAAAACATCAAAATTAAGGCCATCAAACTAATAATAAACTTGGGGTAAATTATTTTTCCCAATAGGTTTTATATTATCTACGACATGGACTTTGAGAAATAATACTCAAGCATTTCAGAACTGTAAATTTTAGCAATATTGATCCAAAATCTTTTTTTTTTAAATCCCAAATCTTAGTTTAGTTAGCAGTAGAGGAGTGAACTTACAATTGGAATTTCCTGAGTCACTGCCTGGAAAGCTGGAGTTAGAAATTCAACCTGTGCATCAGCCTGGTCTGCATTCACCACACATTCAATCTCATAGACACGAATATCACTGGATGACTTCAAAAGAATCTGACAGTGGAAGCAACCTGCATACTTAGGAGTGAATTTTATAGGAAACTCAACCGTATCATTTCCACCTAAAAAAAAAAAAAAAAAAAAAAAAAAAAAAAAAAAAAGTGATGTAAAGCTTTTCAGGAACATTGAATTCACATGTAGAATCTTAAGGTTTCCAATAGACTGTAGGAGAGTCTCCCCAGCAGTAAATGCAAAAATTTCCAAGGAACAACAGATTTTTAGGATTTTTACTATGTAAGCTAATTTCTTAAAAATGGTATATTGAAGCATGTAAATAATATTTTCTATTGATTTTAGTAGTGCACAAAGAGAGGTATTTTAAAATATCTCTTGAATCTAGCAGAATAATTTCACATGTATGAATTTCTGTAAATATTTTAAAAATTATACAAGCCACTAACTTTTGTCAACAGCTACTGTCAGAGACATCAGTGATAGTACAGTATATTTGGTGAGTATCCCCAACAACTACTGAAATTCTGTTAAATGTAGTAGGTCTCATGATAATCCATTAGACCTTTTTCTATACCAAATTTTGGATTGAAAATCTGAGTTTCCAAAATTGTCAGGGGTGTCCAAGTTGAAACAGATTCATGCAAAGTCCCATTTTCCCGATCTGCAGAACACAGGGAAAACTCCCCAGTGTAATCTCCCCAGCAAGAAAGAAGCAAAACAAATGCTGTTCTCTTTGCACAGAGCCAGGTTTAACAAGACTGCTGCAAAGACTTCCTCCTCTGTTCTTGCTTTCTGAAAAGATCAGACTCTTCCACAGGATTTTAATCCCCTTAGTAGCCCTTGGAGGACACATTCCAAAGGAGAAAAGAAGGTACATGAGGAACTCCAGAGAAGAGCTCCCCAGTCCCAAGAGTCTCTAAGAAACCTAAAAAGACACATGAAGACTGCAGCTGTAAAAATTGTAGTTTCACATATAACAAAGACTGATTCTCTTCACTGTTTTCAAAGGTTAGAAACCAATGCCTAAAGCTGTAAAAAGATGTAAGGAAAGTCAGAGACAACATAATGACAGAACAGAACCTCACAGATAAAACTCCAAACAACAATTCTCTCTGAGGGGGAACACCAGACAAAGCCTTGTGGAATTTTGCCTTTTCTCCTTCATTTGGCTTATTTTCTGATGGTATGCATTGCAGCAGGATTCAAACTACTCTGATATCTTCAATGACAGCAACTGAAATGACAACAATTTTGAAAGTGCAATCAATTTTCATTTGCAATGCTGCTCATTCTCTTCCACCCAGTGGTGCTCCTGATGTATTCAGCTCTCACCTCTCTGAAATGAACACCCACCTGAAGTTTTCCTGCAGTCTTATGTCATCACTATGTCAAACATCACAGGCTTTTCCACAATAAAAGCTCGAGTTCAAGAGACAAATTGCACAGAGTGGCATTATTCATCTTTCAACATTACTAGACTATCAGAAAGATTATAAATTGCACCTCAGTTTTAACCCTCTTTGAAATTACTAGTTTGTTCTCTTTTAAAGACAAGATTAATGGCCTGGTAATTTTTAAATTATTATTAATATGACCTATTTTAGTATTAAATTATTATCCCCACGGGCTATGTTCCACAGAAGTAACTTGAGTTTGTCAGTTATGCAAGGAAAGAAACTCTTTTCATTCTTCAGTTCATTAGTACAGTCCCTGTCCACAAGAATTATTTTAAGATGTTGAAACAAAATATTTTATTTCAATTTAAAGTACACATTTTAAATGTTAGCATTTAAAGTTAAATTAAATGCTTAAATTTGTACTTGAAGAAAGAGAATACAGTGTACTGAAAGATCCACTATGTTTCTGCATGAGTTTTATCTCCTTGCACTAAATGGAAATTTTAATTACTAATAACAGGGTTATTTTCCCTGAGTTGGACCCATATTTGAAATGCACATTTTCAACAGAAATGTTTCCTATAGAAAAATTTAAAAAGAAAAACTATGTAAAGTACATTCCATAATTATAATATTTAGTACAGCATTATTTTAGTGAAAAAAAATGTTTCTTATGCATTTAGAAAACACATTTTAGAATAATTCAGTTGAATAACTTAAATATTATGCTCACTTACAATTAATCAAAAGGAAAGAAAGTAAATTGGTTACATTTATTCAATGCAATAGGTATCTTCTGCAGTAATACATGGTTCCTCCAAATCAAAATAACTACAGAAATCACTTGTCTTCACATTACAGGTGAAGATTGACCTTTTTTCCATGCAAAATGTTTTTTTAAATACCATAAAGCAAACTAGGCTTAAAAATGTCTCAGCTTAACATGTTCTGTTCTCTCAGTCTCATAAGACATTAAACAAAGATTAATTTAGGGATATATTCAAAGATTTAATGAACATAATCCATGGGGCCACAACTGGCTTACCTAACAAATTCTGAGACAAAAGTGTCAACAGTAAGCCATGGACATAATTTATTTAATTCTCATGTAGCAGGAAGCAGAGTCTGCATCCATCAAAAAGAATGAGGCTGCAAGCATTTCTTCCACAGTGAAAAGTCAGGCAGAGCAATACAGGGGTTTGCTACAGTTTCCATCCCTACAAAGGACTTTTATTGCTTGACAGGGAAGCACTCCATGTGAAATAATACGATGTTTTTATTTTCTAGATTTATGTCTGACAAATGCCTACATTTACTTGATCATACTGGGTTTTGTTGTGAGACAGTTGTCAGAACAGGGGTATTTGCAAAAACTAAACTTTTAATGTGTGACTTTACCATGCATTGCTGGAAAACTAAATTACAGTACATAGGCACTGGTCATGTCCTCTGGCAACTGCCTGGCATTTTGTGTCATTCATTTATTGCAAAAACACAATCTGATCACCAGAACTAACAAAATTAACAAAGCTAACAAAGTTCATGTCTTCTGGTTCTTAAAAATCTTCTAACTCATCATTTTAGATCTGCCTGAATTCAAAGTCCTCTAACTGCATTAGCTTACAAACAGTGCCTTTCAAAGACAAGTAATGACAGTTATTTTGACATTAAAATGTAAGAAAAAATATATTCTGTAAGGTAGTAATAATGGCCCTTAGGAATCATTGTTTAGCCTTATTACAAACCGTGGGAGGATGAAATGGGTAAAAATAGAAATGCTACTCTTCCACACCACTATCTGTTGCCATCATTTGTGAAGATAGGAAAGTATGAGCCTTCAGCAGCTCATCAAACAATTACACATTATATTAGCTTTTGCTCAGCCATAGTGGTGCTATCCAGAATTTCAAAGCTAAATTTTTCTCTGAACTTATCTCAGTCTCTGACAACTATTCATGTCTCACAGACAACTGGTTAAATTAACCTCAAGACTGAATTTGCAGGTATGGGCTCCTAGAATGTTAAATAAGCAATCATAATTACAAATCCAGACTTTTCTGACTTCTGTTTACATATTAGGTTTTCAAATAAGCTCACCTGAATTAGAACATCATTAAACACAGTAGTCTTGAAAAAGCAACTATACTTTTATATCCTTTATTGAGTGCTGAAAAGTTTTGGAATTTTTTGCTACCACTGTTTATGTTTATTTATTATTTCCTTTCACTTTATCTTAATCAAACAGATTTCTAGAAGAGTTTCTAAAAAACCTACTAACTGGTTATTTGTCCCTTTTTCCATTTAAATACAATATAGCATTATACATCTAAACAAAAATTTCTGACTGGAAGACTAAACAAAATTTCATACAAACAAAGAGAGCTCAGAACTGTTACAAAGACTGCACTGAATGCATAAGCCAATATTACATGGAGAGAGGATCAAAACCAGGTCTTCTATATCACTTACTGCAAAATAGTAAGTTAATGCAAAATAAGTAATGAAGGCTTATAGTGAAAAATTTAAGAACTAGGTAGAGACTTCTGGGTGTAGCTCCTTTCTTTTTGCAATCTAAATTCCTCTGAGGAAATGTTTTCTTTTTTAAAAAAGAGAAAAATGTAAGTCAGTAGTTGCTTTACCAAAAGCCACAAAGTCAGAAAAAATCTGAAATAATTAACTGTTGGAGCAATTAATGAGAAAGTAGAAAATATCTAACAATTCCTGATAATTCCGTAGAGAGTGATTTTTCATTATTCATTGGGTAAAAAGTGAGGAAAAAGGAAAACAAGAGAACTCTTCTTGGATATTCTTTGTAAGTGTAACAGCAGGCAACTAACATTGTTAAACCTGTAGGAAGAAGCAACAGAATTCTAATATTAGCTTTTGATACTGAATTTAAATTAGATAGGAAGGTGGATCAACATTTTTTCATTGAAAAATAATTGTTAGCTTTATTAATTTATGGACAATTTTGATCTGAAATCATACAACCCAGCCATCAAAAAAAAGGTTTTAGTTTTATATTCATGACTAGGTTCTTCATATTTATTTTTATAAACACAGGAAAAACCCTAAACCATATGGAATGACAAAAAGCATTTCCAGTGCATGCTTGCCTTAGAAAAGTTCAATAACGTACATGCTAATAAAATACAGAAAGTGCTTATCAGGACACACTTGCTTAGGTGCATATCCATTTGAAAATTAAAATCTACCATTACTTTAAACAACTGCACAAACCTATCATTACTGATGGAATATATTTGTGTATTTATCATTTCATGTTGAGATTTGGTTATTATTAAAAAGTATAACATGAGGTATTGATATGCTGATACTGACGTGCTGCTGCAATGTTTAGAAGAGCAACTGCTATCAATCATTTACTCCCATATATTTTCTTTCCTTTAAAAACTATCTAGTCCAAGGGTATTGCTATCAGGTTTCCTGCTAATAGCACAAGTGGTAATCTAAAGTCATTTCAAGGCAGAAGATTGCAAACAAAAAAAACAGTCTGAAAAAGAGAAAACCAAATAAACAGGAAGCCCTTCTTATAAAGTACTCAGATGCTGCAGTATCGATGAACTGTCACAGGCAGCTCTGTGAGCTGCTCGGTCTCAGGAACTTCTGTTTCCATTACTCAAAGCAATTGTCAGTGTCATGTTACAATGTATAAAGGCATAGCCTATTCCAGAAAATTCCAGAATTTCCTAATTCTGGCATAAATCCTCATTTCATACCAAAACACATATTATTGGATATTTCTTTTAGCAATAGAATTTCATCAAATAATTCTTATATTAAGCCCTAACCTGACAATTTGAGCAAAAGTGTGTATCCTAGGAAAGCTTCCACTTTCTTTTTTAAAAGACTGAGTGGTAGAAAGATTTTTGTTTTTCTTGAATTTATCTATATTTGATAAACCTCTCATTCACGTAATTTTACAGGAATCATAAATTGTTTCATTAAAAATCTCTGTCTTATGTAGAAAGTCCTGTGCTTTCTGCATAAAGCACTTAACAGTCTTCACAGTCAAACATATTTTCCTTTTTAAATAATTACAGTTAAGGTGAAAGGAACCTCTGTCCCTCAGAGATCAGGGAGTCGTCAAAGTATTCAATTTTTCAAGACCTTGAAAATTAGAACAAAACTTGGCTGAACTCTTCTTCATTTACAATCTTCTGTCTAAAATGTGGAACAAGAACTGGATGTGCTGTTCCAGTATTATGTTCTCCTTCTTAATACAATAACAGAACTTTTCAATACTTGCGCTGTATTTTTTCAGTTATGCATTCAAGGATCCTTGTTTTTCACAATTTTACAAAAAGTCCTTTGATGAAAGAACGATGGGGCTGATGTCAGAAAAACACAGAGTGGGAAGTAAGGCTGACAGATTTAGCTCACACTGTGAGATAGCTACTCTGCTGCTTTGCAGATTTCTCAAACATTTTGGGATACATCACTGCAAAACAAGGCCCTTCCTCCCCTTTCTACCTATGTTATTTCATCTTTGATATTTAACATTATTTAGCATAAAATCCTTGTTGTTCAATGAAATCCAACAGATTAAGAAGTTGTTCTGCTTAGTTAAAACTTAGTTGGAGCTGATTTTCAGTTGATTAATTGCTGAAAAGACAAATAGCACTGACTTTTGCACTGGTTTTCACCGTTCTCCTTGAAAACCCAGAGTTATTTCCTTCTTTTCTAACCACAGTGGGTGTTGTGCTGCTGGACAGGACCAGTAAATATTCAGCACCAGCAAATATTCTGCAGAAAAAACACTTACAAAAGCTATTCAACAGACATAATGTAACAGCTCTGACTTACGAAACACGGTCCTTACCTGCAGGAAGAGCATGCTCATTTACACAGATACATTTTTGCAAAATAAGACTGCATGGCAGGAAATCTTAAATAGTTATAGAGATTCTAAACATATATATGCATTACAAAGTCAGCGACACTGGCAAGTGAGGTTATAACTCAAGTTACAACTCTGAGCCATAAAACCTCTATATTCAAAATTTCTTTTGTTTTCACCTTTAGAAGGAACTTGTTAGTTTGGTGAAGCATGGAGCTGGTTTCGGATGCTACTTCTCTGTTGCTAAAATTTGGAGCCATTCTTTTAATCCCACTTGACATTTTATCCTTTCCATTTTTCATAACACCCCTCTAAGAAAAAGGCAACATATTTCAATGTTGCAACATTTTTCAATTATGTCTAACATGACTTTCTGAATGTTCAATCTACCATTCTTTTGTTTGTAAAGCATTGCAGTTTTACTGTCAATTACCTTTCTCCTCAGCTATATATGGGGATTGAATTATTTCCCAGGCTATTTCTGATGATAGAAGGAAACTAAAATTCTTAAAGATCCCATTTGAGACACAGGTGAACAACCACCATGGTGTATGACATGATCTTCTTACATACCAAAAGGTTTGGCGTGCAGACTCCGTTCCAAATACAGAATTACATGTTTGCTTGCACTAAAATTCATAGCTTATAACTACTTAAGAGTTCAAACTAACTTCTTTCACAAAATCTGTGTCATTCCTAACTCAGCAAAGTTTTTGTATAATCTTCCAAATTAGTGAAATGTAGTTAATATTATGCAATAACTACTGGTTCCCCTTCTGATAGCTCTCCAATAATGAATTAACAGCATTTGCTAAAGGTTTTCAATCTTGGAAATGTATTATTATATTTAGATCTATGCAAGTATGCAGTATGGGCTTTGATCAAGATATCACACTTGAATTAAGGTAAACATATTACTCTTTTTATCTATTTTAACTGTAAATAGTGCCAAAAATGTAATAAGGTCAATTAATAAGATAAATTTTACCAGAAAATTTTTTTGAGTGGCATTGATTCTTTACCTTCTAATTCCCTGTTGGCAGAGTTCTTAAACTCTTGGATGCACACTTCCTCCTACTGCAATCTAAGAAATTCTGATCCAAAGATTGATTTTAGCCAGCTTGATTCCACCTTTTTTTTTCTTCATAAATCTAAGCACTGGCATTTCTTCAGAAAACCAGCTACTCCCATCCCGAGGAAAGCTAAAAATGGCTAAAATATTGCTGTTTTCTCAGACCATGATGTCAAAATTTTCAGATGAGACCAATGGTTTGCCCAGGAGCACCAGCTGGGAAGTTCTGTCACAATATTAGGTTCTCTAAGAGCCTGTAAATCCTCCTGTGTTTCCTCATTAGTGCAATAAATACACTGAATCAGTTGGCACTGTCTTCCTACTGAACACAGACTTGTTCTCATGCTATCAGCTGGTTATCTCAGCTTCCCTTTCTGGATGTTCTTTACCTCACCACCTCTCTGAATTCACCACAAAAGCCGCATTTATTTTTCTGCATCATCTTGACATTTCTACTTCCTCATATAACTATTAACCATCCTAGAGAGAAAAAATATATATCAAAAAGATTGTGTACACTGTGGTATGATCTCATTTCTGACTTTATACTGATTACTCTCCTCTTTCAATTATATGTTAATGATGAATAAAGAAGAAGCATGAACTATGAGTAAAATAACTAGTTCCTTACTGAGATGAAGTCCATTTACTACATTTCTTGCTATAATGTAGTTTATTCACTACATTTTTGTAGTGAATATAATGCAATTAATATTCTAAATTTTTCAGATATATTATTTCACATTTCAACTTTTAAAATTTTTTGAGTAGTTGCCAACTGGCTGGTTAAGAACCTTTGTTATGAGACCACGATGGAGATCCTGTCAGGACATCAGATCTGTGTGTGCAGAGTTGGTTCTTTCCCTCAGCTGTTATTGTGCTCTTCAACAGTGCAATCCAAAGAACCTCCTAAAAAACTCAACAAAGCCATTGAGTTTTTTCAGTTCACCTCTATACTAATTATGACAATTTTACTAACTTGACAATGGAATAGTTTCAACTAGGATTTAAATACCCTGCCACACATGACATGTTCCAGCCTTCAGTGTTACATTTACAACTTCTACTGACTGCTCGTCCTGTAGTCTTACACCAATCTTGCTTCTAATACTGCCAATACTGCTGCCATCGTCCTAAAAACTCACCATAAAATGTTTCATAGCAGTTAAATCCCATTTTTATTAAAGCATCTGTAACAGAGACTTCTCAGAAAAAAATAGATTTCTTTTATTCCATAATAGAAACATTCTACAAATTTGCATGAAATTCCCCCTGAGACTCCTTTTCTCCAGATTTCAGATCTCTCAATGGCTCAAGTTGCTTGTCAGGTTTTTTTAAGAAATGCAACCTAGAGTGTTTTATAGGTTTAAATAAAGCATTTTTAAAAAACCAACAAGACTTCATTATAAAATTTAAGATACTAGAAAAATTAGATACAACAAGAGTGACCAAAGATGGCAAGATAACTCTGAAAGGTAATGCAAAACTGTTCATTGATGAGGCACACCATTACCTGAAATCTCTCTCTGGCTGACTGAGGAGGGAAAACAAGAAAACAGATGTGATATGAGTGGCACAATTTGAACACAGATGAGTGCTGGATGAGAAATGGAAGGGAGAAATGGGAACACAAATTCAGGATCTGTCAGATAAACAGACCAAATTAATTTGTCTTTTAGAGCAAGTCTCCTGTGCTTGTGTGCCTTTGAGAAAACCAATAAAGCAATGGCGAATAGAAAGAACTGGTTTGAGCTAATATTGAGAACTTGGGTAGTGACAAGAAAGGTGAAGTTGATCAATAGTAGAAAGGAAAGAAATACTATTTTATGAATCTACTAAGGAAAACCTTCAAAATAAAGATTATCTTGGCAAACGAATACAGTCACCTTTAAGACTATTACCTGTTTTCTGAGATGTAGGGTATTTGGCTGATGAAGTATCCAAATTAACTCTGGCTGAAGCTAACACTGGAATACAGAACTTTTTAGGAACTTGAAAGAACTGTTTCATGCTCACTTCTACACTGTAATCCACGTACTTCAGCTCTGAGGGGTGCTTACGAGGATTCAAAGTGCACGTCTCTGCAAGAGAAGCAATAATGTGTACAGCTGAACAATCATATAAAATTTTCAGGTTAAGAAATGCAAAACTGTACAGGCTTAATTCTAAAACTCAATTGGTAGTTAAGAAACCTACACAACAATTTTGAGTGATCCTTCCAAATAAAAACTAATTTGTAAGATATTTTTAGACATCATGCATGTGAAACATTTGTTTAAGAAAAATGCATTCTGAAATTTACAGTAAAACCACATCCTACACAGAAAAAAAAAACTCTGCTAGCCTTTATGCATATGCAGGAAAGGCAAGAAAAGGGGAAAAAAAAACAAAAAGAAAAATATTTTGTATCAGTGGTATAAAGATGCTTCTTCTCCTATTTCACAAAGTTGCTGAGTAAAAAAGAAGCATGAAAAAGAAAAGTTATTTTGCTTTTTAGCAAGGGATAACTATTAGCTCACTGATATTTTAATGTTGAAAATGCATTTTGGAAATTTGGACATTTAGAATCAATTCTAGAGACAAGTCAGCTCTTCCTCTTGGTAAAAAGCATTGCTAATCAACTGCATGAAACATACTAGTAAAGGATTATCACAGTATATTAAGGCAAGCTCAATATAGGCATCTGAACCTCTTAATGAACTTAATTTGACTCCTGTAGGACAACATTACAAAAATACTGCAATTATTTAATATACTACTTGCTCAAAATTGCCATTTTCTATCCAATAACACACTATAATTGCAATGCTCAAGAGTAATTGTAAGCTGAACAAATTTTAAACCTAGTAATGTCATTTTTACAGACAAGGCTTTGAATTAATGACTGTTGTGAATTATTTTGAAGCAAATCTAGGGCGGAGATAAATATGGAAATATTCATGTTTTCCTAAGAAAATTGGTTTATTCTCAAAGTCTTTTGCTTAAAAATACTGCCAGGACTGCAGGTATCACAGTACCTATTTCAGTAGGCCAAGGAATGCAAATCCATTGTGAGAATTCAAAATCTCAATTTAAAAAGAAAAGCAATTATTCTTAAAGATTGCCATTAGGTGTAAGATTGTCAAATTACTGTTTAAATCAACTAGGCTAGGGTTCTTTGGATTGGTGGTGGGGATTTTTTGGTTTGCTTTTTTTCCCCCTTTTCTAATACAAATCTCACATTCCTTTGCTGGTTTTAGAAGGCAGACCCATACCCTGATATTGCTTTCTTTTGACCATTAATCTATCCTTCCATAATGTCAATATAGTGTTAAACAAAAAGTACATATGGACTTTGGGAACCTGTTAAGATTCAGCTGTTAATAAAAATTTTTTGGCACAATAAATATAGAAACAGATAATTACTCAAAATTCTCGCTCTATAAAGAGCAACTGGAAAGATGCATTTGACTAGAAAATTCACATCAAACCAAATTGTTAGGATAGTTCTTATATTACTGCATTTGTTCAACTTGTGCAAATATAATTTTAAAAAGCAACAGGAAAAATTGTTATGTGAGTTGAAAATCTGAGCTCACTATTCACTCATTTATATCATACAAGACTGGACTCTGACATTACTCCCTCTCAAATGCACACAAAATGAATTAAAAAATCAATAGGTACAAATAATTCAATTGTCATATTAATTGCAAGTTCCACTATTCTCTGATACGAATGAAATGCCAGAATACCTTGCAGTGGGAAAAAAAAATTAATTCTAATTTTTAATGGGAAGTTCCTAACCAAAAGGATTACATACATTTACCAATTTAAATTTGACTTGATCTTCTGCATAATCAAATGTAAATATATCCCTACAAATTATTTTCATACCTAGATTATTTTCCAACACTGAAATAAAAATCCAACATGATTACAGAGTTTTGTTAAATTTTAATTGACAAAATAATTGTAAGATAACCTTTCCTGGAGCACTGAACACATTTGAATCATAATTATCTTGGAGAAATGTTTTACTATTTAAAAACTCAGGGAAAGACTTTATTTTAAGATCCTTGTTCCTGTTATCTCATTTTTAAATACATTTTAGGAAAAAAACCCAATTGGTTAGTATTACATAGTCTATGAACATTTCCTGGCATCTTGTAAACAAGTAAAAGATGAAAACCTTTTTAATGAGAGATCTAGTGGAAAAATAAAATTCTACAACCATACACAAGACTAAACTTTGCTGCCCTATAGGCTAACATTGCCAAGAGAAAACATCAACACAATTCAGATGAATGCTGCAACTGCTCTAATTTTCAGCACTTTTTGTGGGCAGTGAGAGTTAAATAGAATTTGGTATTTTTTAACCCTGATGACCAAGGCAGATCTAAGGCCTCTCTGTCACAAAAAGACAGATTCCAAGCACTTTTACTTCATCAGCCTGATGGTTCACGATAGTCCAAGTGTGGATGTCTTATTACCAGCTAAGAATAGTGTTTGCATTCAGTTCCCTGGATTAATTACTTTCTAGGAATAATTTTTTGAAAAATGAATGGAGGGTATATAAAGCATCAGAACTAAATTTGATCTTTTCTCAAGGACTTTTTTATTTTCCAATGAATTTTCTTAGATGTACCATCTGCACTTTCTATGTGTGAAGGTTGGCAGATTCTGTTATAGGGCTCTGAGGCACCTTTCCTTCCGTGCATATACTGTTCTTCAAATCCTAATTTAGCACCATTTCTTCTTTCTAGAAATTTACTTCTAAAACTGTTTCTCATGAATAAAGAAATGTATTATCTTGGTCTCTCAGAACCCCTGTGATCAATTGTGTCTGCCATCTCCTTTAATCCCATATCAAAGGATAAGTGATGTAATATAATAGACATTGGTCTCACTTGAAAATTCAGCAAATTGAAATCTGACCACAGGTCCCTTTTCTGAAAAGTTCATTCCCACTCAAATGTATCTAATGCAATTTTTTATTTCCAGTACCTTCTCTGCTCAAGGACAACAAGATTCTTCCTCAAAAAAAACCCCAGACCAGTTTTTAAAAATAGAAAATTATTTACACTGAGCTTACAAATTTCCATAACCATACAGAAGAACACAAAAAAGCCCTCTTGATCCCTGGGTGCCTATGAAGAGCACAGATTCTGAAGATCCAGGCTGGACAGGTGCAGGATGAGACTTTGCCACATCAGCTGAACAGCAGAAGCCACAGTCCCAAGTGCACAAGGTCTCCATTCATTTTTCATTGATCAAAACTAAAACTCATCAGCCACTATGGTGCACTAAGATAAAAACACTCCATGTTGCTCAGTCATGTGCACAGCAGGACAGAAAGGAAATGCACAATGTCCTAACATCTGGAATATGGCAAATGGGGTGTCCACAGTCAGATGAGACGTTCAAAAGGAAGGAAAACAGGGGCTCAGTAAATACATTCTACAGCTTAACAATGAGAGCACACCTGGCAGAGTGGAAAGTTAAAGCTTTAGCTCTGGGATTCTTGTACCACAGGACTCTTCCTATCATAATGTCTAGTTATACAGGGAAATTATTGGCATTTATGACTATGAAGAAAAAGTCCTGTAACTAGAAATTGGGTCTAAAACTAGGCGTGGTATTTTGAATTTCACTTCACTGACTGCAACATCCTTTCCCTCACAGTCCCACGTAAATGAATTCTCATATTGTTATTTCTTTTTTCTTCACTCTCCTCTATCTACTACAGTTGGCAACATCAGTCTAAACATGCTGTTCTTCCACAGTCTCTTATCTTTTTTCCAATACCCTCTTCCTCCCCTTGTTACCTATGTTCACCTAAGTGTCCCCCTTTCAGCTTTCTCTTATTCATCATTACTAATTATTCACAAAATATCTTTTGCTAATTATTCACTATAATGCCAGAACCAACCTTAAACAGTGTCTGAGAGTTACAGCCTATATTATATTTACTACTACCCAAAAATATTCTAAGAGGAATTAAAGAAATTGTCACGTGGTAAGAAAGTAACACAATTTTATGGGAAAAATATTTTTAAAACCATTATTTGTTACTAATTCTAATAATTTAAACAATCAAAATAGAACTTCGTTCCTTTTGTCAACAAAAAAACCCAGTGAAAATATAGTAAAAATGTACCTAGGACTTTTAGATGCGTATAGATGGGTCAAGTGAAAAATGATACCTCTAGTTACTGATTAAGCATATCCAGTTTGACTCCAAAAACAGCCCACCTTTATTATTGTTTTCTAAGTGACTTAAGGAAACATGACTAAAATGTACA
Source organism: Muscicapa striata striata (assembly GCA_030060385.1). Lineage (NCBI taxonomy): Eukaryota > Metazoa > Chordata > Aves > Passeriformes > Muscicapidae > Muscicapa > Muscicapa striata. The sequence continues at coordinate 1,730,584 of JAREIS010000117.1, read as the reverse complement.
GTTTAGAGAGACTGGAAATCATGCAATTATTTAGTTATGTATTCTTCAATTTGACAGGTGAAAAATGAACCAAGGAGTACTAATGGAAGGGTATTTTCCCTTCTGTCCATCTCTTGTCTAACATAATTCTACCTGCAGAAAGCAAGTAGAAAAGTGGAATAGAAATCCAAAAGAGGATTACAGATTTCCAAAGGTTCTGATTTGTCTCTAACCTACAACATGTGCCCCACAGGATTTCATGAGCCTGTATCATTCATTGAACCATGTGTGCTCTAGATGGGCTTTTTTCCCTTTTTTTCCTTTTTTTTGTGGAGAAAGGCAGGATTTAGACCACCAAAAACCATACTCCAGCTCCAATTTTCATTGCAGAACACCAAGCCCCCTCAAAAAACATTTTTTCAGTGAATGTCACCAGAATTTCTATGTTGTCACCTTTAAACAGATAGTTGGCAGGAATTTATTACAAAAAGTTTTAGTAATATGCTTCATAATTTAGGCTGTATAGTGAATATTGAGATATTTTTCATGTGTAAATTCTTTTCTATGCCAGTAGCAGGACTTCTCCCCTGTATTTGTCATAAGCAAGTATAAGACTTTAGGTACATGGAACAAAATACTTCTTTCTGCACATTTATTTCATTTCTTACATGATAATTCATTCAGTGCTAGTATCCACCTTTATGGGCTTTACAAGATAATTAAGTTAATTATCCTCCACTCTTCCATGACACATGTGGTTTTAGAACTCATATTGCATCTTAGCATGTCTAGTGGTGCAAGGACTGTTCCTGTCATGCTCTGTCTTGATCCCATCCACAACTTCAGAGCAGTTAGACTTTTCATCAAGTATTTGCTAAATGACTGTGGTATTAAGGGACTTGAATTATGAAAACTCAATAAATGTTGTCACAGCAGTGGATTAGCCATAATCCCAAAGGAGACTACTTGAGTGCAGATAACACAATTACAATTGTCCCACTCCAAACACACAACAGATTAAAGTTATGATGCAAGTTTCCCTCCTTTTATTTGTTTTATATTACTTTTCAAACAAAAGGCATAAATTTAGCAACATCTAACCATGAGGGGAAATTCTTTTCCTCTTAGCACTGGGAACCATACTTGGAGAAATGTCTAACTGGAAAACTGGAATAACAGTGCTGCCCAGCAATTGGTCTGAGGCCAGGTACCACCAGGGCACAAGGAAAATTAAAACCCAGAGTGTGGCTATCATCCTCAGAAGGCTGTACTTGAATTTATCATGAGGAAAAAACCTTCCTTATTTGCAGTATTATTATTACAAATTTATTCACAAGTAAATACTGATTGTTTAATGGACTACCTTGGGAGGACTTTTTGTTTCTAGATGCTGAAATATTGGGAAAATATGTATAGGTTGGAATGATGCATAAGAGGTGAGCTATTTCTTATTAGAAAAACTTGTGGTTTTTCAAAACTATTTTGCATTGATTGCAAAACAAGGAAAAGTCTGTCCCACTCCTTCATTTATTCTAAGGTCTATTGGTTTGGGGAAAAAAAATCAATTTCTTACAAAAATATGCATAATGAAGGTTACTAACAGAGATATCTATTACATAGAATATGAAAGCTTTTTTAATCAACAGGTATTTTTCAGAAGTAAAAGTAAAATGTTAGTACTTAACTGCAATCAAATTTTCTTAAAGGAAGGATATCATAATAGCATGGGGTGACAAAGTAGCTTCAGAATGAACACGTAAAATATTGCAGTATCTGAGGAGGAATTGGGATTAGCAACTATCAAATTATAGATGTATAAAAAAACCATCACGTCATGCTATTTCCTGCAACATAAAAACAATTCAGTCCTGCAAATCAAGCACAACTAAATTTAATTGCAGCACCAGATGATTGTGTTTCTCACCTCTACTTTGGACAGCCCCAACAATGCAGTTGCAACTCGAACGCTGCTGCTCTGCAGAGTCCCAGTCATCAGTCTCCTTTCATACTCAATAGCTGACATCTGCTGCTGAGCAGCCAGAGCCAGGGCCCTCTCTCTTGACTCATTGATCAGTGGGATCCTCAGATTCACCTCCAGAGTCTGACCAAGTCCACATTTCAAATACAAAACAGGCTGTACTGTGCTTGCATCTGAACAAAAAACAAATAAATGAAAGAGCAAAACCACATACTAAATTTATCAGCTGCTGGAACTGCAGAGAGTATTTAAAATTTCTAATCTCCAAAGAAAAGAATACAAAATTCCTTCAGTGTTTAGTTCTATGCTATAAATCTAGTACATGCCATTTATTACCTATAATACTTTATTTTTCAACATAATAGGAAGCAAAAATTAGCAGACTGAAATGCAACCCAAAATTTAGCTAATAGGGCTAAGAAATAACTAATAAATTAGCTAAAAAATCCCAGACTTCAGTGTTACCACTATTATGGTAGTATTAAAAGTTTACCAAAGTCTTTCTGCTACCTACACAATGCAGCCATGCTTTTACCCCTCTAGATGATGTTACATCCCCTCTAAAAATACTAACAGAAATTATTACAAGTAGCAGCTACACTGTTTTTGAAGTAGGACTGACAGGAGTTTATCCCTGGCTGTTTGAAGACAAAAGCATTGGAGTATCTGTTAAATCACATCACTGCACACAAAACCCTTATTTTAAAGGTAGAAAAATTCTAGATAACGATGACTTGTCCTAGTTCATATGGCTAGCAACCTATATTCAGAAGAAGAAAACAAGAAAAATTATGAAAAAGTATTTATGTAGATTATGTTGAAAAAAATATAAGATGAAGGTTGCCAACAGCTGATGCTCTTAAGAGAATGAACTGGAAAACATTAGAAAAAATATTGGATATATTCATTATAATGTATTTTTACACTTCATTATAAACAACTCTTTTTAACCACATGTATTTAATTAATTGTAAGAAAAATCCATAGAAATAAAAGAATATTTACAAAAAAAAATTATTTGCTCGATTTTACTCTTCTCCCTTCTATTCACTGTACCTTCTGAGGTATTGGTAGCACGCAAAACATTTGGATTATCCAGTGCTGGCAATTCTGAAGGCAGAGGTAAATCACCTATTCCCTCAATCAGATATACAAAGTCTCCAATCTGAAATGCAAGAACACACATCCACACACTTCAGAGAGCAAATCATGCAGAACAGAAGGCAAAGTGTTACAACTAACAGCAAAGATATCCTACTAATATCTAAGATCTGACCTGTGCAATAATCAGCATATTCAGGAGAACTGGGTTTTTTTAACTATGCCTAAATATAAGAAAATTATTATTTCAAGCCATGTGGTGATAAACAAGTAACTTTAATTGATAACATTAAATCTGAAAAATCAAGACATTTCCAAAAGCAGAATCCTTTCAATCTCAATATAATTTAACTGAATAAGGGTACCCTGACCCATAAATACAGCAAAAAATTTGAATTCTAACTACCTACTAGTTACATATAATTAAACATGTTCATGAGCAACCTTCATTGATCTTCACCATTTGGAATTTTTAAAAATATTTTTACAATAGTTTTGAGCCAGAAACATTTCTTTGGAAAGGAAAAATAATGTAAATCATGGGAGGTTAGCATGATGTACAAATCCTCCTTTTAAAAAAAAGTTAATAAATCTTAAGTATTTCATTAAAAAATGAAAATCTACAGAAGCTTGAAAATAAATATAAACATGACCTAGAACAAAGAAAGTCATTTTTCATAGAGGAAAGGATAACTTAACTAGCAGAGAAATAATAGTTTGAATTATAGATGGAATGAAAAAAATAAGGTGCAAATGAAAGACAGAAGAGTATTTTTGAAGAAAACTCACTGAAAGTACTCCAAATTAAAGCCCACAATCAGAATGGCCCAAAATAAAAAGATATCTAAGTTAGGTACCATACATCTATCTGAACTAGGCAGGAGATTTAACATATATACTGCATATATTGCTCTGATAACTTCTTTGTGTTTACCACGAAATTTTTTCAGACAATTTACCTTCTACTGATTGCAAGATAAAGAATTAAATGCCTCTGCAATAACTGATATTATTTGCACATTCAGTCTCTCTTTATTTCCATAAACCATATTCTGTAAAACTCTGCCCTAAAAATACATATTCTGTCTTTTATTCTTCATCCCAGATATGAAGAAAATAATTTATTTATATTGTTTAGTGCATCTGCCAACCAACACAATGTTTTCCTTTTAATACTGCTCAATAGAATATGAAAACCCTGTTTTTTCCTTTGCCTTCATTTGCAGTTTCCTCAGATATTTATGTTAAGGCTGAAAACACTGCAATTATACTTCTGACCCAGCAGAAGGAAAGCTATTCAACTTTGATAGTATTTTCTCCCTTTCCTTGATTCAAGAGCTCACACAAATCTTTCCTGAGAAGAATTAAAGAAACCTCCAGCAAAATTGGATTCTCACACACAAATAGCCACTCCTGGGAACCAATTTAAACAGGAATTATCCCTGTTTGACACAGTGATTTGGCTCCTTAAGGGCCCTCAACAAGCACACAGAACACACAACTAATTTTATGAAGGTGCTGGTGGCTGGGATGCCATTCTGCTATCAGCTACTTTTCCTATCCTTGCTGACATCAATATACTTATAGGAAGGAAGAAACTTCCCCAATTTCCTCTTCCCTTTGAAGAAAGGGGTTTTGATCTCCACAGAATGCAAATCCTGTTTTCTTTCCACTGAGCTTTTTTCCTGATGCTTTGGAACAGAATGGGTATTTCACTGAACTTCGACAGTTTAGTTTGTATGCCTATGGTTTTATTGCTTTATACTTCCATTTTCCATCAGCTGCAAACAGGACAGCATCAACACTGTGTAGGGTTTACTGTTAATGAAAATAGTTAATAAAAGAGCTGTTGAACTATCTATCCAATCCCATTGCTACCTGATGTTTCAAAAGAATGTAGGGCTACTAGGAATTTGCAGTTGCCCATGCAAGCCAGTAAGTAAGAGCAACAGATAGCAAAATATTCTTTCAATAAAAAAATTACTTTTATACTAGACATTTAGCTGTAAAAGTCTGGATTGACACACTTAAACTATGATTTAATATATTATTATCATTAAAATTTCCATGTTGTTTATATTTAAGTTACCTCCCAGAAACAAAGATATATTTAAAAAAAACAAGTTATACTTAACAGTATATAGTATCTTCTATGAAAAGATCTATGCTAAAATCTGAAAAATGTCCATTTCAATTTTTCATAAAGAACAATGAAATACTGAAACAAATCCTTGAGAAATGTGCTAAATGGCTTGTGCTGTCATTTCAAACCTTAGAAAAGTTAACATAAAAGATTATTTCAAAATAAGGAACATCCTTGAGGCCAGAAGCTTTGAATCAGTGTATCCTCTTGCTGTTATTACAGATATATAGCTGCTGCAGTGATGGATAAGATTCCCAATCAGATTCAAGTCCAGTGATTTAAATCTCAATTCCTTTTTCATTGATTGTAATGAAGGAGTAGACTTACCCTGATTATTATTTTGGTCTATTCATCAAAAAGGGTAGGAAAGGTAGGTAGGAAAAAATCACAGAAATGCTATATTAAATTATTTATTAGATTTTATATACAGCACAAGTCCATATTTGAATGATACAAAACTCCTCATTGTTTAAAGTAATTTGATCATCATACAGCATGGTGGATGCACTTCTTTGTCAGTTAGCTAATGGTATGACCCAAACTGCAGCCATATACAAAACATTTAAGAAAACCAGTTTCTTCCTGTGTTATTACTATACTGCCCTAAAATCATGTTAGCTATCTTGCAGTTTCATCTTCCCCTAGAGATTTAATACAATTCCTCACAAATTATGTATTTTTTTTTCAGTAGATAGAGATAATTTTTCTTACCTGAGGTTCTGCTTATCAAAAAAATTTGCACTTTGAGGAGCCTTTAAATGCATCACACCTACTCAGCTAAGCTGGAAGGACCAGCTGTTCCAGAAAAAAGTTACCATACAGGACTCAACAGCAGCTTCTCTGAGGCATTAATGCTTCCTGCTGTGAAAAGGCCAACTAAACCTTTGATAAGAACAGTGGCTAGTAGCTAGGTGTCTAAATTTATTTCTACATCACCACTGGAGGCAACACTGGGGCTGTCAGAAATGTACTTTTCCTTTCCACCTGAACTACGACTGTCTTCCAGCTCTGACCACATCTCTTCAATTAACACTCTTTCCTTAACCTGTCTGAATTTCCCTTCTCTTCACTCTATTATTTAACTTTCAGGCTCTATTCCTTGTGTATCATGAGCCTACTCTTCTCAACCAGGGTCTGTACTTTTGCTTCCAATAAAGATACAAAAAACAGGCAAATTTTCAATAGCAGAGATCTAAAGGTATAAAATCCTAACAGGTACAAGGAGATTCTTCTCAGATTTACTACCAGACAGCAGTAGGCCAGGTTCTTCTTTGTCTAGAGACTGCATCTAGATATTTCACTGAATTAAACTGATGGACCTAAAATTCCTTTATGGATGTACTGCTGTTGATGTGTATTTTTCCCTAACAATATCTCTCTTTGAATGATGCTGAGCTCTGGATTGACTTTCCACAGAACCATCCAAAAAGATTGCTAACCTCTGACTTGGGGACATTAATTCATCCTCTTTGTGGGTGATTCCCTCCTGTCAATAAGGTGTGAGCTCACTGTTTCAATGTATATTCAACAGAAAATCCCCTTCTCTCTGCTAATTTTCAAGAAAATCAAGAGAATTGTACACTTTAAGACATCCAGTCATATGGTTTGTTTTCTTTTAAAAATAGCCAGTATTTTTAAATACTGAACAGAGTCAGAAAGACAAACTTGGGCATCGTATTAGTCTTATTTTCCTTTATGAGCAAGATTTAAAAAAATTGGGTGGGCAAGGTGGCATAACCAAAGTCTTGTTTAAGCAATAACAAGCCCCATCAAACACACATACACCAGATACTAACAGGAGTTCCATGTTCTATACAATGGAAAAATATGGAAGCTGAGAATGTGCAAGAGAAAAAGTCATTTTGTTTTAGATGCATTGCTACAAATCATCAAAACGTGGCAGAGAGAAAGGCAGAGGCATGAAACTGCACAGAGGGGAAGCTGAAACACAGAGGCAGTGTTATGAAAGAAGGAGAATGCAAGCCTTGAGATCAGCCACATGAAAGAAAATTATAGAAACAACAGGGTTTTGAAAAACATTGACAGTCAGAGACAAAACATAGCAGACAGGTTAAAGAGGTGAAAAGATGGACTAAAGACATAGAAATAAGATTGTGACCACTGAGATAAAGGATTACAGAAACATAAAAAAGCTGGATTGCAAGGTTTTAATTCTGAAATTTGATCAGGTCTTGGTAATTTGATTGAATTTTAATTACATATATAGGCTACATGACTCAAAAGAGACAGAGAGCTTGTAGAGTCAGTATTCATGTAGTCTTTTCTGAATGAAACTCTGATTGAGGGAAAAATTTAAAAAGAGATAGCAAGGAAAATTATTATTATTCTACTTTGACAGCATACCCTAAATACAGTGATGAATACATGGAGAAATACAGAACAGTAAAGTCTTTATCCATTCCCTTCCTATGCATTATTCTTGCACCCACGTCAAGACAAATTATTTAAATTTCTTTTCTCTTCTGAAGCTCAGATGCCTAGAAAAGCCACCAAAATAACATTCCTTGCAGTATAACTTTTCATTACTTAGTTTTAAAGTGAAAAGTTGCCTGAAGCATGTAATGTAATTCTAATTATGTGTAAAATGACACTAAACAGTTGCCCTTGATCAGGACACCCAAGTCCCTTTTCACAGCACTGCTCTCATTTACCCAACTCACACATAATTGGCAAAAGTCCTGATTCTTACCTGACATGATAAACACAGAACACACACTTTATTCTTACCTTTTCATTAACCAGAATGACAGCACAGTAACGTTTTTCCTGACGAAAGGGAAGGAAGTGAATATCTAAGGCTGCAGAACCTTTCCCTTTCAAGAACAGTGCTTCCATTGGACTGGAGAACTCATGCAGGAGGCCAGATTGATCAGCTACTGAAATAAATTTAAGTGGATGTTTAGATACAACAGCACAGATTGTAAAATAAAGTAGTTGCATGAGTTTAAAAAAAAAAGGATACTGTATACAACCTCCTGCAGCAATCAGTATTTAAGGCACACCTGTAATCAGTATTTACAGTTACAGTTGTGTAGATGTGCTGCAATATTGCATGCTGTATTATTTAAGTACATTTTTCTAATTACCTGTGTTCTTATGCTGTGCACTGAAACAAAACTGGGGAAACAGACAGTTCTCACCATTAAAAAGTCCTTAACGAGTTACAGCCTGTAAGAAAAGGTCTACTCACATCACAAGTATCATTTACTGCTATTTAGACAAAGAATCTCACTCTCAGAGCAGCAACTATGTCTGAAATCCTCTAGAATAGGCAAAACATAAATACTGGCAACACAGGGCTTTTTTCACTGTTTTCACAAAAGCATTACACTGAGAAAGAATCTGACAGTGTCTGACTTTCTCACTGCATGTTTTTCATCTGCTAAGCCCATTTTGACACTGCAGAACCAGACATTCAAGCTTTGCTGGCTGGCTTTCTAGGCAGGACAGCAGACTTAAGAATATATGTGAAAGTGAAAACAACAGAAATGAGTGAGATCACATAAGAAAACTATGCCAAACTCTGGCCAAATAGATAGAACACGGATGGGACACCCACAACTTCTCTAAGTAACCTGTTCCACTGCCTCACCACCTCACAGCAAGAATTTCTTCCTCATATCTAATCTAAACCTGCCTTCCTTCAGTTTAAAAACATCACCTCTTGTTCTATCCTACACACCCTTATAAAAAGTCCCTCTCCAGCTGTCTTGTAACTCCTCCAGGTACTGGAAAGCCACAATAAGATCACCCTGGAACCTTCTCCAGGCTTCTGTACATAATCTAATTTTTACTGTAGTAAGACATGAGGTATTGCATAGGTACTTACAGCAAGTCTCTTTCTTTGAATCTTCAGGCAGTGCACCATTTTTTGAATTTAATACGTTATTTTCAGAACTAAAAAGAAAAGAAAAAGTAATATTCTAAAGCTGGACATTTCTATTACCAATAGATGGTTTAATTCCCCTTTTTATTAATAAATATTGGAAAATCAAATGCTTTCAACACAAAATAAAACCCACCAAAATAGACCACTACATTTTGGAGCCATTTTCCAATGAAAAATGTTGAGATGACAACACTTGAGATGACAACAGGAATGACCTATATTAACTTACATTGCAGCTTATCAGTCAAAAGAAACCTAATGTTATCAAGGCTTTGTCCAAGAAAGGAGGAAGGGATGAATCTTAACCTAATCACCTGAACTCTATTCATTACAATATTGCTTTTCAAGTGTATTTGAAAAGAACAGATACACTTGAGAAAAACAGCTTCTAACAAAATCTCCTTTGAACTCCCACCCCCCCAAGGCAAACTGTGCTCCTCACCATCATATTTTCTTAATGTGACTTTATGTAGTTTTCTGTTCTTCTTCACAATTAATTCCTACCATTGTTGACAGGGGTTAAGATTGTGTAGTTACATTTACATAAGGAGAGTTTTGCTTAATTTGCAACAAGCACAGAGCTCAAAGATGCTGAAAATAATACTATAATGTATCTCAAAAAATACTGCAAGTTTCAGCTCAAGATTCAGATTTAAATTATCCACACATAAAAGTCATTCCCCCTGGCAGTAAAATTTGATGAACCAGCATACAGCAAACAATTACTACATACAGTGTTTGATGTTGGGTCTCTCTTAAAATAAATAGTTAATCTTGCTCGGCTAAGAAAAACTCACAACCTTAAATAAATAGACTTGCAAAATTCTGAGAATATGTTGCCCTGGAGATTTAATGCCTGTACTTAAAGACCATTTTTTAGAAAGGAAAATGATCTCTGAGTATATGCATACAGCATACTATTTATACTGCACTTTATAAATAAGTAAAAGTAAAATAAGTATATTGTACTTTACAATAAGTATCTCATGTTAATAAAATTACAAATTTTATATAAAGCGTCATTTCTCTCAATGCTTTATCTTTGAATGAGAATGCCAAGTCATGCTTGCAAAAATAAGAGACTACAAGGAGAAGAATCACTGTAAAAGTAACAAGTAGCTCAAGAGCTGTATGAAAAAAATAGTAAGAATAGTACAACCAAATGCATAACATTTTTTCACTGGTGAGAATTATAGATTGAATAAGTCCTTTTTTTCAGATCTGAACAACTGAGAAACTCATTAGACTGATTTAACACGGTATTGAACTTCTCTCAATACCAATTTTTTTCTTACTTCAGTGAACAAAGCACTTGCAGGTAAGTGATGGGCAAAGAAAACAAACCTGTGTTGTGGAAGACATGAACATTGTGTCTCATTCTTCCATAACAAAAAGAAATAGCATCTTGTTCAATAATAAAACTGAAAGGAATAAAGTTCAGAAGGTATAAGAAGCTTGGTTATGTTCAAGTCTGGTTCAATACATCCTCTTTCAATACACAGAGAAATAAGGAAAAGGATTAGGCAGAAGAGCTTAAAGCTGCCATAAAATAAGTCTACAAAGACTGCTCACTGCACCTGGCTCAGACAAATCCCTGGGATCAACAGAGAATGTGGAATGAATGGCTCAAAAGCAGCCCTGTGGAGGAGCACTTGGGCAAATTGGTAAATGAAAGATTACAGATGAGCTGGCAATGTCCACTCACAGCCCAGAGAGCCAAGTGTGTCCTGGGCTGCATCCAAAGCAGGGGAGGGAGGGGATTGTGCCCCTCTGCTCTGCTCTGCTCTGCTCTGCTCTGCTCTGCTCTGCTCTGCTCTGCTGAGACCCCACCTGCAGTGCTGCCTCCAGCTCAGGGGTCCCCAGCACAGCAAAGACAGAAACTGAGTGCTGGTGCACCTCTCCTATGCAGATATCCTGGAGAAGGGAAGGCTCCAGGAAGACCTCACTCTGGTCTTTAAGGCCAGGGCAGAGGGAGCTGGGGATGGGAGGAAGAGGAGAGCAGCTCATAAGAGAGAGAGACCAAGCAACTTCTCCAACTGCCCCTCATTTGGTTTGGGTTTTTTTTTTTTTTTTTTTGCTAACAAAGCAGGATAAATCCATTGTTCATTAAACAAACAAAAAGTTCAAGATTATGTTACAGGTGAGGATGGGTTAATGAGGGCACCTTCCAGTTGTCTGGTTGAGGTATGAATATTTTCAATTTATTCTTGCTGTAGTTTATTCTAAACACTTCAGATTAAAATCACAGCCTGGATAGGGAGGGACCTTAAAGAATATCTAATTCCAACCCACTTCCATACTTCTGCACCAGTAAGAGTCTAGTATCTGCTACCTGAGTTGTCAGACACCAGTTCCAACATAACACCACAAAGCCACTGGGCTTGCCATGTTATCAGGTGTGCCAAAAATCCAGATCAAAAGGAAAATCATCCGTACAGTCAACACAGAGAGTGTTGAAATTGAATAATCATCATGGCATATGAGCTATCCATATGTCATGGAGTGTCTTTACTCTTCATTCTAGGCTCCAAACAAGCCAATAACTCTTCTTTCCATACAAGAAATTCTCAGAAAAAAAAATTTCTTTCCTATCTGTATTTGGAACAGAATTTACTAGATGATCTTTCCAGTCTCTTATAGCTACAGATTCTATATATTACCAAGGGGGGTGGGGGGGGGGGGGGAAGGGAGGGGGAAGTGCCAGACACCATAAGTAAATCTTAAATTCACAAAGCAGCATCTTAATTAGTGAACTTCAGGATGTTTAGCAAGCAAACATCTTATTAGAGAGAAGGGATAAAACAAACTGCTTAGAGATGCATTGAAAAGACTGAAACACTTGAACACAACATTCACATCTAAGATGCTCACCAGTTTCCACACTCTGTGGAACAGTTTGTGATCTCAGAACAAAGAATATGATAGAAACTAAAACAGGAGCTGCCCAAAATAGGTACTAAGGCTTAGAGTAGATGGATTTCTTTTACATCAAATATTACCCAGAATTGTAATGACTCCTGATAACATATTTGTAAACTGTATTTTCTGAAACAGGCATTAATGCTGTATCTCATATTACACAGAGGCATCATTTTTCGATCTTAATTTTTTTCTTTATTCTTCCAGTAAGTAAATACAGGTATTCTGCATAACATAATCATTTCCTTGGCACATGAAACAGTTAAGAAAAAAAAGTCTAAGAATGAAATTCAGAAAATTGAAATTGTTTGGAATTCCGGACATCATCTCCAGTTTAAAAGAAAGCTGTCATTAATATAACAGTAAGATGCTATACACAATGCAGAGCTTGATTTGAAATTCATTATTTTTTCCTTTTTTTGATTTAGAATACATTTTTTAATGCAACAGTATTTATCAACATTCACAGCTTGTTTTGCAAACCAGTCAGTGCAATCATGAGCCAGTCTTATGGACACTGTACTGCATATGATAATCTGCTTAGTCATGGTCTTAGAATAGGAGTATTAGTGAAATATTATATATTGGTATATCTTTACCACTTTCTAGTATTACAGTAGGAAAACTATGAAGGAAAAGTTAGTTATTAAAAGTAAACTTTAACTGTCATTTGATACTTTTTTTCCTATTGGACATCACTTAAAAATACCAACATGCTTGAAAGCTATGGGTATTTTTACATTACACAGAATTTCAGGGCCATGTGGCGTGCTTCTCTCCACCTGGTTTTCCTTCTCCCACAGGGAGCAGACCATGCTGGCACACAGATGCAGACCAAAGATAATAATTGAAGTGTCAAGGGCTTAGAAAAGCACAGAGAAATTGATAATTTGAAAAAGTCTTGTCCCAGTACACTTAAAAGAAAATCTATGTCAACTGGATACAAAAAGAAAAAAAAAAAACACAAAGTCCTGTGTTTCTCACCAAACACCACCCAGTTCTGCATGAATAAAGAAGTCTTGTCTGAAACCAATGAAGGACATGGGTGCTGTCCCAACAAGGACATAGCTCCTCAGGCTCTAGCTCCAGACTGGAATTGTTCCAGGCACACTATGATGAACCCACACTACAGAGCCCAAATGACCTGGTCTCCTCTCTGGCCTGAATGACACTGCTGTGGGCACTGTGACACTGCTAGAGGGGAAAGCTGGGAGGTAAAAGGGTCACCTGCCACGCAAAGCTTCTTACAGTGAGGATTAAAGTGGATCTGACATATCTGGAGGCACAGAATGAGGATGCAGAAAGAGCTCTGAGCCCAGTTGGTTGTGCTGGGATGCTTAAGTTGTCATTTGCATGCCTTGGTGCTGACATCAATCTCGCAGACACAATTACCCAAAGGGCAAGCTCTGACGTTACCGTAGTTTTACACTTACAGACCAATTAGAGAAACTGGCCCTCAACTTGTACACAGCTTTTTCTGGATTTACCAAAAGAATGAAAATGATTGAGGGCAAAATCTTCTTACTGATCAGGTATGAAATATACACACGCTACTTTTTTTAAACACAAATTTCAGAAGTTTGTTCCATTCTAGAAAAACTTCTTCTGAAATGGGGCATTTAAGTTGCTTCTGTTATCATAGATGATAGAAATATCTAAACACATGATAAATCAGTACTGGAAATTTCTAAAGACCTAATATGCCCTGAAATCAATTTCTGTAAGAATGAGATCTGGATGTGTGACTAAAATTACACTATTTAGACTGATTGTCTGGGGATAAATTAAGTTGAAATATGCAAGATGATTAAAAAAAACCCTTTTCTATATCAAGAATTATTATACACATTAAATTTACTAGAAAGTGTAGTATAAATTACACTTCAGATAACTATTTTCAGTTAAAATATGTGTATTTTTTTAATAATGAAATGTTCATTATTTTTCTGCTTTTAATTTTTTTGGTTTTTTAAAATTTTTTAAAAAGGAAGTTGAAGGACAGTCTGCATCTCATGACATGGCTGTGGAACATCCCTATGATTACAATTCAGCCTATAGTATTGACAAGGTAGTAGTTTGTGATATTTCCCAATAATCCTTGAATAAGTGTTTCAGGATTTTGAATATTTACATGAGCTTTGAAAATTACATGTCCCAAACTGTGTAAAATACTTTAAATTATTAAATAAAGAATTATTGAATTACCAAGCAATTTTATTTTTTTTAGATCTGTTTATGATTTTCTTGCAGTACTGTCCTGGTTTCAGCTGGGTAGAATTGTAGAATTCATTATTTTTTCTCAGTAGCTGGAAAAATACCCCGTTTTAGAATAGGATGAGAATAATGTTGCTAACACTCTGATATTTTAGCTGCTGCTGAGCAGTGCTTACTCTAAGACAAGGATTTTTCAGCCTCCCATGCTCTGCCAGAGAGCAGATCCACTAGAATGTGCGAGGGAGCATGGCCAGGGTGGCCAGGCTGGAGTGGCCAAAGGGACATCACAGAACATCAGGCTCAGTATGAAACCAGGCAGAGCTGGCCAGGAGGGCCTCACACTGCACAGGGACTGGATGGGATTCCCATTGATAAGGACTGGTTGGGCATCTTCTGTGATATTTCCATGTCCTAAACTGTAATTCTTTACAACAGGTAGCACACAGCTATGCACAAACAGATAGTAGTAATAGAAATGTATGATCCAGTGTATTATAGTTAGCACTTGTTATCTGGAACTTACCTAAACTTTTGGTCTTGCTTTACTTGCCTGGCTTGATACATTTTCTCTGGGTGCACTAAACAGTGTGTGGATTCCAGCAAAATTATCCTGGGGTATGACAAACATGTAAAATAATTGCTTTTTTAACTTGCAGAATGAAGATGAAACTCAATTTATTCTAACTTTTAAATGCAGGCTCAGTAAAGAAGCTTATTGTCTTCAATTAAAGATACTTTGAAAGTACTTGCTGTGGTTTAACCCAAGTTTTTCTGTAAAAGATCTTCTCCCTTGGTATGAAACTAGCATTTCCTAGTGTTATTTGCAAGTAAATACTATATCCCCTGATGAAACACTAGATTGTTCAAAACACTGAAAGCCTGACACAAAGAATTTTAACTTTAGATTACTGGTTCAAATGTTGCCCAAATTGATAATGACTTAATGTAGTTATCAAGTAGCTTTTGAATTATATAAAACTAAATTACATAAAACTAAATTACTTCATCACTTTACTGATAATTTCCAAGGGAGTTGTCCAAATCGTAAGACTAATTCAGCTTCATTGACCACTTCAAGGACTTCAAAATAAATGACAGAAGCTGATTAAACTCATATGACTCTTATACACAAGGCTTGGAACAGTTGAAACAGTCCTGTTACAGGATTGTTATTGTTGTTATTATTACAATTTGTATATACCAATCCTATTCTGTGGGGGGAAGAGAAATTTAATTTGCAGTTTCCGAAACATGTATATTCATGCTGCATAAAAAAAACAAGTTAAAAATTTCATGAAAGGTGGTTCTTCCAAATAAATGAATGAGATGAACCAATGCTTAGTTCTAAAGACTAAAAGCAAAATAGACAGTCAGATCAAATAAATAGATTTTAAAGGAGTACAACAATCTATTTCCTTTGTACTAAGGAAAGTAATATTTATAACTCTGCAGTTGTTGCAGCTATGATGAATACAAATTAAAAATTAGACTAACTGATAATGATGCAAGCCCCAAGGCAAAAGCATTTTTTTTTTCTTTTGCATGCTTAATAACTTAAACAGCAGGATAAAGCAGATTAGGGAAAAAATAACCAACCATTAATTAACATGGCTTGTTTCTCTTTGTAATTCTGCTGGACCTCAGCCAAACATAAAAATACAAGCAAGGTTCATGAACTCTGTTTGATTAAAGCTCCAGCTTTACTGCTTATACTGAGACAAATTTCAATTAGAGTTTATTTCTCTTCTTTATTCATTATGATAGCTTCTACTTCATAGTGCTTGTAACAATTTTGGGAATGTAAATCCCTATCATTTAACCTCCAGGTTTTACATTTTTAAGAGGAAAATTATGGAAGAGAGTGGATAAAACAGCACGATCACTTAAGACTTGTCTTTATATCACTGAATATGCCATACCTGAATATGCCATCCATTTTGAAGGGATTAGTAACATTAAGGTTAAATTTCTTCAGTTCATAACATGGGGATCTGCACTTCATTGTACCCTAAAAGAGAACAAAAAAAACAACAAGGCCAAGAATCAAGTTATCATGATTTTTCCTTCTTATCTTTATACGTCCTTTATTTTTTCTCTTGCCCCAACCTTCCTTTCTAACAGAGTCAGGGAGTCTAAAAAATAAAAGAGAGGATCACATAAACACCATTTAAGTTCAGAAGTCTCTCCAGATGTGCTCAATGAATGTGGATTACAAACTCAGGCCTACCTACCCTAACTGGGACATATCTGACAACTACAGAGTCTCTGTGGTTAAAAAGCCCAAATAAATATAGAAACATCCAACAAAAGCTTGTGGTCCAACTACATGTGACATCTGAAATCACTAGGCTGAAGCACATAAACACCCCCACAGAATTTCCAGTAACATTCAGATGCAGAAGGGGCTCCAGATTTATTTTCAGAGCAACTAGTGCAAATTTTTACAATTTTTTCAGGATCCAAATGTGATTTATGTCCTTAGGAATCTTACATATTCCTCTATGTACATACTGGAAATCTGAAAATTCATAGGTCAAAGGCAAATGCTGATGGAAACTC
The DNA here is from genome assembly GCA_030060385.1 of Muscicapa striata striata. NCBI lineage: Eukaryota > Metazoa > Chordata > Aves > Passeriformes > Muscicapidae > Muscicapa > Muscicapa striata. The sequence goes on along the minus strand of JAREIS010000117.1, from coordinate 1,713,781 downwards.
ACATTTTCATTCTTATCTCACTTCCCTTTTGTTTGATATAATGTACAGAATAACAAAATTTATTGTGACAATATTATTCATACACACGTAAACTTACAAGAGGGTCAATATTCTTAACTTCAGATTTCAGAGAGAATGTCAGTGTGGCACCATTTGCTCCATCAACTTTATTTGAGATCAGTATCAATACTGCTTCAGCAGGGTGCAGGAAACGAATTGTGAATTCCACATTTATAAAGCCTTCTCTCCTATGAAAAAAAAAGTACAAAACCAGGGCTCAGAAATTACTCAGAAATGCAATTTCAGGAGCACATTTCAGAGTCTTTGTAAGGGAAGGGTCCTAGAAAAGAAAGCAAATTGTTTCCTCTGAAATACTTTGTTGTAGTAGAAACTTCTGCCTAAGAGTACCTTAAAACATTCTAATAAAAGAACTATACAGATAAAGAACAACACTAAATCCTTTTTGCTTTTACATCAGAACATATCTTAATTTTTCTTCACACACACACCTTACCACAGGAAGTTCTCTTTCATTAGAACATCATCCTAAGTTAAAAACTGATCCAATTTATGCTCCTCTATCTTAAAAGGTTTTTTCTGAGCTAACCAGTCAGCCTGTTATGCATTTTGTGGGGCAGACCTAGATAGTCTTAATCAAATTATCATTGAAGAGTGAGAAAGAAATCAGTTAAAACAAAGTTCTCTTGTACAAGAAACACTTTCCCTCTAATGGGAAAACTGGACAAGACCACATAGAACAAGAGTTTAGACTAGGTACAAATTTAGACTTTATCACCACATAGAACAAGAGTTTAGACTAGGTACAAATTTAGACTTTATCTGCATCAGTCCTTCAATGAAGCAAGAACAATAAGAAAACTAATGCCTGAACCTCTCACTTTGAAGACCTCAAAATGTCCCTCTGGTTTTGAAATTAGTCTTAAGAAGGCAAGAAGTCTCCAACTGTCAATTCTGAACATTCATGATGAAATCCTGGAAGTTCTGTAAACCTGGTTCTTTTAGCTTTCAAGTTTCTCCTGCAGAGCGCCCAGACAGTTCCATTTATGACACTGAAGACTTGCTAAGTCCCCCAGAGTCTGAGGCTCCCAGGTCACCTCCCCATTCAAAATGTTCTGAAAAAACATGCTGTAATGCAGGCACCCAGAAGAATAAACAGCCTGAGACATACACTCCTAGAGCCACTTTAAGGATCAAGTTTTAAGAAGTCTGCTCAGGTCACAAATAAGAAGGACAGACACCAGTGTACAGCACTTCCTGCCTAATCTTTGCCCTCTGACTCAGGCAACAGCTGAGAACTTGGATTTGAATTGTTGCCTTCTGTGGCAAAACCACAAAGTTGCTTAGTTCTTCTCTCTATTAATCTGTGCTATGGTCAATGTAAAGTGAGGGCAAATTCATCTTACAGAATTGTTCTATAACCCTGGGAGTTTATGCAATTCCTGTCTACACAGCACAGTGCAGTGCCCTGAAGAGTGGGAATCTTAGATCAAGAATTAATGATGCCATATGCAACATGTGACACTCAGCTACACTGAGAATGTTATTCACATCACTATAATTTCCCAACCCACCTGCAACATTATGATCTAACACAAAGAACCTGCAAGACTCCCATATGTCTCATCAATTCCTGGAATTTTTAAAGACTTGCATCAGAATATTAAGAAAGCTATTAATTTCAAATAACCTGTTTTTCATTTAATGATCATGACATGATAAACTCTGCAGAGGTTGCTGCGCATAACTGGCCTTTCCACATTTTTCATTTCTATGTAATTTTTCAAATATTTGTTTCTATATATAATGCCAAGCAGCTCAACAACAAGGTTTTTCTTCTGCCTTGATTTTGCTTTGTGGTTTGTTTTGGGTGTTTTTTAAAGGTGAAATGAAAAACAGCCATGGTATTGACCTTTCACAGAAACACATGGTATTTTCAAGGATTACATCTGTATGATAACTCTTATTTGAAGTAATTGAAAAGAAAATGGAATCAAATTAGCCTCACAGCTTGCTGAAAAACATAGCATTATTTGTTGTTCTCTTTGCACATATTTATAATAGGCATGTAATTTAATACTGACACATTGATGGTCCTTAAAGAGCACTGTATTCATGTTGAATCTTCTTGAATTTGACCATCTATATCTGAATTTATTTTCTCCTTCACAGTTTCATACAAATTCTGACCTTTTCTCTTCCTGTTTACAATCTTGAATCCATTTTATCTGTAAATGGATATCTTGCAGATAAACTTAAAAACTGTTAACTTCCAGCCAGTGTCACCACTACATCCCTCATCTTCACTAGTTAAACAGGGATTAATGAAATTCCTGTATTAATTCATAAAGCTGCATAGCACAGAAAGAGCAAAATGTACTTAGTGAACAAAAACTATGAGCCAGTGATATACTATGAGTGTTTCTGCTATCAGAAATTATAACCTAATGCTTTCCCAAAATTAAATCTCTCTCAAATCCTTAGATGTCTCTCAGACATGTAAGATGAACAAGAAACTACATCATATCCATCTTGGTGGGGAGGAAGGATGGGGACAAAAAGATGCGGTGTAATGCTACTCAAAGCTCTGTCATGATGTTTTTAATTCCCAGTCATGCTTAAATTAATAAGAGCCAAAATCTGAGACTTCAGAAGAAAAGAAATCTACCTGCTCATGCTTCTACAATGCATTGATGTACAAATGTGAATCAAGTTTAGATACACATGGAAAAATATACATTGGAGACAGATGACTCCTGTAATGATCTGAGACCTTATATATTGCTTTAAAGTTCAATTGGGTTCAACTGCTAGAGTTCCACTGAAATGTTACTCTAGATTTGTTCCAGGTTAAGGAGAAAACCCGACCCTTGTACCAAGTAATTTTGCCCTGCTTGTAGTTGAACACATTTCTAGTGTTCCATCACTCTCAAATTAGCAAGTTTCTATTTCTGTAATGCTACAAATAATAATACTAAAAAGTCATTACTTACGTAGGGGGAATGGTAACAGTGTTTCCTTTAGGCAAAGAGAAATCATCAGCATCTCTTCCCACCAGGATAGCATTGTATGCCAAAGTACTACTGTTCTGGTTTCTCAGCTGCACCTACCACAACAAAAACAACATGACCAGCCTATTTTCACTCATTTTTTAGACTATAAAAGGTGTGGTCTGCAGGTAAGTTCCAAAATCCAAACTATGGATATCACAAAATAAGAAACTACTTCAAAAAACTGGGTAGATAATTTTCCCTCCAACAGAGCATAGATTTCCCACGGACTATCCAATCTTAATTTTTGAGAGTAGAGTGCACTCCTATGCCTTCAAATCTCTCATTCCTCTCTTTGATCTCAGATCTGTTAAATTTGTAGATTTTTTTCATGTGCTTTCAAGTATAGGAAAAAATCAGAAGTGAAATCTCAAGACTGAAGAGAATAAAAAACAGAAAGTGCACACTTTCATCTTCTATATTTACTACCCAAATGTCATGAAACCTATTAATCCTTTGTTGTAGTTTATACATAATACAAACACATATATATACACACAGTGTTCTAAGCTTGCATTACTATGAATCTAAATTCAATGGTATTATATTATAAATTCAATACCTGCTTCACAATAGTTGCATGGAGACCACCTGTAAATTCTATAGTGTTCTTGGGTAAGTACTGAGGAAGAGTGTCATACAAGTGGACACACAAAATAAGCATCATGACAGGGTTTGGATCACAGATATCAGTGGCCTAATATTGAAAAAAAAAAAAAAAAAAAAAAACAAAAAATAAACAAAAACAAAACAAAAACACAAACAAAAATAATTAAGTTAATTATTATACAAATATTTTATTCTAACTTGTAATAACTGGATTATTCTCATGGCTAATATGAATACAAATCTTGTCACTGCACAAAAAAAAAAAAAAAAAAAAAATTAATGAAAACCACTAACATGCTCTGGTAATAAACCTAGGGTAAAAATTAAGCTCAACTTTTTTCCCACAGGCTCAGCAGAAAAAAATGCCAATTTTATTAAATGCAGCATAACAGAAAAAGCAAGGAAATTTAACTGTCTGGAAAAACATATGTCTTTACTACCTTTACAAAAAATAAATTAAATATTTTAGTTTATGTAAAACACCATCCCAAATACTCTCCCATACAGTTCTACAATTGTTTATGAAGACAATTTCCCCTTCCAAATAACAACAATATAGTTGTTTCTATTGCAGATACTTGTATACTTTTGTAAATTGCTTTATAAAATGTAGCAAGTTTTCTAGAGATTAAATATTTGATTTACAGAAATGAATTTGAGTAGCAGTTGCAGAACAAGTCAAACTTAGTCTTCAGCAATTCTGGTAAGTCACTGAGGAGAGTGGTAAAATTATTTGCCAGAGTATGAAAAAGGGAGGAAAAAACTATTTACTCTTCTGGACTGTCTTTAGTGCTGCAAGAGAGATGTATAGACATGTTTATCATCTTAGCTATCTCAGTTAATTTTTACTTTTAAGTTAAAGTTTATTTAAAGTTTTCAAGGTAAATTTCTCTTGCCCTGTGCCCAGCCAAGCAGCTCATCCTACTCCCAGCCATTCTCACACAGCTCCTCTAACCTTCCAAGAGAGTCCATAACTGGGCACTGATCTGAAATTTCTCTGCAACTCTGCATGGCTTTCTAGGTAATGTTTATCCTTATAATTATTAAGATTAATTTCATATACTCTTCATGCACTGATGTAATCATACATCTCATCTCATATTTCTATTTCATTCCATCACCACTGGTTGAAGATTCAAACTTTAGAATGCATTCACTATGCAAAGTAAAAAAGCTTCCTCTGTGCCAAAAGCTTTAAACCTGAAGTCTGAAAAGTATTCTGATTTTTCCATCCATTTATCTCAGTAATGACTATTGAATGTTAACCATAGTTTTACACCCCTACTTTTCACTCTTCCTGCATTTTGATTTAAGATAGAAAAGATGCCAGAGTAGATTATTTATTGAAGACTTTCTTCTGCCACATACTTCTTTCTACCCATTTCCACTTAGATCAGAATTTTTTCCCTCAAAAAATACAATAGTATCCTGTGACGAATTCAAAAGACTCCATTTGTGCCATTTATTTACCAATCTAATAACTGAATAAAAGAATAATGCATTTCTTAACAAGATGAATCAGAAAATTCACAGTCAGGAAATATTATTTGCTTTAAAAAATATGTGTTAGCAAACTATAGCAGTAATTATAAATTAATAATAATAAGCAAAAAAGTTTGAAATAAATTTCTTTTTCTGGCTATTCCCAATCACTGCACCTTCTATCCTATCTCTTTGTCACACACATTCCCTCCATGTTGCTATCCACCACCCTATCTTGTAATGCTTTATTTTAGGCTTTCAGTTCAATCTTCTTCAAATCAAAGCACTTTAAAACCTAAAAATATCAAATGTGAAATAAAAACACATAGAAAGCCACCACTAATACTCTAGGGTTGAATTGTAAGTCATGATTACAAAGTGGAAATCATTTCCTGCCCAAAGTAGTCAGTCTTAAATCTACAGCTTAATCTTTAAAAGGATTTTAAAGCCTTGAACTCCAGTAAAAGTGTCATTTAAACCTGAAGCTGAAGACTTGCTGACAGTTGAACTTCTTTATTATTACAGATTCTTACGTTTTTAGATTGAAAATGCCAGCTATTCCAAACCTGTCTTAGCTTGTGCTGTTGATTAATGCAAATGTCCTGAGTGTTCAAAAGAGTGACTGCCTGAGTCAAGAACTTTGCCAATGCTATTGGAACATTTTAGCCTGCTAAATTTCAGAGACAAGACTATCAGAAAATTCCCAAATTAATAGAGTTCAGCAAAAGGATTTATTTATTTAGCTACTTTTATCACTGCAGAACAAGAAAGTTCAGAAGTTTCTACAATAGCCTTAGAAAAGTATAAATGAATTTCAATAAATCTGTGTACAATGTACCCTTTGAACTAAAATACAGATGATCCAAGATCTTGAAGATCCAAGATCTGTTCCTTTTTCTGCTACTGACTGATTGTGTACCTTTGTTTAAATTGTTAGTCTGTACAGAAGTGGATTGTCCCATTTATTATACACAATTTAGTCTTAAAATGGGTATATTAAGGAGAATATCTTGGAATTCTCCTTCCACATCTAATGTGTTCAACACCCTTTTCATATATTTTCATATCAAGCCTCTGCCTTCATGTGCTGAACTGCATGTTTTTTCTTAATATAAGCTGAGGCAGAATATGCCTTTGTTTTGGGGCTTATACCCAGATTACTTTTCTGCTTCCTGTCAATCACAAGTATGGGAAGCAGTAGATTTTCTTTGTTTAGCCTGTCATAGCAAAGCCATTTCTAACAGAGTGATCTGTGTCAGGATGTGACAGCAAGACAGCAGTTGACACAAATGGAAATAGCAGAGTAAATTTTTCCCTGTAATCATAACACAATCAAATGGAAAGGGCAAAAAAGGTTGTAATTGAGCTTCTTTTTATACTACTTTGTTCACACAAATAAGCTCCACCTCTGATTCTTAATGTCATTCATTCCTTTGGAAAGTTTCCTCATACACTTTCAAATACTGTGTCTACTCTATTGCCTCTTCTGCCCTTCCAGCCAGCCCAATATGCTCCCACAGATATAAATAACTCACAAATGGACATTTAAAGAAATGCAGACTAGGACCAGGGGAAAACTGGATTTGGGGACAACAAAAAGAACAAAGGAACAATATCTAACCTATGTAAGGTCACCATAAAAAGAAAATTTGGTGCCATAGGTCAATAAAAATCACCAAGATGTAAAGCATGTTTACTAAACATATAAAAGAGATCCCAAGCAGATCCCTGATGGAAAAAATTATCAACAATTATCAACATTGCATTCCTCCCCAAAAAGGACACCAAAAGCTGATGGCTTTGAGTGAGCCAAACCTGGGACAGAGGACAGAACTCTTAAGGGCCTTCATGGTTAAATGAATGTAACCGGACATTCTTTTTTTTTTTTCACCACTTCTTTTTATGGTTAAGTACGTGATGTTTGTTCTTACACGTTTTTCTAAATTGCTTCCAATAGTAATAATGAATTCCATTTGAGTTTTCACTGTCTGCTTTAGGATGCTAAAATCTGAATTATTTTATTGTCTTGGGTTATAATTCAGGGTGTAACCAAAAGTATGTATTCTACCACCATCTGTTGAAACCAGGTGGGGCAATGTTATCTTTTCCACGACCCATCCTTCCTCCAGGAAGATATCTTCTTTTAATGAGCCATTGAGTCCCACTGCATGACTGATAAAATTACATCATCCCACTGGGAGATGCTCCACCCAGGGGGGAGGAGCCAAGCCTTTCTTACCTAGATAAAAACTGAGATTTGGAACATCACAGCAGCCTTTTTCCACTGGATTCCAGAGGAAAACTGCACCCTTCTACATCATCCCTGGACCTTCAGAGTTAAAATGCACCTTCTACAGGAGCACTGCTTCAACTGAACCACATCTGTCACTGCAGGAGGATGCAGCCACCATTTAATGGGACTGCTACCAACACCCTGACTGACTGATGGGGTGTCAGGTTGGATTCTGACTCTGTCAGTGTTTTGGTTCTTTGTATTACTGTATTTCTATTTGAATCTTCCTAGTAAAGAACTGTTATTCCTATTCCCATATCTTTGCCTGAGAGCTCCTCAATTTCAAAATTATAATAATTTGGAGGGAGGGGGTTTACACTTATCTTTACACTCTTGCCTTCCTTTGCAGACACCTGTCTTTCAAACCAAAACATTTATGTTCAGCTAGGTGTGCACATGCTACAAAGCAAGGAATTATGGAAATTACTTCTAATTAAGTCCATTCATATGAAGCAGTATTTTGGTTTCTATCATACAGTAACACATCCTGAAATAAAACTGTTTTTACATGTCACCTTAACTGGATGTGTAACACTACTATACAAAAAATCAAAATCAAAATAGTAATATATATAAGAGCTGCTAGTATAAAATCACCTACCTTTATGTCTATATCCAGATTGATAGCATGCAGAGCCTTCACAAGTATCAAGGAGTTGTGCAGAAACTGTTCATGAGTTCTTGGATCTGTATACATCTTTATGAAGTGAGTGGGAATCTGCACAAGACAGAGAAATCAAACCCAACCTTCCACTAGGCAAAATTGCTGATTTTGTATTTTTGCTTATTCAGCAATCAATAGGATATAAATTTTGAACTGAAATTCCCTGTTAAAAATAAACCCAGTAAAAAGAAAAATTAATACTGAAATAGTCCCCCATGACTTGCTAAATGCTGGGGTAGTGTTTTTTCTTTTTAAAAATTCCACAGGCCAAGAGTTTCTGTTCAGGAAACTTCCCTGTCCAAGCACCTGGGAGCCACTGGCAGCCACCTGAGCTGGGACTGGAGGTTCCTTGCAGTGGGAGGCTGCAGTGAATGATGGATGCCCCACTTGACACACCCCACTCTCACACTCTGACAGGGTTTCCTTTGCCAGGTCTCAAGCCCAGGTTTCCCACAGCAGAGTCTCAGCCATCTGGATCCTTAAAATAATTTCATCTTAGTGCAAGAACAGAAGAACATCTCGAGCTGGTGCCTCTGAGCAGGGACCCTGCTCCAAGGAAACCCTGGTCTTTTACACACCCTCATTCTGAGCGTGTCACAGTCCAAGGTCCTGCTGGATCCTCAGTCCTGCCATGTCCCTCTGGTCACCTGGCTGTGCCTCAGCTCCCCAGGACCTCTGTGATGCAAAGGCTCAGTGCCAGGTCTCTTTCCTTGGGCTCCCACCACCCAGAGCTCCACCTGCAGCTCACAGCACAGCCACACCCAACCTGCCTGCACTCAGTGACTCCTCAGCATTGCAAAGGAAAACAAGGCTGAACAAAGGCACTGACACTAATAAACTGCAGAAACTTGCACAATGGTAGAAAACCTTCTTACCAAATATGGACAATAAGATGCCATCTGTGCTGCCAGTACCAGACCATCTAGAAGATCTTGGTCAAAGTTCACTATCCATCTCATGGGTGGTATTCCACCTGAATAAAACACACAGCAAGATTCATTAGACTCTCTCCTCCCCAAGATGCCTATTTCGTTCTAAATAGATATGGTAATTATTTGAGAACACTGAATAGAGGAAAGAACATAAGAAGGAAACATCCATTCATGTGTAGAATTTCACTGGCATATTTCTATTTCAGAGCTGTTGCTGGAAACTTGAAAAACCTCACCTAGAATATTGTAACTATTATTCACTCTGCTGCAGGATGCAAGAGTATTCATCACAGCAGAATGCAAAACAAATAATCTAAACTTAACCTCATCATTTAGGAGCCTAAATATGTAAACTTTTAATTACTATAGACCTAGCATTAATAGAGCTACTAAAACTCATGAAAATATGCAGAAATCCTTTAAAATTGAAATGCCTAAGACACAAGGAAAGGTTATTGATTTTCTTTAAAGTCGTATTAAATTATTTGGCATAAATGCAATATAAATGAGAGGTAACAGTTCAATTGGTACAACACAAATCATCACTTTTACAACTGTTGTAAACCCCAGTGCCTCAGAAGGTTAGATAATTTTTTATATTTCTAATGTTTTTTATTAAAATAAAATGGATTATTAAGACATTAAATGGAGTTTATTTATAATTTCTTATTTGAAGCATCCATATCTTAAAATATTTAACACAGCATTTAAACAACTTTACTGTCTCAGGTCCAAGATCCCAAATTTAGGAAACACTTTGGATTTCAGCCAATGGCAAGGCTTTCAGAAGGACTGGGATCAAGCTTTCTCATATGGGACAAATTATAAAGGTTTCATTACACTATTAAACTTAAAAAATTAGTTCAACCCACAAAAAACGCCTGCACCAGATTCTAAGCAAAATCTATCTGTCATTATGCAGAAAAAGAGAAGACATTTATAGACTACAGTTGAGTCATCATCAAAAAATTAAATGTCTATCACTTCACATCAACTTGCAGATGCTTCAGCTCATACAGCTTTAGTAAGAAAAAACAGGAGCAGATGCTGCACAAACTTAAAAGCAGAAGTCTGTAAATCCATCTCAGCTTAACTCTGTGACATTGATAATGATTTTAGTTTGCCACTGCTTCAGCGTGGTCATGTTTAGTCATGGCCCAAAATTCCTTATTTTTTCCCATTCATGCTGTGAATCAATTTAGGTAATACTACTCTAAATATTCATTAAATATAGTTTAATTAAATATATTTTAAAAAACAACCAACAGTATTTAAAGACTTACTTGTATGACTATTTCATTTTCTTTACGTTTTCAAAACAAAATTAAATTTTCATTAATCTCACTGTGTCAAAATTATTTTTTCCTAATTGTTTAACTGAAAGAACTTTTTCAAGCAGAAAACTCAACTTTCACGTCCTGAAAAATTCCATAGTGGAAGGTACCAAAGATGGATTCTGACTGGATATATAACATCTTCCTGTTACTTATGACAGGAAGAGATTATAGTAATATGTAACAGTATTAATATAATACAGTAAATTGTAACAGCATTAATTTTAACTCAATTCAGACATCCATTTCACAAATATCTACAGTAAGACACATTCCTTTCATCCCATCTTCTCAATAACCTGCTCTCAGCTATTTTAAAAAAACATTTAATGTAGTCACTGCAAAAGCAAATACTTTAAAAATAGCAAAATACATTTTTAAAAGCATAAAGTCAGTCTTTCTAACATAAATTCATCATTTTATTGATTATAGTTGGGACCTATAAAAATCAATAAACTGTCTTTTTTTTTATTAATAGAGTTCAGACTCTCAGCACATAATATCAGTATTTTTAATAAATCACCATTTTCAAATTTTTATTTTTAACATTTTAAGATTAATTATTTCTGCTTTACTAGGTCCAATATTGAATTAGTCTTCTGGTTAGTAATCTAGATGGATTTGCTGAGCATGGCTATGGAAACTTATTAAGCCATATGCTTTGAACAAAAAAGTAACTATTTTTTATCCTACTTTATATTTTATTTTAAATATACTATTTGCTGCTTTTATTATTCTGGTGGGAATATTACTTGAGCATACTTAAGCAGTATTAGATGTGCCTCCATCACAGAATCACAGAATGGTTTGGGTTGGAAGGCACATGACAGACCATCAAGCTCCAAGCCTCTGCCATGGCCAGAGACACCACACACAGCACTTTTGCAGTTTGTTGTGTTCTCACTAATCCTTCCTTTCAGGCTGGTAGAATTGTCTGTGTGCCAGCAAAGTAGCTGGGGAACAAAGCTGGCTTAAAAAGAAAGGGCAAAAAATTCATTTGCTGTTTAATCTGAATCACCCAATCCAGTTTTTCCATTCAGCCACATAAATGTGCAAGTAGAAATGAAACATGGTAGGACTATTTTTTAAAAACCTTATATTGAACTATAGCTTTATAGTTGTGTAAATGGGAGCATGAAGAAAAGAAAACCCATTAAGTGGAATATTTTCCCATCTTAGCTAATTAAATACTTCCATAAGCATTTCTGTTGTTTTTCAGCTAATCCTCCTACAATCAATCAACCTACTTAACTCAAAGGCTTGTGAATAAATTAATCAGAAACCATAATGTATTTTTCCTAATTACATCAAATCTAGCAGAACATCTGCCAGCTAACCACTCTACAGTAATTAAGTTTTTAAAAAGAATTAGTCAATTTTAGTAGGAATAAACAATAGAAATCAGAATTATTAATCAGGATACCTCTAAGCATGTAAATATATTGAGTTTCATTTGTACTGGCATTTCTTGCAAAAACAAAACAAAAAAAAAAATCAAGTGGAGCTTTAAGATAAAGATTTTTATCCAGTGTATAATAAAAACCTGGCCAAAATTAGTTTCAAACAGGAATGGTAACAGTTAACAAACAACACTGTGTGTCCAAACTTTCACTTCTGAATTGAGACAGACTCCTGCTACTTGCTAGTTGCATCCCAAAAGGGCTGGCTGCAAATTCTGATAACACCAAGACTAAAATGACACATTGTAAATCTCCCATTAATGAAGAGGAGCAAGACAGAAGCCCCATTTAGGCAAAAAATGAACTGTGCTCTGCAAACAGACTGATGAGATTGGGAAAACTGGGGACTTGGAGTTATGAAAAGAAGAGGCAAAAAAAGTATTTCCAAAAAGAATCCATTGATGAGACAACAGGAGACTGGAAAGAAGGTAAAAAAAACTCATAACAGGAGGAAAGACTTTGGAAGTGGGAGAAGATTCTGAAGATCAGAGAGGTGCATGGACACAAATATCACTGGATGTCCAGGGACTTTGGCCAGACATGAGACTGGTGTCTGTGAGCAGCAGCACAGCAGGAATTAACAAGAATTTTCCCTGATGTTCCAGTGGCCTCCCTGGCACAGAGAGAATGTGAACAGAGTGCTGTGGGAAGCAACTGTCTGTCTGAAATTATCAAACAGGGCAAGAGCTGGTTCTACAACAAATCCAGGATCCTGAGCCACCACAGGGTGTTTTGTACTGTCTCACCCATCACAAAATGTGAAAGTACTTGTTAAAAGAAAACAAGCAGGGAGTGGATGTGCAGCAATTTATGAGTGCACTCAAACAAACACTTTTTGTAGTTATGGAAACCTAAAAATACACTGCAAAAGGCCACTACAAGGGACCTGAAATGACTCTGTTTCACTTGTTGGTTCCACTCAGCACTAAAGGAAGTAGCACACATGGTCAATTCAGTGATTTGGGACCAACCTAACTCTTGAATGCATTTACTTTTAATAGGTTTGTTGGGGTTTGTTTTTAACTTGTAATGGTATCATGTCCTATGCATGTAGCAACCAAGCATAACAGCATTGTCTCCATCTTTCTTGTGACAGTTCAAACCAACTTTTGAAGATATACTGCTTGCTTCATTCATGAAGCATTTCTACATAGACGCAGCAAAGTTCTGCCATGGCACTCTAATTATTTACCACCTTTTCTTTTTTTTTCAATTTGTTTTAAAGTAAGCCCAGATCCACTGAGTTTTTTAAAACTTGATGAATTAATAAAAAGTCTACAAGCTTTTGCAATGGTTTTTTGCCCATGATCTATATTTCACAAAAAAAAAAAACAAAAAACCAAAAACAGAAAAAAAAACCCAAAAATTAATATTTGTTTATATTTGTTATTAGAAGCCTCAAGATTTTTTTGCAGGACATGAAAACTATTTTCCAAATGGAGATAATCAAGGGAATACTTACAGCAATCCTATACGAAAATGACAAACCACTTATTTGTTGGCAGAATACCAAGCGACAGTCACCATAAACTCCTCTAGTTATTTTTTCTTTTCTTATATATTTCTTTAACATGTAAATGATACAATGGACCAAGGAAAAATACTACACATTTTAACTTCAGTAAGATTTTTACTACATTCTTGGCCATAGAAAAGCAATGAAAATGTATTCTAGGAAAAAAAAATCCTGTAAAGTGAAGCACAAATTTCACTGAAACACAGTAACCCTAACTGCTATCAGCTGTCCACAAAAAAACATCCTAGATTGTGTACTTTCCAATATTTTCATATGCAATTTTTTAAAATTGCACAAAATTATCTTGCTCCCATCTGGAGATAATATAAAACAGATTAAAGAATTGGCTTTGGTAAGAAAAATTGGTTGCAAGTATTCATGAGGAAAGGACTATAATTTAAGCTCTTGAACAACTGGAGTAATGATCTGAAACAAATGGGATGAAATCCAGTAATGATGCTTGCAGCATACTACAATTAATTAAGAATAATTCATTATGCAAGTGCTAGATGGAAAAGTGCATAGAGAGAATTTCTGCAGAAAAGAATCTGGAGAAAACATTAAATCCAATACTGGTAGAAAAAGGAAATACTGTGCTAGCATGCATTAACAGGAGTGTTGCATCTTAAACACATAGACTGATCTTTTCACTTCTGTTCATTTCTAGTAAAGTCTCACCTCTTGTAGAAACCAGCAATGGGCACCAAACTTCAAGAGAAGGACCAACTAAAAGGGGTGACAACAAAAAAATCCTGAGCTGAGTACACTGAAAGACTGAAACAATGGAAATGTTTTGCCAAGAAGGGGGACAGAGAGAAACTGGAGGAGAAGGTAACAATCTGCAAATGTGTATAAAGTTACTAGAAAAGCAAAGATTCATTACATACCGTATTTTAAGAGAAAGGATGGAATTAACTCAAAATTTCCCATGCTAGAGTTTATGTTAGACAATAGGAAACTCTTTCAAATGGAACTGAGTGGGAAATTCTGGCAGATATTGCCTTAAGTAGATTCAGGAATCTCATTTTTCAGAGATTTTTATAACAACCTAGGCAAATACCTGTTTAGAACACTACAGGTATGTTCAAATTAGTCTTGTATATGAGAATGAAGCTGGCCTCATTCTCCATTTCTGGGATTTATTACGGGTTCTTTTTAGGTTTCACTTTTATTAACTGATCCATCATCTGGATAAGCAGAAAACGATGTATTGGAACTATCAGGATAAGAAGACCACTGCCACCACTGTGACTTTACACTGCATAGTGTAAAAACTGTTTTTTATACCAAGGATTAAAACACTGAAAGGATCAGATATAGTTTAATCTACTAAGTTTAAAAGTTATGTTATATTAAAAAGTAAAAACAGCAATAATTTTTTATTTAAATTACTGTATTTCTTGTGAAGTTTGTTCTGCTGTTTTCACAAATAATAAAAAAATTTAAATTCTTGCCATCACTTTAAAAATCCTTATATTCAAGGAAGCACAAGAGATATCAATGATAAATCTTCTGTTACATAGCCACGAGCAATTTTTTTTCAAATTCTGAGTTACTGAAAAACAGAGGAAAAAATATACAGAGCTAGGCTACTATTATATAAGAATTTTCAAATAATCCAAATGCATTCTCAAAAAAATCTTGAAACTGATGGCCTTTTGTGATTAAAGGTATGAAACAGGGCTTTATAAGACATTAATAAATTAGACTATGTTACTAAGAGTAGCAGTGGAATGGGGCTATGACAGCAGTCTGTATAAGAAGGCATGACACCAAGAGTAGGAACTAGATGTTGTTAAATAGCTTAGTGGCATACACAAATTTGTCAGCAAAGGAAGAACAAAGTTACAGTATTAAGCAGCAAACTCCAAACAAAGTATTTTACACAGAACAGAGATTTTAAATTTACTTACTGCTTCAGAATATTCTGATACTACAAGTCTGCAGAGGTTGAAAATATACTTAAAACTGCAGAATGGAAATCTAGTACAGCATTACAAGAGTGCCACCTCCATCTGAAGGAGTCCTGAATTTCAAAGCAGGAAGTCTCAGAGTATGTATAAAGTATTTCTCTACATTTGCAGTGTTATTCATCTTTAAGCAACTTCTGTTGAAGGTAGAATACTGAGCTACATCAACCTTTAATATATCACAGTTCATCCTTTCCATGTAAACTAGTGCAGTAATAATGGTTTATATTATTATTCAGCAAATTCTTACTCTGAAATCTGAAAATCTCTGGAGCTGGAACTAATCTATAGCTATAATAATACCTATAGTCCTGTTTCAGTAGCTTAAATCTGGCACTAAATACAAACATTTACAGAAGAAATATGTAGCAACAACCTTTCCTGTACATGCTAACACTAGAACCAGAACAAGCTTTGAAATTATAGTACTGAAGTATACCATCCAGAGCATAAGAAAGATGAGAAATGCCTTTGAACAACTTTTGAAAAGGCTATTACTTATTATGTAAAATTTAAGATTAAGAGATTGATAACATATCTGCCTTCAGAACACACAGCATGTGTAGCTACATTTATCTTAACATGGCAAACAAGTCTAATTTTATTAGAGATCAAAGAAAAATTACAGTTCCTACTTCAGGCAGGATACAGGATACAACCCTTGCTCATCAAAACTGATAATTATTCATCTAAGAATGCTTGAAATATCACTGACAGATCAACTTAATAACACTCTCAATTCATAAATCTATGCAGAAAAGTTCAAGAAGCACCACATGGGGCAATAACAGAAAAACAGAGACGCTGGGGATATGTCTCATTTATTCCCATCTGTTGCAGAACACTTTTACCCTGAAGCATGCACATTCATCTTTCTGCTCCTAAAAAAAATTTCCTATAGTCTTTTGCTCTCTATGCAGTTTTGTTTTATTTTCACTGATTCTCATCCTGAACAATATCTTAAATTAACAAATTTCCGAGGGTTTTATGTATCACATAAGAGCAGCATTACCTTACATCTGTCTTCATTTTGTTGGCCTCCAACAGGAAACTTCAACCACCAGGGTGAGGAAGCCCCACCAAGCCCATGTGGCCCCCCCAGCACCCTGAACATCCCATCAGCTGGACCAGTGCTGGAAACAGGGTTGGTGACCTCCTGCTTTCTTCATTCCTTTTTTTCTCTCTTTCTTTTCATCTCACCTCATTATCCAAAACCCACTGCCATATCCTTACACAGTAGCTCAGGGACTAATGTATCAACTTCCAAGTGGGTGATTTACTACTCAAACTTGGTGAGGTTTTGCAGATTCTGATTTTGTCATTCCTTTCAATAGTGAGTGTTTATGAATCAGGTGCTCCTTTCACCTTAAGGGTGGGACCTCCTCACATCATGGCATTTCACTTATAGATCATTTAGATTTAAAATGCTACAAATCACAGCAATTCATTACAGAATTTCTGGCTTTTAGACTGGCTTCACAATGATTGCTATAATGCCTGTGTTTTGTTATTTAGCAAAGTAAAAGTTAAATAGTGCTCTCAGTGAAATCTATTGTTTGCTACTTAAAATGAATTAACAGAATCTTTCTCAGACTTTACAGTCTGAAATACATTTTCTCCTTAAAAAAAATCTGAAGTTCTATTACTAAATCCACAGCTATATCACACTCAATATATATATTACGCATGCATTGCAGAAGTAGCATGAATTATACAAATAATCAGAATGCTTATTTATTCTAATTAACATACAAACACTGCCAAGTTCCTTGTTTGGCTGAAAGTAGAATTGTTGTTTAGACATCTCACAGTGCATTGTAAGTAAGGAAACAAAATTTCTTTCTAATAATTTGTCTGATTATTTTTCTTTCAAAAATCATGTTTTTGAGGGCCAGCATATATTTATATACATATATGCATTTTTCCACATGAGCATACATATCTACAAACACACATACTTATATTTATGTATGTGTATATGTACACACAAACATATACAAAAATATACATAGGCCCAAGATTTTAGACTTCACTTTCTTAAGATCTTTTTGACAGGTTTTCAAATATGAACCCTTTGAATGTTTTCAATATAGAACTCCAAGGATTACCCTTCTTCACATTTTTATCTTCCTGAAATTGCCAGACAGTATAAACTGTACAAAACAATTTTTTGTACTAGTCAAAAATCTAAAAAGTTAAATAAGACATGAAGTTCTGCTTTTTTTCTCAATGGCATATGGACTTTAAACTCAGAAATTATTATTTTTCTCTTTTTCATTCAATAAAATTCTGATATGATCTTGTGGGTTTTTCAGCTATAGGAAACAAACATGGAATGTTCAAATCAACAAAGTAGGGCTGAAAAGCCCATTTATTGGACCCCATATTTACATCTTGTGTTTCTTTCTTATGTTCTGCTATGCAGATCATGAAATATAACACAGAAAAATGCTTGAAAAGTTTGCTAATTTCTATTTCAGGAAATATCTTCCAGGATTTATCACTCAAGAACAATGTTTTCTTTTTGTTGCAAGTCAGACTTAATAATCATGACAGCAGTTCATCAGAGAGTCTTTTCCTCCTCTTCAGCTTTTTATTAAGTGTGTAAAAAGCAAGATTCATTATTTTGGAAAAGACTGTTTTGCAGTGATTCTAACTAAAAAAAATTAACATGAAATTAATCAAGATTCTTCCCTTCCACCCTTCAAAGGGTGGAAGTATTCTTTAACTCTAGTTTTAACTCTAATTTTCTCTGAGAACTATTAAATTGAGAAGCAAAAATCAATGGAATCCCTAAATATCCTTCCTAAAAACTGGGGAAAGAAAGGAGAGAGGACAGAGGACAAAGGACAGAGAAGGAAACATTCATTAAAACACAGGAAAGAAAAAATATACTTCTGAATTGCTATGTCAGTGATAAATAAAAGTTCTACAGAATCAGTTTTAAAACCAGAATTCCATTTAACTCCCATAGAATTTTTTGATCATATGTAATCACAGACTAAAATATCTCTTCCTCCAATATTTTAAGTCTCCTCTCCCAATATTTTAACTCAGATGTCATGCTGAATTGATATCATAATTAGAAAATATAAAAATTAAAACCACCAAACCCCCAAGCTCACTAACAGTGAAGTGAATAAAATGCATAAAACCCAAAACTTTCCTAATTAGAAGCAGGAATCTTGCAAGATGCCACGATGCCTCAGATTGCCAGACACACCTCGTTGGCAACGGATTAGAATTTCTCTTCCATCTTCAACAGATTTCCCAGTCAAGTGAAGATGTATCTGCTCTGGGGACAGCTCTTGAATCTCAGACATAGATTGACTGTTCAGGTATTGCTGTATTTACTGTCTGTCATCTTCTCTAGCAATTTTATATTAAATATAGAATTATTTATTCTTTTCAAAATCTTCCTGGAACACACTGAAGAAAAGTCTCTATTTCCAAAAACGTAATTTATCTTTTTTACCATGGTAAGAGTCATAGTTAATAAGGAAGATATATAGAGCTTCTCAGGAGACAATTTAATTCACCAATCTGCATGATTTTCTACTGTTTAGGGACTATAGGATTTGAATTACAATATTCCAATACTCTAGCAACTCTTTAAGGGTTTTTTCTGACTGTTTTTCATGCTATTAGCAGTTAGTCTTTCAGAGAGAAATATTGAAAAGAAACATTAAGATAAGGAGCACTGGAGGGTAAACTGAAAATTTATTACACTCAAATAATTAATGCTTCCTCTGTTATCATTATTATTGTCCATATAATGCCTTAAGTGGACACTGAATCTTGTATCTCATGTAAAATAACAGTCTCAGCATAACAGGCATAGCTGCATTTCACAGTTCTATGGCATTTGGACTCAAGTTTCAACATTCCTTTCCAGTTTGTGGTCAATAAGACATAGTACAAAGCCTGCCCTTCCAAAACACATGCCAAGATGCTTTTAAAATGTATTTCTTTTTCAGTAGCAGTAAGGAGAGAAGATGTGGAGACAAAACTCCTCGCTAATGCTCTTTCTAAGCTATCAAGATCTTAATTCTTACAAGAGGAGAGTTCTGATGAATGGCATAGTTATCTCCAACTTTAGAAGAGTGTAATAAAGATGAATATTTGAAACCTCTCTGCACTGCAGTAGCTTAGGCTTTTCTCACTGTAAAATTTCACTTTAAGAAGTTTAAATATCAAAGGAAAGACCGAGAAATGTGGCCTGGATAGATCTTCATTTATTTAGTGGAAATTAATCACCCAACAGATTGTTTTGAGCTGAAAACAGTAGGTCAATACATTTTGCTTATCAGGGCTAAGTATTCAAAGCAGAGTGTTTGGATGGTAATATGCAGGAACATAAATGTTAAGCAAAAAGTGGTAATTGCTCTCTGATCTGTACTGTAGCAAGAACTGGGAAAAGAAAAAAAAAAGAAAAAGAAAAAACAAAAACAAAAAAACCCTAATCCTTCTCTTAAAATTAGCAAACAATAACAATCAAAATTGAAAACTGAAGATATTTGAGACTTTCAGCTGAGCTGCATGAATACTTAATATACTCTGACATTTTTCCTTATGACACTTAATTTCTTCTGGAAAAGCCTGTTTAAATGTTTAGTTTAAAGCTAACAAAATTTAAAACGTCAAAATATCTGAGTATAAATTTAAAGATTCACCATAACATCATAAAACTTACAGGACCAACAGTGTATCAGAATATTAAATCTGCCAACGTATATAAGCTCTTCTCCAGTGAATAATCTTAACAAACAAATTCAAGCTACTGACCTCTGGGGATATTACTGGTCACCAGATTCCAGCCAGACTTTGTGCTACTGACCATAACACTTTGAGCCTGGCAGTTCAGCCTAATTTCAGTCCACCTCACTGGTAATGTTTGCAAAGATCATTTAGTGCATCAGAATCCCAAGAGATAAGATAAGACTGGCTTTGAAGCTTCCTGGATTCTCTTTCCAGATGGGAATGACATCTCTTCCAAACTTTCCCCCCTAAGGTTTTCCTGACCTTTCCAATGCTGCTGAATGTGACCTTGTACTGACACTGGCCTCTCAGCACTTGGTTAACCCCACTGGGTCCCCTGGGCTTGTGTTTGTCCAGTGGCTCCCCAGCCTGATCCTCTTCCACCAAGGATAAATCTTCCTTGTTCCAGACTTTCCCATTCATCTCAAGGGCCTGGGATTGCCCAGTGCTCAATCTTAAACAGTAAAGACCAAGGCAAAAAAGAAGGTATTGAGTCCCTCAAGTCTTTTCTGTGTTCTTTGCTTCAGATTCTTTGCTTCCTCTGGCAGAATAAACAGCATAGTAGCAGTTCATTCTGAGGCAGCAAAAGTAAAACAAGCTAGAGGAAAGTGAAGGCTAAAGCAGAGGATTCAAAGAGATATTAAGGCAAGTCATCCCTGAATGCAGTGTAAGATTACACAACTAAACACTTTCATAATGCAAAGGCATGACAGTAAGACATGAATTTCAGAATTTTTCAGAATTTTCTTTCTTTTTTTGAATTATCAGATCTTTTTTCCAATGCTCATTTATACATTTTGGGGAAAGAAATGGAAATAGAAGCAAAGGAAAAGGGCATGCTTATGTGCATACATGAAGTTATTTCTGTGCACCCTACTGAAAAGAGAATACAGAAGTCCTAAATCAAAAACCTATAAAAAAGTTGATATAGCAGGACATTATCTGTAACCTCCCATATGCAGGAAGTATATATAAACCCTGCCTTTTCATTCCAATCTTGCACTTCTCTGAAAGCAGGAAAGTGTAATTAAGTGAAACTGTAGGCAAGAACCGTAATGCAGATAATTGTTCCATGGCAGTAACCACAGAATTTATCTTCACCTGTGACCCAGACTCAAAGCTACAATCAGATTTGCAATAATTAATATATCAACCTAGTGAGTTATCTGTACTGACAGCATGATTTAGCAGAAGTTATTATTATTATCTGAGAACACCAATATTGTAATTAAATTGTTCTTTTTGGATGCCAATTTTGAGGAGCCTTTAGAACAAAATAATTGTAAAAAAAACCTACTTTACAATTGCTGATAACTATAGGATGACTTACTAAAAACAGAGCCCTCATTTTTATATTATAATTCATTACATACTCTTAGGCAACTAAAGTAACACTTCCAATAATTGGCTCCTTCAATGCATCCTTAGTACATATTCCACTTGGACATCTGCAGCTTTTTTGTCTGGTAATGTTCATTACATCTGCACTTTAGGATTCAGATTCACCCCTCTCATCTTTAGAGACTGTAACTTAATTAAAAGTTTAATGTTAAATAAGATATGTTTTGACACTCAGAGTTCCCCCACTGAACTCCCACAGACCAGAACAAGGCCAGCCACACCTCAACACCCATGTTATTACTGGGGCCTGCAATCCAGAGAACAGACAGAGGGGATGAGGAATTTATCCATGCAGCATTTACAGCGAGCCACAACCCTGGCCAGACAGAATCCTTCTCTCTGCAAGTTGTCATCTACACACAGGGGACTCAGAAAAGCCCAGCAGAGCAGTGCTTGCAGCTGTAAGAAAGCTCCACTAAAGCAGGCACAAATAATAAAAAATAATATATTGCAAATACACCTGCCTGCTTCAGGGCATTTTATTTAGCTAGGGAGCTCCCTGAGTTACCCAGAAGACCAGACCTAGACTGTGCACAAAGGACTAGTTTCTGTTGGATGCAGGAGGTAGAGACTAACATTTCCATCAATACCAGCAGAAGTATTCAAGATACTTGAGAATAGCCATAACAATTTGCTTCTACACAGTAAAACGAAAAAAGCAAAGGGATGGTCAAAGCATATACAAGATAGAGATTCTGCCCAAATAACTCTTATGGAAGATGAAATCCAAATAGATTATCCATAACTGAGAGATGTCATAAATCACTTGAGGCAAAAAATGGCAGAAATTTTTTCTACATGTGGCCTCTGAGCCATTCTGGATGTCATCCCTTTTGCCTAGTTAAAAACTGTAAGAACACACAGAATTTGAAAGATACATCATGAACTGTGCTAATCAAAATATACTGATCTTGGAACAGAGAAACACAAGGAAAGGAAATACATAGGGGTAGGCAATAACTTATACCAAAGAGACACTTTCAGTGGCAAGTTGTCACAATATCTCTAGGAGTAAAAATGCAAAAGTCTACAAAAGGAATATTAGAAGAAAGAACAGAGTGAAAGAATTATCTCACCTCTTTGACTATCTTTCCACACAATTTGTCGATTTTTCTCATAATTTTTATTCAACCAGATGAGGATGGCTCGTTCATATCGAGAATATATATTACTGCATAAAGGTTCTGATTTTATTCCTGGCATGTTCTGCAAGCTTTCCAAGCTCAGTGGGTCAGGAAAAATACGGGAAGAAACGCGTGGAAGAACAAACACCTGAAATGATAAAAAATGTTTTAAAGCGTGAACTGTAAAAAGAGTTTTGAGCTGAGAGACAAAGAAAAAAAAACAAACAAACTTAAAAGGTTTTCTAATTTAGGAAAGGTTTAGGAGATCGCACATTAGCACCCACAAAACCACTACATAAGATGGTGAAAGGTCTCAAGGGCAAGAGAAACAAGAAGCCACTGAGATCATTTGGTCTGTTCAGTTTGGAAAAGGCTGAAGAGTGACCTCACCACAGTCTACAAATTCCTCAAGGAGGGCAGAGGAGAGGGAGGTGCCAATCTCCTCTCTCTGATGATCAGCAATATGGACACAAGGAAATGGAATGAAGCTGCAACAGGGCACGTTTGGATCTTAGGAAAAGGTTCAGCACCCAGTGGGTGGTCGGTCACTGCACCGTGGTTATGGCACCAACTCAGTCAGAGTTCAGGGAGTACCTAGAAAATGCTCTTATGGTTAATTTAGGTAGTCCTGTGAGAAGCTGGGAGCTGGACTCAGTGCTCCTTATGGGTCCCTTCCAACTTGAGATATTCTGTCTATCTCAATCTCTCTGATAAATATTTTTTTGTTTTTAACTTTTCTCCAAGTTTTGATGAACCCTGTGAAACCACTAGGTCATCTCTATTCCAAGAATTACTGTGCATATTCCATCCAAAGCACTAATTGCTGAACTACTTACATTGATGACCAGAGCAATCTATAGACAACATTCAAATTGTATCTTTCATGACCCAGTTGCTTATTTAGGTCCAAATTACACTGATTGTTTCTCCTGAAAAGTCACATTAAAGGCCTAAAATAAAATTCAGGGCAAAATTGGATTTCTGGCCTGAAAATGCATGGGTGGCTCATGTCCAGCCTCTCATCCACCAGCACCTCCAAGTCCTCCTCAGCCTGGATTGATATAAAACCTGACTGAATCAAGGCATTTCAAACTACCTACTTTTTAGGGTTTCATTTCATCAAGAAAAAAAAAATCAGAACCCAAACAACAAAACATACACTCATACTATTAATTTTGGTGGGGTTTTGCTCTGTGCTAGTCTGTCATGTACCTATGAATACTACAGCAAATTGAAAGAACAGAAAAGTGACTTGCTTTCTGGTAACCATGATTGCATTTTTCTACATCCATGTTCACATGTGTTCTTAAGTCATCTGTCTCAGTCACTCTGACAGGAAAGAAGGTTTCTTAAGTTTAAAGGCATTTCCTGCATCTCAGTTCATGCCTGGTGCCCCCTACCATGTCATGAGGCTCTACTGAGGAGTCTGGCACTGTTCTTCTTTTTATAACCAACCTCCCCTCAGGTACTGAAACACATTTTAGTTACACTCCCTGCCTGAGCCTTCTCTTCTGGCTGAACAGTCTCAGCTCTTTCAGTCCCTCCCTAAATGACAGATGCTCCAGTCTATTCAATTGTCTGTGGGATCTCTCATTGAAGTCACACTCCAGTACATCCATGTCTGACTTGTACTGGGAAGCCCAAATATTAGCTATATTTTTAATCTATTTTCCATCCCTTGGAATAGAAATAAATAATTTTTTCTTTTATGCACATATATGTTACTGATCATTGATGAGCATGTAAATTTTACTTTGGAAAAATTACACCCAAGTTTTTTTCTACCATCAATAAAAATAAAATTGAACAAAATTTGAGAAGTCTATACTGACCAAGTTGATCATATTTTAAAAAGAATAGGCATTATAAAAAATGCTTAGCTATTTAAAATTCCATTCAAATGTAAGGTATTCCATTCAAATGCTACAGTTATACATCTAGACAATTATGTCCTGTGAAGAGGGCTTCTAAGCAGCCCTTGCATTGTCAAAAGCATGACAATTTTCTTTACTTGCACTAATATTTATATAATATTTAATTCTTCAAAATGAAGACTGTTATAATATAAAATTTCCTAGTTGGAACATATTAAGACAATTACAAAGTTTTAATGAAACTTAAAATATTCTCACTCTGTCTTTTTCCTTCTCTGTTACAGAGAAATAAAGTACTTACAGTATTTCATTTTAAAGATGTGTTTGGAAAAAAATAAACCTCCATGTACCACAGATCTTTTTCAAAATAAAGATTTTGGCCATCAGTTCCTCAGAATCTGGTAGTAAATATATCTGCAATTTACCTTGTACATCTGCAGCAGCACATCTGTCCAAGCTCGTTTGCTCATTGTCTCAAATGCTCTGTTCTCCAGAACAAAAACAGGCCTGCTACTTAATTTGCCTGAGCTTCTCCTGCTTCCTCTCCTCACTTCAGGTGTGAAATACTTCAGATAAAAGGATGAGAATTTTTTTCAATATTCATTTCATCAGTTTGGATAGGAAATTCAAATAATGAATCAATGGCATAAATGGGTGATAACATCTAGTGTAGAACAATAGTGACCAAGATTAAAACCATTTGCAGTTTTCTGCAATCTCAGGAATAAGAGCCATAATAAAGACTTGACAGGAATTGAAAGCAGCAACCAGGAAATAGGGAAAACAAACAACATATTTTTCTTAAAATGGTAAAATCTGTATGATAATCTGATCTCTACTTTAAAACATATCTGTTGGACATTAATATCAGGTATCATCAGTATCAGAAGGAATTGAAAAAAAAGAGACCAATGTAACTGTTGGAGTCTTAAATTCTTACTTAGTCTCATATACATGCTTAGATTTATGCAATCTAAAACAGTCACCACAGTAAGAACACTCATGGTCCACTATTATTCAAAGGACTGAAACTAAGCATGTGGGCTTTGTTAAAAAGAGAAAAAACACCAAATCTACTCACCCTTAATCCAGTATTCACTTCAGTCCATATCTCATAATCTTCAGGTGTAAGCAGAAATTCTGGCATAACATGAGAAAGATATGCTCCTTGGCTTCTGAAATCACAAAGCAGGGAAAGTTAAAGGAAATATAATTATTTTAGGATAAATCCAGTTTTTTCAAGTTGTTCAACCTTTCTGTAATCTCAATAGCCTCTGGACTAGTGACCCAGCTTCATTAATTGCTTAGATGATCTTCTTGGATAGAAACTCATGTTCAATTCCTGTGGCTACAACTACACACTAAAAGTACACACAACTCTGGACAGACTGGCTTCTTTATGAGCATTGCTCCTCCACGAAGGTTTACTATAACACAAAACATCAAAACTAATAATATCTATTTCCATGGGAAAGCCAAATGGCATAACTTCAGCAGAATTACAACTTGATGATGCTTTTATCTGTCTGCGGTTTCATATTTATAAATGATACTGGAAGTCTAATGGGAGTAAGCAAAGGTATTTCAAAACTCTCAATGGACCTGCCATCTCTTCTCAAACTACTTATAAATGCAACAAGAAGAGTAATTGCTGTAAGAAAAGGCAACTTCATTAAACTGAATACCAAAAAAGTTAATTTCCAAGTGAAGAAAGACTATCTCAAATGACACAGTTTAAACAAACATGCTAGAAAGAAAGGAAAACAATGTAGAATTCTGAAGCTTATTTTTCTCAGGAAAGTGGGAAAGCTTCCTAACTTTAGGTCAGGGAGATTATCACAGCATATCTATATTTAAATTGTTCTCTGAGTTTTTAAAGTGGGTAATGGGAATACAAATTAAACTAGCATTTCTTCTTACATCACCAGTCTTTCATACAATTGAAATTATCATAATATTCAGTATCATACAGTTCAAAATAAATTTAATTTGCACATTACGAGTCAGTTTGCAATTAAAATCATGACAAGTTATTACTCTTCTCACAGAATTATATTTTTCTAGTAAGACTACAATTTCAGTTTCCATGTTTTACTTGGAAAATTATTCTTTATCTTTCCAAATTATTGAAATTTCATGTTTTATGCAATTATGTAGCACATTTTTTAAAACAGAAGTATTTTAACCTGGGACACAAAAATAGCACCAATTTCACAGTCTGGTTCTAAAACTCACCATGTCTAAAATTCCCATTTTCCATAAACTCCGTTCTATTAAATCCCTTTTAAACTTCAGCTCCTCCCAAATGAAAAAATAAGAAAGCTATACAGTAATAATCTTTTCAGGTATCCTATCTGTCTTTTGATGTCTTTACTCAGCAAATACATTGGAATAGGTGTAACCTATAATTTTCATTCCAAGAAAAGCATGCAACAAGGTTACATGTCACCATAGCAAAGCTCTGTATAACTGAATGTTCTCGTACTGGGCTGTATTTTGCTACACAAGTGTTTGAGGAACACTTTTTAATAAAACTCTTCTTCATTCAAGTTAAGACATAGGGCTTACTACAACCTGGTTGTACTGTATAATACCCAAGTTTTTCCTTTACTGCTGTGGTAATGCACCAAGGAAACCTTTGACTGAAGTATGATAAAACTGATACTCGGAATGTTGCTTGAAACACTAAGTACCATTCACCTGCAAGTGGAAAATCTGAGATACAAATTATGCTTCATTTGAACCATGCTGACCAGAAAGTAATGGTTGGTGTAAAAAAGTCAAGAACTATCTGCTGACTTTCCACAAATCACAGTGAACAAGCAGGGATATCTGTGATCTGCTAAATTACTCCTATCTCAGCTGGGTTTTGATGTCTGCCCATCATTACACACATTACACAGTCATGCCAGCAGATAATCAGACATTTTTGTACTATGATCTATAAACATCTGTGAGGAAACGTAAATACTCTAGATGATCCTAAAATGCTTCAGTAGAAAAAATAGATCCATAAATGAGGAGCCACAAAGAAATCTTAAGGAATTCACACAAACTAGTAGAGGCAGAAAACTAACAGGATGTAGTAACATGAAGCACAAAATGAGCACCAAATTGACTATAGAAGAGTTCAGGTTGGAAAAGACCTCCAAGATCATCAAAATACATATAAGCAAAGTAGTCCACCTAGAAATGCTTTTCTATGAAAACCTGTGGTGTTTTTCTAGGATTGGTATGGATTACTACTTCATGTCTGATCATTTGACCTCAACAACCACCAGTCATCGATGCATTTGTGTACAGAAACACTGGACTTAGCCTTGACCAACTGGCTGCTGCTCTGAATACATCCATGACTGAACAGCCAAAGCTCGGTAAAACTGATGACTTTTATTAAAATTTAGTTGTTAAAGAGCTTGAAAAAAATTCCTAAGAAACACATTCGAACCACTTAAGTAGTTATTTCCAATTGCTGTTATTTTTAGCACAAAGGGTTGGGATCCACTTACCCCAAAACTCATCATTTTAAAGTATTCAACAAACATCATTTATGCTAGTTTCAAGATTCCTAAATTCCTGGAAAATCTCAATGGGAAGACTGCACATAAGAGTCATCAGGTTCCACCAAGAGCATCAGTGGAATGGCAATATGATGAATGAAAAACTTCATCTGACTACTAAGTCTGTCTAACAAGAAAGGTTATGAGTTATCTTTTGAAATTAAGGAAGCAGAATTCCTGTGGAATTCCTGTGTTAGATACAACCCTACCAAAGGACACTTTGATTAGTGTAAACTGAAGATAACCTTGGTAAAAATAAATCTTACATACATCTTATCTCACAAAAAGTATAAAAGAAACCCTAAACCCATGGTATTCCATCCAGTTAGAACTAGGCTTGAAGTATGCTAATTTTAAAAATTGGAAAGCAAAGGTGCATGCATGGATATCTCATCATACTTGTACTTACTTAAGGAAGGACAGCAATTCAGAATGCTGCCAGTGGAGTTGGAACATTCTTTCTACTGGATCAGGGGACAATGACTGGCTCGCTGCAATGCCTGGTATTGGTTGCCCATTCAGATGCAGTAACATCTCATAAAAACCCTTTTTTTTGTCAAGCTTTCGTTTAAAATTCTTTTCTTGTGCAACAGTTAGCTGAACTATACACGCATCGCTAGGAGAGAAAAAGCCTTTGATATTATTCTTCTAAATGCACAAAATGAGCTACAATTACATGTACCACAAGGCTAATTTAACAAACCATGAATTAAAAACAGCAGTAAGGAAGGTTAAAAAGCACAGCACTTTTTCATCTTTACAGAACGCTCAGAATAAAGTAAGAAATTTGAACTGCATGGAATATTTATTCCTTCATAAATAAAAGCTTTCTGACAAACATAACTTGGATTTTTATCATGTTTATAAATGTAATTGTTTCCCAGGAGAGTGGCTTTTTCACAATTTAGTACCAAGTTAGATAAGATCAAATAAGTGAGGCCACCACATCTGATATATTTTGAGGGTGTTTGCAAGACTCTTGATTATAAAATATGCTTTCTCATCTGTTTCTTGATCGTTAGATTATGTGGGGGGAAAAGACATACTGTTAAAGCACATACTTATGCCACCAAAGAAGAGGACAAAGGCTAGGACTGCTTTCAGTCTCAGAGGAGAATCTATTTCAGTTAAGAAGTTGACATAGTTTGAACTGCATGCTTAACATACACAACATTATGATAGGCAGTATAATAGTTGAAAATATATTTTAGAAAGTAAAAGCTAACACCTGGATGACATTTTCATATAAGCACCATATAGAAGCTACAATTTTGATAGAAAACCGTGAATTAGAGTGTGTTTACATTCCTTAGATCATATCCAAAACCAACTGAGTAGATCTGTTAGCCTGTCATGTGACAGACTGGAGTAAGCTCTGAGCAAGTGTGAATTACCGTCTCAGTGAATGAGGTATTGAAATGGGATTTTGTCCATTAGGCCAGCCAAAGAGTGTGAACCAACTCTTCACAGCAGCTAGGGTCTTTTGAAAGAAGGTGTACTCTTCCTTATCTTCATCAGGAAAAAATGATACTTCACGTTTATTTCCATTCTCATCACTTTGACTGTCAGTTTCACTCTCTTCACTTGTTTCTTCACCCTCTTCACTTTCATATTCATCACTCTCACTTTCATCAGTGGTACTCTCTGAATGATGCACACAAAATAAAATACCCAAAAATATTTTTTTTATTTCCCCATTTTTGTCTAGTACAAAAATATTTAACACACAATTGTTTTCAAAGAATAAAAAAACTGCCAGACAAAAAAATGAACAAATTATTTTAGGAAAAAAAAATTAAATTCCATATACATGTCTTAGGAATAGAACAAATGATATATTGAAATCTAATTTAACTTTCAGAAAAAAGCATTACCCAACCAGCAAAAAATAAATTCAGGCATGGCTTACAAAACTACAGCCAGAATCTTCAAAGGATCAGTCTCAGACACAGTTCCAACAGACACAGCTTTGCCTGTCAGTCACTGCAAGTTCACTTTAACAGTTATTATACAGGTACAACTCCCACTACATCTATAAGCCTTTCCTCCCCTCTGTTAGGGGAGAAAACCCTAAATTCTAATTTGTTCATAACTGGTATATCTTAACAACTATTAGTTGTTAACATCAACAACAATATCATGCACAAAAAGGTAACTAAGAAAACAATCATTGTCCTTATAGCACAAATAACTTAGGTGACTTTTGAAGTCACCTAAATACACCTTGAAGGTTTATTTTAATACCACTGCTGCAGTTTCATTAGATGATGGAAAAAAAATTAATTGGTATCTTCTTGAATAAAAAAAAAAATCTTACTGGGATTTAAGAAGACAAAAAATACAATGTGGAGAAAAGAGACACATTCTTTATAAGATCATTGATTTTATGTGCTGTCCTGTACCTGATAGAGAATCTTCATAGGTTGAGCCACTACTTGCACCTAAAGAACTTGTGGAATAACTACGTGAAGATGATTGTGGTGTAAAACATGGCTGTAGAACAACTTCTCCAGTGCTGAAGTCTTTATTGTCTGTAAAAAACAGATTCAAGTTGCAGATGAGAAAATGTATTTTACCGTCTGTGCTCTAAAAAATTATAAATTAACATCTATTTCATGCTTCAATTAATCAAGTAACAATTCTTATTTCAGTTCTCATAAAAATCTCACTTTGGTCACAAGAGTGTCAGAGTGGAGGCAAAGCCTTCCTGGATACCTTTCAAAGACAGTTTGTTCTATAGATATGGTTTGGTCACATTAAACAGCATTCTTCACCAACACAGTCTATACAAAATCACATAAGAAAGACTCAAGGAATTTAGCAGTAATGACTTGCTTCAAAACTGACACAAATTGATGTGGGAACAAACCAATAAGCAATCAATGCAGGAGAGAAATATCCCATTATTAATGGGAGATCATTTATTATAAAACCATCACTCCATTTTTGGATTAATCTTCGATGGAAATCTACAAGGCATCTTTAAAACACAAGCCTGCAAAAATGGTCTATTGGTCACAAAAATAAAAAAAAAAGAAGCAAAAAATTAGATAAAAAAGAGACAATACTTTTTTCCCCTTCCTATCTTCTTTTGATAATACTTTTTTCCCCTTCCTATCTTCTTTTAATTATGCTATGATCCTTGAATGATGTGGTACCTATACCTATCTTCTTCCATGTGGGTGAAAAAGACTTAAAACATTACCTGTCTTCTTGCTAATCCCTTTCTCAATTTCCCAAGTATCAATTCTCTTTTCTCTTAAATACTCTGAGTGACACATTTACTTTAAGTTAATGCAGTCTTAGAATTCAGTCTTTGATGCTAAATCTGTCTCAGATCTAAGGACTTACCTCCTTACCTGAAAAACTTCTCTATTTCATCAAAATACATCAGTTCACATATACAGCTATAAAAAAACAATCATTTACCCCACATTGAACCTGCTTTAAGCAGGCTGGACTAGATGGCCCCCATGGATCCCTTCCAACCTGAATTATACAATGATCCAAATCTCTTTCCATAAACACAGCCACACACACAGACTACAGATCACTGAGGCAGCAGAGATGGGTTCAGAAGGGGGGACAGAGGCAGAGATTGAGACAGAGGTAGGCAGAGGGAGGCAAGCAGGGAGACATAAAGCAGATAAAAATATTTCTGCTTTCTGACCACAGATTTTTATTAGGTCTTAAAAGATAGCTGTGCCCTTCTACCTTCAAGGACAGAAGTTTAAAAACCCTGAAAACTACTCCCAACAGGCAAATAATGATCACATTTTAAAATAATATCATGTGATTTCTCTTTTGCTTTCTTCAAAACACATGAACACTGTCTATCAATACAATTCAAATTAAATTAACTTATTCTCTAATGTTTTTCTGTTTTCCCTATTCATAATTAAAACACTTCATGAAACATTCTGTAAGATTTCAGTTTTTTCAATATTTTTCAATAAATATTACCTAATCCTTTATATAACTTGTCCTTATTTTCAACAAGAAAACTGAACCAAAAAATAGTTTTAAAGGTTTAATTACAGTACCCCCCTGCAATAAGTGAGGGAAAATGCTATCTTGATGATCACACCCCTGGTTTTCAGTCTGAAAACACTACTAATACTAATAGACATAATCTCAGAGGTAGAGTGTTGAGTGCTTACTGCTTCTCCAGACAATTTTTTGATCAGTGCCGTGCAATGCCAAGTAGGGGTATAAGGTAAGAAGACAATTGTCTGCTGTACCAGCAACCAGAAATGAGAACCTGTGGAAAACAAAATACAGAAGTTACTATTTTCTATTTTCCAATGGTAATCAAAATATATTTCAGTACAAGAACGAAAAACAATCTTCCCTAATGGTTGAACAGATTATCCAGGTGGGACTGCACCTTTCAAAATGCTGAAGTTTAGTACAGTGTTTACACTTCTTAGTTTTACTATGAGCATGGGTGTATCATCAGTCCAAAAGAATCAGCAGAGATTTAATGAAATAAATTAACTTCATATTTCTAAAAAGAAAAATAAAAACAACTAAAATTATAACTGACATTAATAAGTCTCCTAAAGATGCCTGCTAACTTGCTAAATAATATGTCCTGTAACTTTTGATAAGGGAAGTTTTCTCAAAAAGCAACTTCTATTTTGATGTAGCATATACTCTATAAGACTTTACAGAAATGTCAAAATAAATACTTAAAAATAAATAGATTCAATTTAAAAACAATACGGTATTGACTACTGTTGCTGGAATATAACAAATTGATGTCCATGCTCTGATGTTCACTAGAGTGTCTGTTCTGCCTGCAGCAACTTTACTGACGTGCAGCAATACGCCTTTTAACCCTCTTTTTGTACTTCACCTCAGTCTCTCAGAGTGTAGTCAACAAGCAAATTAGGACCATCAATGCAACCCTGGGAGCCATCTGTATGTATGTTCTTAGCTCATTGCAACTGGCAGGTAATTTAACTGGACTTAGTGCTATGTTATTAAAAGCTGGGTTTGTAGTCCTCATTTACTTATTAAGCAACATTAATTTAAATTAATTGTTTTGACTGAACTGTCAAAAGTAAAAAGAAAAATGTATTTTGATAATTCAGAGAACATGCTAATATCCATCTTGCTTTAATATACTGAGAATTGTGCATATTTAAAATATATCTTGCACAGAATAAATGAGTATATTTTCTCTTTCCTTGAAACAACCTGAGAGAAATTTATATTTATTGCAAATTTAGATCAATATTAAAATATATCACAAGATCTCTCAGATTAATTTATTTCTAATATGACATAATTTTTGTGGAATAACATAATCAAGGAAAACAGAAATGTTTTTAAAGCAGCAGAAATTTATTTTGTTTCCTCGTTCATACTTCGCCCTCCAAACAAAACATCCTTGGATATCACTTTCAAGGCAACTTTAATAAATAGAAAAAGGTTCCAACAAAATCCATAGCCAACTTTCCTACAGGTAAATATTCCCATTGGGATTTCAATTTGATAGCTAACAGTCATTCAAGTAAATAATCGAGCTCTGCAATGCTTTGGTTTGCTCTTAGGAAATGTTAATCCTGCTGGAACTTGGCTGGGGGCAAGGCAACGGTTCTGGCCACTTGCATCGTGCAGGATATTTCCTTGCAGCAAACATCATTCCTTCTGCTTTTGTACAGCAAAAAAAATCTCAGCAGCAGGGCATCAGCAGGACAGATGGCTGTGAGAGGTACATCTACACCTACCTGTGTGCACAAAAGTATACATTTGTGCATGCTCAAAAGGAGTGTCAGGGCTTGCCTGTTCTACCTTTACCAAGCCATTTAAAGACACAAAGGGTAAATAACCACAACACAGAAAGGTTTGCAACTTCCAGCTCTTTACAGACTCTTCACAGACTTTACTGTGATAAATGAAAACTCTCAGGACTCTGCAGGCACACAGATGAATTTCAGACAACTGAGTGAGGGGCAGGAGGGGAAGAAAGCTGTACAGAGGTTAAGGAAAGACAGTTCTCCAGTTACATGAAAGTAACTCAGCTGTCTGTATTATCAGTCAACTTCTTGACTTCTCAGTTTGAGGTGAGCACCTCAGCCATTTCCATCCTAAATGTCAGTTTGGGATTCGGGGAAATCCTCATTCATGCTCTGATTTGCCCAGTAATGTAACACAGAAGAGTGTGCTTGAGAGCAACTGCAGTACATCTGAACCACTTATACAAATTCCACGAGTGAAACTACTCAGAGCAACTGAAGTAACTGTGTAATGCAGCTTATAAAGAACAGCCCCAAACCAGAACATCTGTGTACAAATAAACCCCTCAGAGCTCGT
The DNA here is from genome assembly GCA_030060385.1 of Muscicapa striata striata. Classification (NCBI taxonomy): domain Eukaryota; kingdom Metazoa; phylum Chordata; class Aves; order Passeriformes; family Muscicapidae; genus Muscicapa; species Muscicapa striata. Next base: position 1,679,415 of record JAREIS010000117.1, on the reverse strand, counting down.
GGTGCTGCCCCAAGTGAAGCTCCTCCCTGTTCTATGGATGTGCCTTGCTGGCTGCTGTGGTAACACAGCAAGAGACGTGAATGCACCCAGCCAACAGCAAACACAATGCACACATTGAGGAGGAGGGGATGGATACTGCAAGTCAACAACTGATTCTGCAGCTGATATTGATCACAAGGATTTAACTTCCATGACTCGTGCAGTGTGCACAAGATGGTGGCGGTCAGGAGGCACAGGATGTAGAAGGGATTGAAGAAGCTGCTGAGTGGGGAGAGACAGAGGTGTGAGTGTTCAGCTGTGAGAAAAGAAGGCTCAGGGAGATCTTGTCTACATGGCACAAATATCTGATGTGAGGGAATAAGGAAGAAGGCGATTCCTCTCAGTGATGCTTAGTGAGACCATAAAGGCAGAGAGTACACACTGAAATATAGGAAATTCTGTCTCATCATAAGAGAAAAAAAACAAAACAAAACCATGAGAATGGCTAAATACTGGAAAAGTCTGCCCAGAGAAGGTTATGGAGTCTCATTCTGAAGACACCAAAAAAAAAAAAAAAATCAACTGGGCACTAGTTGATCCTTTGAAGGGGGGACAAGATGATCTCTGAAGGTCTTTGCAACCTATCAATTCTGTGAGAGTAAACATCAACTCACTTATTGGCCACCTGTCCACTTATCATCAGTAAGTACTTTATTACAGCATTTTCCCAGAAGTGCTATTTGAAATAAAACTCAAGAATGAGTCTGTACCTACAGATTTCATCTGAGATTCAAATAATGCCACTCTATTCACAGGGACACATGGCAGAAAAGCAAAGGTGCTAGGAGCTAAGTATTTATCATATGCCTTTGAGGAACTGAGTCAGGGCACCAGCCAGAAAAGCATGCATACTAGCATACAAATACAGAAGAGAGATAACAAAGACATGTGCATTCTGTACATGTAAAAGCATCTTGCACCACTGACCTTTATTTACACCATCATTAATGAAATGATGTTACAAAACTAGAAGTCTTGTACAACATATTTATTTGTATTTACAGTAGATTTTAATTAAATAATAGAAAAGTCTGTATTATTCTGTTGGAATAAAAGGCACCTGTATTGCTAGCAAATGTGAAGCCACTAAATACATTAAATTATTCAGTGTATTTGGTTTTATAATGCTTACTAAAGCAAGAAAAAAATATGTTACCTACATGAACCATCATTGCCACAGCTACTCCAGTGTTTATTCCCTAATGAGTATTTCCAAAGAAGACAGAACAGGAAAATGGCTATTAAATGTATTGTGTTTACAAACATTTTATCACCAGAAGTAAACCTCCAACTGTGATAACAAAAAAAATACCACACAACACCCTAAAACAAAGTTTATATAAGAAGCTCTTTCATTTCTCTTTAAGTAACTCTGGGGTCCCTTTTGTTGGTTTTTTTTTTTCCCTTCTCATTAATTTACTTGTTTTAATGTTTGTGGAAAGACAAAAGAACCCAAATCAAAATATATTTATCCATTTTAATCTGCTCTATGGCATTTCAGGTGTATCCTAAGTATAAACAAGTGATTTGTTTTGTATCAGTGTGACCCAAATATTCTAAATACGTATAGTTAAATATAACCCTTCTTCAACAGCATTCATTAAGGGATGCAGAGTATCACTATCACATTTCTAATGAGAAAAATCCAAATCCATGAGCATCTGACAAATTCCTGTCGCAACATCATTTGTGTAAACTAAAAAAAATATTCAAAGAGAATCTCACACTGCTAGTTTAGGAAACAAAACAAATTGCTTGCAGAATTGTTTACTGACCAAAGAAAACTTTACCTAGGAGTGTGGCATTTCACAGATCTTTAAGAATAAAAAACAAATTAGATGCAGGGAAGTTGTGCTGTAAACATTGATAAAGACCTGTCCTCCTCTCTCCCCTCAAAAATCTTAGAACAGATCCAGAGATGATGGAACTGGAAGAAAGAATAAAAGATGACCCATTCCAGCTCTGTCATTACTCTTCACAAAATAAGCAGTTCCCCAAACCTGAAGGGTTTTTATCCTTTGTAGCAGGAGCTCAGGCTTCCCCAGCAACCAGCATGATACAACCATGAATAGTGGCTGACACATAATTTCATGCTATATGTAAGACTTATGGGAAAGCATCCACATTTTTTTCTAGCAGCAGCAGTGACATTAGCACCTAATTCCTGAATAAGAGATGCTTCAGCTGTCAGGGACCATCACAATGACAGAAAAGCCACAAGCACAGAAAAGAACAGAGTGATTAATGGGTTTGGACCATCCTTGTTTTCAAAAGCACTCCCAACTATCTTAGGTAAAATGCCAACATATTCTTAGGTCAGATGAATTCTGCAAAGCAGCATGTAAATATCAAGAACGCCAATGTTTCCTAGCTCCCTGCTCTCTCATGTAATGTGAATGATATTGAAAGAAATTGACAGCTCCTGCTCTCACAGGCATGCCAGCAGAATGCAGGGATTTGACATTTGCCAGCAGTGCCTATTAAAGAGCTGGATGGTTTGGGCACGTTTCCCAAGAGCAAAGGGAACATTTTCCCCTGTGAAACACTGAGATCTGATGGACTATCAAAACAACTGGAACCGTAATTGAGCTAGTGACTTGTCTCAGTTCTATCATATTGTTATTAGAGGATAAATTCCCTGACATTCTCTCTTCCTGATGTTCCAGCCATGAATACTGTGAATAAATTCAGAAATTTCCCGAGTTTCCATGGCTTCCCAGTGGGAGAGGGAAGAAAAAACTGCAGAAGATGGGAGGAAAATACCTCAGCACACTTGTGTTATCAATGACACACCAACTCATCTATACCACATATGGGGATTTTTGTATATTTTGCTGCCCAGAGCACCATTTCCTTTGATTGTTTGTTTACTACTTATTTTCAGAACTAGTAAGTTAAATGTGACTTCAATCAAGATGGTAGAAAAATTTATTTTCTGCTAAACTCTTTGTATAATCATCAAATTAAAATATATAATAACAATAATCAGAGAACAAGTATAATAATTACACCATGTTTGCAGAGGGTTTTTTTGCAAAATATGTGTTATAACTAAATATTTCTCCCATTTATTAAATACTTGCTCAGATAGTCTAAATTTTATGTTAACTTTTACTTCTGAATTCCTATCAGTCCTGTGTAAGGAAGAGTCATTTCTTCTCCTTTGGAGTCAAGGGAGCAAAAAGAAACCATAAAGATTTAAAGTAATATTAGAAATTAACTGCAAATACTCATTTAAACAGCCATTAAAAGAACATTAATGCACTTTCGTATGTTCCATTTAGTGGAATCTGTGCACACAGTAAATTATTGCATAAATGACAACCATATATCTCTTCAATTTTCTTTTACAGTTACATTTAATATTGTGTTATTATAAAACATGATTGTCTGTGGTCTTTCAAATGTTTTCTGTAAAGCAGCCAAGTCCAACATTATCCATTCTCTAGCCAGCGTTCACTCTGTTTTAAAGGAAAAAGGTCATTATTATTTAGAACTAAGCATGGGCTATGTGAATCAATCCTAATGACATTTTAGACCTGAACAAAAATACTACAGAGCCTAAGTGCATTGGGTGTGTATGGCCAGGTTTTGGTAGTGAGGGGGGCTACAGGTGTGGCTTTGAGAAGCTTCTGGAAGCTTCCTCCACCTGCAGCTGAGCCAATGCCAGCCAGCCCCAAGGCAGATGTGCCACTGACCAAGGCTGGGCTGACTAGAATGGTGGCAAAAACTCTGTGATAATATACTTAAGAATTTTTAAAAAGTTATTGAACAGATATAATCACAGCCAGAGAAGAGGAGAGTGAGAATGTGAGAGGAGCAGCTCTGCAGACACCAAGGTCAGTACAGAAGGAGGAGCAGGAGATGGTCCAGGCACCAGAGCTGAGATTCCTCTGCAACCCTTGGTGCAGGCCATGGTGAAGCAGCTGTGCCCCTGCAGCCCCTGAAGGGCTCAGGGATGCACAGATCCACCTGCAGAGCACAGAGGGCTCAGGGATGCACAGATCCACCTGCAGTGCACAGAGGGCTCAGGGATGCACAGATCCACCTGCAGGGCACAGAGGGCTCAGGGATGCACAGATCCACCTGCAGGGCACAGAGGGCACAGGGATGCACAGAGGGCTCAGGGATGCACAGATCCACCTGCAGGGCACAGAGGGCTCAGGGATGCACAGATCCACCTGCAGGGAACAGAGGGCTCAGGGATGCACAGATCCACCTGCAGGGCACAGAGGGCTCAGGGATGCACAGAGGGCTCAGGGATGCACAGATCCACCTGCAGCCCATGGAGGAGACCCAAAATGCAGCACAGGGATAGTGAGATTAGGCTGTGAACCCATGGGAAGCCTGTGCTGAGCAGGGTCCTGGCTGGAACCTGCACACCTGTGGAGAGGGAGCCCACCCTGGAGCGTTTCCTGGTAGGACTTGTGACCCTGTGGGGGACCCAGGCTGGAGCAGGTTGTCTTTGAAGGACTGCACCCCATGGGAGAGGGACCCACACTGCAGCAGTTTGGGGGAGCTGTTGCCCATGGGATGGATTCACACTGGAGAAGTTCATGGAGAACTGTCTCCCATGGAAGGGAGCCCATGGTGGAGCAGGGGAAGGACTCCTCTCCCTGAGCAGAAGCAGAAACAACGTGAGATGAATTGACCACAGCCCCCTTTCCCTGTCTCCTTCCACTGCTGGGGAAGAGGTAGAGCTAGGAAGGACGGAGGGGTGAAGGGAAGGTGTGTTAGGGTTGTATTTTAGTTCTCATTATCTTGAATTTTTTAGTAATAAATTTAATTAATATTTCTAAAATTGAGTCTGTTTTGCCCATGAAGATATTTGGTGAGAGATCTCCTTCTATTCTTATCTCATCCCATGAACCTTTCATTATATTTCTCTCCCCTTTTCAGCTGCAGAGGGGAGTGACAGAGAGGTTTTGGTGGGTGCCTGACATCCAGCAAGGGTCAACCCCTATGGAGTGTTTTTCTCCTCAATACTCCTGCTTTGAAATATGCCTAGAATTAGTTTTGCTTAGAAGTTAAGGCTTTTTTTCTAAGTAGCTGTAGAATACAATATTTTACTAACCTCTGAAAATCTTGACCTGCCTATTTTAATAAGAATATTCCAGAACACAGGATAGAAGTTGAAGTTCAGAAGTTTAGTTCAAATCATTTTAAAGTACATATTATCACTTTGAAAATGGAAATATAAAGAGAGAACACCTGACAAATTAATACATCTTCAGCAACTGATTCTGTGAGATTTCATGGCCTATTAAACAGTCCAGGAACTTTTTCAAGACCAGTTAGCTTTTATAGATGTTATAAAAGGTTATAGGTTTCATTGTTTTATTATAGATCGAGAAGACCCTGAAATCTTGTCTTTCTAAAAGACTCTAATTAACAAAGCAGTTCAAATTCATTAGATACACATTTTGAAACAAATTGTTCAAATGCTCGGATAATTAGTTGAATCAGGTTTGAAGTCTGAACATGTCGCACAGGGCTCCCATGGGGGCTGGCAGGAATGAGGGGAAGATATGCAAAGAACAAGAAACTGCAGCTACATATTATTACAGAGAGCAATATCAAAGCACATAATAATAACAGTATTATCCAGACTTGGATAAATGCATTCAAGTCTGGATAAGTTATGGATGTTTTAGAAGAATAAGGAAATGGTCAGGATTACAGAATTGGGTGCTCACTCAGACTTTTCTAAATGAAGAAAAGAATTCTTTCTGGTTATGATAAAAATAATTTCATCTGGAAGCCAATATGAATAATATTACCACACTGACCAATGACACACACATAATTCTTTAATTTCTGATAGTGTTATTTCATCCTGTTTTGCTCAGGTTTTTATCATCTGCTCCTAAAGCCCACCCACAACTCAACTGCCTGTCAGGAAATCCCATACACATTAACAAACTGCTGTTACAAGTTCTGTCCTTTAACAAATATTTTATTCCACATTTTAAAACCTAGCAACAATTCCAAGATGATTTGACATTCCAGAGCATTAATTTTTTTCACCCTTACAAGCGGGAATGGCTGTTTAACTTAGGTGATTTTTATTTCCTATCTTTTTTAAAAAATACATTCAGTTTGCCTTAAATTGAGGATCATATTCTTTATTTCCTTTTAATGGCAAACATAGAAAAAAATTTATTACACAGGAGAAATTTTCATTTCTCTATAACAAGGTTTGAGAAGCTGCTAGTGCATCATATAAAAAGTTATTAAAACTAAATATTGTGTCTGCTCAGAAGCTACATTTCAGACTAGATCATAAGCTTGAAGTATCCTTTTCTTATAATTACAGCAATCTTTAACACAGATTTATGAATCACACCTCACACAACGATTAAATTAAATAAAATTAATATGAAATAGATTCTTGGCTGACAATCTCTACAGAAAAATATAAAATATTAACCCAGAGAGCAGCAATAACTTAAAGATCCATAGCCCTTGCATCAAAATAATAAAAAATTCAGCTTTTATGTTTAGAAAAAAGCCTATTCTAAGCTGCAGGGTAGAATTATTTTTCCCACAAAATAGTTGCTTTAGTGAAAAGAGTAAATACAGGAATGAGTTCAATCACAAGAGTGCCTATCTTTCTTCCTCTTGCATACACCCTCTCATCTCATCCCTGGCAGAGCTGAGCATGAGATGAGTTACTAGTAGATACAAACGAGATCTTGAAACAAGACCTTAAGATGGACACTTCAATGAATTTTACCTTAGAGATCTGAGCTGAATTTTTTAGTTTTGAATTGTAATTTCATTGAAAAAAAGAAATAAATGTCTTTCTTCCATTTTCATTTTTTTCAGAGGATTCTTGTGTTCCTTTACCCAACCCTTGTGAGTCCTCTGTCTTATATCCAGTTTGGTCAGTCTGGAACCTTTTGAATTTGAATTGCACACATTACCTGTTTTCTTCTTGATCAATGAAGAGCATTTCCCTTAAAAATGACATTGGCTTAGATGATCTGAAGCAGATACGGCAAGTCAGTTCATTAGCTGTGCCATCTGATGAAAGAACAATAGCTTGTCCCTCTGGGAACTGCACAGAAAAAGGACAAGTCCTGGTACCATCTGGAAGTTCAAGCTCAGGAAGTTTAACGCTAATTCGTGATGGCCTGTGTTAAAGGTAAATAGTAGGTGTTTGTGGTCATGGGATTGCAGTAACAAATTCATAGATTCACACATTCACAAAACTTTCACAGCTGAATACAGAATAATAACTTTAAAGTGCAAATCAAATGAAACTAATTTAATACAATTCTTCCATCATTTAGATGCTAGTTTGTTTTCTTTGTACATATCTGAACATTTTATGCTGACCCACAATACCTGAACATCCAAATGAAATTTCTACTAACTGTGGTACAAAAGGCATGAAGAGTTTTCTGCAACTTAAAACTTTCATTAGTGTTTATTAAGCTGCACTATTGCATAAATAAGTTTAAGAAGTTATAAAATAGAAATATTAAGGGGAAATTTGTGAAGATGCTCCAATATGTAGTTATGCAGTCACACGATTCAGTTCTGAAATAAGAACAGCAGTCAGTCCAGGCCCATGTAGGAACCCTTCAGTTCCAACCACCAAGCTACTAACAGACAAATCACTTGATAAATCACCACAACTCAGACAAGATAAGACAACAATAATCTGAAGGCAATTTAATTAATTTACTACAAAAGGAAATCTTTACTCCAATTCCAGTATTGAAATTATACCTACATAAGCATAGCAAAGAAATATTACTGCTCTTTACAGAAAAGTAGAACCTTAAAAATTGGAATAGTTGCAATGCTAGGTTATAATACATTTTATGAATATTACAAAAAGTCTCTCTTTTAAATTGAAGTAACAGGATAAAGTGAGTGATCCACAGACAAAAAATATAGATTTTTTTATTGTGAAAAGGGCTAAGATTAAAGCATTTCTGCTGTCCTTTTCAATAAAACTTCACATAGAAAGAAGGAAAAAAAAAAACACCAAAAACTGCAACCCCACCAACTGTTCAAGTAGCTAAACCTCAAACCAGTAGAGTACAAAAAATAAAACAACAGAAAGATTATATGTTATCACAATGTGAAAAATATAAATAACATTTAAAACCTTAGTATCTGGCTAAATGTAACAAAAAATCCTGGTAAGTCTCTGCTTTTGATTTTTTTTGCTATCCATAGTAATTTAATATTTCTTTTATAAATTCACAGAGTGAAGGTATCAGAAGATAGACACTTCATAAAGCAGGAATGTTTGAAAGCAAAACATGGGCTTGTTGAATATTCAACAATATTAATTACATTAATTTTCTCTTAAATATATAGATTGGTCTGCTGAGCAGAAAATTAATACTAACCTTCACAAACAAATATTAATTCCCTTTTTCAGAAGTGAAAGAAACAAAGAATTATTCAGGATTTCTGTAATAAATTTACTTTGAGATTTTTACCTTATAAAATCCTGTGGAATGATGGTGACGACTGCTTTAGTTTCCACATCCAGAGGAACTGGCATCAGCATTAAAAAGGGGGGATGAAAACTTATTTTTGGCGACTTCAGTGTGCCAGACAATGTTAGCACGTATGGTAATGGATTACCATCTACATACAAGGATATTTCAGATGTATATGTCCCAGGACAAGCTGCCAAAAAGGTTTAAAAATGTTTATGTTACCATAAATAAAGGAATGTAAAAGAGTTATAGCAAGAGGTTTGGGGTTGGAATTTTTGTTTGTTGTTAATTTTTTTTTATTTACTACTGGTTTCTCTCTCAAAATGTAATTTATCATAACATAAATACTGTATCAGAAAAGTATTTATTAGGAAATCTCAGAACATTTGCCCATAGCAAATCAAAATTCACAGTTTTTTAACTTGTCAGAATTTTTTCTGAGTTCTATCTGCAATAAATTAGTTTATTGCATTAATATTCCATTATATATAATATCAATATAACAGCATAATTTTAAGAATTGCAGTCATACTTTGAATTACACTAATTGACAGTGAATGCTTATTTTATAAAGGAGTAACTACTGGAAGCATCTGACTGCCAAGACAAGGAAAAGCTGGTGCCTTTTGAGTGCAATTACAACACTTCAAAGATGGCTCCAAACCTACAGTGTGGCCAAGTAGCCTCCCACAAGTCAGCAGAAGGTTCTACCCTCCATTCAGAGCTTCTCCCATTTCAGAGAATCACTCAGCTTGGAAAAAATATTTAAGATCATCAGGCTCAACTGCAACCCTATCATTGTCAAGTCCACAAAAAAAAAAGCGGAAGGGATGACCAAATATCCTTCTCCAGGTGCTCTTGACAGTGCAGCTGGACATGACAACAGCAAAGATAAAGATTCCTTTGTGTTCTGCCCCTTCTCAGGCCACCTTGCTTCCTGCTGCAAGGCAGTTCTCTCTAGGATGGAAAAACACTTTTTTTCACTGATACAGGGAACAAATTACTTCCTTCCACAGCTGTTACACTATGAAAATTATATTCCAAACCATGCAGTGCCATTTACTCAACCTTCAGTCATTCCCATCTGCTGAAGAGCTAGCAAAATCAGCAGGTTTGAGGGCAAACTAATGAACAGCTCCTGAATTTAGAAAAAATCTGCAATGATGTGTTGTAAAACAACCCAAAAAGTCTAATCTTTGAATTTTTGAGAAAAAACACTTTTCCCTTTGATTCCATTGTATTTTATGTGTCTGCATGAACACATACGTGTCAGGGAACAAAATACATGACAAGGTCTTCTGAGATTATCTCAGATCATTACTTCACAGCCTGAGAAAGAGCTGTCACTGTTTACATACAAAAACAAGAAAATCTAGTGTCTTCAAAGTACTTTCTTTTTTTCCCTTCCTGTAAGAGCTAATTTCCTAATGGAGGTGACAACAGAATAGCTCCACAGAAGCTGTTATGTCATCAGAATGTGACCTGGGTATCCCTTCACTTCAAACTAGCAAATGTGAAAATGGCAAACTGAAAACCAGCTCTAATGGCAATCTGATGCACTGTTTGCAACATCTGACTAATCCAGTGTTAAATTTAAATCAGCTTTAGGAGACAATACTGCTGAGAAGACTAAAAAGATTCTGCCTCTAGATTTTGATACATCTTACTCTGGCTATTTGCCCTTTACAAAGGAAAAGTGAGAAAGCACCAGAAAAATGTCATGGAGATGAAGGACAAGCCAAACAGGTTCTTTCTTACAAGCTTGTAAGAAAGGATGTTCTATATCAGCTCCTCCCATGTACAAGCCTGTCCTGTAGCTAAACTGTATTTCTGGTGTCCTCTCTTCATCCATGTAATGACAAAGTGAAGTGAAAGGGCCTAATCAATAAATAGCATAGGGATGGAACACAATGAAGGAAGAAAAGCACAGGAGCATGTGTCAGTACCAAAGAGTGTGCAATTTTCACTAACTCATATTTTTAAATACTTATATTAACCATAGTCTCAAAAGAAGTAGTGTTAAGCTTTTCTCACATAAACTTTCCATGACATTCCATGCCATAGAATCCCTAGCTCACCCAAAGAGCAGAACAGACAGTGCCTATCCTGAATCACTGATCATTCTGTGTGTAGATCCACACATTTACCAACACCAAAATTCAGCATAGTATATAAATCAGTAAATTACTGCTTATGTCAGAAACACCAGGACAATGCAATACCATGATCATTTTAAACAGACACAAAGTAAAAAAAAAAGGGTGAATTCTGTCATTTATTAAGATTTGTTCGTTAGTTTGGAATGCCTAGAACGAGTGTTTTCAGGGTATTTCATGTTTAAAAAACTACTTAGAAATTAATTAGGATTATGTCCTGAACTGACAGCTGAAGTCATGAATTTATTCTACTTCTCAAACCTTTCATGACCACTGTAAAAGCCTGGGTGGCTGTTACCATTCTGATATACCACCATTAATTTCTAGTCCAGTAGATGTGAACATTTTCCTCAGGGATATTTGATAGTACTTAAAAATTTGTCAATCTAAATCTTCCAAGGGCTAAAAAAATCTGCAGAATTATATGGGAAATATTTTCTCTTCTCCAGAAATATTAACTCTATAATACATTTCCAGAGTTTATGAGAAGAAAGGAAAAATACCCTCTACTCTTCTCACCCTCTTAAGTTTGTATTATATGGTTATACAGTTCCTACATTTGTCTCCCAAAAGTACATTTTTAGTTTAGTTGCCTTGGACCTTATGATAATTCAGCTGTTACTGCATCTATATCCCTTCAACATTAATATGTACCACTGAGCAATTTGCATCCAGTGAAATACAGACTGCAAAGCAGAAAAGCCACAGGTAGCTAGAACTTACAGGTGTCCCACAGGAAAAAAAAATCAAAAGTGAACTAATAACTTCTTCACAGAATTTGTTAAAAGTCACAGCTAGTTAATATCTTGCTGTTGCAGAAAAAAATTTTAAAAAAACCACAAAGCATCAAAGTTGTCATTTGTGCCCATGACACAATCACCACATCTTCCAGTGCCTCTGAACTCCCAGTAAGAGAACCCAAGAGCACAAATTCCTTTGCTGCAGATAAGTTCTTTCATATCACAATTAGATACAGTGAAAATTTTTTAAACTGTTCATTACACTATTATACTATTATTAAATCATACTATAAAACAGCAGAAGACAATCATATGAATATGTCTTCAATTCTTGAAAATCTCTACTTTTAGAATACCTTTTTAACAGGTAGCATGATTTTACCAAGCTCTTTCATTTAATTAAACATTGCAGGTTATTATAGCATTTTGTACTCTATCATAATAACTGCTGCAGCATATTTAAATAAATTACCCTAATGCACACTCAAAGTTCATTTAAAGGTTTGTTCACCCACCACATACTACAACTTTACAGCACAACCCTATGAAAGTAATTAGCACCCCATGTTCATTAACTAGGTCTCCTGTGTGGGTTTTGATGTATCTAATGCTCTCTTACAAGAGAGAGTAATGATATGTACTGAAGGTAGAGCACAAGTAGGCTATAAATCATGGGAAAATACTTAGAACATTGAATTAAGGGTAATTGATCTTTACAGTTATTTATGACTTTCTGTAAACAAAAGATATGAGAACACAGCAAAAATACAGATAACTTCAAATTACAGTAATTTATCAGTTCATATTTATGTATAACCATATTTATGTATGCATTTACACATACAATTTATCCCGTAATTCAAAATATTTGCTTTATTTTTATGCTGTTCTCTGCTTCACAGCCTGCAACATGTAAGCAACTCCAAGCAAACACTGCTCTTGCATATTCACAATATTTACAGAACAATATTTAATGAAGCCTTCTCAATTTATCACACAGAGTCATGACAAGAGTCTCATATCTCTGTTTTTCTTTATTTATATTAAATTGTTTCCAGTGCTTAATTGAGGTTAGAGATTTCAGAGCTATGATAAAGAATACCAGCAGCATATTTCTTTAGGCAGGCATGCTCACTTGCTGACTCAGCATCAGATCCAACTGACCCAACAACTTTTCCTTCCCTTGACAGTGCTGCAGCCCCAAAAGTACTGCACTGGAACTGTCAACAGGATGGGGTTCTGTGGGCATCAGCTGTATTTCCTGGTGGGATTTATCAGCTCAAATACAGTGTTAGAGCTATAGCTATACAGCTGTGAATCTATGAATCTTGTGTATCATTGTCTACTCTAAACACTTGGCTGGGAAAAAAATAGAATCTTAATTTTCCTTTTCTTCTGTTCCTTTTCTGGAGTTATGTGGTTGATTACCATCTTCCTTCATTCTCCCAAGTTTTGTTAGAAATCTATTTTACATATTTTTCTTAGGGACTGGTTGCTGACCAGTCTACTCCAAAAAATACCAAAGACGAGTGATTTTATATTATTGAGTCAGGAAATTTCTATTCTTATCTAAATTATGGCTATTTAAAGAAAAGTTCAAAAGCATTCCAAATACCCTTGGAAAGCTTTACTACCTAAGTCAGTCAACCTAAATGCAACTGAAGTAGCAGCACTGAAAATGATTCCCCTACCCCAGTCTTTGATTCTTTATATGTGAAAAACCTGATGCTTTCTATATGCAAAGAAGACTTTTCAAATAATGCAATTTCAAAAACAGTGGTTCCATGCTTTTTGTTAGGTCTGCAGCTGTCCTATTCTCAGAATCAAAAAAAAACTTTAGTTGATCAAAATTAGTACTAGTAGTGATTAATCATAAAACACCATTTAAACATATCTAGGCAAATGGTCAATCTATAGAAGAATTCATAAAATTACTTACGAGGGCAGAATGACACAGTAATTCTGACTTCTTCTTCTCTTTGAAGACATCCACGCTTCAGACTAAATCTGAAAATATCATCTTCTATATTTTTGTCTCCACCACCAAAATTCAATTTCCATATCACATTCTCTTTTGAGAGAGACTTCAGGACAAGGGTCTGTAAATATTTTCAGAAAAGGAGTGACATTGAAAGAGGGAAAGCAGCAAACACTGTGATACTTTTCACATTGCTCTCTCCTAAGCATTCTTTGTGTAAACACCAGAGGGAAAGGAAGATAGCACCAGAAAGTGAAGAACTCAGCTTATTGTATTTGTGGGGTGCAAAGGTGAGTATGTCTATCTGCACAGACTAGATGCTTTCCAGTCACTCACCACATTCACAAAGAGAATACTTTCTTTCCAGAATGGAAAAACCTCATTTAAGTGAGGTAAAAAGATCAAAGCATCACAGTGGGAGTGCTTAGCCAGACAGAATTGAGGACTTACTCCTCATAAAAATGAAGCACAGCAAGCACTAAACACATGACTCACATCTACACTTACAGATGGAGATGCTGAAAACGGAAGTTCAGAATAGATTTTCCAAACCCATTCTTTCAATTCAGTAAGATGACAGTGGAAATAAAAAAATAAAATTAAATTCCTTTATCTCAGAGTTACTCTCTCAGATTTTGAAACATGCCTAGCTAAGAAAATGCCTTGACCTTGTATTACCATTGTTTCCTGAATGTACTTGAAACAGCATTTCAAGTGTTTCCATCATTGCCAAAAAAGAATTTTTTCTAATTTCTAACCAAAGCCAAAGAATTAGAAACAATAAATTATGTTAAGGTATGTTTTGCATTCAATCAAATTACCCATGTTGCAAATACTGTATTTAGAGGCTTTTTTCCCTATTAAGCTGCTAGTTATGACAAGGAATTTTTTGGAAGAGTGCCAGTCAGCACAGTCAGTACCATACAAGGCACTGGGACAGCAGTTTCACTGTATGGCCCATCATGGCACAAATCAGTTGCATCATAGCACCATCGCTGTCTCATTTACTGGCACAGGCAGATGCAGAAAGCCTTCAGAATTATTCTATTCATATCCATTTTTTATACAATTCATAGTCAATTTCTCATTTTCATATTGTCAGAGTTAGTACAAGCCCAATTTCAAATTTTGAGAAAAAATTTATAGTGATTAAAAGACAAACAGGAAATCGAAAACTGAACAAAATGACAATGACATTACCTGAGAATTCATATTCCCATCAGCAGTATTGGAACACATGTTACACAAATATTGTTCAAATTTAAATTCCATTGAGGAGAACTCCAATACTGGTTCCTTTACTATTGAAAAAAACAATTTAAATGTTTATACACCATCATTTGGCAAATATTTTCTCAAAGTACCTTCATAAAATCATTTTTTCTGTACATGTTTAGGAAAGATGTTTCTCCCCTTTTTGTTGCTCCTATACTATACATATGATTACTGTAATTTAACTTTTTCTTACTATGATTCTTTAGTCACATTAAAATTATTTAAATTTTATGTCTACCAGACTTAAAGCGCCACTCCTTCATTCACAAGAGCCACATGATCTTCCTACTGCAGATGAATGCACTTACATTTCTGATACTAACCATTAGACAACACTTGGAAAATTTTATATAAAACAGCATTTCTCTTAATTTCATAGGGCTGCAGCAAAGAAATCATCACAACATATGAAATTTTAAAGTGGGAGTTTGGAAAAACAGAGGTATGATTTCCCACAGCCTCATCTTACTTCTTGGAAACAACACTGGAAATGAACCTAGCAAGCATACAGGGCTCTTTTATTAAAATCTGCATGTCTGCTCCATGCCCAGTGTTGATCAATTCTCTTCTCCCCCTAAAAAACCCAAAAAAATTTCCTAATCACATATATCACATAATGCAAACAACAATATTATCTGTATTTCTCTAAGTCACAGGCACACAAACTCTATAAAGTAATATTGTTTCAATGTTTTCAATCTGCTGGAACCCTTCCACCAACACACCACGATGTCACTCACAAAGCCCTCAGCTCTCTCAGAAACTTCCTGTACCAGGAAAACTCGGCACAACTGAAACTCTGTGAGGAAAAGGAGATTATCTAACCAACCATAAAAGCTGGATATTTAAACATGAGCTGGATTAATAAAACATATGTCAGCTCCCATGAGGCCATCACATTGATTGTACAAACTCTCCCTTTGTACCAGGCTTCGATAAGACTTGTGTCTTTTCCAGTTGACTTTTCTGTCCTGGTTTGTTGGAGATTTTTCTCTTTCAGTTCTTTCTTACATGCAGACAAAGTCTTTCTCAGGGAAAATTCTTATAAGTATTTAAGTAAGAGACCTGCTTTCCTTCCCAGGGGCTGAAACAGTCTACAAACTTTGTTTAAAAAAAAAATAAAAAATCAAACAACAGATTCCTGATGGATTGAAAACATATGGACTATACTTAAGTTAAAAGACTGGGCTGACTACCCCAAGGTCAGGGTGATTCTTTTTTCAGGGTGAACAACCCTGAGTACAAAAAGCAAATATAAGATATCGATTTAAGTGCCAACCACACTGTCCTGTGCAGTCTGAATCCCAGTAAACCATAAAAACTAACCCAGGAAAATAAAAATTGTAAAAGCAGAAAACAAATGTGCCATAAAGCATCCAGTGAGAGCTAGGCATATTTGTCAAATCAAAACTTAAAACTTGCAAAGATACATCTCTATTCAGTTTTAGCTTTAACATGATAATCTGAAATTATTTAATAAAAGACATCATTTTTAAGTTGTCAGAATGTAATCAAATCAAGTACTTTTTTAACAATAAAAACAATTTGCAATTTGCCTGCACCCATATGATTATCTGAAATACTGAGTAGTCAAGAAACTTACTGAGACTTCTCTGCCTCCTCCCAGACCATAAAGATTCCCAGTAAGAATTTAATTTCAATACTCAAATTTTAAAATAAGTCACACTTTATTTTTTCAACTATTTCTTAGACTTGAAAGTATTACATATTCCCTTTTATATTATGTTAGTTTTTGTTGGCCAATACATGTACTTTGAAGAAATTCTACACAGCAGAAATACAAATCTGTGATAAAATTTGGATAAGATTGACAATTATCCATGAGATTTAGTGATTGCATTTATTCCACAACGAAAGGGAAAAGGAAATAAATGTTTTCTTTTTTTCTTCACATCACTTAATTCACTTCTGCACTATAAATTTATGACTTGGATTCATATTTTTACTTAGAGATGTGTTTCCTAATAATCTTATATACAAATGTACAACCACCTTTATTGTAAATATTCTTCAATTAAATATATTTTAGAAATATTTAATATGAATTTACTTTCATGACAGGATCTAAAGGTCTCTCAGATTTCTTCGATATTTTAAAAGATCTCAAAAGACTTAAGTTAAAGTTATAGAGAAAAACAAAGGGAGAAAAAAATCTAGACAAATCCTAATAAATTGGGAGTTGCTTTTATCTTATATTACATATTTCATTGGCCAAGCCTTCTTCAGTGCTCCCAGTAGGTTTAAACATTACACATACATCATTCTAGGAAGACACTGTACTTCACTCCCATCTCAGATAAAAGTGGTTACACATTAAAAACTGGAATTTGGAAAGCCAGTGTATTAAAATATTCATAATTTATAGATCTACACGATAATAAGAATAAGACAGGAGACTACAGAGAACTACAAATTATTAAAGCAGACAAGAATTATATAAGATATCAATTTCTTTGCTGCAGGCAAATGGCCTGTAACTTTGGCTATCAACAATTCCTGACAAGCCAGATGGGATGAGGGGCCATGCAGAGGCATTATAAAGGAGTTTTAAATACAGCTAGAGATCCTAGTTTTGACATGAGAATTCTACAAAAGGGTATGTCTGACATTCTACTTTTCTACTCTTTTCAGAGGAACTGCTGTATTTACTGGGATTTGCATGATGTAGTCTAGAAATAGTAATAAATGGATAGACATACAAAAAGAGTTTTGGTAAACTATTTTTATATAAGGCAAAAGGCAAACACAAAATAAATCTTTCTCTACATTATGATTAGGTATAGAAAGCTCAGACTCAAGCATATTTAAAAACACGAATCAAAACTTGAAAATTTTGCAAGTTTCCAGGAAACATACAAATCATAAAAAATAAAATTAAGTAGCCATTCTCTGCAAAACAAAACTATCACTCCAAATATACATATCCAGCAGGTCTTTAAGGGCCTGGTTTACCCACCAATAGCCACGACTCTACAGTATGGAAGAGCCGGGATCACCGAGTGTGCCTGAGGAACTGAAGGTGGGGAACTGGCCCGAGGAGTAGCAATTGGGAGAGCAAAGTCATATTCTATCACCTAAAGGAAAAAAAAAATATTGTGGTCATTTTCCCAAAAAAAACATAGGTACCTCTTGAGTCTATCTGAGTGGTTTGCTGTTTTGGCAGAACTATTGCAATTTTGGACCTGCTCATGACATTAAGAGGATGTTCATTTATTGGAACTCAGAATCAGTTCTCCAAGTAAGCAATGCCCAGTTATTTTTTCCCCCATTAAGAAAAACCTTTATGACCAAAAGCATCAGGGTTAGGAGCAGAACTACAGACAAGGCTTCTAGTAAATCCCAGGGTTGTGCTGCACTCCTGCCACTCTCATGAATGAAAAAAGATTGGAGCCATGGCCCAAATGCAGAAGTTCACGTGAGCAAAGAGGAGGGAAAACAAAGCTACATCAGTTATGGAAGCCTTTCTCAAGGATGAAGAGCAATGGTCAACCATTACAGTACACCCAGCATAAACAAAATGGGCTCTGAGATCAAAGGTGAAACATGAGTTAAAACTGAGAAACCTTGGGGAAAAAAAAAGTCTTAAAACCTTTGTCATGAAATACCATTGAATTCTAAGGGTCTAAATCCCAGTGATTTTGATCCTCATTTTATCTTTGCTATCACATTCCCAAATGGGGTTTGGAACTTTAAACATGGCATGTTTTGTACAAAATCCCCTTTTTTGACAGACTGTGCATCAGAAAGGCCAAATTTATTTCAAAAAGCACTTTCAAAGAGATATTTCTTGTTCCCACTCTGTCTTTCCAAGGACCAACACACTAAGGTAGTATGTTCTCCAGACAAAAGGTATGGATAATCTTAATAAAAGAAATGGAAAAAAAACCCAAAACTTCAGCACTAAAACCAGTGTTAGAGCCCTTCAAATCCTGTTTTCACGTTGAAGGCCACTGCAATCCTAGAAAGAAATTAAATCTATAAAATCTTCACACTACTTAGAAAAAGCAGTAAAACCAGCTCCATAAAGACATTATGAATTGTTTAAAAGTTTTCAAAACCTGCAGAAAATAGAGCATCATTCTAAACTTCCACATCTGTGGTAGCAAGTAGAATATATAAATGACAGGAAAGAAAACCAAAATTGTCCTAAGCCAGGGCATGAGGCACATACCCATCTGTAGCACCTCCTGAGAAGCAAGCACACAGCACTGGGAGCGTTTGGTGTTCCAGCAGGGTCTGAGACACACAATTACACACTCCTGGAGGGTGAGGTGGATGCTGAGCCTTATGGAACGTTTTGTCTTTTTGTGCTTAGCTCAAGGAAAGCATGGAATGAAGGCAACCTTTTGCAGCAAGATTACCACAGTCCTCTGTTTTATATTGATAATTCAAATCTAATAATGATTAGATTTTATACTATAACTGGCTTTTCAGAATTGACATTTAATATTTTTAGTAATTAAAGCTCAAAATATGTCAAAAAAACACTGAGTAAAACTCTCCAGCTTTGAATTATATATTCTTCTATTTTTAGTACCTCAAGTCACTCACATATAACACTTCATCAAGCTGCATCTCCAAAATACGTTCTTGTAACAAAACTAAATTTTTTTTAAGTTTGGTGATATTAAAATGTTTAGTCTATTGCAGATTTCATGACAGCACTGACTGTGCAAAATAGTGCAGTCTAGCACTGCAATTGTTATTCATCAATGCTGGTATGTTTAGGCCAGACAGAAAAAGATGGAATCCCTTTATTGCTCTCCCACAGCAGAAAATCAAAATCTATTTTTCACCCCAACAATCATGAAAATTTTGTTTTGTCTTACTATACAACAAGGAGTTTATTTTACAAGAACTGGCAAACAAAAGCAAATATGTGAAAGACTCAATTCACTACATGTAAATCATGATGTTCACTGAAAACCTACTTTTGCTATGAAGTACAATGGTACAAATTCAGGGCCAATATAACTCTTAGAAATGTATTTATATAATTGAGAACAAAACATAGATTTTTTTATTTTATTTATATATTAACTGCACATTATGTAAACAAATGAAAAGTCCTTTAAAAATTCTAAGCAAGTAGAAATCAGATTATAATTCACACACATACACATATTGCTAAAACAATTAAAAATTAATTTCAGTTATTAGACCTTCACTTTGCAAGTAGAATCATTATGTTTCTTCCTATAAATATTAAAAAACTCTTTATGATTAATTGCTCATTTTTCAAATTCCGTAATAGAAAATTCCCTCTTTTGCAAGATTACATACTTCAAAAAAGTAATTACAATATTTAAAAAAATAAATCCTTAGACTATTACTGGACTTATCCTTGCTTTCTAGATAATTTATGAATACTTAATAGTTACTTATCTCTTGAGGTATTTTCCTGAAGCTGCATTTAACTTCACATACCAGAGAACATGGGAAGGGCAGGAAGGAAGCAGCCTAGAGAGAGTTCTTTCACAAATACTCCTGTTATGTTAATATCATTATAAGAAACATTTTTCCTGTCCTGATGTACAATGATTATGCATGTTGGTTGGAAAGGAGTCATCATCTACAAATTGAGAGTCTTAGAATTAAGACACTTCAAAATAAGCTTTAAAAAGACAGGTGAGACAAGTGAGCTTTTTGTCACAGGGAACACCTCCAAAGGATGCCAGAAAAAGGATGCTTGGTCAGGCTGCCACCAGAAGTTAACTTTATCTTTAAATAAAAATAACATTCTTGGAAACTTTTATTCTGATGGCATCTTAAAATAATTTCAATTTTTTTTGTTGGTTTTTTTTTTTCTAAAATTAATAAATAAATAGAAGCTGTTGGTCATAAAGAATCTGTCAGATTAAGAAGGCTCTGCTAGCAAAACTCATTTGAATTTATGAAATAAGTTTGATATGAACAGCTTGATAGCTCTAAGCTCAACACTGGGGAGAAAACATGGCTGAATGGCTTCCTGCCTTGGCCTTAAATATCTGGTACAAGACAAGAAACAAAATTGGGAAAAACTACCCCATCAAACATTACAAGTAAAATAGTATTTTACATAAAATTCATGGATCAAAAATAAACAGAAGGACAGCTGTCAGGTGGCAATCTGAGAGTAGAAAAAAAGTATTGCTAGTTTCAAAAAACACTTTGAAAGTAGATTCTTCATCTCTGTCTTCCAAGTATTCCAAGGCAACAGTATATCTCAGAAAGCATAAAATATAATTCTCTAATTATCATTCTAATAGACCATATATTCTCAAGGTTGAATAAATATTTTGCTTATTCAGAAATCATACAGTTTGTTTAGCACAAAGAATACGTGACATCTCTCTAAAATTACAGTGTTTGCTTTCACAGTACAATTTCCCAGGGAATTTCATGGAAATCAATAAGCTAACTTATTACTTAAAATCACATTAAAACATCTGTAAAAGACAAAACTTTAATAAATATTCTTGTACTTATAATACCATGGAGACTGCTCAAGTATCTTGAAGCATTTGTGAAAAGGTTGACATGGAAGTTTATTTATACCTCTAATACATAAATTCAGCAGGGATACAAGGAGACAAAATGTAAGGTACATTAGAAAAAATCATGAGGTTGATTCAAATTTAAACCTAACTGCAAAGCCAAGGGTTTATGTCCTGCAACTGAATCCAATATACACTCCCAGCCTTCCTCCAAATTTAACATGAGCTTTTCCTTAAGATATACTGAAATCTTTTATTCCCTCTAGTTTATATCACAGAAAAGCAGCTTCCACAGTGAATAATATAACTGCTGTTCAAAGCCATCATTCAAAGCACTGCAATAAAATTAAATCTTTCCTGTGTATATGGTCAGAGATGATGCAACAACAACCTGTAATTCCACAGCTGCAGATTTTCCATAGAATTCACTTCTTACACAATGTTCTTTCATTTTAAAAAAAATCATTTAAAAGGACAAAAAACCCCACCAAAACACCTGTCCCTTCCCTACAACTAGCTTAAGCAATAAGTTCTGACAGGTGTGACTTGCTCTATTTATCTCAATCAAAGGCATTCAAAGGCTTCATTATTACACAGCTGCGTGCATTTTGTCCTCTTTCCAAGATGCTGGAATTTGTTATTTTCCAGCAGGGTTAAAAAAATTAAAAAAAAAAAAAAAAAAAAAAAAAAAACAACAAAAAAAACCCAACTAAATTTGAAGTACTACACTCCTGCACTTTGCTTTGCATGCTTTTCCCAGCAGACTCTGCAGGACCTCTGTGAGCAGAGAATCATCCTGCCTGGAGAAACACAGATAGACAGATATAGATGATACAGATATAAAGATACAGATATAGATGATATCACTGCTTTCACTGACATCTCTGACTTTCACAGCCACTAAACACTAAGGTTAAACTCTCTGCAGTGAGGTGCAGAGCCCTGTCACCTCTAACACCTTCAAAGACACTGGCATAACAGCAAGGCACAGCCACACTGTGTCTGAGCAACATCCCAGCCTTATCTATAATGCATAGACTCCATTTTCTCACTCAGAATACTGAAGGAAATGGCTCAACATTTTTTCAGGTTTATTTTCTAAGCATCCAAAGACACTTTATCTCTAAGAGCATCTTTTGATGACCCATGCATTAATACATATTATATTTTAGTGAGAATTGTAGCAGCTCTTCAAAGTTCCTATGTATGTACTACATTTGTTATCTGAAGGGTTTTTTAGCAGAATTCAAGACTGCATTCAAGACTACATTACTTGGAACCTTACATGAATAATTCAAGTAGCTTTAATAAATTTTTGAGTGCATTAAAACAATTTCATGCTTTTTTATGTTTTTAGCAGTGCTCCTGAATTATTTTTACTTTTCCTTAGCCCTAGTACCCACTTTAAGAAAAAAACAGAATAGTGGGGATTTGCTGGTTTATAGAGTAGCGTTGTCAGTAATGACTACAACAGCAGGAAGTTCTAGTAAAGCCAGAAGGCAGACAGAAAAGAATGTGATCTGATGGGATAAGAAGGTTTGTAGCAGTTGGGAAGTAAGCTGGGAAGAGCAGTTGTCAAAAAAACAGAGATGAGATCAGAAAAACAGCTGTTCAAGTGCAGAGAGGCAGGAAATAGCACTTGAAACAGTGAAACCTGAATAGGGGAAGCTCAACATACATTAGAGGTTTGGGTTTTTTTCAAAACTGGAAAATCAGGAAATAAATCTGCTCAGAAAATGGGGACTATAGATGAGATTGAGTAATAAGCTCAGATCCAAAGGAAAACATTTTCAGAATCAGTAACTGAGAGTTTCTGATCACAGCAAGAGATGCTGGTACCTCATCCACTTTCTTAACAGAACTATGTTTTTACTTAGTATTCTACTCTGCAGGAGTTAAATGAAAGAAAAGCTACAGCATCCCGGGGGCTACATATACTTTCAGATGCTTCCTGTAGTCATGCCACACTGGGTAACTTCATTTAACATTAGTCAGTGCTCTTGTGACAGTGCTGCACCAGCTCAGAGGTGCTCACCTGGGCTGGAAGCTGGGAGGGTCCCTGGGTATGTCTTGCCCAGCAGTGAGCTGCTCCTGACAGGCAGGAACACACTGGAAGCAGAAAGGCAGCACTGGCTGCACCCAGCTAACCCAGCACCAAGGGCAAAGGGAGACAGAAGGACTTTGAGCACACAGGGAGAAGTAAAAACATTAAATTAAAGCAACACTTATTGGTTGGCTATGAGAGGCCACAAGAAAATTTCATTTTTTTAAGTTTTTATTTTTCTTATTTCTGAAGGAAGTTATTTCTGTTTGCGAAAACTTGTTCTTAAGACTTGAAAAACACTTGGACCCAGAATCTGAATAATGAAAAACAATCTGTAATCAATAGGTACAATATTCTAAAGCCTTTATTTCTTTGTTTATTTTTTAGGGGTTGTTTGGGGGTTGATTTTTTTACTTTTTTTGGCAAGAACAGTCACAAAACTGATCCTGTCAAATGAAAAAATTGTTTTTTCAAATTTATAATACAATTAAAGCAGACTTCCTACTGGCATAACCTTATCTTCACTTAAGCCAATGTACACCAGTATCAAATGACACTTGGACATGCTCATCAATAATGAACAGCAATCTGAACGTCATGTTCAGGAGACAAGCTAAATTAAACATAGAGAGCAAGCTACTATATCAGCCTTCTTCAGAAATATTAATTTTGTTAGTCACTTCAATTTACAGCAGTGTCAGTAGCAACAATTCTACTTTTATTCTATCCTGCAACTTGACAAGGAAAGGAAATAGGAATAGAGCTCAAATGTCACAATGGGAAAGAGAGTTATTCTCTTTTCCATTGCTTTCTGTTGAACTTTCTTTCCAAGTGGAATTGTGCCACTTCTTTCCTTAAACATGGCATCCCACATGGGAAAAGTGTGCAGCTGAAGTGTTATCATCTCTGATAAGGATAACTATTTTATTTGCTTTATTAATATTATTCCTATTGGTATGGTAAATCTCAGCTCTTAATTCTTGTTCAGCTCGTGACCTGCAATGCCATACACACAGATTATTTCAAGAGCATTATCTACTCCTGTATTACCAATACTGACCCTTTCTATTTAAAGGAAAATACCAGCATTTTCCTTTGCTGAGTTTCCCCAGTTTGATTATAGGCCACTCATGGTATTCTCTAGGTACTATTTGCAAACAATTACATGCTCTCCTGACACTGTATCAGTCATATTCTGACTACCTTGCTTATGAGTGCTGTAATAGAAGCATCGAGATATTTAAAAACATATGAAAACTACTCCTTTTCCCCTAAGTCAAGGCCTGCCATACCACAGAAGAAATTTTTTATAAATCTATTGACTCATATTCTGTCAGAAAAAATCATTTCAGAGTAGTGTATGTTCTATAAACTCACTCCATGTGTACACAGAAGAAAATCACGTTATCAGACACAGCCTGTAATATACAAGTATTATTTGAATGATGCTTTGAACAAAGGAATTCCATTTTATATTGATGGAAAGGCAGGGGTGGGAGGTGGATGGTGGTGGAAAAACAATGCTTCTGAGCCTTTCAAGATGCATAATATCTGTTATTAATTTTTAAGGTAAAAGTGCAGATAATGCAATGAGTTTATATGCTGTAGACGTGAGCCCCAGCTGCTTGTTCTAAAACTGGTTTATGATATCATACACTAACTTTTCTGCCAGTTCACTCTTCTCTGAATATGTGGAAACCCCAAACCTTCCATTTCCAAAGCATTTTTCAATGGGGTTGTATTTAAAGTTCACTTGAGTACTCTCTATTGATAATTACTGCCAATAAAATTCTAATTTTCCGATGTAAAAGTAACTTAAAGTCTCATATCTTCAATTTTTTTCCACTCAAATAGCTCAACCAGAAAGCAACTTTGCGAATCTTTATGACACATAAAACTCATCTACACTTGCAGTTTCTTGGTCATCTGGAAATTCAGGTGAGAACAGCTGCAAAAAAGAAGGTGGCTGCTGGTTTGTTAAATGATTTCATGAGTGTGTTGAATGACATTTCCGTGGAAGTTTACCCCATTTTTAATCAATTGAGAAAGTGTGTTTTCTTTGAGTATGCAAACAAAGTCTTTTGCACAGAGTAAAATGTTCATCCAAAGTCTCTGTTCTCCCACCACAGAAATACCACAGAGCATGATTTTAATTAACTTAATCACCACTGTTCCAAAACTTACCTTCACTGGTGTAAAGGTCAAGCAGCATTTCACAGACGACGCTTCTTCTAAGTTAAGTGAATACAAATAAGGCTTTGAACGAGAACGCTCAATCACTGCCAAACAAAATCCATAATCAAATTACAGATGCTATGGCATGAAATAGCCACTTTACAAAAGTTGCAGTATTTCAAAGTGATTTCCAGTATCAAGTATCTATCTACATATTTTCATGGTAAGCATTTCTCACAAATTTACAGTGGAATATAGTATCTCCCATAAGGATTCTGAAGGTAATTTTGGGCAGTATTATTCACCAGCAATTTTCATGGAAGTTATTCATTTGGAAGAACACAATATTTCAGACAAAAAAAAATCCAAAATCAACACTGTCCTTTACCTTTGAATAAAAGTGTTAGGCTAAAATAGTTAATTGCATAATCAATTAATACCACAGGGATAAAAATAGTTGGCTGAAACTTGTTTTGTTTAAATTACTTTTAGGCATAATCTACATTTCCAATAAGGCTTGCTTCATTTCTCAGACTTGCATGTTCAATTTTAAGGTACTGGCAAAAGCACAGGTTTCCAGCAAAGGCAATATTCCTCCAAAATTAGTATCCATCATGGAACACCAGGAGTATTCACCCAGTATTCATCATTTCAGTACTGAACCCGACTGGATGTCACAGAACTGGTTTCAAGCATAAACTCTGATCCAGAGATCATGTGCAATGAGTCTGATCCCATGCTGGCTACTTGCCTGATGTAAAGAGCCTTACAGTTCTTTTCCAAGTTAAGATGACTGACTAGGAGCCCCCACATTCCCTTCTCATGGTAAGAAAACCCTTCTAATTTTGGGAGATATTTTTTTTTACATTGTACACATATAGTTCAACATAAAAATACAACTAAATTTTATAATACTGTCTTGCAAAAGAAACAGTCTTGATTTCCTGAGTTTGCAGCTTTGCTTATAAGGCCTCTTGTACCTGCAAAATTCTCTAATGAATAATGATGGTGGAACATCCCAGGAGATGCCATGACTGAAGTAGGAAAGCCATGAGCAACAATGTGCAGGATAAGAATCTGCTTAGTTCTACCAAACAAAAAAAGAATTCAATTCCACTACTGCCCCAAAAACTTCCTGAGCTGAGCATTCATGCAGAACAGAGGCCCTGCCATCAACCTGCAGACACCCTGTCCCTTTGGGAAAAAGAAAAGCCTGAACCCATATAATGGTGATGAAATAATCAAAGGGTAAACGTTGTCAAAAAGTGGGTATGAGCCCATGAATAGGAAATTAATACAATTGTTTGGCTTTGTTTCTTTGGGTTTTTTAATATTTTATTTTCACTGGTGAGAGGGTATTCAAATTATTCTACTTTAGCAACTATGGGGAAAAAATGGGGAAAATAAATCTATAGGCAACCTGACATTTTCCAAATATTTATTTTTGTCAAATGACATAAACAAACCAAAATGTGTCCTCTTAATTTATATTATGCAACACTTATTTTAAAATAATTGTTTTGGGTTTTCTTATATCAGAAAATTTGGCTACCAGAAACAGTCTGACAGATTTTCTCTCTTTCATTTAATGAAAATTCTGATATAGCAAAAGGAAATACCTGAATTGTCTTCAGTTTTCAATTTAAATTCCCTACAGTTAGAAAAATCAAACTCCACTCTGGTACATGATTTTCCTCTGTTCTGCAGCAAAAATGGAATTGATTTTGTAGCGCCAACATTAACATTTGGATATTCAAATGTTTTCTGTAAGTTTAAAGAAGAAAAATGGGTCAAAGCACTGTGAAGTCAAGTTTATAATTGAATATAATGTAAAATATAGTTGTGCAAGATTCATAATTTATAACACAATAACAGTATTGGTTAACCAATAGTCTCACATAAAACTTATCTTTAAAGTCTTTTCAGGACACAAAATAGAAGAGTGTAGAATTTAATATCAAGTCTAGTTACACCATCAGAAAAGTTTTCAACAATCAGTAAAGAGACCAGTGACTTATTTTTCCTGTATTGTATTTTTTGCTATAACTATCTTAAGAAATCCTCTCCTTTTTAACATACTTATTCCAGATTGTCAAGTTCAAAAAACTAAAGCTGTCAGCTATCATTTAGTGTAACTGTTACATGTCCATTTGGGTTTTAATATATCTTCCTAAGTTCATCTCTGATAGTTTTCTAGGGAAGTTAGTTTAGGAAGAAAAGAAAAAAACAAAGTAGAGAGGAGCCATTTTGACATCTAGATAAAGCAAAATATTTAACCCATCTTACCAATTGCTACAATTTCTTCACACTTACCACGTTAATGCCTATTTCAGAGATCTCTGTAAATCCAGTAATCCTAAGCAAGAGTTCTGCTGCATTCCTCACTGCTACCTAAGTGAAGGGATAACACTGGGATTGTGGACAAGGTCATTTTAACATATCTCATCAAATCTGTCATAATTACATGAAAAAAAAAACTAACACAAAAAAAATACAGATACAGACCAGAGAGAGTCAGCATAAATTGCACTGAAAATATGAAAATAACTCTGCCCTTATAATATAATGCATTTTTGCTGCAGAAGTATGAAGAGATAAAGTAAATGCCTTCACTTTCTAGAACATATATATACAGATTCCAGTGATATATGGCTTCAAATCACACATTTGTGGCATAGCACATCTGGGACAGATATAGCTAGACAGATATAGCTGTTAATTAAAAATACAGAACAAAAATTAAAACAAGAAAACATAAAAACCACAACCCAAAGTTGTAAGAAAGACCAGTGACCAGTATTCCCCAGTTCTGCAGACAAAAATAATATTGCAGGAGGCTGTGTTACTAGAATTAACAGTTTTTTCCAACAGGAGAAATCTGTGTTCAGCAACTGTGAGGATTGGAATGTGTATCACAACACACATTGCTTGACAAGTGCTGGTACAATGTAGGCACTACTGTTCTGGGGAATATTAAATCTGTTGTAAAAATGGGAAAAAAATAAATGAATACTAGGTTTAACAAGGATAATATACACAGCCCCAGAAGATGGTGAATCCAGGATCAGTCAGAAATGGTAGCAAAGTTCAGGCCCTTGATAGCAACCTTTTTCCCAATCTCACTTACCTCAGGAAGCAGGCATACATAAAATAAAATATGCTACATGTTTATTGTACACCTACTATCACAAGCAAATCTATTAGTAGAGCCATCTCTGAGAAAACCACAAAAAGAAGTCAAGAAATTAAAAACATTAGAGTATTCCAATCCTGCCTCACCACAGATTACAAAAAGTGCAGGTATGTCTACATTATCTAGTAAAGAAGAATCACACATTACTTCCAACAGCTTGTCAGTGGTATAATATGATCAGCTCAAACTGAGAGGCTGCTTTGATACTTCTGATCAGGGCTGAGACAAAAAAAAAAAAAAAAAAAATAGGTTACAGCAGTAACGATCTGCTGCAAGAAAACCTGATCCTTAAAAAGCATTAGAACACTGGAAATAAAATCCAAGATGCATGAATGTACACACATAAACACATGGGATAACACTCAAAGAGAAAAGTTCTTCCAATTTTGAAATACCTCCACTTTTTTATCAAAAGTCATGTATGTCTTTGGAGTGAAAGAGATTTTGAGATCAGCAATGCCTCCCACAGGAATCACTCCTACAGAGGGGGTGATTTTCATTCCAGGCAATGGGTTCGAGTCGAGAACCTTCACAAACACAAACAAGAAACATACTGAAAAAGGTGTTTGAATTTATTTGCTTTGGTTGTTGTTGCTTTATTTACACCAATACATCTATCCTAAAGATTTTATATTCTTACAAGGAGAACCTTCATAGCATATAATGCTAACTTGGACATAGAAGTTTGGGGGAAAATGCAAGTAAACAAAATAAAGTAACAGATTTCTAAACATAACTGTCAGTTTCTACTATGAAATAATTTTTGTCACCAATTGGAAACTTGGAGTTCTGAGTTTTGGGTTGTTTTTATTAAGTTATCAAAATTAAGACTATCTATCTATCAAAATATTCCATAAAACATTTTTTTCATTGACAAATAAATTCATCACTTCTTTTTTGACATTTACAGTAAGATGGGACACAGAATCCAAATTCTGTATAGCTCAGTAATAATACCAGAAGTAAATACTCAGTTTACCCACAGTCAGCAAAGACAAAAAAGAATTTGTTCTTTTCTAATACACTCCTAACTAAGCTTTTTAAAGTATAGCTACACAAGTGATAGTGACCAAGACCAACCATCTATGTCTTGGCTTGGCTAAGAGTAATTCTGGAGGCTAAAAAGGCTGGCTGTGTTTGTTTCTGTTACTGGCTATGCTGATTTTATCCTTTCAGGCCCAGCCTCCAAGACTATGATACTACTTGTTATTCAATACTCAATTGATAAAAGAGAAATCTGGTACAAATCAAATGATCATGTTTCTCAGTACTGTAATAATGCAGTAACAAAAACTCTGAGGATTTTATTAAAAATTATTTTCCTTCACTAATTACAACAATTATCCTGTGATCAGCAAAACTGATGAGGTTAGGTTTCCTACTAATTTATGTATTATGTCTTTAGCCACTCTGGCATCCATGTCATCCTTTCATCAATTCACTACACAGCCCCTCTTGCCCCTGGATGTTGGTTTAGCAAAGTCATCCATGTGCTGTGACTGCTCTGGGTCCCTGCATGCACTGACTGGCAGCATGGGTAGGATGACCAGCCAGTTTGCTCTGTCTCTTAATGTAGGAAAACATCCAATAAATGTTTTTCCATAGGGTACCCCAGAATGGGGTTCTACCCTCACCCCTGGCTCTCAGGAAACTGCCAGAATCATTTAGGCCATCACAACTTTGCTTGTCTTTTGTCCCATCTACCTATCACGGCAAATTTGACAGAGGGACAGAATTCCTATTTACATCTTTTTTTTTTTTTCCAGAAAACATCACAAAAACCTAAATAGGTGCATATTTAATAACTGAAAACACAAAACCATAACATGATCTGATAAAATTAACTCCCTTCTGCTCCTCAACCCAAGGAATTAAGTGAGCTAGAAATAATTTTCTCTTACTTGGAAGTATGCATGGTTGGATCCTGTGTTTAGAATACGGGCTGTTTTACAAGTAGTGAAACCAATTGGACTATGAGTGAAGGATATACTTTGAGCCAAAAACTCAACTTTAGCAGCACCAAACTATTAAAAAAAAGAGAGATAGAACAACAAGCAAAGCATATAACATATTCCTAAGTACAAATAAATAATTCAGTCTATTTTTTTATTACATAATGAGCTAATATAGTTGTGCAAATACATAAATTGGAAGTATTCAAATAGGAAAACACAGCTGAAGTGTGAGACAATTTGCTCAATATACTGAACTTATCTAGATTCAAATCAGTCAAACAAAAAGTCAAACAGACTCAACCATACAGATATTTCTGGACTAATTTCAAGACCAATAAAAATATTTTAATTAAATTAAATTTAACAGCACAAACTCCATTAACTCTAAATGTGTGATCAGGACAAGACATTTCACAGATATTAATAGCACTAGAAATGCAAATATTTTAAATTACACACATCCTGGTTTGCATATGGCAAACTTCCAAGACTTCAAAAGAAGAGGAAGAAAAGAAAAATAGCTGCTGGGAAAAAAACAAACAAACAAAAACAAACAAAACAAAAAAACAAAACAAAACAAAAAAAAAAACACAACAAAAAACCAAAAAACAGGCTTATCAAAAGAAACAGAAAACTTTTCCTGGCTCCTCATAGAAGTTCTAGAACATGTAGGCAGTAGAATAGAATAGAGTGAAAAAAAAAATATTCTTCATATTCTCTGGTATGCAACATAAGACAACAACTAACCAAAGTTGCATGTCACTGTTTAGAAGACTACCCAGAACAGTGTTCCTCAAATACCATGTTTAAATAATATCACAAAATTAAACTAAGAGTCTGTTGTTACCTTGAAACTCTGAAACATACCTTCCCACACACACCTAGATTTTTATTCCTTTAACAAATAATGTGTATCTAAAAAATTGTCATATCACCTCTCAACCCTTGTTCAGTTAAACTAGGCAAGCCAAGCACAGTAATTAGCCCATAATGTATAAGGACCATTAAGCTGTGATACCAAAGGAAGAATATCATCAAAAGCAAGAAAAAGGTAAATGGTCTTTGCCTTGCTTCTCCATCATGTCTTTGGAGCATATTCTTTAGTTCAATTTCTCAAGTAAAAGTCAAATGAAACTAAAATATTTTAATACAAAAATAGGTTATAACAGAAATGTATTTTAAGTATTACTTGTTTAAAGAAATCCACACATTTTTCTTCTCCAAAGCTGCTGCATGAATTGTTACCTTTGCAGAACATTTCAAGTTAACTGGATTTCCTCTGCGCACACATAAGATGAATTGTCCTGTTTCTGGAGTGTTGAACCCTGGATGCCAAACAACTTCACACTCCACATCACTGTAGGCCTCCACAAACCCTGAATATATGTACATAATTTAGATGTTGTAGCATACACATGTACAACTGTCAAATTACATTGTATAATTAGAAATAACCTTCTATTACTGAATATAAGCCCACATTTCTTAGCTGTTGAACAGTCTGATGAATTAGGTGAAATTAGGTTTTGGATTCTCATGAGCACTGCATAATCCCTGTATTTGTATCCTGCAGTAAAACACAATCAATGCTTACTGGTATTTTTAGCCACTAATTACTCTAATAGCCAACATTAAAAACAAAAACAAAAAAAAAGAACAGACTTTCTTTCTTGCAGAATAGCAACTTGGGAAAAGATCATATATACTTCTTTGCTTGCAATTGAGTTTGAATTTGTATTAGCAGAAATATCTTTTCTCAAAAATCAGAGCACCCCAAATCTAATATAGTTAGCAGTTTGTTCTTAAATAATGGACCTCCAATATACCCCTGCAGAATACTTCTTTTCAAAGAGAAGAAGATAAAAGAAGGTCCCTTTTACACTGTAAGAAGTGTACACACATCTAACAAATACTGATACATGATGCAAATGCAGACACTAATCTCAGACTGAATTCCATTTCTGTTATTCATACTTCATCAACTTTTCAGCAGCTTCATTCAATGCTTTTGGAAAATTTCCTATCCTGATGAGCTGCAGGATGTTGCTGCCCCACTCTTGAAATGTCAGCAATCTGTGCTGAGATAAATGTTTACACAAGCACTGCTGGCTGGGCATGGAAGCAGGGAGCTGGACTGAGCATGCATTCAGGACAGGGCTTACACAGAGAATGCTGCTGTGCTGCTAAGCTGTGACCTGATACTGCTTTTGGGACACACTGATATCAACAGAAACCCAAAAATACAGTTGATAGCATCAGAAAAATGTTCTTCATATTTAATACTGTTGACATATACATACACACACTGTATTTGCATAGCATACCTTTGGTTGGCTTTATAGTAAATGCAGATTTTCTATCTCCAGTTACAGGTCTCCAAGTAAAGCTAGCAGGATGGTTTCTGGGATTGCATACTGTGACAGTGTTTCTAAACTCTGTCCCTGCTAGGCAGCCAGGAACAGGATTCAAAATCAATTCCCTTGTAGACAGCTGAAGTTCAATAGGCACTGCGTGTGCCATTACCAGCACATGTCCAAAGTGTCGGTTGTTTATTTTGTAATTGAAAGAGCTGTAACATAAAAATATTTCTCAATATTTTTATGCATTTATTATGTTACAATCAGAGTAAAATTTACATTAAATATAACCACTAGCAAGAAAATACTTAACAACTGAGTGTGAATACACAGTTAAGACTGTTGACAGAAAAGTTTGCAATTGTATCGTATACTACTTAAATCATGCCAGAAGTGAAGATCATCCTAAAGGATGATCAGCCTCACACTCATTTCAACATTAGAAAACAAGAATTCATACCAGCAGGCTAGAGAACAGGTTTTTTTGTACATTTTCCCATAGTCTGCATCAAAAGACTCAAGCATGGATGCAAGTGATGCAATACTAGGCTCAAGAGAGAACAGTACTTTCCATAAAAGTTTCTCCTAGCAAATATACCATATAGCAAACTTTTTTCCCTGATGCACCTCTAACTACATAAGGCTTTTTATAGTACAGACTTTTGTTTGTGGTTTGAAAAAAAACAAGAAACAGTTCTGTACTAGAAAAATTTTGCAACATCAAACTACATTGATTATTGCAATGTCACTATAGATGAGCATACACCATTAACAAATATAATGACTGAACTTTAAAATCAACCAGGTGATTTTTAAAAAAAATTTACTGCTGCCAAGAAAATGTGTAAATCAAGACAAATATAAAAATACTTACGTTTTAAATGGTCCAACAGTGGTTGTCTCAAACACAACTGGAATATGAGTTTTTGTCAGAGGAGGCACCACCTGAGACAATGGGGATGTCTCCTGCAATTCCGCAACTTCAATCTCAATTTGTATCCAAATATGGACTGACAAGTTATTGATGATGTGCAGTTCTTTGGTTGTTGTAGAATACACACAAACATCACCAAAATCTATAGTAGAAGGACCTGAATTATATAAGAAATAAGATCCTTAACATTAAAAGTAAAAAGCCAATGTAAAGAAACATAACCACTAAAATATTATGATCAAATGTTTTAATTCTTCAAATTACAAACGTAGCTACAAAAATGCTGTAGTGGAAGAAATTATCACTAAAATGTGGAAGTAAATATCATTGATGTTCTGTGAGTGTTTTCAGCAGTACAAGTCAGAAGCCAGTAACATTTATTTTTTAATTGTGTTGTTTTAGTCAATTGGTAAAATAGAAATCAATGTACTCACTACTAACAGGACTATTAATAACCATAAATACTTCTTTTTGTTAAGCAGATATTTAAAAGGACAAATTACCACCAATTCAGTGGAAGTTTATATATGCAACCTGTTAGTTTACTCCCTGATATGTGACCATTTGGTTTAATAGTTCATGTCATGTGATGGACACAGAATTACTTCACTACCTAGTTTACTGCTATCACTAGTTTTTAAGCTGTTCTATAAACTTGAGTGCACATGGCACTAATCACATATCTTACAAAACTGTCAGTATTTATTGAATTATTATGTTTATCTTGTTCTACCTTTCCCCAAGTATTTCAGTTTACACAGCTACACTATTCAAGTTCTGGCTCGACTGAAAATTCAAAAAAGCCCAGAAAGCACTGAAAATTCTCTTTTTGCTGCAAAAAAAAATTTTACTGAAGAAAAGTTGACATTAAATTAGACCTGTAGCAGTAGCAAGTGTTGTTAGTAAGTCACTAAGAAGTATTAGAAAGTGTTACTCCCCGTCATAGAGCATTGCCCTGAAATTATTTTGATAGAGGATCCTAAAGTTTTAGTTTTAGTTTTTAGGGGGCATCAATCTTCACTGTTAATTCCCAGAAATATTCCAAGCACTTCCATGAATCTTGCTGATATTAATGTTGGTCCAGGTACTATCCACTAACAAGGCCTAAGGGTATGAGCAACTATCACACTATGCTGTGGTGATTTCTCTGTACATGTTCATACCTAATCATATCTCAGTATTTGCTGAGAATTACAAAGCTTTAGTGAAACACTACTGTAGGTCTCAAGATGCCTACCAAATTAAACTGTTTTCTAGTTAGGGTGAACAACTATAATCATAAATTGTGTTACTATACATAAGTGCTTTTATAACAACTATATGCATTTAGCAACCAGATTAAGAGTCTTACCAATGAATATTTGATGAAGCTGTTTGTGTGTTAAAGTTAGACTACAATCTTCCTTTTCCTGGGTAGAAGATGGCACAGGACTAAGCCAGCTCCAAACCTGTGATAAGGACAAAACACTTCCTCAGAGCAGGATCAAAATATTTATGATTTTTTATATGGTAAACACATTATGCACAGATACTACTCAAGTGTTTCACTTACTCCTTTGTTTCTAGATTTAGAAGCAATTGCTGCCAATTTTCGACTACTTAACATGCAATTGTCATCTAAAGGAACCGTTCTGGGCTGTGGCTTCTCCTTGAGAAAATCTGTGATTGAGATGTTGGGTGACTGAAGACCTCCAGCTGGTTTAATGCCTATGCTCACAGGATTGTTACTAATATAAAACTGCCTGAAGGGAAGGAAAAAAAAAAAAAAGATGAGCATTTCATGATCTACACATTAAATTATTTAATATTTTTAAACAAAACAATATTTAATATTTTAAGTAGGAATATTTCATTATTTTAAAAACCTTCAAGCACAGAAAATACCTCAAAAACAATTCCATTGTTTTGGTTTTTACTGTGAGATAAGTCTAGAGGACCAGTCAGATTAAAGGATCACATCTGCTTCAGTCCACAGAATATATAATAATTTACCTACTGAACCCATCACCTGGGATGAGTTAGACAACCTAGCTCGAAATACGTATTTAACATATAAAGAGAATTCAAAACAATCAACATTATGTTTTTTCTTATTAACCATAACCAAGTATTCTTAAAACTTGACACCTTATTTTAAGTTTACTTTAAGCTTAATTTCAAGTGCCCTACCTCTATCCCTACATTTCACGCAGGAAGTAAATTCTATGTGTCTAAATACTTGAAACAAACAGGTTTTGAATTCATTATAAATTAAAGTCCCAACACCATAAGCATATTGGCATGGGAATAATTTAGTATATGATCAGTGCCATTAAGTTAATTCTGCACATATATTCACGTATTTTGTGTATGAGCCTGAAGTATTTATTTACCCTTTAAACCAAGTCTTACCTAACAGCCTCTTTCTCTAAACGACGCTGTCTCAAACGGGAAATGAACTCTACATAGTGTTTCTTATTTTCTTCTCTTAACAGTCGTTCAGAGTCAGTAT
Organism: Muscicapa striata striata; assembly: GCA_030060385.1. NCBI lineage: Eukaryota > Metazoa > Chordata > Aves > Passeriformes > Muscicapidae > Muscicapa > Muscicapa striata. The sequence goes on along the minus strand of JAREIS010000117.1, from coordinate 1,643,116 downwards.
AAGCAAATTCTGGATCTACGTAATTATATCTCTCAGTCTTTGTGAAAATAGTCCTAAATATTTAAAGAGAATTGTAGTTTCATTACACATGTAGAATGATACTGGGTCTTGTTAGAATGAAAATGTAATCGATTTTGATACATATATATTTCATTCCAAACATTCTTTTTATCACAGATTATTATTAATATTTGACCTTGTAAAGTCAATCATAAAAATGAAATATTTCAAGTGTAATAGCTACATTTGTAGTTTCACATAAGAAAACTCAATAAATTTATGTGCAAGAGACTCAAGAATGCAATGAATTTTAAAGTACTTTCAGCCTGGAAAAAACCCAGTGAACTGTCAAATGAGTAACCAATCTTGATCTACTGTATGATATACATAAATGTGTGGGTTTAAATATTAGATTCACATAATTTTTACCTGTACTTTTTGTTCCATTGACTAGGCCTTAGGCTGGCTGCACGATCATTAGGAAAAGCTATAAGTGCATCATCCTTACAATTCCTGTTTTTCCAGTGAGTATGAATTTGTGTTTGGGTTGATTTAAGGATTGCCACAGGTGCTGTATCACTGAGCTGTCCTGTGCCACGAACTACAAACTGTCCAGTTGCATTGGAAATCAAGGGTGTTAGACCTTAAAATTCAAATAAAACATAAACTAATATTTTCTAAACCAAATTCAAAGTCTTAGAAAATATATCTAATTTACAATGGTCTACCCAGCAGCATGACAGTCAGTTGGCCATCCCATAGTGGTTTTGCTCAGCTAAGAAGGAAGAAGCCATTCACATCATGCCAAGAGCCAACTACTTCCCTTGGCCTGGATCACACAAATATCAGAGCTCAAACCAGCTGTGTCCAGCTGTGATGCTATGTCTTGCACAGACACATCATCAGACACTCAAAGCTGCCCGTCACAAAACCAATCACAGTGTCCTAAAGCTTGTCTTAAGGGCTGCAAATAGAGGCTTGAATTTTGACAAAACCTCCCAAGCTACAACAACTAAAAAGACAGCTCAGATTTCTTTCACTCTAGTTTTAGAAAAGCACGTATACATGAACATTAAAGAGAAAACTATGGCAGAAACAAGGTCAAACTTCAACTGCCCATTCTTCCCTAGCCTGCAGAAAAAAAAAAAAAATTATCATTAAACATTTTTTTTATCCACTTTAGCCTTACTTTAATCCACCAACAAAAAATCAAAAACTACTTTTCATCTTCTAAGTCATAGGAGTGATTACAACTTTCACTGGCCAGAAAGGCAGTTTTTAAGAAGCTTCATTCCAGTCTCTCCCCTGCCTTCACCTGAATACAGAGATACTAGTACACATACTCATATACTGGGAGAAGATAACAGGAAGATATAGAACCATCTAGAAAAGGATCTGGAAAGAAAAATCATTTTTCTTCCACACTTCAATGAAGCTTAAAAGCAAAACATAGATATCCCTCATAACATTTTTATAAACCTGCAAATGGGACCAGAACAGGGACATTAATAGAGCAAATGGTAGACAAGAGCATGTAGAAAGCCTGAAAAACTTGAATATCACATTAAATCTTTAATCCAAAAAACCTGCTACTTCTAATTGGGTTTCTGATGCAGGAAAACTGAAGGAGCTCTAGATTTCAAATACAAAACAAAGAAATTGCCAAACTTCAGTTTCTCATCAAGCCTTGAATTGGAAATACCCTCCTGAAAGCAGCAGGAATGCCCACTGGCTTATCAATCACACAGGTACTTGTAGGAAGAACAACATTTTATGACTTTCCAGTAACTTCCACTTTTTACTCCCCCACAGTGGAAAAAATGGGTGTTGCCTTCCTGTTTCTCATCAGGGAGTACATCCTCAAAGCTGGCAGCAGCTTAAGAGAACTCAGTTCTCCTCATGACCCACACACAGCCACCACATACATCCACCACTGCACAGGTCAGGCAATTGCACTGGTGCTGCAGAGGCTGCAGTATATTTGATGTTAGGAAAAAAAATCATGTTTGCCATGACAGGTTTATAATCCAGTGACAGTTTCATCAAATCTCCTGCAAAGTGGTTGTTCATGGAAAACATTTGGAAGACAAAGAACAAAATATAGGCTAATTATTGCATATCCTGAAAGACTCTTGATGCTGGCACAGGCTTCACAGGATTGGAAGAGTCAGTGGACACAGGACTGGTAGCAGGCTGTATGAACTGGCAAATTCTTCTGGCAGTATTAACTTTGAATCAATAAAGAACATCCTGTTATCTTTCCTAGTTTTTCCTGTCCTTCACATATCTCTCAACTTACTTCTGAAACATCTTAGCAATGTGCAGCAGCATCAGTTGCAATAACTGAAGCTTATAAAAGTCAGATAATCATATGATGAAAGTCTATGCTTTAATAGCTCAATTTTTGATACAATTATGGGAAGGTGTACCATTATTTTAACCTTTGTTTTGCAGTCTTATAGGACGTCATACAACTGAGCATTCCCTCCAGTCCCAAAGAGATATTACTTTTTACAAGAAAGTTAAAAACAGCAAAAAAAAAATCTCCTTTAAAATGCTAAGAATGTGCTTTCAAAACATTTTATCACTTGCTACTTAGTTTTTAGCATCTTACCTGGATTAATTGTAAATACAACGCTTTTTCGTTTGGATTTGCACACACCACGTAAGGTCAAATATATTTGATGAAAGGATTTTGTGGATGTCTTCAAAACATCTACATTACTTTTATCTACTCCTGCACCAATGATATCAATAATTTGCTTCATCTCAAATGTTCCAATTTGATGTGGAGAAAATGAAATCATCACTTCCTGGAAAAGAAAACTCATTATGAGACATATGAGAATAAAGAGTCAAGTTTTGTGAAATTCTCTATATGATTGAGTCCCTGAGTCACTTCTTTCCACACTTACCTCTAAAAAAAACTTGGGCTTGCAGAATATGCCAAGAGGAACATAAAAATTAGCAATATAAGGTAACATAAAAATGTGACACATCAGAACACAACAAAGTCTCATTTGTTCACTTCTGTGAACTTTTGTGCCCTGACTTACTGGTTTGTAAGTATATTTTACTTATTTGACATCTTTGACTTATTATTTGGAAAATTTCTTCCATTAAAAAATTTTATCTTACTTGAATATTTGTGATTTACTGAAACAAATTTTTAAGTATCCTTCAAAAATGTTTGGCTGATATTAAAAGCCACTGCTACTGAAATGAAATTCCTCTGGTTTACTTTCAAGAAATTCCACTGCTAACCACTATATAATAAACTGCACAGTTACATAACTTAAGACAAAGAGAGGGACTTACCTTTTCAGATTTTTTTTTAAGTTTTCCTCTTCCAGGAGAAACGCTGAAGTGAGGAGTCTTGCGGAAGCGGAACATTACTGGAAGGATCTCAGATTCATTTTTCATTGTGCACACAACTTGTGTTTGTTCACCAAAATAACAGTCCTTAAAATTAATTACTGTTCCTGGCTTGAAAGTTAATAACACAGGAAACCCAGAACCCATCAACGCTAAGTCCACCTGACGAGAATTATTTCCTGGATTAGACAAACACAAACAAGCAAATAAACAAAATCCCTCCCACAACTATTATCTCATTAACAGAAAGGTCATGCTGTAGTTGTACAGTCACAAAAACAAAACAATACAAAAACCAGTATGTTTTATAATACAGTTTTTATAAACCTAACACAGAGATCTTTACTTCTAATAGCTGATAATGCATTCCCTCAGTGAGGAAGCTGAGGATGATCAAATATGCACTTGAAAACACACAAAACATATTCAAAAACTGTTAGTGACTTGCAAATGGCTGGGGGTATTTTATTTCCTTCAAATACTTGCATTTATAATCATTATAATTTATAATTAAGTGATAGGTGTTCATTCATGACACACATAAATCCCTCCTTTCTACTCACTCACTGTTCAAAAAGCTTTTAGTGCCGAAGCATTCAAGATGCAAGTTAATTTATTTGTGTTGATATAAACAAACAAACAAAAATAGCAGATTTCCCATAAAACTATTAAGACAAGCAAGATTTTTTTTTTAAGTTCAAAAAGATCAAGATATACAATTTTATCATCCATATATACATTTCTGATGGCGACTATACATTTCTAACATACTTTTGGTTGCAGTGGCATCACCACTGAGGTTCTGCAGACAGTCACCTCTCATCCCAACAGTTTCAAAACTCAGAAACAGGACATAATCTTGAATCAGTGATGTGTCATTCACTTCAAAGTCTCTTTCAAATTTTCTGTAAGAGTCACAATCTTGAATTAAAAGATGGGGGAAAAAAATAAACCTCCAAACCCAACCCACTAAAAAATCAAGGCATATTTTTGAAGGTCTGGCTTTGTTGTCAGTAACAGCTTGAACAAATTATCTTTATACTTCCTTTCAGAAAATGCAAACAGTAACAAATTTAAGCTCAACATCTGTGTGCTTGTTATCCTGGTAATTTGATATCTTTTCCAGTCTACAACAGTTTTCTAAACTAATATCACATGTATAAAAACTACCTGTGTTGAGTTTCAATAAAGGAAAATGGCAAAACACATTTGCTTTTGCTTTTTCTTATCCAAGAAGAAATGTTTATGTTTAGTTTTTGCTTTTTGTTTGGGTTGTTTGTTCTTTAATGAGATGACAGCTTTCTGAACTGCTTCACTCTCTTGGTGGTTAATATATGGAAAAATCTAAAAAAATTCTTTTTCTCACAAAACCGTCTTAACCAGTTCTTGGTCCAAATACACCATTAGGGCATTGTCAAACATAAAATCATAGAAACACTTCAGGTTTTCTTTTCTTATTCGCAGAATCACATCAAGAAATTTCTTTTGACACACATAAGTACATAAGAAGTTAGTAAGAAATAATTTGCAGATTAACTAAAAATTATTTTCTCTAACACAGCTCTTGCAGAACAGTGTAGACCAACCAACTTGAGTGTGTGTGTATGCATTTAATTGGTGTCACTCACTCACTCTGGACTAAAGCAGAGTGTAATCAAAGTTTTCTCATAAGGCAGCAAAGTTCCTTGATTGGGAGCACACAAGACCAAGCTGCAAACATCTACATCTTTATTTTTCAGCCTTAAGTCATGTAAAACAGCATCTGTATTCCCCTGAAGATCTGTCCCCTAAAAAAAAAATCAAAATACAGAATAGTTCAGCCTGTTCTGCTTTCTCTTTTATGTTTTTTTTCCTACACATACATTTCCATGTACAACAAATAGAAAGACATAACAGAGAAAATAGCAGTCACATAGTTACAAAACACTTGGCTAATTTATCAATTTTTAAATCAATTTCATGTCAATGTCTTGAATTCTTTTTTAAATATGATTCTCAGATTATTTCACTATCAGAAAAACAAGTGAAACCACAGATTATTAATATCTTAGAACTCAAATTGTATTTTGATAATTCCTAGTAAATAATAATTGAAAACCTCAATTCTAGAGTTGAATTGAAATAAAAAACATGTTGGTTGGACAGAGGTTTCAGAAAGCCTATTGATCAGGAAATAGTATGACATGAATGTTGAGAAACAACGCAAAAGCAGAAATGAAAACAAGTTTTCAAATAAAATAAAACCAGAGCAGTTTCTTACCATCTCTCCGCCAATGGCATCTTCTTCCAGTACTGCTACCCAATCCATAGACTCAGGGCTTTCATTGTATAAATGTATTTGTTCTGTCTTTGAAGTCCCAAAGTAAAGAGGTCCAAAGTTAATGCATTTCAGTACTTTTCCACAAGACACTCCAAGAACTTTAAGAACTGGTTCAACCACAACACCTTTGATCCATACTTCGGTGCAGCCACGACTTTCCAACTCCACTCTGCCAATAAGAGCAGCAAGCAGCAACAGGTAATGTAGAGAAGTGTTAGAAATAATCGGTTTGGTTATTGTGCTTTGTATTAGAATCTGTGCCAGAAAAAAATAATTACCCAGTTGAAGCATTCAAATTACTGGCTTTCCATATATAAACTAAGTGGGAGAACAGTGCAAGTGAGCATGTCCTTGGCAATGCCCTAATAGGAATATCACCAATCAGGAAAAATCACAGATTATATGATGGAATTTTGGGTTTGGTTTGTTCGGTTTCTGACTTTTTTTTAAATGTTTGAAACTATAGGAGTGACATCTGCAAAGAATCAGGAGGTGTCCACAGACAAGAAATATACACTGCTCTTATCCTTCAGGGTCCTTGCATCCAAATACCAATTGTAGCATATAATAGCTAATTTTCTTGTAGAGAACTGGAGCTAGAACTTCATCTGAAGAAGCATGAAAAAACTGCAGCTGTTCCTGCCTGGAAGCTTGATCCTGACAATTCCACAAATCACCGAAACAAAAATACAGGATTTTAAAGTCCCTTCCAAGCCAAACCATGCTAGGATTCTAGGATTCTTTAAGGTATGCATTTAAAAGCCATCTACTCCAGTGTTGCAAATACATTCCCTCCAGTGAAAATAACATACACCAAAGAAAACCAGAATGTTTCTGAGACTCCTGAAACACAGAGTTAAAAGAAAACATTCAGATACAGAAGCTAAGAAAATTATGGAACATGGGATGTGCAGGAAGGTGAAAGATACAAAAGCTGCTGGTGAGTTTTATTCTGAGAAATGTGCAAACATCCCGAACCATTACAAATTATGAAAAAATTTATTAACACAGCCAGGTATACAATTTATGCATCACTTTTCTGTGGAGATAATATAACATTCAAATTAATTTAATAAAACTAAAGATTAAAGATAGCAACTGACACTTAGGAATTTAACTTTTTTTGGATAAACATTCATAATAAACACTAGAATTAATAACAGACAATAACGGAATTTATAGAGCCATATTTCTTCAGTCTTACACTCACTTCATCACTTCATTGATTACTCCAGGTACATCTGTGCAGATATCCACTCCAATTTTCCTTACAGATTTTGGCTTTACTGCTCCTCTGGCAGGTTTTATGTTAAGCAGGACAACCCCATCATATGATATTTTAAATATACCTGAAAAACCCAGAACAATCAACAGAATGCTATGCAATATAAAGCTGTAGATTTATATGCTTCTATTACACACTTGAAATTACACAGCACATGGTGCAGATGTTCACAAGTAGTATATCTTCCTATGAAAACAGGAAACATAGTTAACCTTTTCACAAGCTATTTCTAAGCAAGAGTAGGTCATTATTTCCAATCTTTCTTTAATTATTACACCCACATGTACAATTCCGTTTTGCAAGCTCTGATTGTAACAGAAAGGTACTCACATTCCAAACACAAGTGACTATATCATGAAGTGACTGTAAATAACATCTGCACATTATTATACAAAGCTCTTAGAAGCTACAGTAGCCAGAAAGTTAAGTGCATACTGCAGGGTAACAACAGATTCTATTATTTGGTCTGTACCCAACACAAGTTACTGCAGAAGAGAACAGTAAATATTTCTAGGTTATAAAAATAGTCTTTAAAATGTGAAAAAAACACAGTATTTAACAAACAACATTAATTATCTAACGTATCATAACACAGAAATTGTTTCAAACATACAAAAAATGCACCTTTTGGTTTCATATAAAAGATAATCTCTGATATGAGATCAGAATTTAGTGCATGGAATGACAGGTGAAATGCAATCCTTGAGTCTTGGGCCAGCACAGAGCACCACCTGCTAACAGAGTTTTCGTGCTGCCTGTTTCTGGGACCTGCTGTGTTATGATTTACAGAACCTACAGAAACACAAATTCAGCTGCTCTTCCCTTGTCTGTCCCCAAGACATCCTTTACTAACCATCACCTTCTTTCTAACTTTCATCCAATCCTATAAAACTCCACCATGCAGCCTGCATGTACCATGCATAGAATTTATAACTAGAAACAGTTCCCTATACAATACAAAAAAAAAAAATCATACAACTGACTTGTAGATGCATATATACTGTAGGTTACCTCATTTTCTTTACCCAATCATAATTGGTCAAAGCAGTAGGTTAACATATATGAGAAAGACCTGATTATATAAACTACATACTACATCTTTAAGATGAACTGACTAGTAAAAACACCCACAATAATTTCTCCTTTTACTTCATGGGGAAAAAAATTAAAAGGTCTGCTTAAACTAGACAGAAATTTGATTTTTTTTTTATTTTTATTTTTGCAATTTTTTAATATTGCAAATCTGTGCTTCTGTAATCATGTATTTTCTCTTGGTACAATATTTCATAGGAAAATCTAGGAGACAAATCTTCCTACAACTTTGGTCTAACGAGGAACAAAAATAATTAAATTACTTAAATTTATTGTTTGAAACTCAGCATAGTTGCCACCCAGCCTGTGGAGAAAGGTGTCTGCAAGTTTGTGCAGGGCAAAAGGCAGTCAGGTTATCTGGATCATATAAGCATTCTTATGCTCCTTTGTGCATGTTTCTTACTCTCCTTGGAATAGCTGCTCACAGAAATTTAGGGATGTGCCTGCTGTAAAAGCTGTAGGATTTCAAAAGCTATGGCAGCAAGATAAAAGGCCTCTCATTATCTTCTAACAACAAATACAATTCATCTCCCATCACAGAGGACTTTAGCTCAGAAAGTTCAGGGAACTTGTAGTTGTTTATTCAAGAGACAGGTCTGGGGATCACAGAAGTACAAAGCAAGAGCAGTCATGATTTGCTGCTGTCTACGCTGGGCACACTGAGGCAATGAGCAACTATTATTTTTACATTTTCCAAATGGGACTCAAAAGTAGAGAACTCATAAAATTTTCAAAGTTCTAAAGTATTTTTTTCTTTCCTAAATGGAAATATAGTACTGGCTGCATAAACAGTGGGCCATGTATAACACCTGCAGCTACAATACTCATCAACTGCATAACCCAAAATTCCAGTTAATTGCTATTTGGTCACTGAAGTGTTAACTTGTGTAAAATTACTTTTTCCCAATAAAACAAAATCATGAAATGGTTTTATGATTTAATGCATACTAAATACTTACCTGAAGTTGTTCCATGGTTAGCAATACTAAACTCTTTAGTAACTAGTTTATTGTTTGCAACCATTTCACCAAAATTAACCTCTGACTCTACTTCCAGATCACAGTATGGAATTAATCTGCAGAGAAAACACAACATAATATTTCCCAAAACCTGAAAATACCTTTGCATTTTAAAAGCAATTTGATTAAGCACTCCAGTGGAGGGGAGTTCTTTTGTCAACTTACTTCAGCACTACAGCACACATAGGCAAGATTCAAAAGGGAGGTACTTATCTATCAGCCTGCTTAATAATTCAGTAGTATAACTTTAAAACAATATAGCTACAAATGATTAGTCAAAATTAAATGCACACATTTCTATTTCATTTTAAATACTTAATTAGAGTACTTTTAGTAAAACTATCCTGAGTTAGTTGCATCACAAAATTACACCAAATAATTCACCATAATTCATTATGAGCTGCCTGAACTAAAAGCAGAGAAGAATTAATGCCAGTTTACGGTTTTGTGTTTGATACATACTTTATGTGACTTAAACAAAACTTACTGCAACAGACAGAAGTGGGTAATGACACAAGCCATGACCTACTTCCATTATTTATTTAAGAACCTCAGCCAGTGAGATGGCATCACTGTACTGGGTACTTGTTAGCCATAATGAAAAGATCATGCCTCAGCAAACTTTAAAAAAAAAATTTAAAGACTCCAATTTTTAATACAATGACACCTCTGGTCTCACATAAAATTGTGTTTCAAATCAATTGAGATTTTACATCAGCACAGCAGTCTATATCTCCTTAGCCACAAATAGGAACATGCAGGAACAATTCCATTTCCTGACCTGTGTCACATGCAGTACAGAAGAAATAATGGAGAAGAAAAATAAATATCCTTGGTCAAGTGAGGCAGATCCTGCCCAAATACTCTATTGCATAAAGGGGAGGTAAGGGGGAAGGAAGGGACAGAGGCAAGAAACTAAATCAAGGAATGCTAGAAATTTGATGTCAGAAATTTTACTACACTGGTTTTAATTCTCTTTGATAATTTATTGTAATGTGAGAAAATAATGTAGCCAATTCTTTAAAGAGATGCTAGACCAGCAGGATGTAGCAAAAAAAAAAAAAAAAAAAAAGCCATCTATTAGGTGAGTTAGAAGTTAGAATACACTTAAAACAATTGTAAAAATTTTACTTCACAAACATCCAGACATTCTTAAAGGAAGCTGTACTGGAAAAATGAAACTAAAGCTTTTCTCCTCTGAAGATCAAAATATCTCCTTTCCCAAATGGACAGAAATAAGCATACATTCTAAATGCAATCAGATTTTCTAATAGATACATACCTCCAAAAAGGAAGTAGTCAAATTAAAGGGTTTGGGGTTAGTGTTTTAATACATTGTGAGGTTTATTTGTTTGCTTTGGTTTGCTGGTTGGGGTTTTTTCATGAAGCTGGAATTTACTGCTTTTGCATGGCACAAAATACATTTTGGAAAATACTGATAAAAAGAAATTATAAATTATATTAGTTTTTCCAAATACACACAAAAAAAATATTAAAGCCTGTCAACATTTCCCCTGCAGAAGACACTCAAACATGAAGATGTAAAATACTTAATCTACTGCAAGTCCTTTCCAGAAGGGAGTCACCGGCAGCATTAACATTCTAAGTGGCTTTACCAACACAATACTATCCTGATAAAATTTTCAAAAATCCTTGAACAATTGCTCTAAAACATGCACTGTATTTTTAGAATTAGGCAACATATGTTTCACTATAATCCAGATTTATTATGAACTGTTATGAACAATTACTGTTATGTAACAAACTGTTATGAACAATTACTGAAAAATCTTCTACACCAGTGATCCAGTATGAAGGGATGACATTAGGAGTAGTTGTAGACTGGTCTAATAACACAGCATTCAAAATTATCAACATTATTACAACCAAGTTAGAATAAGGCAAAACTAAAAATCCAGACTCTCTATGATTTTAGAGAGATATCACCCCAATAAATGTCTTACCCATATGCTGCTCTGAAAAAAAAAGAAAAATCTTATTTTGTGATAAAACTTACTGTTTGTTTTCTGTGCAATTGACAGACTAATTACAAAGCTGACACCCAGAAGCAGACTTTCCACAAGATTAAACTGCAAATATTAACAGCAGGACATGAACTTTTGAATATCATACCCAAGTAGGGGGATATGAACTATGTCATCATCTATTAAAAGAGTTAGTTTATCCCGAAGATCTTCTGTACACTTGGGAGTATATTCCACAACAGCTTTAAACTGAAGTCCAGACGCAATGGGTTTTTCTGGATTTTCCACAATCAATTTAAACTGCAAGTTAAACAAAAAAAAAAAGGAAGTATTTTTAATTGTTAAGCATTTCTAGATTAAGAAGGATATACATACAGTTTCTTTTCAGAAGAATACAAAGATTAGTTTAAAACTTACTATGAATTTATATGCAGGATTTTATAATTTTACCTCCCTATTTATTGAAGTTCAGACTTTTTACAGGAAAAGAGAAAGACAGAATGAATGAGCAAAATTTTCTAGTCTTTCTAAGAGAGCTCCAGCTTTTTCTACTGAAGCAAAAAAGCTTTTCGAAGCAATACAAAATTAAATCAGCTATTATTCAATGAAGAATATTTTTAGTGACTGAAAAAATAACAAGGATTAAGTCTCAGTAGCAACAAAAGGGGACAGGTAAGAGTTTCCTCTAGGTCTGACTGACATCAACAGAAAGTCTCATTGCTCATTGAAAATCTGCTTGAAAGACCCAAAGCACCTCCAGTCTTGGGAGTCAAATGAAAGAGAAAAAAAACCAGAAGGATGGAAAGCACTCGTTCCTCTCACAAAAAAAATTATGCTGGACTTGTTGTCAGTAAGCATCTGTTTAAATGAAACATCTCCCTCACCTTTCCTTGAACAGACGACACAAGTAACCCACTAGCACATAAAGGGAAACACAGCATTGCCCACATTCCTAGGGAAACCTCAAAGTCTAGAGCTCCTCTGGTGGTTCAGTCTCTAAAATCCTCATTACCCCATGCACAGTGGGCTTCCACTCTTTATGTCCAATTTAAATATTTTTTATTTCTGAAAGACAGTCTTCCCAGTATTCTCTAGGTTTTCTGTTCTAGTTTATGTTTTAAATACATAAACATCATTTACTACTTGCTGTTTCTGTTACCCGAGGATTTCCTTCCATTCCTTTAGAATCCTCCTAGCAGTATAAATACTCAGCTAAAGTAAATTTATGCCATGCACATCATGATTATGGGCTTGATATTGAAAGAGTAGCCATGTTTTAACTCTGAGGTGTGTAGAATCTGTATGATCTCTAAAAAGAATTAAACATCCAAGCATATTCATTTTATACAAGGCAAAATTAATATTTTGTACTAGGAACACTCAGTGAAAACTGTGGAAAACTGCTTTATTCCTTGGAAGGCATTTCTTGGCCATGCACTATGACAGCTGAAGGAAGGTTATTTTTCAGTGCTTGAACTCTGAGCATCTAATGTACCGGAATGTATTTCAGAGGAGTCACACACTTCAGAGCTTTGTAATCACAGATAGCAACGAGGTCTGGGAATGAGAAGGGGCAACACAAGAGACCTTTCTGGAACTGGGGGTGTGAAGTGGAATCTTGTCCCCTAGCTGAGTGCCATTACAATACACAGCAAAAGGCAGGAGTTCATCACAGAGGGAAACACCACAAATCTATGATTTAGTAACCTTTTCTCTTTTCTAAAATTGACTCTGCTTTTCCACTTCTGGAGCACATGAAAAATTGGAAAGGCTGCTGAAAAGCAAAAAACAGACTAAGCACAGTCCCACCAAATCAATTCTTGACAGTTTCCAGTTCATACCAAAAGTCTTCAGCTACATTTTAATAAGAATCAAGCTGCCACTCTTGCCCTCAAAAAGAAAGGGTCATCACTCAGATAGTGAAATTACTCAAGGTACTTAAATTGTCTGAAAATCAGATTGATGACTACCCTGAATTATTCATAGTTCAAGCTGCTATGAACAAAAAGCAACATCAGCTTCTGTTCAACCCAACCTTTTGAGCTGAATTTTGACATAATTTACAAACAATAACGCACTAACCGCTGGAGCCACATAGATTACAAGGGCTCAACTGGTTAGAATTGTAGAGATGCATTTGCTTTTAAAAAGCCAGGCAATGCAATGACTTTTCCAGAACTTATCAGATGTGACAAATACCAATCATACCATCTTGAGAAAAGATTGTAAACGTCCTGTTTTCTGAGAAACCCTAAACCTCTTTTCTGAGAAATCAAGCAAGCACCACAAGGGGACTATTCCACTCAGAAAACTTGAAAGCATACAATTTAGCAGTGAGGTAAGAGTGCTGTCATTTCTCCGATTTGGTGTTCACATTACAGCAACGTGACCACATTTCTGCAGAACGTTACGAGGAACTCGTGGGCTTCTTGCGGGATGAATTCTGGAGAGCGCAAAGCCGGCCAAGAAGGCAAAGCACGATTTGTTGCCAACACCGGACTTGATCACAGAACCACTAAGGTTGGAAAAGACCTCCAGCATCATCAAGTCCAACTGTTAATGGCTGATGTAGTAAGGACAGCCTGTTTATTTCTACTGAAACCACAGATTTAAGAAAGAAGGAAGCTCTCTCTGAACTGCTCACAGCCTCGGGAGAATAAAGAACCAGGAAGCTCAGAGTTCTCTTCGTTCTCCCGCTGTTCCCGCGGGCTGGAGACGCTGTCCCAGGCAAACGCAGCGCGGCCGCAGCTCGCGGAGAGGCGGCCACGGGCAGCCCCCGCCGGCTCCCTCACGGCCGGCCCTCACCTGGGCCTCGCTGGGCGGCAGCAGCCGCAGGCGACAGGCGCCTGCCCGCAGGTTCTGCACGGTGAGCTCGGCGCGGTAGCAGCTCCCCGGGACCGCATCGCTGAAGCGCAGCTCGGCCGGGGCGATGCGCACCCCGCACACGTCCCGCCACCGCTCCGCCATGACCCGGAACGTGTCCAAGGGAGGTTTAAATGCCTCCAGCAGGAAGACTTCTTGACCTCCCTGGGCAGCCTGTTCCAGTGCTCTGGCACCTTCAACATAAAGTTCTTCCTCATGTTGTGCTGGAACTTCTTTTGTTTTAGTTATGGCCATTGCTCCTTGTTCTGTCACTGTGTACCACTGAAAAGAGTCTGTTACTGCCCTCTTGGCACCCATTTTTGAGACATTTATATGTATAAATGAGATCCTCTCTCAGTCTTCTCTCCCAGACTAACCAGGCCCAGCTCCTGCAGTCTTTCCTCATAAGAGATGCTCCAGACCCCTCATCACCTTTGTGGTTTCTGCTGGACCCTCTCCAATAGCTCCTCACCTTTCTTGTGCTGGGAGGCTCAGAACTGGACACTCCAGATGTGGCCACACCAGGGCCAAGTGGAGGGGGAGGATCCCCTCCCTGGCCTGCTGGCCACACTCTTCCCAGAGCACCCAGGGTGGGATTTACCACTGAGGAGATTGCTGAGGCAGTGCCCGCCTTGGGGCTCAGGCTCGGGGCTGTCCAGCGCATCCCCTCTGTCCTCCCCAGTGCTCCCTGCCATGGTCCCACTCCAACAGCAGCGCAGGAGAGCGACGGGTCATGGTGCCATGGGTTTCCAAGGGTAAAGATGGATTGCACTGGAATAAAAACGCCTGATTGCTCTTCTGGGCCTCCGTGTCAATCACAGACATGGCCTACACAGAACTAGAGCAAGCACCAACACTGAAATAAAAACAGCCTGATTGCTCTTCTGGGCCTCCGTGTCAATCACAGACATGGCCTACACAGAACTAGCGCAGGCACTAACACTGCTGAGTGCTGGTGGGAGCTTGGTGCCAGCGACCACACTAATTATTCATGGCACACATTTACTGAGTGGTGGAAGATGTGCTTCTGTTCTGATCCTTCCTGTGCTCTAATTTAAGTGGTAAAATGAGGTTGACAAGATTCCTACACTTAGCCTACACTTAGACTTGGAGTGCTACGGGCCACTCCCAAAATTTGCCCTAAACCAGCAGAGCCACCTTGTGCTTGCCTTCAGAGTAGGAGAATAAAAGAGCGAGAGCAGCATGCACAGTAGCTACACAGAACCTCAGAGATCAGTTCGGATTAGCTCAAATTTTTTTGCCTTGGATTACTTCATCTCTTGAAAGTGCATAAGGACTGAAATAATTTATGTTTTAAAAGTCAGGTATGAGGAGCTGCAAACATGAATTGCACGAATCAGAACTAGAAAGTAAAAAAAAAAAAAAAAAAGAAGAACTTATTTTAATAGGTCAAGAAACCTAGAGGGGAAAAGGAGAGTGAAAAGCCTTTGTTTCTGTTTCTGGAGAAGGATGCTAACAGGTCATTTTGTCCCTCTTAAAGATTCAAATTATAGCTACCCATCTGTAGATCACTAAAGAATGTGCTAGAACATGGCATTGCAAGCACTAAGAGTAAAAGCATCTGGAGGGAATTCTTTGGAAAGACTACTTGAATCTATTTTATGGTAATAAGGTTGTACTTAATGGAAACACACACAAAAAAAAAAAAAAAAAAAAAAAGAAGAAAAAAATTAAAAGAGAAGGTTACCTTATCAAAGAATTAAATTCTCTCTTATTTTTTAATACAGAGTGGAGAACACTCCTACATAGTTTCTCTGGTCCTTTGATGCTAATTCTTTCATGGCAGAATTGAATTTTAAAGATTTCTGTCTCTGCTGCTTGCTCCAGCCATCACTGACAAACTTACCACTCCACAAGAGAATTAGTATCAAAGAACACTGGTCTATTTTCCCTTGATTTGACATAGCTATGTCCCTACAAAATTTTTATCAATTTAACTAAATCTTTAAATAACAAATTTAAACTGAGATTTAGCTTGTGTATAGAGGAGTCAGGTTCAGCATTAAAAGAATCCTGAACTCTCTGAAATAGTTTGGCTAGGCTCTCTTCCTCTTCTGGAGACTGTTATATCCAAATGCTTATTATTGCCATCACTATGATAGCTCATTATGAAACAACATTAGATAATGGACTCTTCTCCTTCCTTTTATTAGCCTAGTCTGAAATCGTAAGAGGTTTTTATTCTTGGTCAACTAATAATCATTCCCAAAGTGAAGACTATTGTAAAGGAGCAAGTGTACTTTGTTGAATCCTTTGATGATGAAGGATGACAGAATCCTTTATACCTAATACTAGGGTATAGATTATGTATTTTCATTTCCTTTATCATCTGAGCACATTAAAAGTGATTTTAGTTCTACAGAAATTTTACAGTAATCAGAAATTTTACAAGGCATAAATTGTGCAGTAATCTGTACAATTCACATTTTGTACAATTCACAATTCTGCACTCACCTTTGCAGTATCAGATGATGAATAAAAAAGCTTCACAGCAAACTTCTCACTATTATAGTCACCAGGGAGAAGAGTACAGTCTCATATAAATCCCCACCACACCTCAGTATCAGAATCACTTCCAACTTCCCTAAGCCAGACTTTCAGATCTGACTGATCTATCCGCTGATCTGACTATCCTTCCAGCTTACAGGCAGAAAACTGGAATATCATCATTAGGTTTTTTCCATTTAATAAAAAAAAGGCTAATTTGTTTAACATTAAATAGCTCCTACCTTGTTCAGATCAATCCTGGGGCCATGGCCAGTGCAAAACAAGATGCAGAATCAGAGAGCCATCTCCAGTCTGTTTTCTCCAGCTGCACAGGGGAAAGCTTTATTAAATATATGTATTGATAAACAGCAAGATCTGAGACACTGGTCCTACTTGTTCATGTTCTAAACACAGGTCAAAGATGCCTGGAGAGTATCTGAGTCTTCTCTTAGACCAGAAATAGTTCTCACTTATCCAGGAATCTCTAAATGCACAGAGAAATCCCTTCAGAAAGTATTCCAAGGGACAAAAAGGGGGCAGTTAAATTGATCATGAGGGTGGTTTACTTGACAGTAATTCAGCAACAAGAAATGACAATGATATGTGAAATAATTAAAGTAATTTGAAGAAACTGCCACTCATACTGTCCTTCCTTGCTGGAATCTGAACCCAAAGGACCTGTGATTTGAACTGTGAATGTTGAGCTACTTATTGTACTTTGGGAGGAATAATTTTTTTAGAATATACAAGAAGGCAATACAACCACTTACTGATTAAACAAACAAAGGGTGTATATTTTTATATCAGCTTTTAGGAATAAGAAACAGATAAAGTCCAAATAATGAGGACTAATAAGATATTCCTTTGCTTTTAATCTTGCAAATTGCTCTGTTTAATGGAAAACGAGGATGTTCAAAATGACAGATTAGAGCTCTAATTCTCTCTAAAGGTCTCTTCACTCAGCAAAGCATTTTGTGAGAGGCAGAACTAATGAAGATTTTATTGGGTCTTTTCTGCTGAATGAAACCATCAGTCTTCACAAAACATGTAAGAATTGCCAATCTCTGAGGTGTCCCTCCATCTCAGATTGGGCTGAAAGGAGTGTGACCAAAATTGTTAAAAAAAGTGAGCGACAGAGATTCTTAGGCAAGGCAATCACAAATGCCATCCCTTTTTAGAGTGACTGTAGGAACTGGACAAAGGAAAAACCTGTATAATAAATAGAAACAGTCACCATCATTTGACAATATAGCTTAGGGCCCCCCCAAGTCACACACTGAGTTATTATATTTGTCATGGAGCAGAATCAGAGTGCTTTTATCAGCACAATCAGTAGGTTTAGCTAAACAGGAGGTCAGCCACAGTACAGTTGGAACATAACAATACTGATCTGGGGATCAAGGCTACTCCCGGCACTCAGTGCTGAGCTGAACGTTTTGATCTTATGAGCTCACAGCAGTTAATCCAAAGATTTCAGCACCAAAGTACAAATGCGCCCTTTGTTTCCTGCAGTCTGCAATGCTGGAAATGCTTTCTGCATCTGGCATCATTTTTAGTCACAATTTGTGGAAACATCCTTGTTCATGAAAAATTTAGCAACTCTAAAAGCATCTATATCCACTGTTAGATTTCATGTATTAGACAAATACAAAAATTGCAGGGTAGAAAGAAAAGCCATTGAACCACACTGAGAAACATGATGAAGATCTATCTTTTTGTGCTAGGCAGATGATCTCTGATCAAAACAGAACATTGCTGTGGAGAGACTGCATAAATGTAGATAATAGGAAATTCAATAAAGGATGGTTCTGAAAATCTCACATATACATTAGTGCTTCTTTAACAGCTGTCTGTGGTTTTCCAATAAAATCTCAATATTTACCATGCTGAACTAAAACAGTAGACTTGCCAGGTATCAAGATGTCAACAGGTATAGGTATCAATGAATTAATATTAAATTTCAACTATACACAACTAAAATGTTATTTTTCTATAGTTACTAATGTCACTACACTTCACTGATTGAAAATCGATGTCCAGTCCAAGCTTCCACTCTGGTTAGGAGTGAGATAAGCACCTCCAGAGGATTATCATTCTCCTCCCCTTACAGAGATATTTGAAATAGAATTCCATATATCACATTGGCTTTGTGTGGTTACTTACACAATTTCAAGAATATTTTTCTTGGGCAGAAATTACAAGATTATTGAAAAGCATGTTCATGTATTAGTACTTTTTATTTTTTTGTGAAAAAATACTGCCTAATCATCTTGTGGTAGAATTATATGTATTTTTATTTTACATGTATCTTATACAGTTTTTATGAAATTCATCCAACTTCCTTAGAATCCAAGTGCTTAGCAAGATAAATTAAATTTGCATTCTGACCATCTAGAGTATTGGATCACTCCCTGGCTTTCAGTTTTTTAGGTACGATCCTTCTGAGCTGCTTAATGTTTTTATCTCCTTGATTTCAATTACAGTTGGAAACCATTACCAAAGAGATGTGTCTGTTCACCCTAAATGCTATCAGGCTGTAGTTCAGGACACTCTCTCCTCTACCCTCTTTAAGTTTAAAGCCCCTACCACTTATGAAAATTCCCTCTCCAGCCTTCTCATAACCAGCTGCTCTGTATCAATCCACTTTGCCTCAAATACTATCTCTGGTCCTGATGTATGTCATCAGAGCTTGTTGCATTACACTGGGAGAGCTCATCTGTCTTCATAAGTTACAGATGAAAGGATATTACCTAATTTAGCTGGGCCCTTATCCAATGGTGGCCTTGAAGATCAATAGAGGAGTTTCAGAACTGCATTAAATGTTAATTAGGATAGAACATATCTTGCAGAGTATAGAACATACAGACAGTAGCAAATTTATGCTACTCAGTGGGTTAATGATGCATTGTGTCAACATGTACTTTCTCTTATGAAATTTACACTAATTTGTTCAAATTACTATTTTAATATTTTGTCCCACACTAGGAATAAATATGGGCATAAATAAGCATTCAACTGGCTTTCACTATTTCATTCACTATTTAATATATCTCCTTCCTAATGTTTCTTGCTCAACTAAATCCTGTGTCAATATATTTTTCTTCACCTGAGAATTTCTCCATGATGTTTTCTCTTTTCTAGTCCCTGATATTTTCAAATTATGCAGTCCACCTTAAATCTACCTATAGATACATTTCCTAATGCTGTTTAATGTTCTGTCTGTACTGATGTTTTATATAATGCAGACATTAAATTGTTTTCTCCTCACTGACACACATTTTTTTTTTCTGAGTGGTCGTATCAATGTAAAAGGAGGTCTTCATCTCCTCCTTTCGTCATGCAGTACTCTCACCTTATCTACATTTCACCTGCCATCATGTGGCCTAATTTATCAGCTACAGATACAGCATGTCTTCATTATGGTAGTGTGAAGTATGTCTGAATTTAGGCTACCTGTGATGGGCTTTTTGCCCTTCCTGATTTCTTCTAGCCATAGTGAGAAAATATTTATTGTACTTGGGGGGAAAAAAAGGCAGGCTTGAAGGTAAGACCCCTACTGGGACTTGAGCTGACATAATTTTTTCAGCTTGGCAATGAAGTTTCTCTTGGCTATTTTGTTAGGCACCCATATAGTATACAACTAAATTACATCCATCAGTGCTGTAAGACAAGAACAGAAAATAGAAATGCATAATAAAAGCAATTATCCAGTGGGACTAGGGGTCACCAGTATTAGCAGAGCTATTCTCAGAGAGCTATTAGTTTGGGAAACTATTGAGAGCTGAATCTCATTTCTTCAGTACTTACTACTTTCTATTAACTGAAGAGGAATCACATTCCTGAAATGACAATTACCAGCCCGTGTTCTCATGGGGGACTTTAAATTACGAGACGTCTGCTGGAAGTAGAGTACAGCAGAGAAGAACAGTCTAGGAGGTTCCTGGAGAGTCTGGAGGATAACTTCCAGACACAGCTGGTGAAGGAGCCAGCAAAGGAAAGAAACCCACTGGATCTGTTTGTGGAACAGTTAGGGACAGGGGGGTGATGTGATTGTCAGAGACAGTCTTGGGCACAGCCATCAGAAAATCATAATCATTCATGGAGAAGGAAGGGGGTCAGCAAAACTGCCTTGATATCCACAGGGTAGACATTTTCCTCTTAAGGAGCCTGGTGGGGTGCCTGGGGAGAAAGTCCTGAGGAGTAAATGAGTCTGGGAAGACTGGATCTTCTTCCAGAGGGAGATCTTTAAGGCACATGAGCAGGCTGACTCCATGTGCTGGTTTGGTGGAGAAAGAGACTCTCTGCTCAGCACATCATCCACGGGGATGGTGATGCACTGGGGATCTGTCTGCATGACTTTGTTCTGCTCATCTTGCCTTGCAGGCCTCCAGTACTGAGAACAGCTGTGCACTGAGCTGCACACATCTAGCAAGCTACTGTATTTGTGGCAGTGCTCTTCTTTCCTCTGTTGCCAAAAGAGTGGTCGTAGCACAGCAGAATTCTATTATCTTAGTTTTTTAAAATTTTTGACCAAACTTTGAAAATAAATTCATCTGCCTAATGCCATTATTTGTTGAGGAAGTATGGCAATATTTTAATGCTGATTTTAAATTCCTTAGATTTGAATTAGCTGCTTATAGTGCACAGTGGCATAATTTAATTCAAATTTGGCTTTCAGCAACCACTGGAACATTTCTTCACAAGTTCTTACCCACAGGGCTATAAGCCAGTTTATACAGAGTTTCTAGCCAAGGACATGATTCCTTCTGGTAACATCATGAGGGCAGCAATCCTCCATCCTCCTTTAAAGCTTCAGGAGTCCAGCTAACCACAGTATTTATTACTTCTCTTGCTACATCTTGCCAGAGATTGGGAAACATTTCCTGGCAGTCACAAGCTGGGGTTTCATAGTCATCTATGTGTGACTTTTTATAACATTTAAGATGAAAAAGGTCCTGTGATTATCTAATCAGACTTTCAGCAATATAAATGTCTCGTGATTTACCAAGATGAAATTGCTTTTTAATTCCAGCAGCTGGAGTACTAAAACTTATCCTTTAGATATCTTGCTATAAAGATCTTCAGTTCTGATGTACTTCTATTCTTTGATTTGCTCCAATTGCTAATTACCCTTCTCTTTATTCTTTGTACTGTCATAGATCTGCATCCATCATCTATGGATGAACTCACTATGTCTCCAAATCCAACATCTGTGGCTGAAAATAAAGATTCACTCACATCTGCAGAAGTAATCAAGGACACTAGGAGAAGTTTTATTGACACTTTGAATAGCAGGCTGTTGTTCTGGCATTTAAAATACATTTATGGCATTCCAGAAATCTCTGATTAGCCTCATCTTAGTTATATTCCATCTCCATTTAGAGAGGCATAAAAATAGTATATTAACATGTAGTTAAAATTTGCAAACACCTATTCCAGCTATGAAGAATACATAAAATCTTAAAGAAAAGAAAGTTAAGGTCTTTGTTGTTTCTGAAGCATTTAAATGCTATGGATGGATGAAAGTTAAATTAATATAAATGTGAATGCAAAACAAAAAAATAACAAGAATATCTGTATATGTAACATTGTTTCTCACTCTCATGCTACCAAGATCACAACTGAAGCACTGTTCAGGCTGATTTCAAGTGAACATATTAGGGAAGCCTGCTAGAAGTTTTGGCCTGTAGTTCTTTAAGTATCTGAAGGAAGTCTTAAGATTGTTTAACTACTAGAAAATATTTCACACATTGCTAGAACAAAATAATTAGTGAATCAGTTTTTCCAGATTACCATGTATGTTTTTTTAACACTGAAAAAAAGTGAGCATGGAGATGTAGTTTGGACAAACCATTGTTGGCCATTGGCAATTCATAGCTGATTGGGAGCAAACCATTTACAGCAAAGGTTGTTAGTGCTGGAGACAGTGAAGCATCCTAATCTAGGGCTCTGGCTGCTCCAGTGACACCTGAGAGGCAGCAGGAGAAAGGAAAGGGGCTGAAAAAGGCACAGATAGACAGGTACTGATCTTGTATTATGCTGGGCCTATGCTTATAGATCCTAAACAGATTTTAATGAGACCCCCAACTCAAGAAAATACCGTGTAAAACAATAAAAAGGGTAAAATTTCAGAAATGCTGCCCCTTTCAGCTAAAAGAGACCAAAGAATAGAATCTAGAATTACAGGTTTTCTTCTCTGTTGAAAGTCTGTAGGGGCTGTGTACAGCCCTCTCTCTCATGAGCGTGTGGCCTGCATTCAGACACAGAAGATTATATAAGCATTTAGTCTCTGAATAAGGGCAATTTTCTGTAGCTGTTCTGTGCCTTTGCTCTCTGTGAGTCATTTTTAGGAGGGGAAATCAAGCACATTGTTTGACCACAAGCTTCTGAAGACAGCAGTTCTTTCATGTCAACTATACCCTGTTAGATCAGTAGATCTGACTAACCCATCATGGTCATTTAGTATCACTAAAGGTTTTTCAGGAAGTTAAAAAAGCGCAGGGTGACATCTTTCCCATCTAGATTCTAAGAGGGAGTCCTAGAATTGGCATTATTTCTTTAAAAACTGAGTTTGTATTTTAAAACTGAAGGAATAAACACAACCTATACTTCAAAAGGCTCTTTTGTAACTCCCTGGAAAGGGAATGTCACAAACAAAAGGCAAACAAAGAACCCTCAGATATCTCAACTTACTCTTCAACAAATGAGAAAAACAATTTCAGAAAGGCATGGACTTAGATAAAACAAATTTAAAAGTCTCTCTACTTTTCCAGGCCATCCTGTCATTACCTACACAGGAATCAGGAACTGCAGCACACACTGAGATTTCACAAATATGAAAGCTCAGAGAACAATCATTCTTCCTTCTGTTTGTCCTTACTCTTTATCACCTGATAAAACTGATTATTTCATTCTCAACATGACCATTTGCAAAATTGTCTTTGTAAGTCATGGCCCTCTTTGTTAACTAGGACCCTCTTATCTTTCTTTGACCAACTATCTCCTTTTAGATCTCTGAGCCACTTTTTAAATTTACCTTTTTCAAGTTGACTTTCTTTCTGCCTAAGTTACTCTGTATCTTATTTCTTTTTTAAAATTTTTTTCTTGTCGTAAGATTTAGTATTTGTCTGATCTGCTGTTCTGTGTTCACCTATCATCATTCTTTCTGTCATTATTTTACCACTTTTCTTTTTCATTTGGTGATTTATTTCATATCCCAGCCTACCCGGAGAAACTTTTTTTTTATTCATTAGTTTTCCATTTATTTGAAATCTTTTCTTCTCTTTTCCCTCCCATGACTCAGCCTGTGTGTCCCATACTTAGTGCTTTTATTGTATTTGTAGCTATTTTTTGTTTGCTCAGCATCAACTACTGGAACTTTCAAAGGGCATGAATACACAGAGGCAGCTTCTGTGCTGATTGAGATGATGTCAGCAAGATGTCAGCAATGTAACTTCTAAAAGCACATTTCATTCCACTGACTTGCTAGTAATTAGGAATCACAAAACAAATTGTTCTGCTGTATCTGGAAGATACAGCTCTTGTAATGTGTCTCCTGTGCTTTGTTTCAGCTGTATTTCACTTAGATCCTGCAATTATATGGAAAATTGTTGTAGCTGTTACAAACAAACACTCTGCATGATCCTTCAAGAAGCAATTTAATGGCAACCAGTAATCATGAAATCACCACTTTAAATTAATTAGTAAGTCAATATCACTTCAGTTGCAAAGCAATCCTTTTTACTTTCAATTTTGGAAATATCTTTCATACTTGAAGCAAATGCAGGTTAATTCCAAAGTACAGAGTCAGCATTGCAAGAGTAGCTACTGTGTGACTTTAGATTTAATCTTAAGGGTCAGGGAACCAAGAATATTAACTCTCCATTGTTTCCCTCTATTGCAAGTATCACTTAATTAAGGATAGAAATGCTCTTTTTCTGTTCTACTCAACCTCTTTGATCTGAGTAGGGTTTCTTCCAGCTCTAACAGTCCCACCCTAGAGCACTGAGTTCCACTTTCTATCACTATGATATATGACATTATAAACTTGAGACAGAAACATGTTTCATGACAACTCAAGATAGAATACTTAAGCCGTAGTAGTAGGAAATTAAAAGAATATTCTGTCCCAGAATTTCAAGAAAGGATCACAGCCATTGGTCTGATTTATAAGATAATTGAATGGTGCTTTCCAATCCAATTTCCCATGTAATACTTTTACTAGAGTTTATTCATAGATTGTTGCCTTTGGGGCCAATATTAGATCTTGTAGTCTAATTTCTCTTATAGCACAGGCTGTTAAACTTTACATGGTACTTTTGTAGAGGCCAATGACTCCTAAAGACAATTTCTGTCATGATTTCCAAGAGATATCCTTGATTTTATAAAATCCACTGATTTTATAATATTGACAGTGGGAACACCAACTTTTTTGGACTTTTTTTGTTGTTGTTTATAAGCCTTGATGTTATAAAGTAACAAAATAAAAATGTGTCAATTTGTATATTTAATATTTTTAGCCTTAATAACCAAGCCTAGATTCTTGTTTTGCTTAGTTTCGCTGAGAAAACTTTATTATTTATTATATTTTTCCCTTAAAAGTGCTTATATCCTCTTATAAAGCTGCCTTCTATTTGGTAAGTTTAAAAATTTCAATTTTTTCAGCATCTCGGGGTGTATTGAGCTTTTGGATGGGCAATTTCTGGTGAGCAGCATTTATTTAACACTGTCCACAAGTTAACAATCAGGTTGTAAAACTCTGCCAGGTGTTGTGTGTCTTTATTCACTGCTCAACTCAGTGGTTTAATGCACAAGGGCTTCTGGACATGCTCTTCATGTCCTTTGTGTTGCTGTAAGGTAAGACAATCTCTTATTGTCTCCAGACAAACACAGAGGTGTCACAGTGATAAATATGTTCCTGAGAACTGTGAGAGTAGCAAAGCAAAATATCTAGCCTTCATCTTATATAGGTCAATAATATATAATACACATAAATATATGAATATATATAAATGTGTGTGTGTGTGTGTGTGTGTGTGTGTGTGTGTGTATCTCATTTGAGGACACCATTATAAAATCTTGTTTAAGAGTTTATATAAATATGTAGAGAGCTCTTTTGAGGGTACTAAAAATCTGACAGAACTGTAGTATTGAAGGAGTGGTTTTTATGGGCCTTGATGCATTAACTATGCAGCAAAAATGTCTGCTGCATCAAAACATTTTCCTTAACCTTGGAGTAATTGTCATTCTTCTCTGTGCCACTCTGTTCTTTCAAACATATTTTTTAAAATGTTGGTATCACTGCTGCATAACTGAGGAATTTTATGTAGAGAGATGAAATCATGTCCATATTCCCCACTTACAGTTCTAGGGTTTATGCACCATAAACCCTTTATTATAGCACTTTAAGCTGTGGGATCACACTAGTTCTGCACTAAACCTCTCACTGTTTCCCAGGAGACAGCCTCTGTCCTCCTCTGCAAGATCTTATTCCTTTCCCTATGTCCTCCCAGCAGTTCATGCTAAAGTCAAATGTGTTTCCTGGAGCTCAACTTTCTCCCTTGTAATCCAGAACACTCTGTTTGGGTCACTTGTTTTTCACATCCTTTACCACTTTGATCCATTCACAAGGGCTAACACCACTGGTTTTATTTTTCAATTATTTGTGCCAGTCAATTGAAAATTATGACCTGATGAAAATGAAGCTGATTTAGAACTAGGAGTAATCACCACAGAACCTTCTTAAAAATGTCATAATCAGTAATAACTTCCTGCTGACAAGTACTCTTTCAATCCTATGAACCAGTTCTTAATCCATTTAAGATATACTTTATTGATATTGTACTGTCCTAATTTCCTTATCAACATGTCACTTCTAATAAATCAAATGCTTTACAGAAGTCCATTATGTATTTACTTCTGTCAACTGTACTTGTAAGAAAGAAATCAAATATATTTGACAAAACCCATTTTTCATACATTTACCAAGCTATTTATAAACTCTTTTCTTCTAACTTTTTACCAACAGAATCTTTATAATTTTTCCAGTATTTTGTCAAAAACTGATGTTATCTAGCAAGCCTCCTGTTACCTTCTCTTCCCCTTGAACATTTTGAATACTCATAAAATATTATTCTGTTTTTGATCTTCAGAATCACCCACATGCAAATACTTATTCAAAACTGACATTTTCAATAGGCTATCTGAAAACTCATTGATTTTAGGAGTCCTGATGTCAGGATTTCCAGTGTGAAATATTCTTCTGCTCATACATTCATTTAACTTCCACATTTGCTACTAATAGGGTGATTCATCTCACCTAAATGTGTCTAAAATTAGCTGAGTTACCTGAGATTCCCATGATAAAGAAAGAAATATAAGATTCCCATGCAGCCATTTGATTCCAATTATCCTGAAGAGAATCAAATAAATTTAAACATGTATCAGTTACGTTGCTGTAAATACACAGATATTAATAGCACTAGGCTAAAATACACACTAATATTCTTGAATACTGTTTCACATGAAGCGAATTTTCAGGAACTCTAAAATGGGAATGTGTTTGTGACCAAAAATACACTGTTCATGCCTTTAGGGACTATTATCTTGATGCCTGCTAAAGAGAGCAGACAGTGGGGTTCTAATCAAAAGACAAAAAATGCTTTCCATGGGCAATTGGGAAATGCAAAACATCTTTCTGAAGGCGTGGATATTAATGAGAATCAAGTTAAGGGTATCCAAAGAGCTTATTGGATGAGCAGTTTGGTCATTGCCTGTTTAGTAAGCAAGCAGAAAACAGAATCCAAGCCCAAGAGCAGTTTGGAATGTGATGCAATCACAGAAGGATTAAGGACAGCCGTTATGTTAAGGGGTTTCCAGGAAAAGGACTATATGGAACACAGTGAACACTTCCCAGAAAAGAGAGTGAGTTAAGCCAAAAATTCTGTGAGAACCAGGGTGCTGTTTGGATTCGACTGTGAAATAAAATGGGACATCAAAAATATTTAATCTAAAAAAAAAAAAAAGAATTAGCTTTAATAGCAGACATGGTGCTAATCATGTTCAAAGCAGAATTGGATGGCACTGAGTTTAGAGTAATAGCAAAGGAATTAAGGATCTCAGTAGGAAGACTAATGTGGTGTTATATGAGCCCACACCCATGGTTATTGACCATCTGGGTCTTGCCTTTAACATTCAAAATTAATTGGATTTTGTATGATACCTTTGTTAATATTAGTACCATTATGACACTTTTTTTAGCTTTCAAACACTTAAAGATTTTTCCATGGATACCTTGATTGGAAATCCCATAAACAAAAACACATCAATGTGATAAAATTTTGTTCTTCAAACTCTGAAACAAACCATGTAGAGGTTTGTTAGTTAGGTTGAAATTTTTCAAGGTTTCAGCTCAGACTGCTACTCAACAAACCATTCTCCTTACAGCTAACAGTGTTGAGCTGTTTACAGTTCTCTTCAAATCAAAGTCTCAAGAAACATATATGAACCAAGCTACAGTGGCTGCTCTTCTGCCCATGAGTCCAGAGACTGCTCTTCATCCCAATCTTTATCACTGCCTTTTAATAATTTTCTAAATTTCCTTGCTTGTCCTGCAGGAGTATTTCACTTGCCCAGAGCTTTGAGGTTGTTCTGCTGTGTGAGATTCATTTTTGCTCGATTCATAAGATTGTGCACAACTCTTTTGTTATTTGCTCTTGGCATGGTTTCCTTGGGAATTCTTCATTGATAAAATGCCACACTATATAATTACATCACAGCTAAGTATGTGACAGCTTCCATCCACTTTGTAAACGGGTGAAAAACAACTCAACAGTGCTGATTCCCACAAGTGGGGATCCACAGGGGGTCTACAGAGATAGATGTCTGTAACTGGGTCCAAAACTCTCCCACACACTGCTGCTGGATTTAGGGTATTAGAGTATTCAAAACTAGTCCTGCCAGCCAGCTGGGTACCCACTGCTCTGCATCACAGAATCACAGAATCACAGAATCACAGAATCACAGAATCACAGAATCACAGAATCACAGATTTGTTAGCATTGGAAGGAACCTCTGGGGATGACCCAGTCCAACCTGCCTGACAAGCCTGGGTCACCTGGAGCAGTGACACAGGGACACATCCAGGAGGGGTTGGAATATCTGCAGAGAGGGAGACTCCACAACCACCCCTTACAGCCTGTGATCCTTGCTGCCATCAGCCAGCATCACACAGAACTAACTCCATCTGATGTTTAGCTTTCCCAGAATAAACTTCTCCCTGAAAGATCAGGTCAGATTTCTCTGTGCCAGTGCTGGACCTGCCCATGCTCACAGACTATTTCCATCTGCTCACCCTTTTCCTTTTATCGGGCAAATGCCAGCTACTGTTAGAATCGAAGTCCCCAGAAGCCCAACTTTCCAAAGGCAATATGGGAAGTCAGAAAGTCTTTTAAATCTGGAATAGATTTACATATGGTTCAAATTAACTCAAGTAACTGTTCCATTAAACTTCCTAATTATTCAACTGGAATGTATGCAGAGCAAAGCCTTTTTGAGCAATGCATTGAGAAATATTTGAAAGTGAAAGGGAGATGGAGCATTTTAAGTACTTTATTAAGAAATTTAGGTGTAGGGAATGGAACACTGAATACTGTAGACCTTGAATTCAGTTGGGATAAATTATCACTGATGGGAAATGATGTGATTAAGGCCTTCCCACAGTTTTCAGTACATAACTAGGGTGGATTATTATTCCTTGAAAAAGTGTTCTCATTAGCTTCAAATTCTAGAATAATTGCAGATTAATCTGATCGCAATTTTATCAGGTCCATGTGGTTTACTGGTATTAAAATATCCTCTCACTGCAGAGATTAACAGAAGGAAAGTTGACCTAATCAAGTGTAGAAAAGTCCACCATCTTAACCATATGTTAGAAGACTGTAAAACATTAGCTTTATTTAGTTCCTGTATGGAACTGAATCTGAGAAAGGACCACACATAAACTGATGACCCTTGAATTGATAAACTCCATCCCTGATGGAAACCCAGTGTTCTCCAAGAAGCAGCTGCCTGTGTAGTTTCAGGAATTCATTAGGATGCATCCTTGCCATGGAGAAATGGAAGGAAATACTCGCCATGAAGAATTATTCTGATCTAAAGCTTAACTGGATCCAAAACTAAATTTATCATGGTGTCTTCGGAGTAAGACTGCATTTTAAAATTGAAACCCACATTTTGCAATGATATTGTGCTCATTTTTTACCAGGTTTTAGGTATACAACCAAACATCATTCTCCAATCAGAATGACTGAAAACAACCCCTCCCAAGGGCATGACAGGTACTATTGTAACAGGAAAAACAGGAGCTGAATGTAAAAAGTTGTGGAAGGAACGTTTTTTATTATTAATCCATTGTAAACCAATCAGTGATACTGTCTCAACAAACCAAGGAGAAAACTGAATATAATCAGGAAGAAATTACAATATGAGCACCAGTGATTAATAGAGTATTTACTAAGTCTCAGTGGGACTGGCTGTTCTATAGTCCTGCAACATTTACTTTGTTGTGTGTCTTATTTCACCCAGTGTTGAACTATTAGCAATGCAGGTTATGGTATTATGTGCTACAGTGGTAATTCATTGCATATGTTTTCTCAAGGTTATTTTCAAATAAGCACTGAAAAAGCAATACATTATGAAATAGCACCCAAATGTTTCCTCAGAAGGCCAATGATATGACTGGGACCTGAATGGTCTGACCAGCTGCACTTTTAGGGAAATCGTGATTTGAACAGGTCATCACAAAGGAGAGAATTATTGTAGTTCAAAGAAAAGCAAAAAAAAATTAGAGCACTTGCCAGAAGCATTGCTGTAAGCACACAGATATTAATAACATATGAGTGACAAAGCATTATAAGCATGCATACCTATATTCTTGAGAAAAGTGCTGTGCACAGGAAGGTTTCAGGAATCTTAGAATAAGAGTGTGTACGTGACTGAGTCACTGACCCTGGAATAAGTGCTGAGGCTACCACAAAGCCACAACTGGAAAACTGCCAGAATATTTGAAAGAATGATAAGACAGACATATGAACAGACAATGGTTATGCTGTCACACACTGTTATCTTGACAGCTGCTAAAAATAGAGCACCTTCCGTGCCAGACCAAATAATTTCTTCTGTAGGTGGGGATAATGAAATTAGCCATGAACAGAACCTGTTGAAGCTGTCCCTAACCAGCTGCTTGGGTGGAGCTGTCAAAGATGGCATCAAGGGCTGCCAGCTGTGAATTTTATTGTCATTACAAGGTAACTTAACACACATATCTGTTCCTCATGAGCCTGGTGGTCATTTGGATGCTGCAGTCCTGTGCACTGAGTGGAATAAACTCCCCTCTGGAGTACCTGCCCTTGACTGGAGGGAATTATAGGATCCATTAGGTTGGAAAAGACCTCTGAGATTGAGTCCAGCTGTAATCACCACTGAGCCATACCCCAAGTGCCACAGCCATGCACTATTTGAACACTGCCAGGGATGGTGACTCCACCACTTCCCTGGGCAGCCTTTTCCAATATCTGACCACTCTTTCAGTAAAGAAATTTTTCCCAGTATTTGTATTCCTGAGAGAAGAGATCAACCCTCACCTTGCTACAACCTTCTTTTGGGTGGGTGTAGAGTGATAAGGTGCAACTGCCTAGCACAGCTTGGATCACTGGACTCAAACTGAGGTTAGTGGCATTCCTTTCACTCAAGCACACTGGAAAGCACTTTTCCATCCTCATGTGCTATGACTAGATTTCTCTGTTTCTTTACAAATGAAAGACAAAACCATTTATTGAACAAGAGTTTTTCCTGTTGCTCTTCAAAAATTTCCATCTCCTTGTGGCAACGGATACCAGTTACATTTTATATTGTCCATAATACCCTTGAGAAGGTGTTATTTTTGTCTTTAGAACTTCCAGTCCCTTTTGTTCTATCTTTATCTCTCTCCTTATTGACATTCATTTTTTTGTTATTGTTTGTAATTCATACTCACTTATATTGGAATCTTAGTGTTTTTCCTTCTTTTAATTTCTTTCTCAAATTTTCCTTTAATTTCTTCCTTTACTAACTCCTGAACAAAAAGTAACTACCAAACAACACTTACTTTACTTCTTGCTTGACTGTGACATCGATCTGGTAGTGGGTTTATTTCACAAATTAGATGTTCTTTTTTGTCTTAACCTGGTTTGTTTCAGAAGATGTCTCTAATTTGGAAATTCATTTGCTATTTGAAGCCAATATAAATATGTATACTGAATATATAATGCAGAATGAAACTACCAATGGTTGTGCATGATGAGTATAACCCTGCTGGCCCCAAGGTAACCATCAGCTTAAAGCCCAGAGACTTTTCATTTACTTTTAAGTGCCACATGAGTTCAAAATAGAGCTGTGATTAAGAAATTAGGTGTCTTTCCCTGAGAATATTGGATCAGATACTGGATTTCACTTACATCATAGCTAAAATTAGCTATTGCCTGTAAACAGAGAGTAGGTAGGGAGGGATCAGCTCCCTTCCACCTCAGCCAGGTGAAGCTTTCTCAGACAAACTAACTGCAGGATATCACAGCTGCTGTGAGACACCCACCAAACTGAAGGAAATCTCACCCAGAGAAGCAGCTGCCTTGCTTTCAGGACAAGGAAAAGATGCCCAGGACAACACCATGGTCAGTGGAAAAGTGCTTCACACTCCTGACTGGCCTTGTGCCTTTGGATCTGAAGCAAACAGGAAAAAGAAACAAGCATTTTGAGCATAACCTTCATGCCAAAGGTGTTCCTTTGAGTTTTGTGGGGAGGATATAAAAGGCAGTCATCTCAGAGAGATCAAAGATCTAAAAATATAAATCCCAAAGTGTACCAAGTCAGATATACACAAGTGAGACAGAAGTCACTAGCTAAATTATTTAACGGTATGAGTAATGTTTTGACTTTGTGCTGCCACTTTTTATGGCATCTAAATCAATTTATTTCTCTAAATAGATCCTGGTGCTTTGTTGCAGTAACTGGAAATTACATTTGCCTCTTCCACTCTGTCAGTAAAAAGTAAAATTAGCTGTAACACTTCATTATAAGTTATAGCAAATTACATAATTAGGAAAGAATAAATTATTTGAATCTACGAAAGAACCAAAGGTATCCTCATTACTCTGAGGCATTATACAGAAATATTTTTTACCTTGTAAGTGAGGAAGTTTATTTTTTTTCCTAGACCCCTAAATATGGCTTTTATAATTCACAGAATAATAAATAAAGAAATAATAAGTGGGCAGTAACTCCATACTGAAAACCTGGTGCCCACAATGACTGTTTTCCCAGAACACCTAGAATGTAGGTTTTATATCAGAATGATGTATTGTCATTGTACATAAAATGGGACTTTATTCTCCTTCCTACTAAAGTCTGCAATACTCCTCCACATCACTACCACAGAGGGCTTTACAGAAGAGCTGCAGGCAGTCCTGCCAATGCACTTTACAATAACATCTCTCTGAAAACTCTCCTCTTTTCTGCCAGAGGCTGTTTTCCTCAGAGAAGAGTTGGCAGACTACAGTATGTGCACATATTTCAACTCCTCCGTAGCAAATCCTTAAGCCATCAACAAAGATGGGCTTGAGCCTCAGCACCAGGCTGCTGGGGGATGGAGCTAAAGAGCTCTCACATCTGCCTGCTTTGCAACAGGGTGGCAACCTCAGGCAGGCTGAGTGAGCCCTGTGTGGTATCAGCAATGCCTGCCCCAGCCAGACACTGCCCACATCCCTCCTGAGGCTGGGCATCACATCCCTCAGTTACAGCAAAACTGCTTGGAGGAGTACACAAGTCTCCAAAGTGCATGGAAAGGCACGTGGAACTACTGGATCCAAAGGCAATTTGCCTTTGATTAGGGGAGAGATCCTGCTGGAGGCTGTCAGAGGGAATTGTGAGGCCTGAACAGTGCTGGCTGGGGCTGCTGTGGTTTCACTGCTGGTGTGTGTATGCTGCTGTCATATCCCTGAGTCAGTGCAGGCTCCCCATCACACCTTTGCAGAGCAGCTGTACAGCATCAGTGCAACAGCTGATGGTCCTGCATCAGCCTTCAAGGCTGCCAGACATCTGGAAAAGTGACTGACAGGAGAACAAGGAAAAGCCATCTTCTATCTGTTTTAAGGTGACGGAGTCCAGAGTCTGAAAAATTTCCCAAGACCCTTTAGGGACTTGGAACTCAACAAGGCAGTTGTGAAATTCTTCCTCCTTGCATCCCAAGAGTGAAGAGGTCATTACTGTGACCCACATGCACTGTCCCTACTGGGATAGAAAAGATGCAGAGATCTTTTCTATGATGGTCCTCCTGTTACCAGTGCACAGCTGGTGAAGCATCACATCCAGAAATATGATGGCAGCTCAGAAAGTGTGGAGAAAGGAGGAATTGTGTCCGTGTGTTCTTTAGGAGGCACCACTGCTGCCTCCTGCATGATGTCCTGGGGATGTGAAGAGCAACCTCTGCATAAACAGCTATGTCAGTACCTCTTGCAAATATGGGTTGACATTTACTCTGCAATCATACCTGAAACACCCATTCTTCAGGTCTTCCCAGAAATAAACCAAGATTATTATGGAGTCATATCATTTTTAAAATGCACATTCAGATTCACTTGCTTTAACCAGAATATATCCTCATCAACACAGAGAAACCAACATGTCACTAGAATCACAAATGCTTTTTTCCTTGATCAACTCATACCCTTTTATATTTATTTAAGCCGTTTAAGATTCTTCTATATACAGAGCAATATTTAATCAATTGGCAATATCATTTTAGACAGACTGTGTAAATACACATTTTCACTTGGGGAAGAATGAAACTCTATAGTAGAGAGTTAAAAATACCATAAATTCTAGAAGAACTTAGTTGTCAGCAATGTGAGTCAAAAAAATGCGACTAGTCAGCTTTCAGCATAGTTTCCCAGAACCAGGAAAAAAAAAATGAATGGAAATGCAGAGAACAGCTTGACACACAGCTGAATTTATTTTAGAATAGGACCCTCATGCAAGACTGAACTCAGAATGTGTTGATGCTGCTGGCATTTGACAGAAGATTACAGATTGTTCACATGGAAAATTATGGTAATAAAAGGTAAGCTGTGATTCTAAAGTGCTGCAAGGCGTTAATGCAAATTCATATGTGGACACTTTCATCTAATTATGAGAGGCCTTTTTTTTCCCAGTTTTGGCATTATTCCTTTAGAACTGATTCAGCTGGAGCAGAGAAAGCCACTTTCATGCAGGAAGATGTATTTACATACACAGTTAGATTAGTACAGCTAGGTTAGCTTAATTATGCTTCTGTAATTTCCTGTAAAAATTTGTTGGACAGAAAAAAAGTTGTAGTTGTTGTATTTCTTTTTAATAGTTTAATTCTGAGTACAGAATTAGTATATTAGATGGCATCCACCTATCTCTGCATTTGACTAACTTGTGAGTATACAAATATTACTTGCTTGTTTTACTCACATCTCAGTTCATATCCAAATAGTAGTATCTCACTCTTAAAAGAGCAGGCTTTTAACATCTCTAGGAATAAATTGGTGTAATTTTTTGCATTTTGAATAATTTTCTCTAATGAACTTCCGTACAAATATGAAGTTTATTTTTTTTTCTAGTCAGTGATCCTTGGCAATAGGTATGTATAAATTTAAAGGATACAATTCAAATGGTTATTTTTCAAATGACAGATGACAGATAAAATATAGTGAAGTAGATAAATGACCTTTGATGATCTCTCATGAAAAACTAGTGTTCAATATTGAGACTTCTGTATTCAGTCTTACTCATCTTCTACCACCCTGAGATATATATTACTCATCCAGTGAGCTACATGTATTCACTTGTATGATGCCATTATGAATCTAACAGACATAAACATAAGCTATTATCATTGTGCCACTCCTATTTCGTACAAACACAGTAAAAGTGACAAAATATTGTTAGCATTATTCCAAACTAATGTGGAGTTATTTGGGGGTTAAAATCCAACCCTACATCATTGTTATAGCTAAACAACTTCTACCTGTAACCCAGACTTCCAGCAATTAAGACTTTCATGGGTGCCTTGGAATGCCAAATCTCCTTCACGTTTCAGTATATATATCTACCCTTTGACTAGTGCATTTTCATCACTATTATTTAGACTACAATACTGAGGACTGAGGTAGGCAGGAGATAGGCATGTGAAGAGTCTTCCCCAGAAAGAAATACTTTGTGTAGCCCTGAGGTGGTTCTATCTTCCAGCTCTGTGTGCTTTGTCTTCTGATTTGTGAGCTGCATCAGCCCAGGAGATCAGCTGTCTTAGCAGCTAATGGACTGAAATTCAGCCTCTAATAGAGTTTGGTCTTTATTTTTTTAATCACTTTAAAGGCTTGGCTCTGGGGCCCTCAAGCAACACAAGGACTGTGGGACTGTGAAGGCATTAAACACTGACTTGACACGTGCACAGATGACAAAACCACTGAGACAGGGAGCCTTTGCATGTTGTACCTGCAGTGAGACAAGCACTTTCTAGAGCTCAGGAAATCAAGTTTTAATGAAGACTGCAGTGCACTGCAATGAGCTGCAGACAGGACTCAGGGGGAAGTTCTCTGCAAAGCATATTCCACACCTCTGCTCTTTGTGTTCACTGTGCACTGCAATTCTCTTCCTGAAATGTTTTTTTTTTCCTTTTCTGCCTTCATCTAAGCCTTAGCCCATTTCCTCAGTCTATTAATCTTAAGAGAATTCCCTGAATTAAAAGCAAACTCTCAAAGGATAAGGAACATGATAAATGCCTACAAGCTCACAGTTCTCCACGGATATTGTGCTAACGATTTCTGTTCTCTTGATAAAACAATGCATTAATAAAGCAACAATAAGGGAAGAGAGAGTATTGGCATTCCAATAAACAGAAATTAAGAATTATTATCACAGTTCAATATATTAAAGAATTAAATACTGGAATTCCTTTGGAAAACAGGAAAGGTGTAATGGGAACAGATAAACAGTTCTGTTGGGCCTGCCTGAGCCAAAGAATAAATTTCAGCCTGAATCCTGTATTTAGTTCTGTGCCTACAAGAACAAGGCCTTTGCTACTGAATTCAACATATCCAGAGTTTCACAGAATGTAGAACCATCTCTATGTGCTTAATGAGCAAAACCATTAGTTTCCATTTTGACTGTCTTTTTAAGATTGTTTATCTCTGACAGCTGAACTCTCCTACAGAGCCTCTGTGGACACCCCAGTTTTAGCACAGCTATTCTGGCACAGCAGCCTGGTGAAGATGCAGTGTAAATTCGTTCAAGAGGGGGTTTCTGTCAACTTGGGTGTTGTTTTATTTTCCCTGCAACATTAATCAAGCCAACAAATGCTCTCTCCTGCAGAACAGCTCTATCAGCAAGGGAGCACCATTATTTTCACACTTGCAGCTGAAATAACTGCTGGCAAAACTCTGCAGCACAGGTCAAATCTGAATAACAGCTGAGGGAGACTATATGACTGATAATAAATAATACATGCTCTGAAAGCCATTGAAAGTTATTTGGTTTGTCGGATTTAAAGGGGCAGAGCTGTCCCATGACAGGTTTTCACTCTTCCTGATAATCTGGTTTCTGTACACTGTGCATAACTGTGCCTGGTAGTAACAAAACAGAACCCATTAGAATGAGTCAATACAGCAGCATGCACACAGGGTGCATTTCTGATTGCAGCCCGCTCCCTTGGAGCTGCCAAAGAGAAATCTCACAGCTTTAAGCAACTTTGCTGCTCACATTACAAGCACGGTCTCAGCAGCCTCCCCTGGGTATAAGACAGGCAGCACTTCCTAAACTTCTTTCCCAAGGGCGCCTCTACCCAGATCCTGCAGGCAGATGTGGTCTGGGGAGACTGGAGACAAGCCATGGCCCAGGCAGTAGCTGCTGTCAGGGGGCAAAGCTAATAAACCCTGTGAGGGTACATCAGCTTGGGCTCACCAACGTGCTGAAACACCAGCAGAGCTCCCAGCTGGCTTGGAGTGTGATGAAAATGGGTTTGCATCTGCCTGTAAAAGACTGAAGGGTGTTTAAAACTCTGGAGAACAGGAAAGCTGAAACTTTCACAATGTACTTTGAATGTTCAGGACATAATGAAAATCAGGAGGTCTGCCATTATTAGTGGGATAATGCTTTGCATATTTAGGGATTCACTACAATACAAGCAGATGGAATGTATTTTATTACAGACTGACCTATATATGCTATTAAAAAACCTTGGGTTTGTTATCTTAAGAGTATGCAAAATTCAGTTCTTATGAGGACATTTCCCCATATTTGGTGCTTTTATAATGCTATTTATTTGCAAAAAGCTCAGCACTGATTAATAACACATATGTGAAAATACAGCTAGGGAATCACATTGTTTTGCCTGAGTTATAAAACAATCCTGTCAGCGTTTTCATTGGCTGTTCTGTTTTCTCCAGGTTTTAGAGCAGGAGCTTGACCTTTATTTGTGGGCTAATATTTCTGTCAGGGAGAAGTCTTTTGCAACCTCATGTAAATCTGTTCAGCTGTCCAGTGAGGACAAAAAGATACCTCAGATTTCACATACTTGTAAAGCCTCATTATAAAACTAATTACAGCCCATAAAGAACCTAACATTTCTTAATTGCTATAGAGCTCCTCAGACTGACCAAATCACATATCTATGCTATCTATGGGAGGTTGTATTTCAGAAAGATTTTGTACCTTCTGTTCCTCTGGATTTGGTGTGCAGCCAGATACTGCAACATAGTGAAGGAAACTCTCCTCTGCACTTGGGAGGGCTTTAACCTCATCTAATTTTAGTGATCTAAATCTTAGATTTCTAGGCTACCAAAAAAAACAAAAACCAAAAAAACAAAAAAAAACCAAAAAAAACCCAAAAAAAACCAAAAAAAAAAAAACAAAAACAAAAACAAAAAAAGCCCCCAAAAACACAACAAAGTTCAGTGTATGAAGACACTGCTGTGAATTTTAACTTTCTGAAGACCCTCTGGGGATAACTATTTTCCTCCAATGACTAGAAAGATAGCCTACAAATCACAGTTAGGCTAGATGCCTAACTTGTAAATAGGTGTGGAAAAGCAAGAAGAAACTCACTTTAAGTAAGTTTTTCTTATTCTGTAAACTGAATGGGATGGTGATGTAACTAAATATCTTATAACACAAGTATAAGAATCCAGCTCCCTTCTGCTTTCTGACTTCTTGGCCCTTGGCACTGATCTCAGTAGTGCTCCCCTAACTGCTGTTGTGTAGCTAATTTAGTTCCCACTGCTGAGCACATTTACCTGCTAATGACTATTGTGTATGATCAGTCACAATGTTTAAGATTATAAATCCATTAAAGTAAATTTGTTCTTAATAGTGTTCTTTTTAATATCTGTTCACTTACAACTACAATGGAGTTGGATAATGCATTACCTCAGCTCCTGGAGCTCTGCTATTTCAAAAAATCCCTTTCTCACCATATGTTACTGCTGGTCCACTACAGTCTTGAAAAACCAAATTCTCAATTCATCACTTATTGTTATTTTGTCCCTCTTGCAAGGCATGTAATGTGTTTGCTTTATGACAGACTTCCTCATAGCAACTTTGTGACTTCAGAGGTTTTGCTTAACTTCTATAAGGAAAAAAGTAGTTTACTCCCATGTAAAAAACCATGATGTTCTGGACCTTGAACTGTGATCAACCCAGCTAACACAACTGTGAAAAGATACCTGCTGACCACCAAAGGAAATCCCATACTTATTTATAAAAGCCCTGAGTGCATTGGTAAGTCTTACTGGCCCTGCCCAGCACCCTCAGGGCTTCCCTCAACCCCAGTCATGGCTCAGAAGCCCAATTTCAGCCCAGTCCCAAGGTGCCAGTCCCCACTCCAGTGATGCCACAATCTCACTGGTCTCCACTGGAAAATTTTGTTGACTTGGATAAGGTGTTTTTTCAGACCACCAGTTTAACAGAAAAAAAAAATCATTTAGGTTTTAAATAATAAAGGAATAAAACTATGTCAAATGGTTGGGAAAATGATGGTGCTGATTTGAACCAAATGTTCATGTGTTTGTTTCTTAATTTGTTTTCTTTGGGTAGAAAAAAAATCCTCATTTTGCATTCATTGATACTGCTAGGAAAGAACTTAATCCTTCTGAAGGGTTATTAATGTTTCTCTGTGTGCAGAATAAATATAACACCACCCTCAATCACAGCCTCTCAGCCTCATTAGTGAGACAAGATGGGGATAGTATCTTGGCAAACTCATTAGGAGTTTCTTGTTGCAATCAAATTTGTCCTGACTTCAGTTGCCAGGGACATTTATAATAGGGAGAACAAACCTTGTAACAGCTCTTCCCCATTTATTAAATTCTGTACTGAATGCACCATCTTTGTTTCACAGAAAACTATCCACAAAGGGTGATGGAGTGTAGAAATGTTTATGCTGAAATGAATTTCATTAGTCAATGCTGGACATAGATTAGCATTATTTATTTATTTGAAGTCGCCATGGTGTAACTCTAAGTGACAAACAAGGGATGCAGGAGGATTTTCTGTGTCCCATGATGTGCAGAAAACCACAATTATGTTCTTGAAGAACTCAGTGGCCCTCTGTCAGTAGTGCAGGTAACCTCTAAGTCTAAGTAATTTCTGTGTTATTGGAGACAAAATACTCCAAACTACTTTGTCACTTCTATGTCTTCTAAGTCTATTGATGCCAGAGTTCATTTCTACAAGGTGGATCACTAAAAATTCACTGCTGCCAGGATGGGTGAGATCCTGAGGTGTTGCACACCAAAAATCAATTAAACCAAACAACTTTCTGTCTGTGTCTGTGTAAAACCCAAAGACACTTGAGAAGAAACAAATAATTTTGTAGATATTCACATTCATCTTGTGTGGCACAAAGTGAACATAGGGATAAATAATGGAAAGAGTTATAGTTAACATCTACCATTGCAAGAACTTCAGAAGCTGTCTGAAACAAAAAAATCTTTCTCTTGAATAATATTAATTTTAATCTGATAGGTTTCAGCACTAATGTTCTGCATGACTTGAACTGAAATCATTAGTCAAATGCAACTACAATATAAATTCATAAAGAGCTCCCAGAAGAAATCAAAGATGTTTTTAGTAATCTAAACCAGGTAATACAAACATTCTTATGAATTTCAGAAGAGTCAAACCTAAGAAGAAATTCATTGACTTTGAATCAGTATTCAACAGCCAAGTAAATTACTTCCTATTTGCATATTTTAAATCTTTCATTTAATAATCAGCATGTGCTGGAAAGCAACACAACACAATAGTAATACAAACCATTTTTAACATGAAATTTGAATATGAAAGCAAGAAATGGAATTTATTTTTACAATTGTGGCTTGCTTAATGGACATATAAAATACAGCATTTTAACTATAGAAATATTCAGACGCCTGCTTACTTGGTCTGTTTTCAGACTTTCAAAACAAATTCTAAATATGAAAGCTGCTCTACATTCTATTGCTCACTCACTATTTCAAATCAGATTTCAAGGATATATTCTGAGCGTTCTGTTAGCAAAAATTAGGATTAAAATGTGATCTTTTTGATGTAGTGAATTTAGTAAAATCTCCTTTGTTATTAACCATTAAATAACTGGATGTATAACGACACGAGTTTTGTGACAATTTTCCTTGGAGAAACAAGAAATGTTGTCACTTATCAAATATGTTTGATAAAATACTGTTACTAACTATGAAGAGCATGATAACACTTCTCTTTTCGTTAAAAAAGTTTGATATTTTACTAGCCCTGAGTTGGCAAGGGCCACCTCAGCTGAAATGTAACAGTTGACAAGACACATACTGCTGGAGGGCTGGAAAGCAAAATAAAATGTGTTTGCACAAAATTGCCACTGAATGTTTATAAAAACTTGTTTCCCTTGGCACCACAACAGATAAGAAAAGTGCTACAGTAAACCATCAAAGTTACACTGGGGGAATGATATGTAACAGCAAAGGGTTGGGAAAATGCAGCTGCTCCTTTTGAATGCTGCCAGTGGAATTGCTCCAGGTCCACAAAGTCCATTTCTTGGCAGGAAGCTGTACAGGATGTCTCAGAGCCCCCAAAGAGAAAACAGAAGCAGGAGTTGTTCATAAAGTTTATTTGGTATCTAATTCATTGGGACTGCACACAAAAACAGCTAAAAAGACAAAACACTACATGGCTTTATAATAGATCTGCTTTTTCCCCATCCTGTTCTGAACATCTCATTACACAACGCAGTGGCATTAGAGAGAGTGCTGGGGGTGTCTTCAATCACTCTGGGAGCCTTTCTTTTAACAGGTAAGCAATCTTATCAGGGATACCTCATAGAATCATAAATGTCCTGAGTTGGAAGGAACCCACAAGTACAATCAAATCCAGCTCCTGGCCCTGCACAGAACAGCCCCAAGAGTCACCCCACACCTGAGAGCATCGTGCAAACATTCCTTGAGCTCTGTCAGGGTGCTGTGAGCACTGCCCTGGAGCCTGTTCAGTGCCCAGGCACTCTCTGGGGGAAGAATCTTTTTCTAATTTCCAACCTAAACCAGGCCTGACACAGCTTCAGGCCATTCCCTTGGTCCTGTCCCAGAGCAGAGATCAGTGCCTGCCCCTCCTCTGCCCCTCCTCTGCCCCTCACAAGGAAGTTGTGGCTGCACTGAGGTCTCCCCTCAGTCTGCTCCAGGCTGTACAAACCCAGTGCCCTCAGCCCCTCCTCACATGGCTTCCCCTCAAGTAACTTCATCATCCTCATTGCCCTCCTTTTTATTTTTCTTATATTATGGTGCCACAATAGGCATTATGAAAAGATGTCCAAACAGTCTGTGTAATTTAGGGCTTCTCAATGCTTATCCATCCCTGGAAAGCAGCGTGAGTTTGCATATACAATATAAGTATGTAAACTGCCCAATATACTACTTTTCATTTGTTTCTGTACAACTTCATCTTCCATTTTTTTTATTTAACAAGACTATTGCTCATTCAAATCCTATCTTCAAACATACTTGTAATTTCTCCACATATTATCTAACAAGGTAATAAGTATTTTTTTCCATTTTATTGCTCCCTAAATGGACCAGAACAACAGACAAATATACCAGAAACTCTTTTGACAGTGAAATTTTGGTCACTGCTCTCCATGCCTATCTTGCCCTTCCATTTCACTAAACACTGGATAAACCATTCCCAAGCCTTCCTCCAATCATTACCATGGCTACCTTTTCTTGGTGTTTGCCCTCTCTCTGCATATTGCTGCTCTATGACCTTTTGGTTAGATCCCTCACACACACCATTTTTTCATACTCATCTTCACTCATCTGACAGAGTTTCCTATTTCTGTACTATTTTTTCTTCTCTTTAAGAGCTCATGATTTTGTTAAGGTGGTTTCTTACCAGTTTTCTAAATAAATGTGGAGATGCAAACTGTGGAGTGCTTATCAGAACAGCTTATAGCACTGACCATTGGATCCAGCTCCAGTGTAGTCATGAAGAAATAATTACCTTTCTCAGGGTTGCTGGATATTGCAAAGTTAAAGTGAAAAGGGTGCATCTTTAGCTTGAAGGTTAAACTACCTTTCCTCCAGCTACTGACCATCCATCAGCTATTTGCTAATATGCTTTTAGCTATGTAGAAACAAGCTGTATTGAAACTGCAATAATCCCCCAGGGTCAGCCTATAAATCCCCCTGGCAATCCAGAAACAATAGTTGAGACATTTCAAAACAGAGAATGAACACATGAAAGTCACTTGCTCTTTGCAGTGCTAAGTAGGACAAGCCAAAGGTGAATGTTTACATCCTGATGCT
Organism: Muscicapa striata striata; assembly: GCA_030060385.1. Taxonomy (NCBI): domain Eukaryota; kingdom Metazoa; phylum Chordata; class Aves; order Passeriformes; family Muscicapidae; genus Muscicapa; species Muscicapa striata. The sequence goes on along the minus strand of JAREIS010000117.1, from coordinate 1,599,794 downwards.
GATACAGAAGCTCAATCCTTGTGACTCCATGCAGGGCTGGGTGCAGTCTATGGGAAGCCTCTCACTCTAACACGTTTCTAACATGTGTCATCCAACTTGGTTCAAAACACAGGACCTGGCCCAGCCCACTGCTATTGTCCTAACCCTTAGGAAACTCACATTTACATAGATGTAGTCTGAAGAAAGAGGTACAAACCAGCTGATGCAAGAAGTGATACTGGAGATTTTCTTGTCCAAAACTGCTTAGGGCAGGTTGCTCAAGGTCATGTCCACACAGATTTTTTAATATCTCAAGGATTGAGCCTCCAGAGTTTCTCTGGGTAGCCTGTTCCAACATTTGACCCTCATTACAAAAAAAGAAATTAAATAAAATTTCCTGTATTTCAGTTTGTGCCTTTGCCTTTTGTCCTGTCCCAAGGCATATTTGACAGAAGTCTGGCTTTGTATTCTATGGGAAAAACACCCCATTGGATATTTATACCCATGGATAAGATCCCCCTGAGCATTCTCTTCTCCAGGCTGAGTGGTCCCAGCTCTCCCAGCCTCTCCAGGCTCTCATTTGTCTCCAGGGCTCTTCTCCAGGTGTGTCTCACCAGGGCTCAGCAGAGGAGAAGAATCACTCTCCACCAGCTGCTGTGGACACTCTGTGGATGCAGACCTGGATGTTTTGCCGCAAGGGCACATGGCATGGTCAGCTTGGTATTCAGGACTCGCAGATGCTTTGCTGCCAAGATGTTTCCAGGAGGTCGGTTGTACCTAGCAATTCCTCCCCAGGGCAGGAATTGTCACTTCCCATTGTTCAGCCTCATGAGACTTCTGTTGACCCATCCCCTCCAGCCTGCCAAGTCCCTCTGAATTGCAGGACACCCATCTGGTCTGTCAGTCACTCACCCCAAGAGATCTATTCTGCCCAGAAAAGAACTGGGGTCTTCTAATCACATCTCTCAATTATAAGAATTATAGCACAACAAAGGGTTTTGTCACCACTGTGTTGTGAGGAAATTCAAGGTACTTTAGGACCGTATAGAATAAATGTCCTTCTCTTTAGGCTTTTACTTACAATCAGAAAGCACAAAGGTCTGCATCTTACAAGATCATGCCAGTGGAATTCTGACAGCATGAAGTAACAAATAAGTCAATTTCCAGTCATTTACATTTTTGTTGTCTTTTATACTTGAGATACTTGCTCTTTTTGTATATGTGCCTTGTCACTAAATGAATGTATCAGCTTTATATTGTCAAGAGCAGAACTGACTTCAAGGAAAAAAAAAATGTAGCAAGTGTTCTATTTTGTTGAGATGTTCTGGACAGACACTGCAAACCACAGAAAGGAAATCTGAGTTGCTTGTGATGTTAAAGGGATATTATGATTACTAGAGCAGCCCTATTAAATGTAGTTGCTTATTTATTTTTTATATCAAATGGGCTTTCAAAAGCTTTTGCACAGTGTCATAAAATAAAAAGTCACTCATCTATTTCCTACTCTTCTTCTCTTAAAAGTATGGAAATGCATTCCAAAGTCACAGGGTGGAATTTAGCAGTGTGAATCCAAATCACTTATTTCTACAAATATCCTGGGAACTGGCATTTCCCTCACAGTTTTCAGACTCTCTTTTAAGCATGGTATTATTTCATCAGCTATTTGTTTTTCTTCTAGATGTTAAGAATATTCTGAATATTTTCATTTTTTTATTCTGTGAGAAAAAAAAGCTAATTGCAAGTCCTGATCAGGAAGTTGCTTATTTTGTTGCCCCAGCCAGAATCTGGGCATATAATCTTCAGTTCCAAAGTCTTCAACTGTCTTAAATAACTTGCAGTTTCGTGTCACACTGTGCTGGGGATTTGTGGTTGCTAATCTGTAGGGAAGAACTGTACAGCTGAAAGACATGGTTTGTTCTTAAATATTTCTTTGTTTTTCCTGTTATTTCTTTTCAACACAGAAGAAATTATGAGACAGGATTAAACAGGATCAGAAGAAAAATAATGGCACTTTTCCAGGTGCCATATGGAGGCCACTAATCAAACTAAAGCATAGGTTATAAAAACAATGGTATAGGACTTATACGCAGCCTACTCTCCATATCAAAGTTACAGAACAGAAATAAATTTGCAATTACTTTATAATATTTGGCTCAGATCATGCACACCTGTGTGATCTACAGTGATTCAGGTGAGCATCACAGATGCAAAATGGTGTCTTCTGAGCAATTCTCAAAACTACTGGAACACACATCAAATTCTGTCAATGTTTGGGGAGAGAGTGGAGCAAATCAGAAACTAATTTTTGGAGGAACAAAGCCATTTAGATGTGAGCAGTCATTCAGAAAACTAAACATTCCTATGTTGCTTTTCTGGAATAATGAATAGTTATTTAAAAATCCAAAATATTTTAATCGAGTTAATGTATTACACTGTGATGTTTAAATGCACTTGAAAGCAGCCCAAGAGTGTAGAATTTGTGTGTGTGGTGTTAAGTTCCCAGAGTGCAGCAGGAGCTGCTTGGTGCAGCAGCATCATGGTCATGATGAGACTCACCAGGGGCTGACTCCCTCCCTTTAATGCCTCTAAAAACCAGCTGATTTAGCCCTATGTGGCTGAGAGGACACTGCTCCGGTTCAGATCCGAGGGCAGAGGGACTGGAGGGGGGAAATGAATATGCTGGAAACTATCATGCAGTTCCCCAGTGGTTATTGTTTCTTTGCATCCTGCATTCTTGCACTGAAACATCAGAAGTTTCAAAACTGGATGGCAAACTAAAGCAAAAGGATAAAAGGAGGAGGAAAAATATGTGTTTTTTTCTTGTCATCAGACTAACCCCTTCAGTGCTGAAGTTTTTCATTTGTCAGAGGAGAAAAAGTCACAGAGCAGGAAATATCAAGTAGTGAGGACATTGGATCTGTGTGTGACATGGCACTTTAGAGCCCTCTTGCCTTTACATTTGTTTTGCTTTGCTTGATGAAAAGGAAATAATAAACCAGTTACATTCATGTGAAAAGTGTGATATGCCAAGAAATGGTCTAGTGCAGGGTACACATTAGCTGTGCAAGCACAATGCACAGCATAAACAGGAAAACCCATATGTGAGTTTGAAAGGAAGCACTCATAATAGTCCTTGGCAGAAAATCACTCTTTATTTAATTTCTCCCTTTTGCCCATTTCAAGCAAGTTCTGTAAGTATCTTTACTCTTAACATATTACACAAAAAATAAGATTTTGTAAGACACACTTCCTTTATATGTGTACTCTGTGCCCAAATTTAGTATCTATACAACAACGTATTTTTCTAGAAAACAATAGAATATGCCAGCTGTTGTGCTGAGACACTGTTCTGCTTCCTTCCATTTTTTAACTCTTGTCAGTTCTTTTACTGCAATAGCTTTTGAATTTTCATCTCTCTTTGGCCAAAATCCTCGTTTCTCCCACTCCTTGTCCTGGTCCTGGGCTGCATTATAAAGATAATTATTTCACCCCAGAAAAGTCTGGCTGAATTCTCACTTTTCTATCTATTTCTTCATGTTTTAGGAGTGGATGCCCTGAAGGTACCCTGGAGTTAAAAGCAAATGTGTAATTGTCTATGACAATATTTTCAAAATCAAATGACTGTTTACTCTTAGAAATGAAAGCAGATATGACCTAAAAATTATATTTAAATATTAATTGTGTTAAAATTATTTCTGTACCATGACAGAATTTGGGGAAGGAATGGGGTTTAAGACTGTGAAAGCTGAGAGTCATTCAAACTCTCCAAATTGGAGGGAGATGGATTTGAAGAGTGCACTGTTAGATGGATAAGAAAGTGGTTGGATGGTTGCACACAGAGAGCAGTGATCAGTGGCTCAGAGTCACAATGACATCAGTGACGAGTGGTGTTCCTCAGGGTCTGTTTTGAGGCCAGTGTAATTTGATATCTTCATTAATGTCACAAAGGCATCAAGTGTACCCTCAGCAGCAGGATGTTAGGCCCTTCTGGTGGGTTTACTACTGCTGTTCTCATAATACTTAATATATAAGTATTTATATGAAGAAAGATATCTCCAAGAAGTGGGACCCAAATGTTCCTCCCATGTATGCAAAGTAGAAGAGCTGAGATTTGAATTCATCTTCAAAAATCCAAGGGAAGTACTTACACAGCAAAACTATTACCCATACTAATGGGCTTCTTACTGCTCAGAAATTCCACCTTGGACAAATAGTTTAAATTTTATTAAACTATATCCTTAAAAACTGACAACAGTAAGGTTCCCCAATGAGTTCTGCTCAAGTATTGGTCTGTTTTCATGCCTCCACTCCTTTCAGCAGGCTCAGTGACAATTTTCTCTCTTAAAATACGGCCATGACATTTCTTGTCCTCTGTTCCCTGTGTTTTCTAACTTTTTCATTGCCCTTTTGAGTTTTTTTGGCCCTAAGCCTTCACAAACAAACTGTGCAATGCACCTGGAATCAAGGAAGAAAGTGCTGCATAATTATGAAGTTAAATATTGTCTCTTGACCCTTATAAAGAAATTTTTCATCTATTGCTTTTCCTGGTTATTTCCCAACCACCTGCTATTAAGTTAAACAGATGTGGTTGAGTACTGCATATTCAAACAACATGTAGCAAGTATTTGTAAATCATTACAGGAAATCTCCCTACTTTCCAAAGAACAGCAGATGTAAATTCAATTCTCCTGAAAACAGCCTCTGATGGTGTGTGCCTCTCTCCATGCTCAGTGCTGATCATTTGTTGTCAGGACCTCAACAAACTTTCAAAGAGAAGAGGTCTTTTGTCTCCCATTGATTCAAGGCATTGGAGTTTCTAGATAATTCTGTCAAAGAACTGTCAGACACATTATTGTTATTATTTTTGTTTAAAACCCGATGGTCTCAGCGACAGTTCTCAATTGACATATATGGAAACATTAACTTCTGTTATAGGTCAAGATTCATGAAACAAGCTAAGACATGGCCTGAACTATAGCAAACGGTGTCTCATCTTTCCTTCCCTCAGCTTCTCTGTGACTGTAGTGCTACTTCATTCCCTTTCTGCTAATTGTCAGTTGTCTCAATATAAAATAAAATTTAGAAGATCTGGTATACAGCATAGTAACTCACCAAAAATTTAAGCCACAAAAATTCGTATTCATATTCTTCATATCCACTGACTCTGAACACAGTAGCAATATAAGCAAAAAACCAAAAACCAAAAAAAAAAAAAAAAAAAAAAAAAACCAAACAAAAATAAAACAAAACCCAACCAACCAAAAAAAAAAACCCACTGCATATTTATAGGGAACTTCAATTCCATTTTCACAGAATAAATGATATTTTACGCTCCACACCATTTAGACCTTGATCTCTTTTCTGGCAAGCCAAGCTGTTCTTTTTTGTGGATTGTTCCTAAGTAATTTAAAATCAGGCCACGGCACTACTGACAACAGCACTTTTGAAGTCAGGTAGGGATTATTAATTTGCTGTGAATTTTCTGAGGAACTTCATCTTCTTACCAAACACATCCATTTAAAGTCATAGATGCAAAAATGAAGGTATCAGTCACAAACAAAATTAAGCTATTAAACTCTCTGCTTTCAGATTAATTCTGGTCAGTGCAGAAAAAGCAACCAACCTTTACTTTTTAATGTGGAACATGACATTTTAGGGTTCCTGAAATGCACCTCCTGGGGGGTGAGGTCTGAGAGCCCTCAAAGGCTCAGAACTCTGCACAATGAGCCCCACAGCTCCATGCAGCCACCCTGGGGGGGCTGAGAAGGGGAAAATCATTACTTGTGGCACAATTTTTAGCTCTCCATCAAAGATCACAAATTACCAGCGTGCAAGTGTGTGTGTGTCTGTGTGCGTGTGTCTTCCCTATAAGAAAAGACTGTGTCTATCTATACAGGTTGAATGGATACTCTGAGGAATTTCTTCAACGGACGGGTGACTAAATATTGGAACCCGCTGCCCAGGGAGTTGGTGAAGTCACCTAAAGACTGGACGTGGCCACGGTCTGGTTGACACGGTCGTGTTCGGTCACAGCTTGGGTTCGATGATCTCTAAGGTCTTTCCCGACCAATTGATTCTGTAACTCCGGGATACAAACCGATACAAACTTTAAGACCGAAAACAGCTCGGCGGGGAGGTTCGGCGCGGCCACGGCGGCCGTGCCACGTTCCTGACCGCCGGGGAGTGCTGAGTCCCGGGCTGCGACCGCGGGGAGCGCCCGATGGAGGGGCGGCTGAAAGGATCACCCGGCTCCGGGAGGGGCCGATGGGCACCCTGCAGGGCTCCGGGTCAGCTCCGGACGGGGACACCGGGCAATGGGCGGGCGGGGCGCGGGCGGGTCGCCCTCAGCCTCTCCCCGCCTCACGGCCGCCCTCAGGCTGCCGGGCGCATGCGCGGAGGCGCCGCCCGCTCCGCTGGGCGCGCAGCGGGCGTTGGGGCAGCGTGGGGCAGCAGCGCCGGGGCAGCGCCGGCCCTGCTCCGCACCCGGGCGGCGGCGGTGAGTGCGGCAGGGAAGGACAGCGCGGGCTGGGGCGGTGGGCGCGGGCAGTGCGGGGTGACGGGCAGTGAGTGCGGGCAGTGCAGGCTGGGGTGGTGAGTGCGGGCAGTGCGGGATGCGGGCGGGGGCCGCCGGCGGGAAGGCGCTGCCCGGAGCGGGGACGGCGGGAACGGTCCGCGCAGGGAGCGCCCGGGGCCGGGGTCCCGCACGGGGACCCGTGAGGGGAGTGAGGGTGGAACGCGCCCCGCTGCCCTCCGCCCCTCGCCGGCCAGCAGCCGCCCGGTGAACTCCTCTCCAAGGGTTTGTGCCATTTCCAGTTTAGCCGGGGAAAGAATGTGGGGAGTGTGTTGAACAAAGAAAGAATTCTGCGTGATTTCTCTTTTGGAAGAGGTTAGGGACTCTCTCCAAAACAGACAGCTGATACATTTTCCCCGAAGTTTTAAGAAAACACCATCCCCAAAACAAACCCGCAGAGCACAGCCGCAGCCATCCGAAGCTCTCGTGTTCCTGTTAAATAAAACTTTTCCCGCTGTCGGCAGGCTCGCCCAGAGGCCCCGTCCGTGCTGGAGCTCCGGTGCGGGGCAGGCGCTGCGGCTGAGGCTGTGAGTGCTGGGCTGGGAAGGTGTTCGGGAATGAGCCCGACCCTCCCGGGCTCTGGGGGCCTTCCCCTAGGCCTGCTGCTGCTCCTTTTCCCCTGGGCAAAGGAACAATTCATCCGCATCCACAGGAAGCAGGAGGGGCAGAGGGAGCCTCAGCGTTACCACAGTTGAAGCTGGGGTTGAATGTTGCATTGGTTGAGTGAGAGAGCAGGCAGTGATTGGGCTTGTTAGGAACAAAACAGAGAGGAATGGAGCCAGTGAGTAAAATGAAGAAGATTATAAGCACGTGAAAACACTTGAAAAGAATTTCAGGTTTTCACAGAAAAGTCTGTGTGATAGAAGAGGGACAATTATGCACATGTCAGTGTTCTAGATTAAAATCAAGGCCTTATATTTATTATTACTATTGACTGTCACTGCAAAAAAAACCCCCTAGTTGCACTTTTTCTGCTCATTTCTACCTCCTGTACCATCTTCCCCCGTGCTGGCACCATTGTTGGTACAGCAAGGCAGGGGAGTGGCATGGAGCATTACCTGCAGACTCAAACTGACCTTTTAAACACTTTTTCTGATTAACCTAGTTAGTATCACATCTGTTTCCCTGCACTGCCGTAGAGATGCTTATAGTGGCTCAAGCAAAGTATGTTTGGGAGGGAAGGAGTTTTTTTAGTTGTACAAAAATTAGCAGGTGTGTGATAGGAGCCCCGTTTTTGAATGTACACGTGTATTATGCATCCAGACACACACCTGTGTAAAGGGATTGTGCAACTGTGAGGTTGAACATTCTGGGCCTCGTGTTTAACAGAGGGAGTGCCATTGATAAAGCAGTTGTGGAGGAGGTTTACAAGTGCAAGAGGTGATGAGCAGTCTGAGGAGACTTACCTAGTAAAGGTGACTGAGATTGCAAGAATAGTTCTTGCTGAACCAGAGAAGTGAGATTAGAAGCCAGAGAAGAGGGGACAGGGAGCTTGTGTGGGGCTAGTGCATGGAAACAGGAGTGAGATTTTTACTTAGCTGTTCAGTTTCAGCCATCTCACTTCAACCTCTTTTAGACTAGAAAACTTTGCTTTCCAGAACTAGGCTGGAACCGGGGATTCTGAGTAACTCTGTATTCTTGGAACTAGCAAATATCAGGAAATGCCCAGTTGAAACTTGAATTATCCTTTTCTCACACAAGTTCATCCAGAAATTTGTGTCCAACTGGTGTACTCAAAACAGCAAAGCATTGCATCTGATTGTAATGTGTGCAGGTGTTGAGATCATAACTAGGTGATATCAGTTTCCTTTTGAGAGAAGTGGATAGTTACACACAGAGTAACTGTACTAATAGTGTCATTTCCAGAAACAAAAATGGAGAACTGAAGTTTTGAAGTTAGCTTTAATTCAGTCTCTTCAGGCATCTAGATTGACCTACAATTTTCTATTAAGTAATAACATTGTTTCTTGCATAAAAAATCCTGTTGTATTCAGGGTATTAAAGAGATTAAGTATTTTGGTCTCATCCTCATTACTTTGGTTGTGTGATGTTGAGACATTTTCTCGATGTGACTCAAGTTCTGCTTTGACTATGGAATTACACATCTCCTTGTATCTTCTGGTGTGCTTATCTCCTTAGTATCTCAGTACTCAACTAATTCTCCCCTTAATTGACAAAACTCTCCTAAGACAAGGAAATCATCCTCCCATTCCACATGAAGAGTGAAAGAGAAAACTATGGAGGCCAAATCTGGTCCAGATAGGATCTGATTTTTTTCAGGGTATTGAGTTCAGTTGTCCTCATTTATGTTAAGTGCACTGGTGCAAATAAATTGAATGTTCTAAACCTATTCTGCTTTTGCAAATCAAGCAGACAGATTCTAGGAGATGCATCCCTAAAATAAAATGTATGTAGTTGGTGTCCATGTTGAAACAGCATTTTTAGGTAATTTATCTCGAGTAATGAATAAATTCTGTGGCAAAAGCAGGATAAAATATACTTCAGGACAGTGCTAACTTTCTTTAGACTACAGCAGTGTGAACTGTTTTTGTTTGCTCTGTCATTTTAAATAGCTCTCCTTTCCTGTGATCCTCTTGTCCATCATTTTGTTCTGCCTGCCTCTGTGACCTCCCTCACTTGTGATAGTATAACCATTTCCATATTCTTTTCATGAGGCAGATCACAGGATCAATCAGGTTGGAAAAAAAAAGACTTATCTGACTTACTTTTGGCTCTTACCTGGCTTTTGCAGAAACAGATGGACAGGCAGGGAACAAGAGATGTGGTTGGTAGCACTTACCCCAGATATGACTACTGAGGAAAAACCGGCCCATTTTGCCCCTCTGCTTCCTTCTTCCATTATTCCAGTAAATCTTATATGTGTCATTTCTTCCCATTTACTCAACAAATTACACCAGATTCCTACGGGCAAGAATTCTAATTTTTGCACCATCCTGTTCAGAGCTTTTGCTTTCAGTTTGTCAGTTCAATCCTGAATTTTGTTTTTCATATTCATCTTGCTCTTTCATGAATTCCCATCAGCTGTATTTTCGGCATGCTATCTGATCTGGCTGGTGTTTCTTTAATGGTTGTTTTGCTTCAGCCTCCAAAGGCAATCAAATTTCTTGCCCCCACCATTGCTTCCTCTCCTCTTCCACATTATAAACAAAAGCACTTGCAGTGTGCAGTAGAGAACCCTACAGAGCTGGCAAAGGAGTGGCCTGAATGACCTAATGTCTCGTCTGTTCTCCTGCCAGCTGAGTTCAGATGTTGGTAACTATTTGACCTTTTAAAATCTAATCTGACCATACCCAGCCCTTTCCTTGTTTACCTTTGCTTGTCTGACTGATTCTTGTTAAGTAAAATTTGATACACATTTGGAAGGTTTGAAACACTTAACTCATTCTTTTCTTGCTGACACTTTTGATGATGCTAATTATGAAGTAATCAGCGTTTTAATCAAGGTTGCTAAATACTATTATTAGAATAGCTACATTTCAAAAGCAAAGCCTGTCTTCATGGTGACAGTTAAAAAATCCCATGTTAATCACCTGAAATCACACCACGGATTTTGGCTTTCTAAGAAAACATATCTGTTGAGAGCTCTTTTGTGCCTATTTCAGGCCGTTGCTTATTTTTAATGACACACAATCGCTATCTAAAATAACTTTGAGCAAAAGTTAGGCATCTGTTCAGAACTACATTTATAAAATCAGACAGAAATACATCTGCATAACCCAGTATACTGGAGTTAGTGTCTGGGGCCGAGACATGCACACTGTAGTAGCACAAGAAGCGTTGCCCATTTTCAAACCAGAAGTGCTGCTTTGTGTAAATAGATTACCTTTTTGGCCACAGATGTTTTTGCATGAGGGAGAGACAGACTATCCTGCAGTTGCATCTTGAAAGATCTTTGAGATCCCTTGCATTTTACACATTTCATTGTTCATTTTGCCTGCTCATTGGAGTGTTTAATTTAACGTGTTTGAATCAGCCTTCTCATGTTGCTTCTGAAATGACTTTTGAAAGCTGGCATCTCATATTTGGAGATCACACACTCAACATACTTCTGATTTTTCATCTTAGTGATCAGTCTGTATCAATGTGATTACTCTGAGAGTGGTCAAATTAAGTGATGCTAAAATCCAGAGACACCATGTGAAGTGTAGGACAGGAATGATTTATCATACATAAAACTTAATCCCAGTACAATATTCATTTTTTACAGTACAATAATCCCAGTACAATATTCATTCACTTGTAACTGCAGAAAATCTATATTTGCCAGAACTCAGGGTGGGTGAAATTTTTTTGTTTGTTTGTTTTACACCAAGAATTGTGGTAATTCTGGATATTCCTGTTTCTCTGAGTTGTTTTCCTGTAGTATAACAATGGATGGACCAGTTTCAAGAGTCACTTTACAGTAATTCTTCATTAAAATCCCAGTTGCTACGTTAACTGTTTAACATAACTGTCTAAATTGTAATATTTGTTATAATCAGCTGTATTTGTAAATGTTTCCTACTTGGCATTGAAAAATTACTCAGAAGGTGTGAATTTGTTAGCTCACTGGTGTGAAGGCAGTTTATGGAATCCTAGCAGGAAAATTCATAAATAGTGTCTTCATGAGATGTGAAGTTTTGCACCTGGCTGTTCCTCTGCATTTATCAGTGAGTTGTTTATTGACCTTGTGTGTATTCTTCAGCTTTTATTTGCAGGCTGTAGCTCTTCAAACTATTTACTAAATAAACCTGTGAGGAGAAACAATTTTCTTTGTCTTTCTGCCCCTCGTCTCCATTCTCATGGTTATGGGGAAAGAGAAAGGGTTAAATGAGGTTTCTGTGTCAGAATTAGCTAAATCTTCTCTTGGTTTTCATATAGATTTCTCCCATTTCAGTTGTAGCTGAAATGAGCACAGTCTGTGATATTTTATTTCAATACTGCTGAGCACTTCTGAGTATCAGAAATGGAATGGCCTCACTGTACTGTTTGCTGCTGTTGGTTGTCAGAGCTGTGGGCAGCAGCGAAATAAAGGCATGGCCTGTTGAGAGTGTGGCTGCGTAAGCGGCTTAACTGATCTAAGCTTATCCCACTGCCTGAGAACACGAGTTCTTCCTTTTCCACTCCATCCTTGCTGGGTTTTGCATTTTGACTGCTTCCCTGGTGTTCTGCAGTCAACTGCAGCAGAGACCTGATCTGCTTAATTTCCAAACAAGTGATAAGGTGAACAAACTCATCTTTTATGGAAAGGCCACTTAGGGTGAGCTGTAAAGAAGTGCCCAACTACAAGCTCGTCAGATCTGCAGTTCTCAAAAATGGAAGCATCAAAGCACTTTAACTGTGGCTGTTTGTTAGGAACTCTTGGCAAGGATTTGATCAAGGTTTTCATCTCAATGTAAGAAAAATTTTTTTACAGTGACATCAATCATTCGCTGGAAAACCTCCCCAAGATCATGGGGGAGTCCCCATAACTAGAAGAGTTGTTTTTGCAATTGGATGAGTGCTAGATAACCTCATCAGGGCTGCCTTCACAAAAAAGTTTGGACCAGACAATCTTTTGGCATTCCTTGGCTGCTCTCTGGTTCTAGGGAACTGTTGGGTGAAGAGATCTAACCAGAAATACACAAGGTGGAGATGCACCTGCTGATGGACAGCACATCTAGAATCTCTGCAAGGACTTCTGCAGTGTATTGCATATGTGAATGAGTTACCAGAACTAAAAATATCAATGCTGTATTATTTGCATTAGAAGATTCCTCCATGCTTTCTGTATCCTGTAGTAGGTGTTCAGCTTTGTGAGGCAATAGGGGAACACCCTTTCAAATATTCCAAGAACAAAGTGTCAGACATGTTAGATTCTGTTAGAAGATATGTCAGTTATGAATTAAGCTTTCAAGAGCTAACTTTATTTTATTCTGTGTATGCTTTTGACACAGCTAAGATAAATTACATCTTCAAATGCAGTTAATTGTACACACAAATTTGACACATTAATTTGGCATGCAAGTTTTAGGAACTTCAATATAGAATATCCTTTGAATTGCTTTTGTTTCATGCATTTTGTGCTTCCTATTCAGGCAGAATGGGTGTTGTACTGACTCATTTCATAAGGAGTAGAAGAGCAAAAGGATTATTGTTTTAGCTTTGGGAACTGCTCTAGTGTTTGTACACTGCTGGAAAGTTCAAAAAATTGTTTGTAGGTATGACCTGATACTGGTAGGTATGGATTTATGCTGTGTGATTGATCAGTTAGAGCTTCACTGTGATCCTTATTTCCTTATAAATGACAGTTTGAATTAGATGTTAGTTAGTGTTTTCTCCAGTTATGATGTTCAGAACGCCTCCATCTCTAGATCAGTGTGCTTCCTTTAGGAAAACTGCCATGAATTTAAGCTTTTCTACTGCTCTGTAGTAGTTGATTGGAAGGGACCATGAATAAAATTGTTGGCCTTAGAGGTCACAAGGGATGCAAAACTAGCTCCCTGAGAGATTGGCTTTGGGGGCAGATACAGTCTGGAAAGTTCCTATTTCCTTTCTCTGGCTGTCCTGGAGAGCAGAGGGACAAAGGTGAAGTGCAGAGCATAGAACTGCATCAGCCACGTCAGGGGGCTGTTCCCCAATAAAGGGTGGGTGGCAGTGGCAGAAAAGGAGGAGAAATTCATTGGCTCCTCTTCAAGGATGAAGTCTATACCCTAAATGTGTAAATGAGCTTTGTGGGTAGGTTTGTTCAAGTCCTACTTAAAATATATTAAGTGTGAAGCAGTAAAATAATGTGTGCATCTTCATGAGTTTGGAAATTCAGGTAAAGTTACGTGAGAAATAATGGATGTGGGTGCTGAGAGGAAAATAAGAGTATTTAGTATTTAAAATTTAACTTCTCCCCCAAGTCTGTAAGGCTCTTTACCCTTCTGTTTTACTGCAGCTGCTCTGTGGATTCTGGTGATGTACAGCTTTCTGTATGCTCTCTTTATGCAATTCCCCAGTGTGACAGAAAACTTAATAAAATCTCTAAAGGAGTTGTGCCTCATTATCTTTTGCCTAGTTGCCATATAATTCAATAAGATGAAATATGTGTTTATGACTCTTTCATAACTTCTCTGCAATTTGATTTTTGGTTGACTGGAAAATCCCATTAAAACATGTTCTGAAATGTTGTCATGTATGCATTGCTTCAGGGGAGGACAGGCAGAATGGAAATTTATATTAAAGCATGCTGACAGTGCATAAATGCTTGGAAGAGAAGGCTTTGTTTGCACATTTCTCTAGCTTAGTTTAGCACTGCACAAAGGAATTACTTTTTATTGGTTTGGGGTTAATTTTTCCAAATTAAATGAGGTGTTAGACATTGGCCTACCAAACAAGTGCTAAATGCAGGCAGAATGTTGCCTCATGACAGAAAAACAAAATAAACTTAATTAGGTAGTAATCTTATGTTTGCTATAAAACTGTTGTACACAAAGATGCCAGTGTGAAACTACCCAGGTTTCTTTTTTACGGCAAAAATGCACGTTCTGAGATCTAGAATCTTTCTGGGGTTTCTTAATAGCTACTTGAAAACTACTGGTAGTTTAAAGGTAGTCTGATTTTTAAAAGTAGCTATTGCTGCTTGCCTTTGACAATGTTGTAATAATTCCAAAAAAAAACTTCAGTGAGTTCAGGAAAACCTTTTTCAACTGTATGGAATTGTCAAGTCTCTCTTTTTCTGTGAAAAGAGCAGTCTTGAATATTGGATACAGATTAATAGAGTTGGAGGCTGTATCTTGTACAGCCAGTTTGGTTTTTTTGAAAATCTGTGAAGGTATTATTTGTGACATGTGGGTCATGGTTTTGCTTTATAAGCAAAAAAAAAAAAAAAAAAAAAAAGTGTTGGGGAAGAAAGTATCTGTGAGATTTTCAGAGCAGGATAAATGGTACAATGTCAGCTTTGATCTTGTGACCTTTTCTGAGCAGGCAAACACTGTACCTGTAATGAAATGACATTTTTGTGAATGGACTGTGCCCAGAGACTGTTCCTTGGCCCTTCTCTATCATGTCTAGAGAAGTATAATCTAAAATAAAGGTAGCACTCTATCTTTTTTTCCCCCTTCCCTGCCTAAGCCATAAATGCTTTTAAAAGGCAGAAAGCTCTGTTGTACTCTGCTTTCTACTTACTATGAAGGCTTTGATGTGTTGATTTCGGGGACCAGAGACAATGAAAAAGAGAGATTGTAGGTAGTGAGTAGGATTTTTAAAGGGACCACATGACATCTATCAACTCGATTTCTGGTTGTGTCATGGTATCATGTGCTGATATTTACTCCTAATTGGTCCTAATCCAGTTTTAAACCACTTTGGAGAGGAGCTGGATGCAGTTACCCGTTTTGTACTGGGCACTGGACTCCTCTCCTTTCATAGCCAAGTAGTTATCAATAAAAGCCACATCTGTTGTATTGTAGTAATCACCAAATCTCACCCTCATTTATTGATTTCCTTTTTTGTTGTTTTAATCTATTTCTGCTTTTGTCCTGAACAGCCAGCCTACCCTATGGCAGCAAGTTCCATGAATTATACACCATGTGCAATTTCAGGTCCTTTGGCTTATTTACATCCATGTCAGTTGAGGTCAGTGGGTACCCTCCAGTTTCTCCTGTAGTGAGAAGTAATTGTTGGCTGCAATGTGTTGCATGTGTTATAGTTACAGATCAGCTGAATGTCTGCCTTCTCTGAACTGAGAGGTTTGTTATACTGTAATGATTTAAACACAAAGGATAGTTTCCTTCTTTCCAAATAAATAGCAACGTAATTTTTCATCCATATACAATGCAGTTTTCAGCTGAAGTTGGGAGCTGCTCATTGTTCCTCAGTTGGTTGTCTGTAGAGCATCAGGAGATGGTCTGAACTACAAAATCAAAGCTGGCTTGTTTGTAATCTAGAGAATAGATGCAAATGTGTAATTTATAAGAAAATAGAGGTGGAATAGGGGAGGAAAATAAGATGAGTGCACGTTCAAAGCCCCTAATTTAAGGAGGCTGTGAGTGAAAACATTCTGCAGTATTCTGATACAGTTCATGTGGGGTTGTTTTTTTTAACTGCTAGCAGGTCCATTGATTATTTTATCGTACTATAAATTTAAAAAATACATGATAGATATTCAATAAGCAGCTGTAACTTCACTAGTATAAGATAGGATTTTATCAATACATTATTTAACACTTCAGCCACCTGTAAATGTGTAGCAAAGTGATCATGTGCTTTCTCTGGCTTATTATGTATTGACTTTGTGTGTTATTTTATGATTTTAGAAGCTGGTAACATTTTGGAGAGGAAGTTATTGAAAGTATCAGTAATGGTGATCATAAACTGGATGTTAATTTTGTAATCTGTAATTGCAAGTTTCCACCCCTTAGGGATGTTGGGAAGAATGTGCTTTTTTTGCTTGGGGAGGTGAGGGCTGGTGGCTGGGCTGTCTCATAATTCCTGGATTAGCTGTCTCTGTGTGTCTCTTTTTCTGGTGTCTCTGAGAAACTACTCCAGTATTTCAGGTTTTTAGCCATAGACTGGGCCCTGTGGTGTCCTGTATATTAGCAGGATATAACTTCTGCTTCAAGAACATAATTTTTGAAGACAAAAGACAAGCACATTGACTGCTTCAGAAATCTTTGACTGTGGTGAGATTTTTTTTATTTTTGAGAAGTTTTATTGTTTTGTTTGTTTTTTAGTTTGACAGAGAGCCTCACATTACCTTTGTTTTTGTCAGCTTATTTATCAGAGTAATTTTGTAGCCTCACAGAAAGTTTTTCCTCAACATTCACTATCACCCTATAGCAACCTTTTGCTCTTTACTGAGAAATCCTTTTTAGAGGTTCCTTCCTCAACTACTAACTGCAGTGAGTGTGGTCACACAGTGCACATGGGATGTATCTGCAGTAGCATTTTGGTTCACATTAGGAATCATCCAATTGTCACTACTTACTGTGCTTTGGTTTGCATTGCAGAAACATTTCAAAACACTCAGACTGAGATATTTTTGGATGAAGGTAAACCAGAAGATAAACTCCAAGAGCTGCAGTCCCACTGCCAGACAGTTCTTGGCTCACTCACAGCAAATTAAAGCTACCCTGAAGTAGAATTCTTGACCTGTGTTGTGTAAGTGATGGGTCCTCAGCACCAACTGTTTAGCTCTTAAGGTGCACTCCTGGTGCTCTGCATTCCTAGCTAATGTGAGTGCAGTCATGGATAGAGATCATTATTATGCACTTAGAGGTTATTATTCACAGCCACTGTAATTGCTTCAGATAAAGAGTCCAGCTATTCAAGCCTAAGTTAGAAGAGATGATATTCAAGTGGCTGACAAGTTAGATTTGTCAGCTGGCACTCAAACACTAATTAGGTAAGGGAGCATCAGATCTATGGTGAAGCTGTGTTCCTGTTTCTGTTACCTTTTCACCTTTCCCACTATTACTCTGACTTCCCCTTCATTCTGTAACATGCTTATCCTTGTTATCCAGCTGCTACCCCAAGTCACAATATTCTGACATCTCACATGTGCTGGCAGTGCTCTTCTCTGCTCTCATTTCTTTAACCTACTTGAGTTGCCCCCTTGCAAAAGGCTGTGGAGCTGTGTCTGGTCCTGGACATAGTGATGTTAGCTTCCTGACTGCCCACTTTCTGCTGGCAAAATAGATAATGATTTCAGCTGCCAAAGGCACCGTGACTGCTGAGATAACTGCTGCAATTGGTAAATCCATCTTCACTTCACTGAGAGCATTAATGGGTTTTCTCTGTTCCTCTTGGTCATTGATTTTCATGGAAAATGTGTGGGAGCACAGAAGAAATCTCAGTGTCAGATTTAGTTAAAAGGTACTGGCAGAGGAACAGAATGTGGAATAGATAAGTGACATAGTGTCAGTTTTGTGTCCAGACAAAATCAGGATAAAAACACATCCTACCGTGAAAGCTTTATTTAATTGTTCATCATTCTTACTTGAAAAATGAGAGGAATTGGTTATTGTTATATCAACATTTCAATGGATTATCAAGTTAAATGTTCTAAATTTGAATACCTAAGGCATAGGAGATTGTATAACCTAAAGCAATGTCTTCTGACAGTAGCTTGCAGAAGACTGAGGTGTCTGAAATTTTACTCTACAGACTGCTCAGAAAGGCATGGTCTCCTGAGAATTTGTAGAATTCTGGTTTCCACACAGGTGGTTATGTAAGTGTTCAATTATGCCTCCAAGGAGCTGCCCCACATGGTCCTCAGGAGTTTTTAAAAAATGCAATCCACCAAAATTCTCTCTCTCTGAAAAGAGTTTTGTTCCTTCTCCTGCCAAATGTCCTTCTCGCCAAGATGTATCAGGAGAATGTTCTTGTTTGATTTTGAAAGAGAGGAGAAGGAAGAAGTATCTTAGCTTATAGCAATTCCCCCTTTGAACCTCTGGAAGTATCCAGAAAATAACCAGCCAGAATATTGCCACAGCTTAAACAGAACAAAAAACACTGGGTGAAGAAGGGGTAATAAAGTTGAGGCAGAAGCTCAGACTCCAACTGCAGTCCTGAGGAGCTTCCTTCTCTCTGCTAACAGGGTGGAGTTGTGCCCTGTGCATGCTCCTTCTGTGAGTAATGGTCTGTTTCACTGGGTTTAGGGTGCAGTGGCAATCTGCTAAGTACAGGCTCCTCTCAGTGATCTGATCTGTGGTTCTGGTGCTTAAATTAATGATGGTGTTTTATAATGCTGTGATCAAATTGCATATACAAAGCAGAAGGTTTTTCAGATCTCTGTTTTATTCTTGTCCCATGTAGTCTGCATCCTTGTCTGACAGAGTAGTTTCCAAAGTGTTCTCTCCCTCTCTGCTCCCCCCAAATTGCCTGGAAAACCTTGCTTTTGCAAGCAAACTGAACTTAATAAATACAGTGTTCCATATCCTATGGAATTCTTATTCAGAGAGAAATCAATCTATTTTTCCAGCACTTGAATCAATGTAAATTCTTCGGTACACTTTTCCTGAGTAGAAAGCTCTTTGGAAGTAGATAACAGTAAATGAAATTGTAGTCTTTCCAAGCATGTAAAAGACATGTGGTGAGATTGGGATTTTTAGGTAGGCACATAATACATTCTATATAAATGGCTGTCAGATAATTAAATAGCTACACAGGAACTCAGATTGATAATATTTTAATATTTCTTCTAAACAAACCTCCCCCAGGAGTGTTCGAGTTGTTGCATTGCAGTGGTTTGGGATGGAGGAGCCAGAATAGGGGTGTTTATTTTTAGTCTGCATGTCTACTGATGTTTTAGTTAACAGTGTCCCTGGAATGGACCCGCTTTCATAAAAAGCTCCAGAGGAACCTAAATGTTGATAACTTCAAGAAATTATGTAGCTTCTTGACTTCATTAATTATACAGATTACAAAACTGAAGTTAACAGCTGTACAACTTGTCAGAAGGGAAAGAAAGCTGCTTCCCCCCTCCCTACCTGGGCGCTGTCATGCACATCCCTCCCAGCTGGGAGAGGAACAGGGGCCCTTGCAGTATTTTAAGTCCTTTTTAACACAGCAGGTGAGAAACTAGGTGAGGGAAAATACTGCTGCTGCTTTACATTAGCCTTAGTTTCCCTTTCCTTTCTACTCCCTTCCCTTAAGAACTCACTTTGTTCTCGATGTTCTGTATCCTTGGAGCACATGACAGTGAAGGAGAACAGTGCAGGCAGTTTGTGTGCCCTCAGTCAGATCCTCTGTCCTTTAATGGTACATACTGCACACAAGTTGCCATTAAGCTTGGAATCAGGAAATGTACCCAGAAGAGGTGTGTGCCTGCCAGCCAGAGATGGTTATCCTAATAAATGCAATGTAATCCTGCAGATACACCATATTAAGACAGCAGCTTTTAATGCTGAAGTTAGTTGCCTTCCCAATTTGAGACATTGCCGCTGCTAGAATATGATTACCACCTTTGGAAATATGTATACAAATGCTTTATGTTTTAAATAGTGTATGCAAGATTTGGATACTTTCAGAATTGAGAAAAAGAGTATTTAGGTTAATTGTGGAAAGAAATGTACAGCTTGGTTTGTTATTTTAGTATTAGTTCCTCGTTCATGCAAGATGTTTCTCTTTGGTAAGAGGCTGCAGCCCATTGCTGGTGAACAGGGTACTGCTGGTAAATAGCTGAGGTGGTGGTGTTGTCTCTCCTGGGCTCTCCCACAGGCTTTAGAACTCAGTGCTTCCCACTGAGTCATTATAGTTCCTACTAGAAGTGTGTGGTTATTGTTTTTTGTTTTTTAAGCATTCTACTGACAGCCAAGCAGGCAGTCAGGAAAGGTCACCTGTTGGTTGGATCAGCTGCCATTAACTCAGAGTTGGACACTCAGCATGGGTATAGGGCTGTACATCTGTCCACTGTGTTGTCACATATCTAAGGTGATGTATCACCTTCTAGAAGATGGATAGAAGAGGGATTAATGAAACAACAAATTTTGGTTTTTCAGTAAGGTTTGTGAAGACTTAAAAGCAGGAGATGAAGTAAAGAGTTGGACAGAGGAATAAATGAGTCAGTAGTAAGTCAGGATGTTCCTGTGGTGTGACCAGCCCTCTTCTGCTTTATTAGCTGGCTTATGACAATAAAAAAGGTTTTTGTGCTTGTCTTTGTTCAATCCCTTCCTCCAAGCCACCTTTGAACTATTTAGTCAGTTTGAACCAAGAGTGTCAGAGTAGAGGACTAAAGTATAATTAAACTCCTTTCCTTTAGGGGAATGGATTGTTATTAGAGAGTATATCTGTGATTTGTGGAGCTTGGAAATGAAGAAGTTTGAGAGAAAAGTCAGGAGAGCATAGAAAAAGCATATATGGCAGAGAATGGGCATAATTAGTTCCAGGGAGCTCTGAATACTTGTAACTGCTGTAAAAATCTAATGTGGATTGATTAAGGGAAGTTTCTGCTTTACAGTCACTGACTGAAAAGCTGTATTTGATATTTCTTAGAGAAGGGCATACTGTTTCCTTCTGTAATGGAGGAGGTAAAGTGAAACATAATTTATGTTCTGCAGACACTTCAGCAGCTCTTTCTCACTAGTCCCTAATACAATTTCCTTTGAAGAAAGAATATATTCTACCTTCTCTTTCTTTTTTCTTCTCTGTGTGTTTTCCCCAGTTTCCCAACATGTGTGTTCCCAGAGAACATGATATGCCAAGTACCAAGTGCCGAGGCAGTGACTTGCTCTGCTCCTGGTGGAAAACATCCTGTACTGGGGGGGAGGCACAAAGTCCCCTTTTTCCCAGCACAGTTCCAAGTAGGCAGAGCCATCACAGGGGTTGTGACTCATGGATGTGGATGCTTGTCTTCTGTCTTAAATGTTGAAGAAATCCACACTTGAGTTTTGTTAAAAGGGTAAAACATTAAAGATAATCTGGTATTTATTGCAAAAAAAAGACCCCGTTCAAGATAAAGGTGTGTTTAATTCACTGCATTGCTGCCCCTTGACAGAGCAAGGGACCATTCCTGGGTGCTGCCTCTTCTGTTATGTGTGTTTATTTAGGGGGCTGGTGCTAAACCAGCTGTCTGAAACTGGTAGGTAATAAATGGCAAAAGAAAATAATAACGTAATGAGTGAAGAAAATAGTTAGACCACTAACTAAATCTTTCATGACCTGTTTATTTTAATAAGTTTAACAGTTTCTTCATTACAGATATTTGGGTTGTGACAATGTGACTAATCATTAAATGATACTAATTATATTTTTATTCAAGAAGCAAAGGGCAAAGGTCATTTGTTTTGGCATAGAGCAGTCTGCTAAGAAAAATTCTAGTTATTAGAAGAGGTTTTATCTATATTTTGAAAAAAAGAATTAAGCCCTCTGCTTCTGTAAAGCTACAATACTTTGTAACAACAAGCTAAACACTGTGGTGGTGAGATTTCAGAGTGCCTTAATGTCTGCTCTTCATTCACATTCATTTGCCTTTACAGAGATTTGATGAACTTGCTTTAGAATCAGTTTGCTCCTTCACCCCACATCTTCATTGCCACTCCTACAGTTTTGTTGGCAGGCTGGGATGTCCTCGTGGAGCAGCGTTCACCTCAGCCCTGCAAGTACTGCAGTCTGCTCTTGCATGACAAGTCATGGTGGTGGGCAGGCCAGGCTGGAAACATTAGCTTTCCCTCTTTGTTTATTACAACAGCCATGGCCAGCCTTTTTGACAGAAAGTTTGCTTATGAGGGTTTGGATTTAAGGAAAGTGAGGACATCTGGGTAGTATGATATGTTGATGTGTAACCTGGCCTCTGAAGACTGGTGCCAACCCTTAGGTGTAGGTAATTTATTAATAAAAAACCCTTTAACCTTGTAGTGTTCTACTAACTTGGTTAGGCAGTTGCACCTTTCTCTTACTTTGCTGAAAACTTTTATTTTCCTGACTTTTCCCATACCAAAAAGACTCCAAGGGGTTGCACTACTCTTGCTTCCTCCAGATGCAGTTCTTATTGGCTCTCTGCCTGGTGGGTGCAATGAGCTTCAGCATCTTCTGTCTGTTCTCTTTCCAAGACCAGGTACAAAGTACATGTAAGTTCTTGTAGGGCAGGATGGGATCTCATGTAGTGCAAGTTCCTTTGCCAAATCTCAGGTCTTGTTCTGCCCTTGAACTTTATGCAGGCATCCTGTTTTAATCAGTGCCTGACTCAATGAATTTCCATGTGTTCAATCTGATTTCAAAAAATCTGATCTATAGACTAAAGATAATGAGTTGACTTGATGATCTCTGCAGAGTGAATTTGACTCTTAGTTAAGGTATAAGTAATTATAGTGGAGAATGTAATAGTCTTAAAGTTCAATTAGGCAAAACAGGTTGCATTTTGTTTGAAATTATACACACCCTCTTATTTCATATTAAAATGTTTGATATTCTGAATTTGGGAAGCCTTGAAAAATGTAAAATCATTCACCATTTCAAAGGTTATAAGGTTATCTTTTTCTTGGATAGTGTTCCTGTACTAGTGAAATCAGCCTGCATGCAGCACTGGTACAACTCGAAAGACATATTGATTTTGATCATGGAGTTTCAAATAGTGATGTATTTGTACCAGAAAAAGAAACTTTTCCAAGTTTATTGTAATTTGAAAACTCATCAGGATATTTCCTCTTTTGTTTACAGACTTGATATTTGCAAGTTCCCTGCCTTGACAGCAATCACCATGGATAGTGGTAAGTTTAACCTACTGATGAGTGTGCATTCTCTATTATTTCCTGTGAAGTGGACAGTAACACACCCCAAAACTGTCTTCTGCTCATAATCCCAGTCTCTTTGCACAAAAGGTGCCTTCTGGCACTGAACTGGCTTTGACGTTGCAGATGGTGCAGGTTTTGCTCACTGAGCTGAACTGGATTAATGCAACTGTTCTGACAGAGATACTATTTGCAGACCATAAAAATCATCACAGAATCATTACTGAAAGCTGGCTGCAGAATGAAGACTACAGAGCTGAATTTCCAGCCTTGAGTACTTTAAAGATTTTTAAGCTTGTCTCTATAACTCCTGATTCTCAGAGCAGAAGTCACTTTTTAAACTTTATAAATAAAAGTGATTTTAGTCTGCATGGATGTTGGTAAGGAGTCAAAAAAGGAAGCTCAATAATGGTCTCAGTAGAGCAGATTTTGGTGCCCAGCCTGCCCTGGGCTTGAGTGTCTCAGAATACTTTTCCCACATTGCTGCTCCCTGTTCCCCCTGACACTACAGACCTAAAGCCTGTTTCCTTTCACTGTGACGGCTTCAGCTGGCAGGCTGCAAAATATTTATCCTCTTGTGTCCGTGCTTGGCTCCAGTTCTGATTGAATTTCACCTTGCTAGAGTATCCATTCACTACTAGGATAGCAGGCAGGCTTTCCAAAGGATGTGTAATAAATTGATCTGACTGTATTGTTCTCTTCAATAATAGCAAGTGGAACTGCGTCTTTGGAAGCTTTCTGATACATAAAAACTTGGTAAAAGCCAATTATTACAGTTACATACAGAGCACAAGCGTGTCTGAAGAAATTAGGTATTCAAATGCATTAAATTTGGTGGTTGTGTAACTTCATCTACATCCTACAAAAATTGGGGAAGTAGAAGAGACTTTGGATGATTTATGCCTTATATAACACCAAAATAATGATTTTTGACTTTATCTTTTATTTGCTAGTTAATCTCCTTAACAAAGTGAAAAAGTGACTTATCTTGCCTCATTCCTTTATTCTTACCTCATGCAAGTCTCTCCTGATTATGCTCAGCTCCACAGTAACAGCTGCAGTGAATTCAGCCATGCTGTGGCTTACCTAGGTGGGCATCCAACCCAAGTGGGCTTTTTGCACACTCCTATCCGACTATAGCTGAGTATCTACATAGTTGTGGTCCTGGCATACCTCTGCAGTTCCATTATCTTTTTTTATAAGATTCATCAGGCAGTGCCTGGTTCTCATTAAATCTCTGTATTTCAGTTGCAGGTTTTTATTTCCTTGATACATTTGTATTGACTTCTCAATAGGATTTGAAGTCACTAGGATTATGCAAAGCATTTAAAATGTCACATCCAAACAAAGAAGTTAATATACTTCATTTTTATTCCCAGCCTTGCAGGGTCAAAAGGCATTCCTGGTCTGGACAGGAGATTGTTATTTATCAGATACATTCATAATTAATATGGGATGCAGTTTATTTTTCTCAGCAGTTTTTTGTCTCTGTTGTACGTGCATTTTGTATACTGTATTGTGAGAGAAGACAGACCTTCTGAAAATGGATTGTTAAATAAAAACTTTGGGGGCTTAGATAGTCATATATTGTTCATTCTTGAACTGAATGAACATTTTGCTGTTCTTCATCAATGCATTTCAGAAATGTATGATTATCTCCTTTTAGAAAACTAAAATATTACCTAAAACTCAAATCAATATGTATCAAATGCAATATTTCTTAACGTACCAGCTTTTAAACCTTTTCTCTCTTTGGAATTTGGAAAGTGCATGCAGAAACAAGTATTTGTATTTTGTTTCTGAGAACCAGGATCTGTAAATCAGGATATTTTCAGCTACCTGTATTTTCCTGTGTTTCTTTTCCCTCTGCATCTGATACAAAGCTGTCATCATTTCTCTCATTGCCCTTTTTGGGGATGGATTCCAGCCATGAAATGACATTCTTTTAAGTTTTATCTGATGGAGGAAGGGAAACTTAATTTATGGTGCATTATCTACTCTTCAGTGCCTCTACATATGAATACATTTAGGATAGTCTGGCCTGTCACTTGTTCCCTTCAGGAATGCCCACAAGGAGTTAGGGGAAGTAGGAAAAGCACTTGCAGTCCATCCCCAGGCATGACTGTGTGCTACATTCCTGATATGGATGAATCCTTCAGCTCATCACCTTGAGGTGATAACTGAGGCATGAGGCTGAAAGAAACTAAATTATTCAGGCCTAGATGGAAGTGAGGAGAATTGTGTGGGAAGTGGAAAAAAGCCATCTTTTGTTCTTTCCTTTTTGAAGAGATTTCTAAATGTTATTTAGTCGATAAACTTACACAGTAGGAGATATCCATGTGCTAACCTGTGGTGATGAAGAAAAACAAATTTGCAGTAGGTGTAGTTGCAGGGCTGGATGCACTGAACCCCTAGCATCCTCATAAGCAGGGTAATTGTGTGATGCATGCATGTATGGATGCATGTAATGTATTCAGCTGAAGCATAGAAGTCAGTGGTGTTTTGGAATTCAATCTTCACATCTTCATATAATCCTTTGCAAAAGGAAGATCACCATCTAATGATTTGTAACCCAGTTGTGACTGACTGCCCTTGTCTGGATGCCAGGTGCCCCCAAAGCTGCTCTGTCACTCCACCATGGTCTGTACCATGGGATCCAGGGGAATCTCAGCTCTGGCGCCTGGAGCACCTCCTCCCCTTCCTTCTCCACTGGCACGGGGTAATTTTCTAGCAGCTTCTCACAGAAGCCACCCCTGTAGCCTGGCCATGTAAATCCATTACAGTAGTATACCACAGACACTAAACAAGTTGAGGTTAATTATGCCTAATTATGCTAATCAGTGCTAGCAAATACCACCGCATCTTTCTAAAGCAAAAACACAGTTTCCTTGCTGCTCTCCTTTTATAACATTAAAAATCAGAGGATTAAGGGGAAAAAAACCCCAACCCTTCAGACTAACTGCCAATGAAGCAATGCACAAAAGATTGTGTAGGCCAAGTAAGTGCACAAATGCATTAGTGTGGCAGTGCATTGAATCATTATCCCCTCTTGCTAGCACTCAGAGCCCAAGAACAGTGTAGCACTCACTTGATGTTCCTGCTTCCTGACCTGAAATACCTGGAGAATTCCTGCATCATGCACTGCAGATGTACCTCCTGCTAGTTCAGGCTGATGGATTTCAAAGTGTTCCCAGTTACTGCATATGTAAAAATCATTGGGTCAGAGAGTTTGATGGAAAGCTGGAACATCAGAAGAAAAGAGGTTGCTTCCAGCTCTCCTCCTTGGACAGCAAACTAAAGGAAGCAAATAAAGAATATCTGTGTCACTGGTTGCCTTTTAGGATTGTTTCATTTGATGATTTCATTTGATCAAATAAGGTGAGGTTTTCTGTATGGCTCAAAAAAATAAAAAGAGGCTAGTTCCCCCCACACCCTCAAAAGAGTGCCCATTTCATGGTTGAGAGTGCTGAAGTGAAGGGAGCAAGTCTGCTTAAAAGTTACTTAAGAAAGCTTACAGACTTAACATTGATAAATGCAGCTGTCTGGTGTTTGTGACTCTGGGTAATAGTCATAAATATTTATATCAAAAACTTCAGAGCATTCTGGCTGTGATGCCCTCAGGCAGTTGCAACTATCATTTTGGATGTTGACAAGCAGGATTTGTTTGTTCTGTGTCAGCTTGAGCTGAGCATGTGCTTGTCTCTTCCAAGGACTCTTCTTGGGCTTCAGTCTTGTTTCACCACACGTGACTGTGATGCTGCATTGAGGTCTGTGCATTTATGACATTTTGGAATAACTACTGAAATTTTAGGGCCAACTACTTATCACAGTGAGCAAAACTAGGAAAGGCCTTTTATCATATCAAGTAAAGGGGAAGACTTTGAAAAAACTTTTTCTCAAAGGCATATTTTCTTGGAGCAATTCTAGCATGAGGTTTTGGGTGTCTATTTTAAAAGTGACCTTTGTTGACTTTCCTCTTCTTATTCAGTGTTCTTAACAGAGGACAAAGCCAACTCTGTGTTAAAAAGATACCCAAGAGCCAACACGTTTCTGGAAGAAATAAAGCAAGGTGACATAGAACATGAATGCAGAGAAGAAATCTGTAGCTATGAAGAAGCAAGAGAAGCATTTGAAAATGAGGAAAAAACGGTATGTTTTGCTGTGTATGTAAAGATGGGTGGGGTGTATTTTCATTAAAATTTTGGGTGTGCTGAGTGCTGGTGTGTTTTCCAACACTGCATTAGATTTGCTTTTTGCATAGGGGAATTGTACTGGCAAGGCCAAAGTGGCACAGGCAACCTTGCAAATTTCTTCCAAAATTTACACAGGTGATACAAACCACTTTTCAATGGCTGAGCTCTACATAAAAAAATAACAGTGTATTAAGGTGTCCTGGACATTTTAAGTTCTTGGCATCTTTTTGTTAGTGGTGATGTATATCTCACACATAGCTGGCAAGATGGATAAGGCTGACATGAGAATTTTCTGATTTATTAAAATGAATTTGTAGGACATATGGTGTGTCTTCAAAGCTGCTTCTTTCTGCACACATGTGTTTTTATCTCCCAAACTTGACTTGGTGTGACTATTCCTAATGATAGCTTATTGCTAAAAATAAAAATTATACAATTAAATTAAACATAATTAAAAATAATGTGTACAATGAGACAACTTGTATAAAATTCTAACATAATATCACTTGTGCTTTTTGTTCCAGTCAATAGAGAAAACATAACCTAAACATGTTGTCTCTCTGCTTCTTTCTCCCATTTAGGAACATTTTATGCTATGATAATTAACATTTCCCTTGCAGAGGTATTTGGGAAGTAGTAAAATAGAAATAATTACATTTCTTTTCTGCCACAAGTGGTGAAGGAGCTTCCAATAAGCTCCTGACCTTTTATGCATTTCCACTGCTGTATTCTTTTTCCCTGGCTGCTGTATTCTGCTGTGGGGAGTTGCTAATGGGCCAGGCTCTGCTAATGTGCAGTGCTGCCTGAGCAGCCTCATTTACTTGGGCTGTGTTTCGTGCATTGTCCCCCAGCAGTATCCATCCACACAGCCACTTAGTAATAATTAACATCTGTGTCCCAGGGGAAGGGAATGGATGCAGTAGACTGGGAACATGATATAGTATATTCAGAGAAACACAGGATCAAAGCTTTCATAGTATTGATAGATTGGAATTCAAAAGGGGCTGTAGCTTATTTATCTTGTGATAACTTTTTGTCTAATCTCTGTATTTTTTATCTTGTCCACTTGCTGCTTTGTTTTTCTGAAGTCTTCTGGGCAGATCTGCAGCGTGCAGATTTGTAATATTAAATGAATATTGAGCACTTCCCTCAAGTTATTTTTGGTGCATGAGTTTTTAAATAGCATTGTGTATGTCAAGTATGCATACATGCCATTCAATATTTCCAAGACAGGCTTGGGGATTTTGGTAGATTCAGAATTATTATTTAAAACTACAAAGTAAGTTATAAAGATCAAACTATTATGTTAGGCCAGAGCCAGCAGGGAAGAATTTGCAGGACTTTGTGGGTAAAATAAAATACGAAATTCTGTGTTGACAAATGTAATGCATGTAGAAAAATTGGGAACATTCATTAGAGTATATGATTGGCTCTGAACAGAATTCGGGAACAAGATCTGAATTTCAATCTATGAAGACTTCAATTTAATTCTGAACAGTCAAAGAAAGGAAGAAAGAAAGAAAAAAACCCCAAAGAACCAAGTTCTAAGAATCAGAAATAAAGGAACAGGGATCAAAATAAAGAGCTTAGCCACATCTTGAGTGTCTACAACTCTCATCTCCCTATCTCTTTAAAAGCAAATTAGTAGGTGAGGAAGGACCAGAGAAGTCTGACAATTGATCAGAGATATGGAGAGACTTGCAAAACAATAGATCATAAAATAATTGAATCAGGGAATATGTGATGGTGTCTGTGAGATGAAGGCTGAGTGATGTCAGTCACTTGCCATCCTTTGACAGAAGAGCTAAGAGGGCCTCAAAGGAAACTGGAAAAGGTGCAGGTTCAAAGCAAATAGAAGTCTCTCCTCACCACAGCTAATGAAAGCTTGCATATGTTCAGAGAACAGTGGATAAATCAGTCTAGAACCGTTACTTGAAAGGAATCAACTTTGGCTAATGGAAGTTCTTGAGGTACAAATATGTGAAATCTGGGAGGGTATCCCTGCCTGCTTGTTTGAGCTCTTTCAGCAGTCTCCAATGATTACTGTCAGAGGGAAGCTAACAGATAACATGAGCCCTAGGTGTGATCTTGTAAAGCTCTTTATTGGTAGTGCCTGTAGCCTGCAGGTAGCACTGCATGTGGTCACTGGTCAGGTGTCAGAAGTTGTTGGGAGGCTCAAAGGTTTATTCAAAGGTTACTGTTCAAAGTATCTGAGTGTGATTGTAGCACTGATATTAGAAAAATTTCCATTAACTGATTTTTTTAAATTAAACTGCATGGAGATTTTAAAAGCTGAAAGTCACAGATTTTTGTTCCTATTGGAAATTTCCAGTGAATTTTAAGTATTGCAGAAATTGCCAAGTTCTCTTTGTTGCTTTATTCAAGCAAAACAAACAAACTACTGCTAAAAAGCTTGGGAAGCAACTCAAAACTTGTCATCACCAGATCTGAAGTTATATGATCAAGTAAGATTTCCAGTATTGCTCTGCACAGAATTATGGAAACTGGATAAATACTCATAAGAGAAGATGTGAGTATTTTCCTGATACTTGAAACTGGGGGCAGACCAGTAGGGAAGAGTGTAGCTGGTGCACTCACTTCTCCTTATTGCTCTGTTGTCACCCTCTGCCTGGCAAATGCCAAGCAGTCTTCTGGCTTATTATCAGTCCACTTTAAAACAAGTCAGGCAATTGACAAAGAATCATTTGAGGATGACAATGCTGCCAAATGTAGTAAAGTCCTCCCCTGTAATTCTCAAGAGAGTGTGAGTCTTGACTTCCTTGTGGATCCAGCTTCCTTCAGATCCAGCTAACTGATACTGACTCTGTTCTGAGAAGTATTACAAATGAAAGAGAAACAGAATTCTGGAAAATTTTGCTGTAGCTGTCTGTGGGAAGGCTTTGAGAATTCCTTTTCATTATTTCAAACAGCAGGATTTGCCAAAGCACTAATGTGCATTCAGAAAAATAGTTCTTGGCAGGAATATATGGTCGATGTTTTCTAAGTCTTTTCCATTGCAGTTGTCTCATTCTGTGGCCTGCTTAAGTTTTTCAGCCTTATAAGGCTTTTACACCTGGTATTCCCAGTTGTACAGCATTCAGGGATAAATGATTACTGAAGTATCCTCTTCATTAATCACAAGTTAGTAATTTTGTCAAGCAGAAAGTCCCTTTTGTTGTTAGTTAAAGAAACCAGCAGTTGTGGAAGGAATGTTTGTTTTTCAGGTTATAAATTACTCTTTACTTTCTGTATGAATTTAAGAGATACTTTGTAAATTTTCAGTCTTCCCCCCTTGGTCTTTTGCAAACAGTAGGGTTTTTTACAAACAGCAGTTTGTACAAATCCTCACACTGTGCAAGTGGCTTTATTGGGCAGGATTTGATTCTGACCAGATGTCTTGTACTCGTCCTGCACCATCCCTTTACTCTGCAGTGTAGCTGAGGGGTAGCAGAGGAGAGGGAGGGAAAGCTTGGCAGCTGTGCAACTGGGACCTGAAGGATGAATTTCCTGCAGTTCCTGTCAGTTGTGGCAGTCTGAAGCTAAAAGTCTTTGTGCTTCTTTTAGAGAGCTGACTTGCAAAAATGTAAGCTGGGAACCTGGGATCTAGTATGCTAACAAGGTTATTTTTTGTGGGGTTTTGTGGCATTGGGGTTTTTTTTTGGTTGGTAGTTTCTTTTCCTGTGAAGAAGAACATTTAAACTTTTTTTTTTTTTAAAACGACTAAGCAAGTGTTTCTTTCTTAGTGTTTTTCACCTGTGTCCAGAACTGTATTCCTCTGTCTCTGTAAGATAGTGTTAGACCTAAAGTAATTTCTGACTGGAGAGTGGAGAGTGTCTAAGCTGTCTTGAATTTTCTTTGCCTTCCATGTAAATGAAAGAGGACATTAAACTACTTTCATCCTTAAGGCAGTTTAAACTCTTACTTTAAGCTCTTTATGCATCTGTCTGGTCACATCACCAAGTCAAACATCCCCAAAGCAGCACACCCTGTTCTGCACTAAGTGCCTGCCACTCTGGGAGAACTGAAGAGATTTTCTGCTGCTTTGCTGACTAGCAGAGTGCCAAGGAGAGAGGCTGTTTCAGCTTTCTGGAGATACAGAGACATTTTCTACAGGTAGATCAGCAGGTAGATCTGATCTAGAAGTAACATGGAAACAATATTAAAATACCAGTCAGTACTTACTACCCTTCTATTGGAGAAGGTGCATTTCCTCTGCAGTCTGCAACATATAATAGATTGTTAGGGGAGAAGGGTGGTTTCTTCTTTTTCATCAAAACTACCTTTCTCCTCCAGAAGGTCTTTAAAATGACATCTCCTTGCCCAGCATATTTAATGAATTTCAGTAAGTCTTTGGTCTTAAAAACAAACATTGTACAATTTTAATTCTTTGCTGCCATTGAGGCCACAGAGCAGTGATGTAGGAATTTTGGTTCCAGTACATACAGCAGCATTTTATAATCCTAATTAATCCTTTTCTGCTTATTTTAGTTCACAATGTGTTATTTAGTCCACTAAGAAATCTAGTTAGCTGTATTCTAACCAGATGCAAAGGTAAAAGGTATTCTTAATTGCCTGGTGGTCAGCGGGGGGGAGGGGCAGGGTGAGGTGTTTGGTTCTGCCAGGTTTTACCATGCAGAGATCCCAAAAGCCCTCAGTTTTGCAGCTAATGACATTTTTCAGTGTCAGTTTCCCCCAAAATACATTTTTCTAAACTCAGATCAGTTGGTTTGGGGTTCACTGTGGAACACATGTCAAGGAAGGCCCTTGTAGAGAAGTATTTAGAGTCCATCTTTCCAATCTTGCCTTGTTTGAAGGAATGCCTCCCGACACAGCTTAGATGATTTGGGCCAGGGCTCACACCAAAAAGGAGCATTGTGGCAGCCTGCTTGTGGTGCCAAGCCTTAACATTTAGGGAAAATGCTTGATCCTGAATTGGTGTAGGAGTTGAAATTGTTTTGCTTTTTGAATTTGCTCACAGACATAAGAACAACTGAATTTATCTTTGAAAAAGAAAATTTATAGGAAAGTCAATTGTTTCATGCATGTGGCATTGCTCTTAACCTTTATAAATTCTGATTTAGAAGTGCTGTGAGTGTATGTTTTGCCCATGGTGTCCTGCCTTTGCACAGGGAAAGCTTGACCTTCATGCTAGAGGGATTGTGCTGCATGTGGACTCAAGCTGCCTCTGGGGTCACTTTGGTGGCATTTTCTGTTTAATGCTCATCATGTGGCAGCTAAACCAAAAAAACTGATGAATCTGATTGGTCTGTGCACAAAGTCACTGCAACCTGAATACATCATTTGCTAACAACTGAGCAATGACAATTTTAATTCTACCTGCTGACTATTTTATAAATAGTTACATGAAATGTGTGCTGTCATTTAAAAATAATGTGGTGCTGGCAGGAGCATGAGGGGATCAAGTCTGTGGATTTTTAAAGAAAACTAGAGTTCAGAGATTCTGGCATGGACTGGGCTGGGATCGTTAAGTACAGTTTTTTGAGGTTTGATGTTTTTAATTATACTACAATATAATAAATATACTAAATTATGGCTGCAAAACACAGTGGAAGTATTTCATAGTAGGAGAGACATTACAGGTGAGGATGGCTATGCTTTGGAGGCAGGGTATGCTTTTCTTTTGTACTGCTTATTCATAGCATTCACTGCAGAAGAAATTTGATGGTAACATGATGTTTGTGCTCCCACTTGTTCATATTAAAGCAGCAAAGAAGACTTTCATGTATTGGTGTCCCCCTTCATCTTTATTTTTCACTTGTTTGTATTTTCATTTTATTTCCATTTATCTGTAGCTATGCTGTCAAGGTTTCTAGAATATAATAACCTCTGTAATAGTCTCATAGTTATGGAGCTATTTTTAACAGTAAACAGAGGATCTGGATCAACTCAAAATAAGCTGACAGTGATTGCTGTATGAGCCAGAGGGTGGTGCATGTCTAAATTATGATAAGACAGTGCAGCATAGTTGTGCTTTGCCAAAATGGTCAGTCATTCTGAGCCAGTGTTTCCCTGTCAAATTGTACTAGTGTATTATTCAATTTTAAAACAAACAAACCCTGAACTTGTACCTTGAGTGGTGCTGACAGATTCTGATCCACCAGATGGCTGATGTGCCTGCTGATTGGACAAGGGCTTTTGAGATATTTTTTCCTAATTTGTTTTGTGGTTGGGTTTTTTTTCTTTTCTTTTTTTTTTATTGCTTAGTCCTGTCTCTGCTGCATGTTTGTAAATTTTGAGTGCAGATATAAAAACGTTAAAAGTGGTGAGGAGTTTGTTTGCAAAACCAAATCCTTTTGTATCACTAATCATACGAGAAGAAAAATTGAAAGTTTGTGTGCTTTATCCATGCCAGTTCTTATTTTAATCATCAATATTGGAAATGCCTTTTTTTTTCTCCTCATTCCTTAAAACAACTTGTTTACATTGCTTGTTTTTTATTAACTGTGTTATAGCTTCTGACATGTTGTGTCTTGCTCTTCTAGAAGGAGTTTTGGAAAGTCTACAAAAACGGACTCCAGGGAGAAAGTAACACAGGACATAGCTGGTATTCATTTTACCTTGCATTTCCATTAATCATTGGCCTTTTTGTTATCCTCATTGTCGTTTTTGTCATCTGGAGATGCCTGTTCAAAAAGAAAATGCGTAGGCAGTCGGTGTACGTGCACAGGGGAGCCCCCGGAGCGCTGGGCGATGGCGCTGATGGCAGAGGGCCCCTCCCGCCGCCTCTCAGCATTGTTCATTCCCCACAGGAGGAAATGTATGAAGTCAGTGGGCTCTCTCCAGGAGGTCTGAGCTATTCGGATGCACGGTCAGACTCAATTTCCACAAGGCTCTCAAACTGTGATCCTCCTCCTTCCTATGAGGAAGCCACTGGGGAAATCAGTGTGAGAAGAAGCGAAACTGAACAACATTTAGATCCACCCCCACAATACGAAGACATTGTGAATTCCAGTTCAGCCAGTGCCATTGCACTAACCCCCATTGTCACCAGTACTAAATAAAACAAGAAGAATGCCATGGACCTTTTAAAAATCATTAATCATTTTGTAGCACTTTATCTTGGCTTATTATGCATTTCTGTAATTTAACGGACTTGTACACAATGAATTTCACCTTTTTTGGGTTCACTTGTTCTTTGGGTTTGGGATTTTTTTTCCCCTATCGAATGTCTTAAAAGATAAGGAATCTGTATTGAGAGTGTAGTGCAGATACAGATGTGGTGCTCTGTCATACTTCTCAAAAGTACCTCTATTTTGAAGGATGTCACTTGTTTTATTCCAAACACTGTCCACATTCCCCACAAGATTTGTGGGATCCCCTTCCCCTTTCTTGCTGCAGACTGTCAGAATTCCCTGCAAAAGGGAATCCTTAAGCAACATTTTAATAATTATTAACACTAGAGGAGACTGATTTTGCAGTATTGCCTCTTGCCTGGTTGGTTTCTTTTTCTCACTTGGATTTTTGTTGCATGCTGCACCCTCTCCTGGCCCTTGGGAGCCTTTGTGTTCAAACCAGGATCTTGTGTAGAGAATGCTGGTATAAGAGCAATAATTCCAGAGTCCTAGCAGGAGAGGTGTATTCTAAAGCTTTTGCTATTACAGCTCTATATTCTGTAAATGCTTAGAAGCTGACAATTCAAGACACTAATTGGTGAATTTAATGGTGTAAGTTTTTGTCTGTGTTCTGCCTTCCCTATCTGGTTTTACTTTTGTATTCTAGCGGTGAGAAGTGTGCATATGTTAACTTTAGAACTTGAAAGTTCATGCAATAGTAATAGTGGAGTATTCAAGAGTGGATAAAATCCTGATCATGGACTTCCTACTGTGATTTCCCTGTGGGACCAGGATGCAATCTATAAGCACATACACCCAAAGGCATTACTTTCCTTTTTAAAGGGGGAAAATGGAAAGAAATTCAGTGTCCGAGACTTCCTTTTTCTCCAACTATTAAAACCCTCTTTAAGGTTTTGCCAGGTAGAAACTCCTTCCTCAAGTTCTGATACTCCCTTGCCTACTGATACGTACCTTGTGTGCACCTTGTACTGGTGCCTGTGGAAATTCTTTGAAGAGAATATAAATACATTTTTACAACAACAAATAAATTTACTGCTTATCCATTCCAACAAGGAATTCTAAGAACGTGCAGGCATAACCCCAAGCATTAGTGTGGAGTGACTTTTTGAGGCTGAAGAGATGGATGCAAGTTACATACAGGCTTGTACAGAATTTCACCCACTTGGTTTAGATGGTACAAATTCTAGTGTGGTGATTCTTCTTTCACAGGTTGATTTAAAAGTTAATTGCTCAGTTTAATTTCTGAGTATTAAGTTTCAGTTTTCTTAATTCCCACCCCAAGTAGTGTGGCATTAGCTTGATACTGTTCTGGTTCTACTAATCAATTAACACCTACTGAAATGTGTTGAGCCCTGAAGGACTAAATTATGTTATGTTGGCTTTCTTACAACAGAAACCCAAACTGTCTTGTTCCAAGCATCCCAAATGAAATGCCAGTGCCATCTGTTTGAAATTACTCTTAATAGCTTTCTCATGGAGGCTTGGCCCAACTGTTCCCAAAGGATTTTTATGGAAGGAGACTGGAAGGAAATGGATGGTTATAGATGGGTGTGTAAGTGTGCACTTTGGTAAGAATATGATCCAACGGATTGACAAGTGGAGTCAGGAGTTCTCATTTCCGGCAAAGAGCAGGTTGCCTTTATTGCCTGCTGGGCATCTTCAGCTGCTAAGGCAAGCTGTATTAGACATGAACTCCTGGCCAAACTTCTGACTCCACTGTCAGAACTGTAACTCGTATTTATATTCATTATATATAATAGATATATTAAGATAAATGGATAAGTACAGTATGTTTTGGACACTTGTAGTAAAAATTGCTTGGGTTTTGTTTGTGGACTGTCAGACCTTTACTTTTGAAGTGGTTTTAGCCCTTGTGAATCCTGAATTGCCACTTTGGAAGTTAAAGCTGCTTTCATACCAAGCAAGAGTTAATAAATACACTGCTTTCGGCAGATTCACCAGAACAAAGTGCCTCATCCCAGCATGCAGAAACCTCCTCAGAGAGAGCTGGTACTTCAGTGTCTGTGCCATATTGGCACCTCCTGTGCCTGCCAGCACAGGTAGTAATTTTAGCAGTAACTTCCTTGTCAGGATATAGGCCTTTCCTGCAGGAAATGCATGGAGATCACCCATGTCACATTAGGTTGTTAAGCAGCTGTCATCAACCCCTGAACGTGGGCAGGCTGCTTTAGTAGTTTAGAGATGAGCTGGCTTTCCCCTTTTTGCTTTGTTTTCTTTTCTCTGTATTCCACTACCACTTTTAAAGGGTTTGTTTCTGGCTCCTAAGTTGAGTATGTTACTTTACCTTGTTACTGTGTCCTGTAGATACTTTTACGTGCAATCCAAATTGATGCTTGCCATTCCAAAAAAAGTCACAACCAAAAACTGGAAGTGATCTATGAGTTTAATTAATTGGACAATGCCTTTCCCATGAGTACATGAGAATGAAAGCCAGTGTGGCCTATAAATTTATTTCTTGATGAATAAATTTGATATTTAAATGAAACGTGTGTGGGACAGTTGTGCAAATGCATTTCCTGTAAAACATGAACAGTTTTCTTCATGTTGGAATAGTGTCAACTTACAAATTGTTTGTTCTGTTTTGTGAAATGTGGGAAAATAGCTTAGCCTTGTGGTTGGCTTTTCTAACCTGATTGAAAAATAAAATTTTATTTGTACTGGGGTTTTTTACTGCTTTTTTTTTCCTTGTTGTTTTACCTATCCTGTAATTGCATTGTCATGCAAAAAATAAAAATTTATAGTTGTACCTCTCTAAGGTTTTGCAACTCTGAATGCAGTGCTGTCCTGACTGATGACACAAATAGTCAGGATACTGCCTTTCCCACTTCTGAATGTAACACTGAATTTCATCTTGTATTAGGACTGAAATGATACAGCTACTAAAACTAACTTTAAGGTGGCACTGTTTTAAGAAATTATGGAAATTAATGATTTGCTTAGATGATATTAACATTAGTGAAGGTTATTCTGTCTTCACTGGATGTAAATAACCTCTGATTACAGTATTGTATATTTTAAAGGGGTTTGGTTTACATTAAATTATCCAATTTAAACATTTTTGCCTATGTTGTTTATAGAAAATTTTTGTAACATTTGTTTTTCAATATCCTAAATAAAAATTTTTTAAGATGCCTCCAATTTTTTAAAATATCACTTTTACACAACTAAAGTGAGTATTAACTTTGTGTATTTAAGTGGTCTTTTAATTTCCATTGTTCCATGGACTTAATCAGTTTCATGAATCAGTTGTTTTGATGATATAAAATACAAATATAATTTTATTTGTGGGTAGGCAAGTCTATTGTTTTAAAATTCAGGCTCAATTTTTATCAGAGTTGTGAATTTGTATTGTTTCCTATTTAAAAAAAAAAGCATTTAACACTGAGATGAGCTCATTTGCATAGTGTCTGTTGTTAATAAAACCAAGATTGTGGGTTCAAACCCTGTATGGGCTGTTCACTTAAGTGTTGGACTTGAAGATCCTTTTTGTCCCTTCCAACTCAGAATATTCTGTGATTTGTTGTAACCATAGCTAAGTAAGTTACAGACTGAGGGAAAGCAAACTAGCAAAAAATGTTGGAGGATTTAATTTCAAAGTTCCCCTCAGCCACTTGAAAGTGATTACAAAATGTCATGTCAGCTCCAGGAATGATAAATTAACAGAGAACAAAACCAACCCCAACCTTGTGTAATGATCCCTGCTGGAAACTGAACAGGCAGCATGAAGTGGGTGCCTTCCCTTCCTGCTCTGGTAATCAGGATAAAGTGTCCCTGGGGTTGCTCCCAGGGCAGGCTCTGGGGGAGAGGCTGCAGAAGCCC
Source organism: Muscicapa striata striata (assembly GCA_030060385.1). Taxonomy (NCBI): domain Eukaryota; kingdom Metazoa; phylum Chordata; class Aves; order Passeriformes; family Muscicapidae; genus Muscicapa; species Muscicapa striata. Next base: position 1,561,924 of record JAREIS010000117.1, on the reverse strand, counting down.
AGAGCCAGGTTTGTGTCTCAGCTGTGAACTCAAGCGCAGTTTTGTGCTGCTCATAACAGAAGGGCAAAGAAAGGTACTTGAGCAGCCAAGGGCAGTGACTTTCAAGCTGTCAGTGCCCAGTGTGGCCCCTTGGGAAGTTCTCATTTGTGCATCCCAGGCCAGCACTGTCTGAACAGGACGCTGTGCCCTGGGTTAGGTGGGGCTGGCTGTGCACACACACGTTTGTGTCCTGCACACATCCCTCAGCAGGGGCTGGCCTGTGACCATGGCTCAGTGCCCAGCTGTGCCTGCAGGCCTGGCTTCCAGCTGTGGGAACGTGGGGACACGGTGCTAAACTGGTGTCATGAATCTCAGTGTCTATAAAAATCAGATCATTGTGCAGGTTACCAGTGATGAATGTTCATTATTTATTGTTTCTTGTGCCCAGAGCACTGTGCTGTGCTGCTCTAAATCACACTGATAGATTTCTTTTTAGTTTTCTGCATAATGTGAGCTTTGTAAATGTCTCCTAGTGCCACTTGCTGATTTTTAAAAAGAAGGAAAACTGTGTTCAGCTGAAAGCACTGAGGTGACATCTGTACTTTTTCATTGCTTGCTGCACACACATTTGATTGATTTGCTACAGGGTAATTGAACTTTGAATTTTGCCAGAAAAGTTGAAGTACACTTTTCTTCTGCAGGGGTATCTCGGTAATTTTATTTTTCATTTGGCAGTGAGTTATTGAATTCTAAGTAACAAGTTAGTGCAGGAAAGGTCTTGCTTATGCTATGTTGACTATATCTATCTATCTATAGGTAGATACAGATATCTTAAGCACATATATTGTACAGCATATTATACAGGGCTTGCTTACTGTTTAGATCTCTTCAAATGCTTGCTGTAATGTTAGACCTGTGTCCTCTTTGCCTGTCCTGTCTCTGTGTATCCTGTAATAAAGACACACTGACTGCTGTGCTACTTTCCCCTTTAGAAACAAAGCCCGAGAATCAAAATGACAATTTTCAGTGTGCCCTGCTGTTTCCTTCTCCAACTGGAAGCATTGTACATAACTGTGTGGCTCCCAGGGTTAGCTGAGGAGCTTAAAGCAGGAAGGAAACAAGTATTTAAAAAATTCATTTTGATACTGCCAGCAGTGAAATCTCTGCATAAGGAATAATCTGTACCAGACTGTCTCCCTGGCCTTCCCTGTGGTGTGGGATGTGTTTTCCCACACAACAGACCCTGGATCAATTCCATGGGTCAGAGGCTTCCAGTTTGATTTTTCTTTATTTTCTCTCTCAGCTCTTGCTGCTGGCAATGGCACAGCCACTGTTCTTGGCTGTGCACAGGGACTCGAGTTGTTTGGTGACACACAGCTGTACATAGGTGGGACCCAGGCTTCCCTGCTTTCCTCCCCTGGAAAAGGGGAGGTCTCCTCACACCCAGACCAGGCAGTATTTCAGTGCTGGACAAAGAGCTGAGGGGATGAACGCAGCGTTTGGGGCCAGAGGCAGGTGTCAGCCTGCTGTGACACATGGTGAGGCACAGCCTGTGGCCTTTTCACTACCAGTCTGCAGGCAGCCACCTCCTGTGGGTTGTTTCCAAGATGAAAACCACTGCAGGCAGCATTTCTTGCCAGGACTTTCTGTGAAAAATAGTCCTGCCAGAGATAAGCAAGGGTGATGGGACCAGCTCAAACATTTTTCCCAGCTAGTACCCCTAAACTGTCTTAGCACAAGTCATTTATTGCCATTTACTATTAGAATTACTATTTTAATTTTTTTTCCTTATGATTTTGTTGTGTCTGCTTTTCTGTTCATGGTTGTATTCTAACCGTAGGTTTTTCCTTGCAGATGGGTGAAGGTTAAATATACAAATAATCGTGAAAAGCTATGTTTCTTTTTTTCATTTTTCTGTTTCTGAGTGAGTTGGGTTTTTTCATTTGAGCTTGCTGGTTTTTGCATTTTTTTAATAAAAGTGCTGAATTATGTTACCTCCTTTTTCTGCTCCCCCTAAAACCTTTCACATGCTCCTTTAGCAAAGTGCATAACAGTAGATATTTTTATTGTGCGGATTTTCTAGAAGAAATGTAGCTTTGAAAATAACTTCTGTTATTTTCTCCTCAATCCTTTTTTTTTTTTCAACCTTATGAAGTGTTACTTGTAGCTTAGTTTCCCTTTTCTTGCCCAGTTGTGCTTCCACCCTCATTACCTTCCAGCCTTTCCACACAGGCAGCTTGGCTCCATGAAAACACTGCCATCTCCTCTATTGGCAGGAATGTTTAGAAAGGAGTTTCTGCTCTGCCCATTGCTTTCAGATTTCAGTATTTACTGTTCTGCATAACCCAGCATTGACTTCCTGAAAATTGTTCACAAAATCCTGATCCCAGTGCCAAGCTGTCAGCAAACCCCCAGCCCCTGAGGAAGGCTGGCTCTCACCTGACCGTCACCCACAGCCCTGGAGCAAGGATTTGAACTTGTGTTGCCTCCATTACAGGGCATTAGGGAGCTTTGAATATTAGACTAAGCTTGCAGTCTTTCTCTTTCTCAAGCTTCAAAATCCTTTGAAATTCTCCATACTATATGCAGATCTCGGGGTGTAGTGAATTTAAACTGCTTAGCATTGACTGAATTTACTTACTAACTTCGTATGGATTGTTGGAAAGCAGACCAGTATATTTCTGTTATGGCATATCATAGAGTGTGGGTTTGAGCTGCTCTTTTGATTTTTTTATATGCTAGTGACACCTACCTTGATATTACACTTTATGGATCACAAATTTCATCTGGAACCTGAGAAATCTCCACCAGTCTAGATTTTGTTGCTGTTTTTGTCAAAACTCACATTGTCCCACAAGCAATTTTAGTTTCACTGAATTACTCTTCAGTACAGAAGTGTTTATTAAAAAAATTCCTGAGTAGCAGCAGTTGATGGTTTTATGATTGACTACAGTGATGTCTCCTAGCAACACAACTGAAAAAAAGATCATCCCATGCTGCTCATTTGTCCAGAGATTTCCAGATTGCTCTGTTTATCGTGATGAGGCTGACTAAGTCATCTCACTTTACCAGTACTCCCTGCAGCACATTTTGTGCCCATTTCGTGTTGAAAAGGGCTCTCCAAAGTCACACCAAAGGTGTAAGGCCTTTTCCCAGAGTCCTGTTTTGGGACATGCAAAATCCCTCCCAGGCAGCTGAGTACTGCTACCCCACATGCCCAAAGCATTCACTTCCCTTGGCTGCCCCTTGCCAGCAGCTCTTGTGTGCCAAGGCTTGCAGAGGCTGGCAGCCTGTGGAGTTCACTTTGTTGTCTGACACAGGATTTCAGAGCCAGGTACAGCCTGTGGACCTTTCATCTGGCACCTCCTCTGTGCTGGTGACAATGACAAATGAGTAACTTGCTCACAGTCAACATCATTTCAATAATCCTTTATTTTAAAGAGAGTGCTGTTGTTGGTAGTGAACAAATGCTCCTCTTCCACAGTATGTCACAGGTGAGATTCTGCAAGAGGCTACCCTGCAGTTCCCCGCCTCATGGCACTTCCCTCTGCTTTCCCAGAGCCTCCTCAAGCTGGGAGGACATTGTGTCCCCCCCACAGCTGCTGTGTTGGCCTGAGGCTGGTCAGCACCCAGCTGTGGTGAGGCATTGCTGGGTGGAGGTGGCAGAGACGCCTCTCCACACTCCTGGGGTGCCCCACTGAGGGAGAAGTGCAGGTGGAGCACAGGCTGCTGTGATGTGTGCCCTGACACAGAGCAGGGCTCTGCCTGGCTGCCTGCTGTGTGAGCCCATGCAGTAATTCATGCCTCTGAGGAGCAGGCACTGTCCCTGTTTACAGCCCTGCTTAGCTTCAGGAGCAGCATTGTGGCACTGTGCTGCAGGTGACCAAGGCTGCTGTGGAAGAACTGTTCACTGCACAAGGGACAGTGCAGGGCTGGGTGTTCTGCTTTACAAACCCCTGAGCTGCCACAGAGCTCTCCCTGGGGACATCCCTTCTCTCCATGTGCCAGCAGCACCTCAGCTGGATGTGTGCAGCAAATCCATCAGAAGTTTTCCAGGCCCTGCCCCTGTCTCTCTTACTAGCATGGCCTTAATTTTAATTTCTTTGAGGCAAGTTCTGAAAGCTGCATGTTTTTCACTTGGCTTTGAAGGCAGTTTAAACAAGCCCTGTGAAGGTACCTTGGGAGTGTTCCTGCCATCACTGTCCAGTGCCTGGTACAAATTGTGTTCTTCACTTTGTTCTTTAAACTGCTAGCAGGTGAGTTAATTAATTTTAATAGAATGCTATGGGGTGAGTTTGGAAAATCTAATTATTTGAAGGGCACACAGAAATGTTAAAAGGTCTCTTAAAGCCAAATCTGAAGAAAGTGGTGCAATGAAATAACAGTCTAGTGTTTTTCCTTAAAAAAAAAAAAAAAAAAAGAGAGAGAGAGAAAGGAAAGGAAGAGGCCAGTTCAACAAAAGCAATTACTTTCATAGTAGTTGTTTAAAAGTTCTCCAAAGCCCTTGGCTTTGCTCATGTACACATGTCTCTCGTACCTTTGAAGGTTTATTGTCTACATTTGGATCAAGTTAACACGTGCTTGTCTTGGCCTGCCTTGGTGCTGTGGCAGCAAATCCACAGCAGGGAGATCAAAATGAGGATATTGAACCAGTAACACAGAACCAGCCACCCTGCAGAACAAGCAGAGATATGGGTCTGCTAAACTGGATCAGCCAGTGCAGGCACTGGTGGAATCTGTGTGAAAGAGTCAACTTCCAGAGAGGGTTAATCAGGGGCTGCTTGGTGTGGAGGGAGTCTGCTGGAATGCTGAGGTTATCCCAGCAGCCTTGCAGTGACTGTCTCACCTGATAGGTATTTTCATTCCTTAGGATATTTTAAGCCACCTCTCTGCTCCCTTCGTGGTGTGGATAAGGTTATCTCTACAGGGCATGCAGATAAAGTGTCCCCTAGAGCCAAGAGATTTGCAATATTTTTCTTGTCATTTCCCTTTCAAGCCTCTGTCAGTAGCAATGAGTTTGGCCTGCTGTATTCACCTCAAAAAATCAAGGGAGTGGATTTCTATGAATGTTTCTGTATTCATGTATCAGCCCCACCCTCCCTGGGTATGAGAATCCCTCTCAGGAGAGAGTAGCAAGTCCGTGTAGCTGCCTCTGGCTGTAAACCATGACATGTGTAGAAAAGCTGACTCTTGCTGTGCTTGAAAAGCACTGATGAAGGACTGTGAGGAGTTAAATCCTGCTGTAATTTCAGTTTTTTCCCTTTAGTCATGTTGCTCTTGAACTGAACACTCTTTAGAACACCTCTTCAGAACACCTCTTCAAAGATTACTCTTTTATTCATGCTGGTGCCAAGGTAAATTTGTAAATGGAGTTTTCTTCCTCTTGTGAATAACCTTGAGAAAGATTCTTTCAGCCAGTAGCTTGACCAACCTTAGAGAGAAAAGAATTGAGCAATTTTGGCTTATCTCATCATTTTGAAAAAGACATACTTGTACTAAAAACAAAGAGATTAAAAATGCAGTGGTTGTGCACAAGTCATTCTCATTACATTTTTCCAAGTAACCATTTCAAGCTTTTATCTGTTGTTTTTTGTTTCTATCACTAATAAACCTGTATGAGACAAGTAATGAAATATTGATTTGCCAGCTTGAAAACTTTTTCAGCTGCCATTTTATTCAGTGCATCCATTGGCAGCAGAGCAGAGTGGAGGTCTTATTGTGGACTGAATGAACCCATTGGTTTGAGCATGACACGGTGAAATCATAACATAGCAATAAAATTGCAGGGCACATTTATGCCATCTGTTTCATAGTAGAAAAACAAACAACATTTTAGTGATGGCCTCAAAGAATAAATCTGGATTTAGAAAAGAAAATAATTGGAGCTTGTAATGTTAGGAACAGCCTCAGATGTTGCCTCCTTTCCCCGCTGTTGCTCAGTTGCAAAGTTCCCCCAGGTGTTTCTTGGTTTAGGCATCCTTAGGTGTTCCAGTCTGCTGGGTTAAGGGCTAAAAAAAACATCTCTAAGTCATAGAACACTGATTCAACAGATGTTTGCCTCCTCCTATCTCATCTATTGCATTTATCAGCTCTCCATTTTGGAGTGACTCGAAAGCAGACAGGTTGCATTGCTCCACCATCAATCAGTGATAGGAAACAAAGTTAAAAGGTCACAATCTATGAGCAAGAGACAAACATGAAAGAGTTTTGTTCAATCTTTCATCAAAACAGTGTAAAATCTAAGATATGAGCCCTGTGTTATCAGAAAAAGAAGGAATTAGATTATTGTAATATACGTAGAATGTGTAGAAAATGTTTTTTCCTTGGGAAACGAATGATGTAAGATAAGAGGGTTCTCTTATTCTGTTCTCTCATCAAATATTTGATATTGTGGTCTTTGTGTTTTTAAGTAACCTGTGATCTGAAAGAATGGTCCAAAAAATAATGTCCTTGTAGCTATTGAAATCTGTAAATACTGAATGTGATTAAGATGAGTAATAAATCTTGTTATTAATTATATTTGTTGAAAAGTTATACATGTTATGGTTTATCTACCTAAAAAGAAATTTAAAAATGTCTTTCTTCATGTTCAAACTGAAAGAGAGTAGGTTTAGATGAGATATTAGGAAGAATTTCTTTACTGTGAGGGTGGTGAGGCCCTGGCACAGGTTTTTCAGAGAAGCTGTGGATGCCCCATCCCTGGATGTGTTCAAGACCAGGCTGGATGGGGCTCTGAGAAACCTGGGATAGTGAAAGATGTCACTGCCCATGGCAGGGGCTTGGAACTGGACTGTCTTGGAGGTTCCTTCCAAACAAAGCCGTTCTGTGATTTTATTCTATGATTCTTTGCTTGATGGGATCTCTTGCAGGGAGTTCCTCTACAGTTTCTTCTTGTTTTCTATGCCCTCTTTCCCAATCCTCTGATGTACCTGGATGACCTTTTGTGATGGTATCTGTCCAAAGTCTGCATAGTCTCTTATGGAAGAGGAAAGGAGAAGTCAAAAGATATCAGGGGTCCATCTGCAGCACTGTGGTGCCTCAGGGCATCTGTGCACAGTCCCAGTGTCAAAACCTATCACTGGCATGTCCTGCTCTGTTCAGCTACCTCATCCCCAGCTCCTAGTCCTGGTTTCTTACCTGACAAAACTTGGCACTTTCCTACAGCCTCCCCCTACAAAATGCTGCTTCACAGGGTAACACTTTCAGAGCTGGTTGCCTTTGGTCTACCACCAGCTTCTGTGAAGGAGCTTTGCATCCTCACCCAGCTCTCTCCAGTAGGCACCTGGTTACCTCCCTGGCACAAATCAGCACCTGTCAGATATTAAATGAGACCGATGGAAGCAACTGGGTTTGTTTGTGTTTAAGCTACAGAGGGCACAGGTTTTTTGGTTGTTTGTCTTTTTTTTTTTTTTTTTTTTTTTTTAAATAATGTTTGCCAGTTTTAGGATGAGAGCTTGAAAAATGTCATTAAAATCAAGAATGGTCGCAAGGTAATAAAGAAACAATCTTCTTCCTTTAATGACTTGAGCTAAAAGCTAAATGACTGTAGCAGCTCAGATTGTAAAAGCAGTGGGAAATTTAATGAACAGTGACCCCACAGGAAAGTCAATCTGTCTGTTAATGTTTAGTTTTGTCATTTCTTCTGAAAAGTAATAAACCTCTATTATATAATCTATTGGTTACAGAACCTGGGGTCAGGCTCACGTTGAATTAACTCTGCCAATCTGTATTAGCTGAAATTACTGACCTTTCCCATGAAATAAACATCCCAAGCAGGAAATAACTGTGCAGGTACTTGGGGAAACAGCTTTGGCTGTGGGAAAAGGAAATTGTCATGAACTTGACTGCAAAAGCTCTAAATGGTTTGGAAATTCCCTTAATGATAAGCTGATTCAGCCAGTTAAATTATGTAAAATATTATGAATGAAACTGTGATTAGTCAATAGTGGCTGATGCCCCAGTTCTCTAACATGTCATTCATCGAGATGTTGTGGAATACTCACTGCAAATCTTGAAGCTAAGGTGGTAATCAAATAAGAGATAAAAATGTGAACCTCTTTGCTTATGTTTAGCTACTGAGAATATGTATTTACTTAACCAGATAGTGGGAAGAGGCATGTTGAAAGTTGGGTGATTTACAGAAGTGTATTTTAACTGCAGCAAACTTTGGATAGCACCATCCATGTGGGTTGCTGCTGTGAGCACAGACCTGGAAGAGGCTGGAGCAGCCTGCTTCTGTCCCCTGACACAAGACAAAACCAGCCCTGTCCTACAAAGTTCTTCATTTGGGCTAAAGTTTCAGTTTGGCTTTGTTTTAATCTTCTCTACTTCTTAAATCAGAAACTGTTTGTTCTCTGTGACCAGCATGTTTCAGTGGTTTTGCACAGCAGCTTGTGCTGTGACAATGGGACTGTGCATGGGTGGGAGGTCACTTTGGAAGAGGCTGAGCTGACAAAACTCTTCAGGCTTTGCTTCTTGTCTTTTTTTCACCAGTTCAACAGTGGCAATTAGCCAAAATCCAACCTCTGTGTTTGCACATCCATCACTGCGCTCAAATTTAACTGGAAATTTGTGAATTGTTTACAAAATGCATGTCACACTAAATCTGTCCATTCTTCTTTATGATGCTTTAATAAAAATTTTGTAGCCCTATTTAAATATGTGTCTTGCAGGTAACATTTCCTGTAAGTCCATTCAAGTTTATTTTTGCTTAAAAGTCTATTGCAATTTGCTGTCAAACATTTAACACAAGTAGAGAATCACATTTAAAAAGTCACCAAACTTTTTATAATTTCCACCATTTTCCCTTTTTCTTTTTTTTTTTTTTTTTTTTTTTTTTTTTTGGTTTTTTGGTTTTTTTTTTTTTTTTTTTTTTTTTGTTGGGGTTTTTTTGTTTTTGTTTTTTGGTTTTTTTTTTGTTTTGGTTTTTTTTTTTTTTTGTTTTTTTGTTTCTTGTTGCTGGCTGACATTTGGTTCTGAGGGTTGGAAAAAACTGCTTTTCTCAATGGTAATGTCCTTTCCCATTAAGCAAATCTTGTTGATGTAAAGGAAATTTTCCATCCAGTGGTTTGTTAGTGCTGAAGTACACTGAAAAGTTGGTGCAAATTAGTCTGGAGAAGGCCACTGTTTTCATGAAAAGAAAATGAACCTGTGAATGGTCATACTGGTCTCCAGGCTGTCCTGTCACCACAGCAGCCCAGGGCAGAGCCATGATGGGAAAGGTGACCAGGGACCACCACAGGCCCAAGGATGGCCAGCCATGGCTGTGGCTGTAGGGCAGCTCTGTGGCTGAGCCAGGGCCCAGCAGGTGAAGCTGGGACAGCAGGGTTTGCCCCCAGACCAGGACAGAAGCCCCCAGTGCTCTTCCTCACTGGCTTTTCCTACTGGAACCAGCCCAGGGCAGGGGCTGCAGAGCCCCAGGCATCCTGGCCCTGGGCTGGGCAGTGGTTTGGTCCCCATAACCAGCAGGATCCTCCTTTTGGTGCTGCCTGTTGCCTTCTGCCACCTCTACAGGGGCAGACAGGAGGATGGCAGCCTCCCAGCCTGGCCCCAGTGTGCCCTCTGCCCCCTTGGCATGCCTGATGGATGACTATTTCCACTCATGCTTTAATCTGGCCTCCCATTCTCGTCAGAAGTATTTTCTCCCTGCTGGCAGCACTGAGTGTGTTCCATGTGTGCAGCCAGCAGCAGCTGCTCAGTGCCCTCCACACTGGGCTGTGCCCAGCCTCGGCTGTGCTGCTCCCACCTCACCTTTGTCTGGGCACAGCTTCCTGGTGACTTTCCCAAAGTCACTTTGGAAACTACAGACTTATTAAAGAACACTTTCAAGTACAGCCTGTAGGGAAAGTTACCACATCAGTCTCCTTCATGAGAGCATGGTGTCTCTCCAGCTAGCAGAAAAGTTTTGAGAGGTAACAGTGCTCCCTGACCACCTGTGGTGTCCAAAAGGAAGGCAAAACAAAACAAGAGTAAATTAATTTTTAATTTTTCATGATGGCAGCACAGCCACTTCTCACAGCAAGGCACAGAATCATTCAGGACTGATCCGTCCTCATCAATACAGAAGTTCTTCATCCAGGTAAATTCTGTGTACAGTTTTTTCCAATCTTATAAGGCTCACTTCCTTGTCCACCCCAGAACTGCTGCAATCCCTGTGGCATAAATGACTGTGCTTTCCACCATCCCCACTCCTGACCTGGGAGGGTGGCAGCTCATCTTCACAGGTAATGATGGCCTCGTGTGTCTGCCGGTGAGGGCTGTGCAGGGACACCTGCACCAGCCACAGTTTCACAAGCAGTGACTAATCAAGCTACTTAACTCCTCCATGCCACAGAGCTGCTCAAGTGTTTATAGCAATTAAATAGCAAGAGATGTGGGAGAAGCACATAGTAATGCCTCTGCCATGCAAAAAATGTTGACCCTTTTGTGGCTGTGGGCCTGGCAGAACTTACAGCCCAGTTGCTCACAGTGGCACAGTTGGCTGCAGGCTGACACTGGAGGAGCCAGTGCTGCCAGGCCTCCCTGCATCCCTGCCTTCCATCATCTGCTGCCCATTCTGCTGCAAACAGCGCAGGCACAGCTGGCAAGGTCCTTTATCTCACCTTACTAATTCACTCATTTTAAGCAGTCGCTTGTAAGAATGTTTCCTCCTCCCCACAGCGTTCCTCACAGCATTGCTGATGTGGTTCTTGTCTCATTTACCTGTCAAGATGTGCTTAACGACTCTGCATTCTCCTTTCTAATGGCTGGTGACACTGCAAATCACTACCACAGCCTGCAGCTGGCCAGTAACTTGTGTGTATTGCAAAGCAAAGAGAAATCACTCGCATATAACTGAATCACTCAGAACAAAATTCTTCAGCTGCATCTGATAAGACAGCAGCAACATATGCAGAGTCTTTTGGAATATAAGACAGAATACGAAATCTGTGGGGGAAAAGGCATTTTGGGTTGGCATTATCAACAGTGTTTAGCACATGGTAAGCAATTTCCAGTCAAGTGGAAGATAAACCTTTTATAGACCACAGTGATTTGCTGTCAGTGGCACTTTCAAAAAGCTCATTTGGATCAACTAGGTTAGGAGGTGACACAGACATTTGTCAGCCAAACAAAAGAGATTACAGACCCGAGGGTGAGATACAAAATAAGGTATTTAATTGCATAAAGGTCAATGAAAGTTACACACAAACCTATAGTATTGTACTCAAACTGTCAGTCCTATTAAAGCAGCTGATAAAGAGGCTACCCCCTGAGGATGAGTTGTAGCACTGAGCCTCCAGTTTAATTGTGTGATAGAGTGTCCAAGATATGGGGAAAAACGGTTTTCTTTGTTTGTTTAGGTGTCCTAGATTGCCTAGCAGCAGAGGGCCATATTAACTTCTGCTAGATGAAATTTAATGCAGACTGATTATATTTTACTGCTATAAGCAACACTAAAAGAGTAAACGCTCTTTCTATAAATACCGCACATGTATTGCAGCACGGGATTCCCGGGTGCAGAGCGCGATCCTTTCCTGCGAAGCCGGAGCGGGATGGATGTTGCTGCATTGCCCTCTCGTGGGACGAGCCTGCAAACAGCAGCGGAACGCGCCGGGGCTGCCACAGCCTCACTCACGGCTTCCAGGACCCGAGCTGACAGCCAAGGGCTGCCCTGCCTGGGGGGAGAGTGTTCTGACATCTGCACCTGCTAAATATTTACTCAAATAAGTGCATTTCCCCCTAAATCTTCTGTTCCTGCATTTCTGTGGGACACAGCTCCAAAGAGCTGCAGGAATTGCAAAGATTGTCCCATAGCATCCCAACAATAAGCAGCACAAATATGGGACCACTCCTATCCCAAATCTTTGTCTTGATGTCCCCAACAAGAATTAAAGAGCAGGAGGATGAGCAGCACTGTTTGGTGGCACAGAGTGCAGGTGAAGCCAGTGCCAGAAGTGAAGGGAGTGTCCCAGGGATGAAAATCTACACACAGATCCGTTTTACTGCACTGGGAATGATGCCATCTATCACACAGAGTGCTGCAATTGCCTCCCACAATGCTGGATCCCATCTCTATTCTGTCCTACTCTTCTGGGAATTTTAGAGAAGCGTTTTCCTGTCTAGCCAAAGGACTTTTGTCACCTGCACTGAGTTGTCTGAGTACTTCATAGTCTCTGAAATATTTATCCTCTCACTTTTCTTGTCAGGTAAGAAAATTCTCCATTTTGCAGATGACAAAGTGAGCACATGGATTAATCCTTAGCTCCAAAGAGAGATTTATGTATGCAAAGTGGTTCTTAGGCAGAATTTAAGAGTCTATATCCAAAATGTACATTGTGAAAAGCCCTCTTCAAGGACTGGAGGTGCCTGGTGGCACGCAAGGAAGCTGTCAGGGAGTTCTCTTCTCTGCCTGAGGGATAGGGGAAGTGACAGCAGTTCAATTCCTTGTTATGAGCCATTTATTTCTGTATTATGAAATAAATTTTTTCTAAAAACTGCAGTCAGACAAGACTTCACATGCAGGCTGTGCTACTCATAAACACCTTGGGGTGGAGGACAAGGAGGAACAGTATACAACTGCTGTTCCCTGCTTCCCTGTTCTCAGCAGGGAAGGAATCAAGGTAAGATTTTTGTTCTACCCTGCTGTAAAAAGCTGAGGGAAATGCTGCCTCTCTTGTTTTGTGAACCTAAATCCCCAGGGATAATCTCCCAAGAGCCTACTGCAGCACCAACAGGCACAGCACAGGCCCTGACTGAGCTGAGCTGACCAGTCAGGCTTATGCTGAATTTGTGAGGCTTCTTGGGGCCTGACCAAATTCAGAATTCATTTCACAAGTCTGAACTATCCCAGCACTCACTTAAGAAGACTTTATCACAAAACACGATACCCTACTTCTGTCTGATAACAGAGAGCACTGCTGTGGGAGACACCAAACCTGCATCCCATGAAAAGTTGACCCTTCACCTCCCTGAGATTAGAAATATGCTCTGAACATCAGATGCTGCATATTTGGGGTAGGAATGTTTCTCATTACTCTTGGGCTACTGAGAAAGGCAGGACTACAGCAGCAGCAGAGAGCAGCCATGACCACGGCTCAGTGTGCTCTGTGTTTTCTGGGGACAGAACTATGGCTCCCACTCTAGGAAATTTTTCTCTGTTTTGTAAGTGCTGTGTTTCAAGTTTCTCAGTAGCCTAAGGAACCCCAGAGTGCCTGTCCCCAGGCTAAGCATCCTAGCCAAGGCTACTGATCCAGTCCCCTGCGGGGACTCTTGCCTTCTGCTCTCACAAATTCACACTTCTGACTACAGAGCAGTCTTGAGTTCAGTAAGAGGTGACAAACACCTCTGTGAAAAATGTCCCCCATGAACTGGCAGCTTTTCCTGTAATGCAGAGCCATTTGTTCAAATGACAGGAAGGGTGATGCTGGTTTGGGAATCAGCCTCCTCTGGGCACGTTTTGTAATCCTGGTTATGGAAGACAGCAGGCAGACAGAATCTCTCTTTCTCCAGGGAAACATCAAAAACCAGCATTTAGTTCCCTTGGTGTTTCTCAATGACTAGTTTAAAACTCTCCTGTGCTCAGCAATTTGGCTTTTGGACATTCCCACCCAGAAGCTTGATTTTCCTGTCTTCAGTGGAGAGTGAGTGTCACCCCACCAAGTCACCCCTGCAGATGGCATGGCAGGGCAGGTGCTGACAACAGCTGTGCCACTGCTGCTCCTCAGTTCCTACAGCCCCTTGCTGGGTGTCTGAAGTACTCAGCTGCTGAAAACAAACAGCCACAGTGGACAGAGAGCTTTGTTTTCTTTCTTGCATTTGGGACAAATAGTGACCATAGAAACCATCTCCCCTTAAAAATTCTGTCTGACAAAGGTTATTTTTGTGGCTTACTAACAGCACTTGAAATTAGGCAGCTAATTTAGTCATCTAAGCCAGGAGACTGTCCTACTTCATTTCCTTTGTCTGGTGTGTGGAGAAAGAAAGACTCATACAGACATTTTTCAAACTGGAACTAGAAGTCAGGGGCTGTTTAAAAGTCAGTGTTGAATTAATTAAAATGCAGTGGAACATCTGGATTTTCTGATTTGTCCTCTATAGAGCTCTCTCCTTTGCAATGGCAGGCATAGGTACATACAAGACTAGCAGCTCCTTCCATCAAATTTTGTATCAGTCTCCAAAATGTGGCCATGTGAAGAGGAATAGCACTAGCACTTTTCTACTTGATAATGCAACTTGGCAGGAAGGGAAAATGTTACATTAGAAAACAGATACTGACTTTATGTAGACTGCAGGTCTTTGGAAGCTTCATGCAGCAAATCACTTGGAATTTGATTCAAAGCCCACAAAAACAAGATCACTTCTTACTGTGTACATGTCTTACTATGTGCAAGTCTTACTATGTATTTGTCTTTAAGGAGATGTTTAAGGACATCTCTATTCAGCAAAGCACACTAATGTGCATTTAAATCCCACTGAAGGCCAATACTCCCCCTTAAGCTTATTATTGAACTGCAGTTTTGAGATACATCATCACCTCTGTTTGAGATCTTTCCTCACTTTGGAAGTCTACTGTTTCAGGAAGAAAAGCCATATGGAACTAATCATGCACATTTTGTCTAGCAGATAGGCATTATAGCAGATTGTGTTTCCCTTCAAGTGCTTGTCCATATGAGCATGCAAACTGTGGTGTGCATATAGCTGAACATGCAAGACAAGATTTTTAGCCCTAACAACATCCATACTGATGTACCTCCTGCTTAGCTGCATAATTATGAGATGAACACACTCATCACTCCCTATCTGCCAGCCAAATGAAACTTCTTTTCTTTATTCTTTTCATTTTCCTTTTCCTGCCCTTGCTAAGACCTTACTATTTTTAAGCTTGTTTTCTCCTTATTTACTTTTGTTTAACGATTGGTCTTTCCCCCTTGTCTGCTGGCTCCTCACTCAGAAACAGAGTTCAGACTACAGGACAGAGATTGCTCTTTCAGGCAGATATTCCATACACCACTACATTGCCTCACAGAAAAGTATGTTCCTGGGAAGTAAATGATCTCCTGAAACTTCAGCATTGGCTTACAGAGAACAGAGGGGATGAAAACTGCAGGATTTCTACCAACCATAACCCCAGGATGGGGAAGGAGGCATTGGTCACCACTGATCCCATGTTGAACTGTGTAAGTCAGATGCCAGTAAAGACCAAATAGTAAAGTTTAATCAGCTCACAAAGAACTGTGGTTCTTCCTCTTTAAAAGGTGATGGGTATAGCTCCAACTCAAATGGCAAAAAGTCTGACATTGTGCCACTTGTTCATGTCACAGCACTGGGTCTACAAGGCAGACTCATATCAGTTCTTTTCACTTAGGGTTTCTTAGCACGAGGCATGCTGAGCATTTTTACTCAGTTGTTTGGACTCTAAAGATGACACATTAATCCCAACTCTTGCAAAATAGACCTAAGCACAGTTTGTGTCAGAACACAAATTCACACTTACAGGAACACATCTGGTACAGATAGGAATGTATATTATTTTCTAAATAAAAATTATATTTTAAATATTTTTCAAAATATCTGAACAGTATTGTGTGAGGTGGATATTTTATTACCTTTTAAGTTTAAAGATTTGTATTAATCCTTGTCTGTAAAACAAAGGAGAAAGAAAATTCAAGATCAAGACAGGTAGAATTTCTCAAGTGTCCTAAAATATTCTTCTGTGCACTAGGCTCCTCTATGATTAAAGCTGTATATCTGAGCACTCTCCAGTTCTCTAAACTAGTGGATTTACAATCTGGGAGACTCCAAAGCTCTTTGTTCATTAGCATTTAATCTCTGAATTGTATTGCATTAATAAATACTTGTCCAACATGGAATATTGACTGCCAGGAACTTAAATTTCCCACAGGGCAGATGGATATGAAGGCAGAGGGTAGAAATTTATGGCAGGGAAAAATCTGAAACATTTTTGCAATGGCTGCCATTTGGATTAGACAGAGGATTGTAGTGTCAAATGGGCTTCCAGCAGAGTGAGATGGAGAAGTTTGGGGTTTTTAGAGCACTAATTTATCATATAGCTGCACTTGGGAGTGGTGTATAGCTATTTCCCTTATACATATGTAAGAGAATGAAAAAGGTATGTTATCAACATCATAACCAGGCATTCATATTTCACAGTCCCAGCTGGGACTGAATGAATATTTTATGAACTGAAAAGGTAGTTTGGGTTCACTTGGCACAAGTCACATGGCAATGATTTGGAGCTGGCCTCAATTTGAGCTGCAAGGTTTGCAGTGAGTGAGGAAGGAATCGAAGGCAGTAGGTGTGTGTACTTCCAAGTACACTGCTGCAGAACCTGGCCTTGAAAACTCTCACTGAGGCTGCCAATTTTATATAAAATACCTGAAAAATAATAGACATAATGACTCAAACTCATGTTTTCTGTCAGCAGGTCAGCTGTAGGTGGACTTAGGCACTAATTCTGGCCAAGGAATTGATTTACTTCACCAGGAACAAGCAGCAAGGGTGAAGCTTGCCCTTGCTTCATAGCTTGTACAAGGGTGGGGAGTAAACAGTCCTTTGAGAGAGAGCAAGAACTGACCTAAATCTGAATCAGCTCTATTAATCAAGTAATGAAAAGTGCCCAAAAGCAAACTGTATTTCTATTTTTCAGTGGTCTAAAATAGAGGGATGTCAGATTGATTTGCAGTATTTTCATTGCTTGGCCACTTCAGTGAGAAATCAATCATTTGAAAAACATGAGTGATTACAAACCTTCAGCCAGCTTTCAATTAATGAAGAATAGGAATATGGCAAAAATTTTCTTTTCTATTTTTCAGGTGAGTTATGCTACATATTTTAAACTGCTGTTGAATTTGATCGTTCTTACAACTTTAGCCATAGGATGCAGAATTCTCCTCAAAGAAGAAATATTAATTCATCTCCCTTAAACAGAATAAAAAGAACAGCAATGGTTCAGCTTATGCCTGTGAGCAGAAAAAATGTGCTGTACTCTCTGAGGATGTGAAGAGAACAATGTCTAAAGGAACTATTCTGGAGCAATAAAATAATTGTAAAATATGTGAAAATTATTATTTTATCTTAGTTCTTTTGTTTAGCTTTGTCTCATTTTCCAAACGGGTTGCTATATTTATTCAGTACACTAGAAATTTTAAGCAGACAGTGTGCTTATAGTGTATATGTTTGACAAACATGATAAATAAAATTTATATAAAATATAAAATTTATATCATAAATTTATAAATAAAATTTTATTTTAAGTTCGTTTATGGTTCTAATTCCCAATCTTTGAATTCCTTGTAATAAATACATAAAATATAAGTGTGACAACTCATTCTTTGTTTGCTTCAGCCATTACTCAGTGAAGTTAAAAAGTCAAATATGCAACTGAAGTGGAAGATTTATATCTCATTTGAAAAAAGCTCAATACCAAGTCAGAGGAATTCAAATAAATCCTAGTTTGACTTGCAAAAATAAAATGTTGCTTTCATATGTCTCAATAATATTTCACTCTCAACTTTGAGATATTATTGCTCTTTATCAAGGGAAATGAAAATATAATATAATCTGCAAGATTTCAGAATATTTTTCACCTGAGCAGCTGTCAGGTGCCTGGGCCTCCTGCTGTGGGATAGCAAAATGTTGAATCTGGAGAGGGCTGGCCTGGACTTCCTCCTTTGGACAGCTGATGTTGAGGATACTCTTGGACTAAAGTAAGGCAGAATATCAAACGACCAATTAGAAAGTTTTAGCTATGGAAACAGCAATTTAAACTTTTAAACCTTATGATAGGTTGAACAGTCCATGTCAGCAACAACTTAAAATTTCTGAACAGCCCACAGCATCATTGACTTAAACGCCATTGAACAGCCTGTAGCAGCAGGACATGAAACTTTTAAGAAAAGGAAGAAATGAAGAAGGAAATATATGAAAAGTAGAGGTAAAGGATCTGTGTCACCACCCAGGATTCCAACACCATCTCTGGGTGTGGCTCCTCTGGATGGTGGGTGCACACACAGCCCCCTCTGTAGTGCTATTTACAGAACACTGCCTGTGCAGGCACATTTTGTTACTCTCAAACTTTTCAGAAGGGGGTTGGGTTTTCTCATAGTTTCAATTCCCCTGTCAGAGACACAACTGCAATGCTCTCCAAATTTGGTTTTAGAGATAGTTACCCAAGATAAGGAGGGTGGTTGCAAAAAAGTGCTATCCTGCCTCAAAGAGCCTCTCCTAACATCACCTTAAGTCGTTGGCATGGTAACATTCCTTTTCTCCTCTGCCCAGGGTTTGAGACATGAACCCTCTCAGGTTTACATTAACTCTTTCCAGATTTCAGCCTCTCACAGCAGCACTGCTCTTTAGGATGGAAACCACGTCCTACTCTCCCTATCCTGTAACTGAGAAATTGCCACAGACACTGAAGGTACTCAGCAGACCACTGGCTGAAGCAAGAACTGAGGTGAGATTCTCCGATTTGTGAATCTGTATCCAAATCACCTGATTAGGTAACTTTTATTCCAGGAGCAAATATTCAATCTTTATTATGGGCACTGAAGTACAATCTAGGAAGCTATAAGCAGAGGGCTGAAGCCTGTTCTTTTAGGCACTCTGACAACACAGGCCAAAGATACAGTATAGCAGGGGGAAATTGAAGATGGAAGAGCAGTGCACAGCAGCGTATTTGTTTCTGCAGGCTTTTTTCCTTGTATGTTTCCTTTTTCCTTCTATGTTTTGCCACATATCCTGTCAATACTACAGCCTTAAGAAGAATTTGACAGACTTAAAGTTTGTTTGGACAAACTTTGGTTGATGAAATAACAACTTTGAAAGTAATCAGCAGCCACACAGAATAGACCCAATGGCTTGGGGGGGGTTTTGACTTAGATATGTACATAGGAAAATATGTGGAAAATGTCAGGAGCTGTCAAATGAAGTCAGGTAAGGATTTGCATTGAGCCTAGTTATCACATTAGACTGCTACAACAAAATCACAGACTCGAAGAATCTTTTAGATTGGAAAAAACCCTAAGATCCAACCATTAACCCCAAGTCCAGCACTACAGCATGTCCATAAGTGAAATATCTACATGTATTTTATTTACCTTGAGGGATAATGACTCAGCCTCTTCCCTGGGCTCCTTCTGTTCTAATGCTTGACAATATTTTTGGTGAAGAAAATTCTCCTGATATCCAATCTAAACCTCCCCTGGCACAATATGAGCCATTTCATTTTGTCTAGTCACCTGTTACTTAGGAGAGAATACCACATCCCACCTGCCTACAACCTCCTTAGGGGTAATTGTAGAGACTGACAAGGTCTCCCCCTAGCCCCTATTTCTCCACAATAAACAATAAACGCCCCCAGCTCCCTCAGTTGCTCCTCCTAACACAGGACTGGCCCCAAAGCTGAGCCCTGGGTGCCACCCCAGGGTCTGTCCCCATGGATGTGTCTCCATTCCCCACCCCTCTGGGCCCAGCCCCACAGCCAGTGTTCTGCCCATCCAAGCCATGAGCCACCCCCAGCAGAATGTTGTGGGAAATGGTGTCAGAGGCTCTACTGAACTCCAGGGAATCAGGACCCAAACTCTCCCTCACCTGCTGAGTGATCATCTTGTCCTGGGAGGAGATCAAGGCAGTGTAGCAGGCCTTACATTAAGTACTTCAGATCTTCCTCCTCCTTTGTCCATCAAAGGCTGGAGATTCTCCTGAGCTCTCCTTTTGTTACTAATGTACTTATGAAAATAATTTTTATCATCTTTTAGGGCACTTTGAGGGCCAAATTAACTTCCAGTCAGGCTTTGGCCTTTCTGATTTTTGCCCTGCACAACCCCATGAAGGCTGTGCAGTGCTCCTGAGTGGCTGCCCCCTCCAAAGGCCATGAACTCCCTGGTTCCATCTGAATTCCACCTGGGTTCTATCCAGGGTCAGTTGGCCGGGCAGGCTGTGGCCATGGAGCCCTGGTTCCATGTCCCTCTGTGACACGGGAGGGGACACGTCCCCAGGCACCAGCGCTGCGCTGGCACCGCTGCAGTGCGGCTCTGGCAGCGGTGAGGGCAGGAGCAGGGCAAGGCTGGGCTGGGCAAGGGCTGGGCCACCAGCACCTGGGGAGCTCCAAGGGCTGGGGACAGGGAGAGGGGCAAGGCTGGGCTGGGCGAGGGCTGGGCCACCAGCACCTGGGGAGCTCCAAGGGCTGGGGACACGGGACAGGTGGCAGGGGCAAGGCTGGGCTGGGCCACCAGCACCTGGGGGCTCCAAGGGCTGGGGACAAGGGACAGGGGGCAGGGGCTGTGGAGAGCACTGGGGCAGGGCAGTGTCACCACTGGGGCCAGTGCCCTGTCCCTGGGCCCTGCCTTTCCTGCCCCTGCTGCCCCAGCCACCCTCTCCCTGCTACCCAACCCCACTGAGCCCCTTCTCTCCCTTCTCCTCCTCCAGGCCATGGCTGGAAAGATCACCACAATCCTGCTGGTGCTGGCCATCCTCCAGTACGGGCTGAGGGCAGATGCCCAGGCAGTGAAGGCAACAGAAAAGGTCCTGAGGCAGCACGAGCGACAGCACAGCCGGATGACTTGGCTGGTGAGAAAGATTGTAAATTGCTCAAGTGTCTGGGCAGCAGGAATAACTCCTTGTTAGTCTCTGTGAACAGCAGGGCAGTGATCCTCTAGTGTGGGCTGAGTTTAACAGTGCCTGTATCCCATCTGGGTGTCTCTGCCCAGGTGTTGTTTCCTGCCTGCTCCTCATCTCTGTTTTCCAGTTCAGAGGCCTGGGTACACAGAGAACAACTGGCCTTACTCTAAGTACTGAGGCAAAGAAAGCATTAAACACCTCAGTCTCTTCCTCATTTTGTTCACTATATTTCACCTCCATCTAGTAAAGGACAGAGATTCTTCTGAGCCCTCATTTTGTTGATAATGAGAATTTTTAGAAGCACTTTTATTCTCTTATTTGGCAGTTAATGTATAATCAGATCAAGTTCTATTTGGGATTTGGCCCTTCTGATTTTTTCCCTGCACAGCCCCACTGCACAGCCGTGCAGTGCTCCTGAGTGGCTGCCCTTTCTTCCAAAGTTCATAAAGTCTCTGGCTCCACGTGTGTTCCATCCAAAGCCCTAGCTTTGTCACTGTGGGGCTCCAGTGTCTCTGACATGAGAGGAGGGGGACACATCCCCAGATATCCCATGTGACATTGTCACTGCTTGAGGCAGCAGTGAGTGAGGCAGGCTGGGGAAAGCTGAGTTAAGGGACAAACAAGAAGCACCAGCACTCAAGGGAGCTTCTGAGGCTGGGGAAAGGGTGCAGGGGCTGTGGAGATACTTTTGGGAAGTGCAGGCACAGAGGTGCCCAGGGCTGCCAGCTACAGCTATGTGTCCCCATCCCCAAGGGGCTCCCTAACCTTCTCCTGGCTGCCTCCAGGCTCCTGCACCCCTCTCCCATCCATCCCTGAGTCCTCCATCTCCTGCCCCCACTGCCCCAGCCACCATCTCCATCATCCAGAATGTTAAGCCCATTCTCTCCCTCCTCCTTCTCCTCCAGGCCATGGCTAGAAGCATCACCAAAGTCCTGATGGCGGCAGGCCTCTTCCAATATGCAGTGAGTGTGGATCTCCCAGTAGTGAAGGTCACAGAAGAGCTCCTGAGGCAGCATGAGGAGCAGCGCAGCCAGGAGATGGCCAATCTGCAGAAGATGGAGCAGAGGATGCAGGAGCAGAGCAGACCCACCCCGGAAAGCATGTTCCACTCAGCCTGCCAGCAGTGGTGGCTCTGGAACTGTGTGGAAATGATCTTCCTGCTCTTTGGGATCTACTGGCTGCCCACTAAGAAGAGGGTTGTTTCTGGCAGTGGCAGCCAGGAGAAAGCCACCTGCAGTGCCCAGGAGTAGATGGAGGAGAACTAGGAGGACAAGCCCGTGGATAAGGTAGGGACCTCCACTGCTTTTGCCTTGTCCTTCCCACAAACGAAGTTTGAGACCCCTGAGACCAACCGCTGTGCACTTTTTCCACCAGAGCGGGCACTGGGGGAGATCTGCTGATACCACTGCAGCCATGTGCTGTGCTTCCTCCTCCCCCACCTGAGGAGGACAACAGAGCCCAAATCCCTGCTTCCTGCACAGCCTCTGCAAATGGTCCCAGTAGTGATGCTCCCCCTGCCAGGAGATGCAGAAGAGATTTCCGCCTTGTCCATCTGCTAATAAAACTGTTGATCTGCTTTGAGAAATCCTGTGTCTATGAGGGTCTGGGCAAGACTGTGCTGGGGAATGGCTCCATCTCCCCTCTGTAAAAAAGACATGAAGTTTGTGCTAGCATTGATGTTTGCAGTGGTTACACATGTGCTTAGACACTTGGCACCTCCCTGTCTTCTCTCCTCCTGGTGTGCTTGCCATCTCCTCCCAGCACCCTTTCCCATGCCTTGGAATACCTCTGAACTTGCTCCAAAAGATTCTGCTGAGATCAGCAGTTCCATCACAGGGTCTTTTCCTCAAGCTGTTCTTTTTAGGATGCTTGTTCGATAATTGGAACACCCAAAGGCCTGCAGAAGCCATTGCATCACGTATTTCTGACCATCAGATCTTGACCCATAGCTGGAGGCTCAGCCACCTCTGAACACAGTTTGGTGGGTGCTGGGAGACAGCCTTGTGCACACAGAGGTCCTGCTTTTCTCCCTGCACTCCCCTTCCAAAGAGGAGCACTGCCTGTGTCTCCCAGGCTGCTGAGAAGTCACTCTGGCACAGGCAGAGCTGTGGCTTTGGCCCAGGTGTCCAGGTCTGGCAGCAGTGGGGCTGCTGTGAGCAGGGAAAATGCTGCCAGGGGGAGTGAGGAGGGAGGAAAGAATTGTGAGGGACAGTGAGGAAGAGAAGGAGGAGGGAGAGGAAGAGTCAGCAGTAAAAATGTTATTTCCAAATAAATGCTTTTAGGACTAAACTGACATGGCAATCAAGTATGATTAGCTTTTCATGTACTTATTAAAGTTTTAGACCTTTATAGCTTCATGTGTCAAGGGACCTGAGTATGCTCTCATGGTCATCTTCATGGATGTCAGTCCTGAAAGCAGGCATACCAGTTCCCTGTGCACTATTGTACAGTTAAGCTGCACAACAAGATGAAAAGAATTTTCATTCCTACCCCCATTAAACACAGAAAATTTCAAGACATACAGAGTTTGTATGTATAATTGAGAGCATTTGACATGTCAGTCTCTAAGCAAAACACAATATGAATTTTTAATTCTGGGAGAGTGTCACTACCCTATGACATAATCGGTATTTCAAATGAGATGCCTCAAAGGAGAGAGTAACTGAGAGCCCTGGGCAAAGGGATCGAATGAACCCTAAGCAAGTTTACTGACAATTCGGACCTGGAGGAGTGGCCCATCTACCTGAAGGCTATACTGCCATTCTGTGAGACCTTGACAGGCTGGAGAGTGGAGCAGAGAGAAACTGAATGGGGTTCAACAGGGGCAAGTGTAGGGCCATGCACCTGGGGAGGAATAGCCTCGAGTGCCAGCACAGGCTGGGGGCTGACCTGCTGGAGAGCAACTCTGCAGAGAAGGACTGGGGAGCCTTGGTGGGTGACAAATTGACCATGAGCTGCCAGTGTGTCCTTGCAGCCAGGAGAGCCAATGGGATCATGGGGGGCGCTGGGAAGAGTGTGGGCAGCAGGTCAGGGAGGGGATCCTTCCCCTCTGCTCAGCCCTAGAGAGGCCACACCTGGAGTGCTGTGTCCAGGTCTGGGTTCCTTGGTACAGGAGAGACATGGAGCTATTGGAGATGGTCCAGCAGAGGCCACAAGGATCAGGAAGGGTCTGGAGCATCTCTCCTGTGAGGAGAGACTGCAGAGCTGGGCATGCTCAGTCTGGGGAGGAGAAGACAGAGGGGATCTCATCAATGGGTACAGATATCACAAAGGAGGTGCCAAGAGGATGTGCCAGGCTCTTTATTGTGGCCCAGTGACGGAACGAGGAGCAAAGGCCAAAAAATAAAACACAAGGACTTCTACCTCAACATGGGGAAGAAGTTTATGTCAAAGCTGGCAGAGCACTGGAACAGGCTGCTCAGGGAGGTCATGGAGTGTTCCTCTCAGGAGACATTCAAAACCCACCTGGCATGCATTCCTGTGTCACCTGCTTCAGGTGACACAACTTTGGGCAGAAGGGCTGGACTGGGTGATTTCCAGAGGTCCCTTATAACCCTAACAATTTGATTCTGTGAACTTGTAATATTTATAAGAAACTGCTTGTGTATGCAAATATCAAAGAGAAGCATAAAATGTAACATGTAAATCATCTTTTTCTTCCCTCTTTGTTTCTTTTTCTTTCCCTGTTCCCCTGCCTCCTCCCTTCCCCTTCCCTTCCCCAGTTCTCTGAGTTGCTGAGGGCAATAGAAACACCGCGGTGCTCTGGCTCCCGAGGGAGCAGCCGCGCTTTTCCCGGGACGCGGGGATTTTCCAGGCGCGGCTCAGGAGGCGCAGGCGGGCGGCGGGCCGGCCATGGCGGGGCCTGGCCGCCAGGGGTCGCCCTTGTACCGGAGCCGTGAGCGCTGGATCGGGAAAACCCCCGGGAATTCCCTTCAAAAGGCTTTCCGTGACTACGGAAATACCGCTGCGTAATCATTCCTCCGCCAAAGAAGACAGTTTTAATGCAGTTTCTCCATTTTGAAATTATGATGTTCCTTGGGAGGACATAATTTGCTGATTAGGGATATGTTTGTTTAGCTGCAGCGCCTCAAGCTTCAAATTTGATTGCGTTCATTTTAATCACATAACTGGTCTTATTTTCAGTAACATGGAGTTGTTTGTTCCAAATGCATTTTGGAATTCTTATCTCAGTTATGTCACGTGCTGGAAGTGATATTACTAATTCCTAAGATCATAAAACCCCAACTTACACAGAAGAGAAAGTGCTGGAAGAAGGAAGAATCTTTTGAATTTATTTAAACAAAAAGGAGTCCATTTAAAGTCTTTAATCCTGCTTATGGTGCCCCAAGGGACAAGCTCCAAAACCACACATGGTCCTTGTGTCTCTGATGTGAAAGACCTGTAAAATGTGACACACTGGGTGTGGCATAGATACACTTGGCTCACGTCACACTGCCCCTGCCTGTGGCTACATGTCTTTTTCCTGCCATGTTTTACCATGTCTTTCTTCTTTCTAGATGCAACCTACCCCCAGAAACTGCCAGCTGCTCCAGCTGCCATCCCTTATTCTTCCAGCCTACAGGACAAGGTAGGAGAAAATAAACTGAGGCAGTGGCACTTCACAGCACAATTTCCTGGCTCCTGTACCACCCCTTCTGCCCTGTGATCAGAGCACCTGCTTGGAACTCTTTGGGAGAAGAAAAACCTGAGCTTTCTGGGCCTGCAAGCAAGCAGCAAAGAGGGTAAACTTTTAAAACAGCAAGGCAGGGAGAGGTTTTGGTGATAGGAGAAAATGCATCTGGCAAGTCACCTTTAACAGAACTCTCTTCCCTCTGCAGCATGGTGGAGACAGAGATGGATTTTCAGAAACCTTAATTTTCAGCCAAGGATTAAAGTTAGACATAAAAAAGAAATAACTAATAATGTTACAAACACGTGTAATCATCTGTCTCAGCCTCACGTTGTACAGTCATGTCTGTGGGCCATAGGGTGAAGAACAGGGATGCAAGGACACACAATGTCAGCAGTAACATGTTGCTCCAGTTCCACAGAGCTCCTTTCCCAGCCCACTTCCAGCCTGCCACCAAGGAGTGTCCATGTGTGCCAGGGGTATGGGGCTGGAAGAGTAGGAGGTTCATTACCTTGTTCCAGAAGTTATGAGGTGCTATTTTAGGAAGAGGTCATCACTGGGCCATAAAGCACTTGGAATATGTCCTCTCTCACCCTTTCTCCTTGGCAATGGTGGGGAGAATGCCAGTGGAAAATTCCTGTGCATAATGAGGTCAGATATACTAGTTTTTCCATCTTTTTTTAACTACCCAAGCAGTGAAAAAGCAACTGGAGTGACAGTCAAGGATGATCCAGACACAGCTCCAGGAAACATTATGCAAGAGCAGGACCTTGATGTAAACAGGAGTTCAGGACCTTAATATAATGGGGAGTCACTGAAAACATCAGGCTGAACACCTACTGAGATGGGGTTGTTCTAATCAGAAGAAATATTTGAAAGCCAAATCCATCTCCTGGACACAACAATGCCTAATTCTGAAGGTGTGTATGGGAAAATGTGACTGAGCACCCCAGCATGGCCTTGGAGCCTCAGAGCCAGCATGGGCTGGAAGGAGCAGTGACATTAAAGAGAGGGAACAGTTTGTACACCAGCCAACAGGCAGTGGTTTAATTTCTCCCCAGTAGGTAAAAAGCACAGACATCTGTGAAAGTCACAGTGCAGTGAATAACAAACATCCAAATGTGGGGCATGCAGAGAGGCAGCCAGTCCAGCCCTGCCAGCATCAGCAGCTGCACTCCAAGCACACAGCTTTTATTGCAGTGACTATTGACCGAGCCCAGAACCCTTTTACAGGAGGAGAGGCTTCTCATCCAACTGTGCATTAGTGCCCAACTCAGAGAGCTGATGGCTTTGCTTCATAATTTGGCTCTGACACAGGAACAGAGCAGCTAGAGAAACAGCAAATGCAGGTAAACCCTTTAAAGTAGTTGGGATTCTAAAAAGTACTTCTGAGCCTCTTCTTTGCACAAATGATGAAAACAACGCTGAGGCACAAAAAAGGCCCACATTACAAACAGCATGGTGGAAACCTGTAAGCAAACCAAGCACTAAATAAGTACACATAACTGGATTTGTAAGTTTTTAATGAGGTGCAATCATAAAAGTAATAACCAGAGAAAAGAAGGGCTCCATTTAAAAATTATTTACAGGTTCACCACAGGTTTTATTTTCAAATTTGAGATTACATGTACATACATATATGCATAAAATGCAAGTTGGTATATAAATATTACATACATATGATTTCCTTTATCTGCATAACCTTTTATATCATTAAAGAATTTGAATCATCAGCCTTACACAGAGAACTTTTAATAACCATGTTTGTATTGGAAATACAGTGGGTTTTTTCAGCCACTCACTAGTATCACTTTGTGAAGCTTTAAGTGGCTTTAAATGCCCTTTAAACAGTCTTAATTCTGCTTACTTCAGAGAAATCTCAACTTACAGAAAGCTGGAAGGGGGAATCTTGTTCCAGAGCAGTATTGGTCTGATCCACTCAAGCATGAGCTTTTTATATCAAGTCTGTAAGCAATAATTCTGACCCATATGGTTTACTGAATCAGAGTTTAATTTTGTAATAACCTATCCAAATTTATATCTTAGTACCTGAACATTTTGCCTTATCAACCAAAATGTTGCCCTGCATAATTCATGAAGCTGTGAATTATTTTTATATATCCTCTGCCTCTATTTTTTAACAGAAAGCTGCTTGAAAACCAAACACTAGAAATACAAAAATGCTTAACAGTGTTCTGAAAAAAACTTAGACCATGATGTAGTGAACAGTACTGAGAGCAGTGAGGGACTATTCACACATGCAAGATAAATCCTAAATGTAAATATTTCCTTGATCATAGCTTACACACTTGAGCATGCAAACAAAAGCAAAATATTTTTGTTCAAAGTCCAATAATAATGCTCCACATTATTTTAATTTATAACTTTAAAATAGCCATAAAACTTACTCCTACTAAAAAACTCAAATCAGAGTGCAGTACTTTTAATATTTCTGCTACCTCCCTCTTGGATGCTTAACAAGCAAAATAGCATAAACTGTTACAGATGGGTCTTTAGCACAGTTTAGCAGAGCTCTATGCATCCCATCAGAGTAGTACAGAGCAGTGAAATGAAGACAGACGGTGCAATAAGTGCAGGAGCTGTAAATGAATGTGAACAGAAATTGATTTTGAAATGTTCTTGGCACTTTCCCAAGAAAATATTATCACTGTATTTAAAGAGAAAGCATTCCATGCATTGTTTCAGGATAACTAAGAAACTCTGGCCTCTTTAATTATTATCTCTTCTGAGACCTATTTTCAGTTCAGCTGCAACATTTACATAAAACCCAAGCAAACTCCTATGGATTGTCAAACTTCAGAAGAACAAGAATTGTGCTCGAGCACTGTGTCTAGTTCTGGGCTCCCCAGGACAGGACAGATGTGGAGCTACTGGACAGAGTCCAGCAAATGGTCACTATGATTTTAAAGGGCCACCTCTCCCACAAGGGAAGGCTGAGAGAGCTGGGACTGCTTGGCCTGGAGAAGACTCAGGGAGGGACCTTTTCAGAAACACTTGGAGGGAAAGTGCAAACAGAACAGAGTCAGGATTTGCTAAGTAGTTCCCAGTGACAGCACAAGATGCAAAAGGCACAAACTGAAACACAGTTCTGTCTGAACATCAGGAAACATGTTTTTACTGTGAGGGTGTCTGAGCACTGGCACAGATTGTCCAGGGATGCTCTATGCTCAGATATTCCAAAGCCACTTGGACACAGTTCTGGGCAACTGGCCCTAGGTGACCTGCTTGAGAAGGGGAGGGGAGTTGGACTAGAGTGAGGCTGGATCACTTCCAACCTCAACCATTCTGTCATCCTGTATAGTGGATTGAACTTAAAAATGTGTCCAAATACTATTGAGGAGACTTCAGTATATTGAGTATCAACCTCATTCATTTTCAATATTAGTTAAGCCAGGTGTTTCATTCTTTGAGTGGACAAGAACTTTACACCCAAAGTCAGGTTATTTTATGCTCTCCTAGGTTTGCAGCTGTAAGTAATAATGCATCCCATGGAGAGCAGCCAGTATTTTGCAGATTTCTAAAAGCATCTAGACCAGGCTGCTCTCAGGTGAACAAAACTGGACCTGTGTGAATTTGCATGATTCTATGTTACCTAACCTAGGCTGTTTACTTCTTAGGGCAAACAGCTGGTTTAGAAACCTAGAAGGTTCTCAGGAAAAGTCTCATATTAAAGTTTTCATTTTTGTAAACCCAGCCATGTCTTACAGTTTTGTTAATTTGACAAGGAAAAGAAAAAAAAAACCAAAAAACAAAACCAGAACAAAAAACCAAACCAAAACAAAACAAAAAAAACCCCAAAAACACACCACACAAAAAACCCCCCAAAACCCAAAAAAACAAAAGAAACCCCCAATCAAACAAAAAAAGCCACCCCACCAAAACAATCAATAAAACAAACACCAAAACACCTGGGAGAGGTTTTGTTTATGGGCAATGTTGTACTTGTGTGTGTCTGTGTCTGTGTACACCTCTTGTAACACACACCATTATCACATGGCACCATGAAATATGTCAAACTAAGAGACCCAGACCTGGTCAAGCATGGCCAAGATGGAACTCTTAAAGAAGGTCAAACGCTGCACTAGCTTTGATGATTCAGAAGTTGGAAATCTTCCATTTCCATTATCATGTATCTATCTAACTTCCTAAGCATATCATTAAAAGATAACTTTATCTGCAGGTGCCAGCTTTCCTCAAGGGCATAAAACCACTATTATCCTTATCACCATTAGTTGTATGCAAGACTCCATGACACTTTCTTATCACACTCAGTGTTACAGCCTGAAATCCCAGCAATTTGCATCATTCCTCAGTGCCCAAGGCCCAGTCACTGTTCCCAGCTCACTTCATCACCTGCTATGGGCCTCCTGGTGAGGTCCCTGCCCTGGCAAGTAGAAGCATGGTTTGTTAATAAAAGTCTATTATTTCCATCACAGCAATTATTGAGACCAGCTAACACCAAGGAAATAGCAAAATGTACTAGTTGACTTCAGGTATTGATTTTTGCTCCTGTAGTTTGAAGTGCTTCCAAATTCCGGCTGTGACAAAAAATGTTGCAATTAAAATCTTGGCTATCACACTGGCATCTCTTGTAGAAAAGATGCACTTAAGGAAATTTAGAATTTGCAATATATGTTGTACTGACAGACTAATTAATGAGACAAAAAGAAGTATTTGGTTTAAATATCAACAGTAGAGTGCCCAGTGGGATTCTTTGCTTCCTTATTCTGTCAGACAATGCCAGAGCCATGCAGAGAACTGCAGGTGAACGACTGCTCTCCAAGCACACAAGAGTATTTGTGTTCAGTAGAAATCATTTAGAACATAAAAAAAAAAAAGGGATAACCTGCTGGACAAAGAAACTGTTAATTGTTAACTGTTAATTGTCTGAGAAAAGAGTTCCACTATCCTGTTAATCTGAACAGGCTTGAGCCAAGGAAAGGAAAACTGGGGATAACAAAGTCCTATGGAAAAAAGTTCCAGGTAAGGTATAGCAAGGTACTGCTATTTTAAAGTTGGAGTTTTACCAGTTAAGGCAAAACTCTGAATTTCAAACTTCCTGCTCTGCAGAAAGCCCTGGCATTTGTGAACAGCTGAAGAGTGATTCACTCATCACAGGTAGTTCTACATAAAGATACTAAAAAATGCATTATTCTCTTCAGAGAACAACTGCTATGTTTCGACCTTAGCTGAAACCCTTACTAAAATTACCCTACCTCTCCAAATGGAAAATGTGACATTTTTAATAAAAATCAATTCTGTGAGCAGTGAGTACATCTACCCATGCTTTCAGTATCATGTTACAAAAGTCTGTAAGTTGCCAAAAAACAACAAACAAATCCCAAAAGCTTCTAGTCTTGTCTCTTAAGAAAGAGGCATGACTGCCCACATACCTATTCAGCATTTCCCACTATCCCATCATTTCTCATGTTGGCAAATTTCTACCATATTTGTTACTTACGACAGTCTCAGAGAAATTCAACTCCTGCTAAATTACTAAATTTCATCCATCTGAGTAGTGGACAAAAATTCAGTGTGCTCTTGAAGCAAAAGGTAATTCAGTGCAGCCGTCTTCTGATGTGCAACTTTCATTGTGATGAAATGGCAATGCATGTACCAAAGCTTAGGTTATGCAGAAATTGTATTTGTATTATCAACTATACACAAGTAACAGGAGAAAAGGTTGACTCAGGAAAAGAGATTCTGTTATGCAATGCCAAGAACATTTCATTTCCAAAACAGGTGATCATATCACTGTCAAACAATCGTTATGGAACAAAAAACACAAAACCTTTTGTGTAGCTTTGTAAGTGGAGCCTGTACAGAGCAGGGTAGCTCAACCTGAGAAATAAAATAAATACTTATGGTAAGAAACCAGAATATATTGGGCAACCAGAAACTGCTGGGGCAATTTGGCTACCAAATAACAGTGCTATGAAACCCTTGGAGCTGCCTCCATTGCATGACTATTGGTCAGACAGATTTTGGCTACTACAAGGTCTCTGCAGTGCAGTGATAATTCCATCCCTCCCCCACTTTCTCAACAGAGAATACTGGAAATATAAATACTTATTTTCTGATGCGGGCATGAAACAGTTCAGCCTAATTCATTCCTTTCTGCCAAATACCTCAGGGCCAGCTGCCCATCAAAAGTGAACTGACTGCAGGGCAGGGCTCTAAGCCCAGAGCCTCTTGGGTAGGAATGTAGATTCCTGGGACAAAGCCCATTCAGGCAGGAAAGGAGCTAACTGCAAAGCTGACCTGCAGTGGTAAAACTCTCTGAGGAGGAAAAAGCAGGACTGGGCAGCAAAGAACCAAGGACTGATTTTGATAGGTAGGGCGGGAACTGAGTTTGGATTTAATAGCAGGTTTTCACAAATCACCTTTGAAAAAACCCTCTAGCACAACCCTGCTGATGTGTTCACACTACTTAGTGCAACTCATTGCTGAAGCTCAGCCTGTGTATGCAGCCCAGTCTGCACCTTGAGCTCAGGAGAGACGTGGAATTCTGGGTGAGAACAAACTGGGATATCACCTGGGTATCCCAAAATCCTGAAGGTATACAAAACTGGTACATCACTAAAAAAGTATAAAATGTACAAATGACAGATCAATCCATAAGACATTTGTTCAGAGATTCCTCCATGTCTACATGACAACTGAAGACAGACTATTGTGTCCTCTTGGAAATATCAGGCCCCTGGGTTCCCTGAAGGAATCTGTAAATAAACAGGTAGAAGTGAATCAGCAAACATGAACAAGGAGGCCAATAGGTGCCATACTGAGCATGGGTCGAACTAGATCCTAAAGTTCTTCCCAAGTTCTTCTATTTATTTTATGATTAGACGTTTTATCAATATGAACAACAAGCAAATCTCCAGAACACATGATCTAGAATGGTGCATTCAACATCCAAAGAACAGTGCTTGCTACTGCTGTGCCAGCTGCTGGTTCCTGCCTGGAGCCTCCAGCAAGCTGCACCTTCCACCTCTCTCTGGAAAGGTCCTCAATTACTGAGGCTGCATGTCCAGAGAAAGTACCAGAGATTACCAGGTGCCCATAAGCCACATACCTTTGATGAGAAATTCACTTATGGTGCAGAAGTTCACATCATTAGGGGCAGAAGTGACAACTGAGTATTTGTATAATGAAAGAGTTGCTCTTAATCTCTACTTCAAGATTTTCCTTTTTTTTTTTTTTTTTTCCATTTTCTTTCTTTTAACTGGAATCTGTTCACTGACCTAAATTTTCTGTTCCTCCTAAGCTCTGCTTGGCTCATGCATGAAGGAAAGGGGCCAAAGATGGCCTTGTGCCACCTCTGGTCTGCTGGGGACTTGCTTAGCTTCCCATGTAAATTTGGCCTCGGGCTGCCCTCGTTTGGATTTGGCTCCATCCTTCAGCTTTGGCTGCAGCAGCCCCCGAGGGGCCGTTCCACAGCCAGGAATAACTCAGCAGCTCTCCGGCCACCTTTCCAGCCCCTGGATCTCTCCGGCAGACCCAGCATTCATCCCTGAGCCAAATGGCAGCAGACCTGATAGCAGCGGGGCGGGGGAGGATGGAAAACCCAATGAACCCCTTTTCCTCGGGGATGCGCAGACGGGTCGGGCAAAAGCGACTTCCCTGTGTGAAGAAAGAGCCCCACGGCAGGACGAGTGGGACACCAGAACCGGGTCAGCCCCTGGCGTGTCTCAGCCCGGCGGTCCGGAGGTCCGGGCCAGCCACAGCCACCGCGGGCGGCCGCGAGAAGCGCTCGCCGAGGCAGGTGGGGCGGCGGCGGCGAGCGAGGGGCGCTGGGCGGGCACTGAACGCGCTGTGCCGGACCCGGACCGGCTCCGCCGGGGCTCCCGGACAGCATCGCCCATCGCTCTCTGACAGCATCATCCCATTGCTCTCAGACAGCATCGCCCATCGCTCCCGGACAGCATCGCCCATCGCTCTCAGACAGCATCATCCCATCGCTCTCAGACAGCATCGCCCATCGCTCCCGGACAGTTCGCCCATCGCTCCCGCCAGTATCACCCATCGCTCTCAGACAGCATCGCCCATCGCCCTCGGACAGCATCGCCCATCGGCATCACCCACTCATCGCCCTCGCCCCGGCATCGCCCCCGCCTCGGCAGCGGCGCCTCGCCCGCCCCGTCGGCAGCCGCGGGCGGTGGGAGCGCCCCTTTCCCGCCTCTCCGCTGCCTCCCGCCCGCCTCCCCCGCGCTCCTCCGCCCCCTCGGCCGGCAGCTCCCGCCCGCCGCTCCCCGCTGCGCAGAGCGGCCGCGCCGGCGGGGGATGGAGAGCCAGCGCTGCTTCGCCAACCGCTTCGATGACTACCCGGGCAGCCCCGCGGCGGCGCCGGACAGGGAGGCGGCGGTGCCGCTGGTGACGGCCACCATCGAGCGCATCCTGCGGGAGCTGCCGCCCCTGGGCGGCCCCGCGGCTGCCCGGGCGGGCTGTACGGCGGCGTGGCCGGCGTGGCCTACATGCTGTACCACGTCGCGCAGTGCCCGCTGTTCGCGCCGTCGCGGGACTCGTACCTGCGGGCCGCCCGCCGCGTCGTGGACGCCTGCCTGCGCTACCAGGAGGGATGCGGCGAGGCCGACGCCGACACCCGAGCCGCCTTCCTGCTGGGCGGCGCCGGCGTGTACGCGGTGGCCGCGCTGGTCTACCGCGCCCTGGGGCTGCCCGAGTACGCGCGGCCGCTGGGCAAGTTCAGGGAGCTGAGCGAGGTCTGCGCGCCGCTCTCCTTCCTCGAGTGCGGCTCCGACGAGCTGTTCGTGGGCCGCGCCGGGTACCTGTGCGCCGCGCTGGTGCTGAAGCAGCGGCTGGGCATGGAGGTAAGGCAGCCTCGGCTTCCCGTGCTGCTGCCGGGAGGGGTGCCGCGGCTGTCCGCACCTTGCACTTTCGGGGCCAGCCTCGGAGCCCCCGGCAGCGAGTTCTCTGGTAGCTGTTCCTCCTCAGCGCTCCTCTTGAAAATAAAAGATGCGGCTCTGGCCAGAGGCAGTGGGATGGGGTCCCGGCTGTGGAGCGGAGCGCTGCATCCCAGGGCATGCCAAGAGCATCAGCTGTTGGTTGCCGGGTGGTGAAATACTTGGCAGAAGCCACCCCGGGCTTTTCAAGAGTATTTCCGTAAAATGAATTGGGTAAGAAAAGAAACGGTGAAGAACCCTACGATACTAAGCAGTGCTGTGCTGTAATTTGTAAGCAAGGATCCAGAATTTCAGAGGCATTTGGTCTTGCTAACTCCACCATACGGACTTTTGTAAATCTGGCGGTGTGTTTTGGTGCTTTTCATGAATGAGAACAGGGAGTTTTTGCTGGAAGCGTGAGATATGGTTATAGTTCAACATAATCTTGGTTTCAGTAGTCGGGACTTTACCCCAGGACATTGCCATGTACAATTCAGGTGATAATTCAGAGCTTCCACAGATTATGGCACAATAATTATTGCAACTGATGTGTTTGCTGTGGTGATTGTTACTAAGTGGTCAGTGTGGTATCTGAGCAGGCATTTGGTAGATTTTTTTCCCCCTTTCCTCTTGTCAGGTCCAATCTGTGTTTCCTCTGTTAATCACTGATTTGCAAGTTCATATGCTTCTGGCTTTCTTCCCTCCCAGGAGGGGGGAGCAAGATTTATTTATAAGTAAATAAATGATGTAAGAACTAGTGGCTCTGCCCCTTCCAATACCAGTCACTGCAATTGGAGTCTGAGGAAATTCACTTAATGGAGGTCTCAGGAGGCTCAAGGGTATCCAAAGAAGCCAGGAAGAATGTTAAGTCAGTTAAATACTGTGATTGCCTTGAACTAGAATTCGTAACAACCACACTAAGCATTTCGAGTAGCATACCAAGTGTGCTGTTTCGTTGTACAGGATTGTCTGACAATCATAAACATAAACATGTTTATGTTATTCATGACTGTAACATAACCAAACTTTTCACTTGATAGCCTTTCCCATGACAGGAAAGTTTTGTAGACGTGTCACAATCCATTGTGCAGCAGTGGCTGCCTGAAGGGATGGTTTCTTTCTCATGGAGAAATAAGCCATCCCTGTTGGTTCAGTTTGCACTGGGGGAGTGTGTCCAGCACTCATGTCAGTGCTTATGATGGTGTCCTGACATTCCAGCAGAAGGAGGTGGCACCCTGCACTCTACTGCTTTATTTACTTTACTTTGTATACTTATTTTTCCATTTTCCTTACATCCCTGAGAGAAATTGCTGAGCAGTTGGGAGAGTGGGTGCAGTCACCTCTTACAGGCAGCTGAGCAATGGGAGAGCTCTCCTCTATTTGCTTGCTTGGTGAAAAATTGTACTAAATGCAGCTGTAAAGAGTTAAACATCCCCACAGATAAGCACAGGCATGCACTTACTGTGGAATCTATTTAGCAGGTGGGTTAATTGCTATTTTGCCAGTAAAACATATCCTTGACCCCTTGCTGATGTTTTCATTGATAACCTAACATCCTTCTATAGTATTGTTTCTTCTGTCAAATACATCATCATTTTAAATGGGTAGTGCAAGTAACAAATCACATCCTTAATCATTAATAACGTCAATTTACATTTTTAATTTTAACAAAGATTTAAAAAACTTGCAACTGAAATATTTTGCTGCTTTGTGAGGAGAATTATGATTTCTAGTCTATATGTACTCAGGCTAGAGCAAAATTTGTGTCCTTTCATAAATATTCCCAGCCTAGCACAGAATTATTTTAATTAGTACATTGCCAGACCAAACCCTGCATCTTTTAACAAATGAAGAAAGGGATGCCCAGAGAGAGTGCATGTCATTTATTACCCAAGGTCAAACTGTAAGCCAGGTACATCCCAGAATAGAAGCAATATCTTGTGATTCGAACCGCTGGAAAATGCTACCTCCTGTAATTTGATTGTGCACAGCCTCACATGGCTCATTGCAGCATGTTTTCTTGTTACCCACGTTCTTTTTTTTTTTTTTTTTTTTTTGAGGACACTGTGCAAATATTTCCAGCACAAAGTGAAATCCATTCCTTATGTTGAAACACAGCCTCTGCTGCCCGCATGGTTTTTCCTCTGAAGGAGTCAAATGGTGACCTATATATGAGAAATCACTTGTCCTTGAAAAAAGCATTTTGAGGGAGTTTTATAATTTATGTTTAAATTTTTGTTTAATCCAAGCAGGGACGGAAGGAGACAGCTTTATTTCAGCAAACACGAGTTTAGCTCAGCTGCTGGGACCCAATACTTCAATATCTTGCTAAAGATTCCTGGTGTCTTTAAGCTCCACATGTTCTTCATGAAGTTAATGGACTGTCCTGAAGGATCCAGTCTGTTGGATAACACTGACCTCATGTGAAGAAGACATTTGCATTCAGCTGGTTTTCAGATTTTTAGGCTAATACAGCATTTTTCCCTGATTAATTAATTGGGATTTTTTGCATGAGTAAGGATTACTTCAACAGTCAAGGCTTAACAGGATTTGACTTTCATGATGCACTGTGCATTAGGAAAGATGTTTATTTTCATCCCTTCTTTAATTTCCATTATATTGCAGTCAGTGCTTCCCAGACAGAGTTAGGTAAAATATAGTTTTGGCAGAAACAGTGTGTCATTCGTATAAGGTGCATGTACTTTAGCTGTCCTTAACTGCTGTGTTTTCACCATTCAGGGGGAAAAAATTATTTTATTCTCTCAAAGTATGTCTTTTTCTAATGCTTGTAGTGTTGGTTCACTGTGTGTCCTTGGGGAAATCTGTCAGTCCTGCTTTTAATTACCTTCACTCAGTCTGTGTTTGCTTGAGCAAACAGCAGAAAGACATTAAAATGGTGGTCCCATCCCTCCATTCAGATGATATTTTATCCTCTCCTCAATTTTTCTCCGTGGTGCTTCTGTCCCATTTCGTGGTTGATGGAGCATGGTGTGCCTCGGTCGTTGCACTCCCTTCTGGCAATGTAACTGTCAGATGACGGAGGAAAAGGTACACAAGTTCAAGTGGCTCCTTGTATTACCATCTGCTAAAGATGTTGCTGCCTTTTAGCACAGCTTGGGTTATCTTTTAATAACTGACTGTGGATGGGCTCCACTGGCTTCCACTGGCTCAGTGTTGCAGCAGCACAGACAGCAGTGGTGCCCTGTAGGAGACAGGGCAGCATTTTGCACAGCCTGGTGCTGTGATTTCATTGGAGACTGTGGTTTCAAAAGACTTTGGGGACCCCGTGAGAGACCCTTGCTGCAGTTGCAGGGGTGACAAGGTGAACCAACACACTGTGGCAGCAAGGTGGCCAAACCTGTTTGCTCAGGGGCTGAGGCGCTGGAAAGTCTTGAGAGCCTGCAGAGGCTCTCTCATGCCACAGTGGTTAAGATTCCCGTTTCTGTGACAGAGGGGCATCTCAATTTCCTTTTCCAGCCAGTG
Source organism: Muscicapa striata striata (assembly GCA_030060385.1). NCBI lineage: Eukaryota > Metazoa > Chordata > Aves > Passeriformes > Muscicapidae > Muscicapa > Muscicapa striata. The sequence continues at coordinate 1,524,298 of JAREIS010000117.1, read as the reverse complement.
CTAGGTCATGACTTGGTGTGCATTTCCAGGGGTGTTATCCTGTCAGAGTGTGCACAGCTCTGATATTCTGTCAGGGCCTCCCAGAAAGGGCCATGGTCATTCCAGCAGGACCTTGTTGAGTGTAGGGCCCTACTGAAAACAGCCCTTATCCTGGCTGCTGTCTGTCCCCAGAGCCTCTCTTGCCTTGGACCTCAGGAGATTGCAAATCAAGCTAAAGGAGTCACCTGGCGGGTGGAAAGCAGGAGTAGCACTGCTGTGGGATGTCTGGGATCTGGGTGCCAGAGCAAGGGAAGTGTCAGGCATTATTTTCAAAGGCAGTGGAATGGATGGATGTGCAGGGGGTGGAACCTGACGGGTCCAACCAGTGTGTATTCTGTAATATTCTGGGGGAGAAGATATAAATTAATGAAAACTATTTTCTTTCAGCTCCTCAGACAATTCTAGATGATGTTATTGGTTCCTTAGAGCCTTCCTTCCAGATAGTCAGCGAGCGTTTAAAAACCATTAAACTTTTTTCTATTTTTTCAATCTCTTAGAAAAAAATTGGGAAGTGCGAGAGGAAGAATCTTCCCAAGTGCTGCCCAGAACATGTTCATTTGCAACTCTGTAATGTGGAATGTAGATGTGTTAATGCTTACCATAGTGTTTCTGAAATACGTACAAATTAAAGATCTTTGAAGAGAGATCTGCAAAATACCCACAAAACTGATGCTCCTCCAAATGTTGTAGTGCAGAATCCCCGTGTCAGGCTTTTAATTTCACCTGTGCCTGAAAGGGGAGGGTTGGCCTTTGAGGTGAGATTTCATTCCTCCACTGTGGCCATTAAAGTCCTTTCTCTCTGTGGAAGAATTTGCCAGTTTATGTGAAACGTTCTGGTGTTTTAAATGTCAGATGTCATGGTGCTAGCTGGGACTGTGCTGTGTTACTTCATTTCACACGGGCCACTACACAGCCAGGATGTCTTTTTTTTTTGCCAGAGGATTAAAATGAGTTAACAGTAAAGATAAAATCTTTTGATACTAGCCTGCCCCTTTTAAATGTACAGTCTCCTAGCCATGGTTTTTCAAATTACACACAGGATAAATTTTGTATTAGTTTGCTTAAATTGATTAATTTAAACCAGCAGTTGAAAACCGGGTTTTTCTAAAGTAAAAAGTGAAACAAAGAGAAGTATTTACATCTGGATTTTTTTAAAAGGAATCTGAAATAATTCGGGTATACATTTCAGAATTTTTCTGTTTCTCTTCAGCAAGGCAATGCAAATCCTTTTTATCTTAACAGCCTTGAGACTGGGAGATGGAGACATCTTGATAATGGCTGGATTCAGTTCAATGCAGTGGACCCTGAATATTCAGTTGTAGAGTCAAAGTAGAAAACTGGAGGTTGAAAATGTTAAATTTCAAGTGCACTGTTTATCAGCCAGCACAAAAGCACCGTAATACAGACTGGATCCTGCTGGATTTGGAGGTTTGATTGACACAAGTTTAGTGACATAAGTTATGTGTTCTGCTACAGAAATATGGATTTCAACTGCTTATAGCTGAAGAGTGGTATTAAAAAGACAGTTCTGTACAAAAGCAGTGCTGTATCTCTGTACCTCTGTGCTGTTGGAAGAATGTTTGCCTATGCAGCAGCATCTTTCTGCAGCCCAAGCAGTAATACTGTTGTTATGATAAGAGATTTTAACAACAAAATAAAAGGAAATATATTTATGCAGAGGCATCTCTTGTATCCAGAATAGATCTCTATTTCCCCATCCTTCTCCTGACTCCTTTAAATTTCACATGCCAGCATTTAACTCTTAAACCCTATCAGTTCAGTCACCTTCCTCGTTATCCCTGTGGAGAGCTTTGAGGTCACCCTTTGGAGTTTGTCGGTGCTGCTGGGAGGCAGAGGTGTTCAAGGCAGTGTCCCTGCCCTCTGCAGGGCTGCCTCTGGCTTGAAGGTGAGAGCTGCAGAGCACAGCAAGGAGCTGAAATGAGGGCATGTTTGTGGAAAGGCGCTGGGCAGCTGGACCTGTGGAGTGTGACTGAATCTCTGGAAGCATCTGGAGCCATCAGAAGCAGAAAAGGAGAGGATCTCTGTGGCAGAGAGGTGCAGGGCTGGGCTGGGAGCTGCTGTTTGTCACAGCTTTAGTTACTTGAGGTCACTTGGGTGGCACAGGTTCCTTAAATCTATTGCCTTGGGTTTCCAGATTTTTGTGTGTTGTGTTTTATGCTTACACCAAAGAACTTTATTACAATAATGTGTTCCTGCAGGTAGCAGTATTTGACATTGAGTTTTTCCCCTCATGATTTTTTGGCCTGGTTCTTACACAGGACCAAAAGCCACAGTTAACTGTGTTAACTCACAGGTAGCACTGGATGACACAGCAGAAAGGAAGAGTGTGCATATCAAGCATGTTATGTGGTGGAGTGTGTGGAGGCAGAGGCAGGCAGGCAGGCATGGAGAAAAAAAAACTTTTGACAGAGGCTGAAGAGAGAGGTAAAGAGGGAGACAATTTTAAAATTATTTTAAAAGCAAAAGAATTAGTTGCTGGCAAAACTAGAAAAATGGAAAGGTGCAGGACTCAAGGGTGAAGGGGAAAATGCAAGAAATGAAGTAGTCCCCAGAGCAGGGGAGATTTAAAACTAAAATCAGGTTCTTTGACAGACTGGTGGAGATCTGATGGCCAATGTACTCAATTTAGAAGAAGGTAAAAGTTCATTAGAACAGTAAATAGATTAGGGAGAAGAAGACAGGCAGAGGAGTAAACTGCATTTTTTTGAGGAAAATTACTATTTTTGTCTGCTTGTTTTTTGTTTGTCACTCTTCCATCCCCATATTCTCTTTGCATATGCTCATACATGTACAAAAATAGCTGTCATCACATCCAGTGCCTACAATCAGAGAACAGCCTTATTTGTTATATTCCATATTTTCTTTAAGGAATAACTGAGACAATTACTGAGGTCTGGAAGTGAATACAGGCTTTTTCATGAACATTGCTGTACTTTTGGCACTGACATTTTCCTGTTACATGCATATAAGACTATAAATCAGTGTGTAACCTAAACAGCAGTACTGTTTGTAAATTTTACTTTGGTACCAGGCTAAAGAAGCAGGAATATGAAGGACTGAGCTGCACCAGGGAGGAAGAAAAGAGCACCAGGCTAACAACTATTACTCTGTAAAAGTATAACATCCTCAGCACTTTACAGCATGGAAATAAATGAAGAGATAAAAGTAAGCTGTAAGTTCTTCTGTAGCCATTTAATACACATTGTTAGAGCATTAGATTTTTACATAAAGATGTAGCACAGCTGTGCACCACAACTGGCAGTGTGCAGATCGAGAAGAGATCCTCTTCTTTTGTCTCATTTCCATTAAATCAGTAGATCCTACTTTTCTCTGCTCCATGGGCAGGCTGTGTGAAGATTGCAGAGCAGGTTCTCAGCCTTGCCTCCAAGCAGTGTTGAAGCTCTGTTGAGAGGATCGGGGTGCCAATCAAAATGGGCAAGTCTCATGGTCCTGCTGTCACCCAACTTCTCTATTCTACCCCTTTCTTAAAGAAGCAGAATCCAATATATGCAGTCAGGTCACTATTTTTGATAGGATGATCTGTCAAAATATGTCTTTGTCTGTGTCTGTCGTGGCAGGGAGTTCTTTGACCATTGACAAGCATGAGATCAAGCACTGAGTGATGTTGTGTAACCTTCTGTCCACTCCATTACAGCAGACCTCAGGGACAATATCCTGTCAAAACCAGTTATTTCTTATCTATGTTGTAGGCTTGTTTTCAATTGATAGTTAGTGAGCTGAAGTACCAAGGCAAAATAATTAAAATAGCTGTTTCATTTTAGGCAAACATGATCAAAAAGTATTTTAATAGCAGTCCAAGCTGTGGCTGACTCACTTGGTATTTCTCAGCTCAGTATATTTTGATGTCTGAGAGAAGAACCATAAATCTATTTTTATATGCAGATCAGCATTCCTGAATTCTTCATTTTAATGGCTTGGTATCTCTTGTTGAAGAATAGTGGATTGTGAGTGAGATGGAATGGGTGACTGATAGCTTTGAATTATCTGAGTGGAAAAAAAATGTGGCAGATAAATATACCTTCTATCTGTCCAAGGCATGTAGTTATTTTATGTGCCTAATCTTCTTCACAGATTGCTTCCAATCCCTCATTGATATAATGTTAACATGGTTGAAGATTATAAATTGGGGGTGTGCTGGTCATCTTTAGGTTTCAGCACCAAGGAAATGAAGGCTCCTTTTAAAAGTGTGTGGGCCTAGGTCTAGAAGCAGCACAGGACAAAGCAGCTCTGTGTTGGCAGGTCAGTACAGAATTGGAAGATGGTAATTATTGCTTATTCCATACTGGTAGCATTCTGCAGTTTGTCTGCTCAGTCCTGACAACCAAGGAATATCCCTACCACAATCAGAGAGCTGACAGTGACCTTGAGAGGTAATTTAGGCTGCCATCTAGCCCACAGGACAGTGTACCTGTGCCTGTCATTCCTGACAGCCCCTCCCTGACTTGCTTTTCATACCCCCAGTCAGTGATGAGGGTCCACAGTCTGCCCTGGGTGTCTGACACACTGCTCTGTTAGCAAGTCCAGCCTAATGGCTAATCTGAATCTTGCTGTAATTTTAACCTGATTTTCCTTGTCCTCTCCATTGAGAAATAGCAAGAAACTTTGTTACTCTCTGCAGAAGCTCTTTATATTATAATTTCAAGACTGTTACAATTTTTACCCTTCTTTTTTTTCTTCTCTAAACAATCTTAATCCTTCCAATCTTCCCATGTGTGTCATCCTACATCTCTGGTCATTCCCATTGCACTCTGCCAGTCTCCCTCCAAGCTTTCCTGAAGTGTGCCAGAAGTTGGACACATGGTTCTGGCAAAGGCCTCTCTAGTTTAGCAAAGAGATAACTCTGTTTCTTCCAAATATTTTTTTCCATGTACACAGCTCAGTAAGGTGTTTGCATATCCCAGCAGGGTGACATTGACTCACCTCCAGCTCATGACCTGCTATTATCCAGCAGCCTTTTAATGGGCTGCAGTTCATGGACAGACATTCCTTAGGAGAAGTCTCTGAAGAAGTGAAGTAGGTAGGGGTCATGTGGAGACAGGGAATCATTGAACACTGTGCTGTGATATGCAAGATGAGAAGCTTCTTCACCTGAAGGAGCTTTGTGTCATTAATGCCAACTAGAGAATCTCTTTTCCTTTGTGCCTTGAATAAAACTGGGAATAAGTTATTCTACATTGTAACTTGAGGTGTGCCATTACATATCCAGGGGACATCTGTGATGTGATAAGAGTTCTTCTGTGGAAGTACACTTGGAACAATATATTTGAGAGGGCTGTATTAAGTCAATTATTTTGTCCGCATTAGAAATCAAGGAGTAAGTGAAATCTGAAGTGTCTGAAGGTTAAATTCAGTCTGTTCTTGTGACTTGCTTTAGTTGCTAATGTAAAGATAAAGCTCAGTGTTGTCTCTTCTTTTTGCCATCTGTGAAATGGCTAAGGCTGTACTTGCTTTAGTTTTTTAAGACTAAGTCAGTGATTAAGTAGTCAAAATTCCAGTTACAATAGCAATGGAGACTGCAAGATACACATTCCACAGGGAGCTGTTTAAATTTGATCAGAGCTAAGATGGTCAAATATGAACCCAGGTAAAATAGCAGGAGAACAGAAAAAACTTGTTCAGGCTCTTTAAATAAATATTGATTTGTTTGGTTTTGGTCTGGCAGAGCTGAATCAATCATGAGCTTTCTTATAACAGGCTGCAATTTTCATCCATACATGTTTTTTATTATGCCATTAAAAATGCCTGGAGATAATGCTCATTTAACTGCTGCACATCCAGAAGACAAAATGTAAACAGAGTTGTAATGTGAATGCACTTGTCCTGTTTTGATTTCATTCTCTAAGCACTGTGGGACTGCTAGGTTATTTTGGTAAAACAAATATTAAAAAAACAAAAAGAAACACACAGGTAAGCTGAGTCAAACTTGGACTTGAATCTAAGGGTCTCTAAATGAATAAAATCCACACCATCTATCTGAACAGTGGATGAGCAAACTTGGATTTGGCTCAGTTGTAGAGTCAAAGCATGGCCACAGCTGGAAAGCATCTCTGGAGATACTCTGGTCCAGCCCCCTGCTCAGAGCAGATTGCCCAGTGTTGTGGATTTTGAAAATCTCTGCTCTGTGCCTTTCCTAGGCAACCTGTTCTGTGCTTGGCCACCCTCACAGTAAAAAAGCTTTCTTTTTAGATTTAAGTAGAATTTTCTGTCAGTGGGCACTGCTAGGAAAAGCCTGGCTGTGTCTCTTCTGCTCTCCCCTATCAAGTGTTTATACACATTCATGAAATCTCCACAGAGCCTTCTGTTCTCCAGGCTGAGCTATCCCTGAGTTAGTACATAGAAAACACGCAGTAATTCCTGCTCCTTTTGCCTCTCTTCCCCAAAAGCAGGCTCACAATGCCATTCCACCTCCTCTGACTTCCTCTAGTACCTTGAATGGGTGAAGGATTGCCATTTTTTTCTCTTGCAGTCGCAAGCAGGGAAGTCCAGAAGGACCCACTCAGCACCATGGTCTTCATGTCAGTCTTTGCTGTATCAGGAAGGGCATAATCTTCTCTTCTTAGCTAAATATTAAGGTTTGACAAAATCATTCCTGGTTCTGGCAGGTAATTGGGAAGGCTGTGGATCTAAAAAGTTTTGGTATAAAGATTTCTTTTTTCTCTGGTTTAGTGGATGCTGCAGCTCGAAGGCTTCTCAGCTTCACAGCCCTGCAGCTCTGAGTGTCTGTTAGTAAAAATGCCTGGATGATAGCAGGTAGACCATGCCCCATTGAAAGTAAGATAAGAAATACCCTAAAAGTGCCTAAGCCCCTGCACTGCAGGAGCATTATCTCCTGCCTGTGTTAATCAAGCACCTCAGGCTGCTGTTTGCCAGTGGAGGAGGAGAGTTCCCAGTCCTGTGTGATGTCTGAGCAGCCAAGGATGCATTGGGGAAAAAGACAAAACCTTTTTCTGAAAGCTGAATTACGGGCCACAGGATGATAAAGCATTCTTTCCAGTGTCTGCAGATGGCCAGGACACCCCTCAAGCATGGGGGCTATGGGGGAGTTCTTTTCTGTCATTATTTTTGTGGAATCTCTTTCAGATTCTGCATGACAGACATCAGATAAATTGTGTCCTTCTGGGCCCTTGAAGTGAAGTTGTTTTATTCCAAGGGCATCAGAATATTAAGCACACAAAATAGGATATGAAAGGCATCTTAAATACGTGTATTTTGACTTAGCAAGCTTGCCTTGGAAAACATACTTTGTGATCTGTAAGTCCAGAAATTGTTGTGTGGGGCCCTTGTGTCTCACTTTGCTCAGTTCCTCCTGTGGGACTGCAGAGAACAATCATGTAAAATGACAAATCCAGCAAAAGAGAAGATGGCACTGAGTGCTCCCAGAGCACTCTGTGTCATCTGTATCATGAAGTAATAGTAATTCCTGTTAGTTAATTACATGCAAGCTAATGGCCAAATGCTGTGAATATTTCTTTATTACTGTTGGCAGTGGTGTGATTTGTCTCAAGGCTCTTCCTCCTTGCTCTGTGAGGTTTGAGCTCTTAGAGTAATCTGAGCTGTGCCTTCTGATACAGCAGCCTCTTTTTCCCAAAGTCTTCTTGGTTTACTGAGAACTTAGAAAAAGTATCACAAAGGGAAGATTGATAAAATTCTCCTAATTCTATTATCATACCAAATGGCAATCTTTCAACTAGGAGAAAAGTACAGATAGTAATCCCATTACTTACAAGTAAGCTACATTTTAAAGAGCACAATATTCCACACTTCCTCAAATAAATCCCATGACTCCTACTCTGCCCTTGAAATGTGGCAGTGTTGAATTGTAAGTGGCTGTCTGTATTTGAAATACGACTTGGATTGTACTTGGAGTTGTGGGCATATTTCCAGGCAATGCTAATGGCACTGTATGCCACTGGAAACTCTTTTGTTACTGTCTTTTGCTTCAGAGCCATCCTGTCGATGTGCCCTGGAGTTTCTGAGAGTCACATACAGAACATCAGGATTTTTACTACATTAGCCTGCTACCACAGTCTAAGGATAGAGTAAAATTCAGATGACTCAGAGGACTTGATCACCTTCATCTGGTTTTCCTGCATTACGTTGTCAGCATTCTTCCTGTAGCTTAAGTTGATATTTCTATTCAGTGGCTTATTGGCATGGCACAAATTGCAGATCATCACACAAAGTAAAAGTGGCATGATGCCAGCATGGAGTTCTCTAGAATTCCCCCAACTTGAAGACAGTGCAGGTACTGCTTTAAAGTGACTAATTTATGCCTCAGTTAGCCTGTGAATGATGCTGTTGTGTCATTTACCTCATTTAACTAATTTCACTGCTTGCCACATTGTTCCTCAGCAGCAAATATTGAGACATACTTCCAGAGGTCGAATGCCTCATAGAGATTTGTATAGTAGAACTGTGCATATAAAGCAGCATGACAGAATAAAGAAGTCTTTTGAGACAAGCAAGATAACTTGTTGTAAACAACAGAATCATAAAATTAGTGGCTGATGAAAGTAGCCAATATCTTGTTTACATTTGAATAAGTCTTTTGATGCAGTGTCAAAGATAATCTTCTTGGAAAACTTAATTCATGCTGGCTTGGATGGGGACATTGTGGATTTTGAATTGGCTAAAAAGACCACAAGCAAAGCTAATCATAAGTACTAATAAGGGACTGATGTAGCAACCAGCCTTATTTATTATCTTCATTAATGATCCAAAAGAGGCAGATATCTGGATAATAATTGCTTTGGCATTTAAACTGAAGCAAGTGCCAGACATTTTGCACAGGCAGAGGGAAAGTATGAAAACAGCTGAAGATATTAAAAAGTGAGCTAAAACAAGGTTTATTTTTATTTTTTAGTGTAAGGACATGTACCTGCAAAGAAGTACCTATAATACTTATCCTGTGTGCTAGAAGAAACTGAGATTCAAGTAAGCTAGACATGACAGGGCCTGAGTGCATCAGAGTTCAACACTTACTTTAATGTAAATTATCCTTACTTCCTTTGCATTTATTCCCTATGGGAGTGAACAGCTAATATCAATAAAAAGCCATAACCAGTTCTCATTATCACACATGGCATCCACCAGGTCAGTGCCATTTTGGACTCCCTACGCAGCTGTATTATCCAACAGAGATAATAATTATTCATTCTCTGGGATTCTTCTGGGATTCCTTTCCATTGCCTAAAATTCACTCAGGATGCCAAGACATCAAAAGTTTTGTAGTCTAGACTTTCCCAGGCTGGTGAATAAGGTTGGATACACTTAAATGTCCAAGGCACCTGATTTATGCCATGGAAATCTGGGCATCTTCTGATAGGTGTGCAGATCCTGAGAGTGCTGTGTTGAGGGTCACATAGGCCATGCCAAAATTCATAAGCCAAGAGCTACATCAATCACTCACCATCTGTGGAGCTCTGGTACAGATTTATAGTGCTCTCTTTTCTCCGTGGTATTTATGCAGCTCCTTCCAGTCTTCCCACAGGTAGTGGCAGTTTGCACTCCATCTCACCTGCCATAGCTCATCTCTACATCCTCTAAAGGAGGCTATAAAGCTGCAGCTGGGGAGCACATCCTACCTAGCTCATCCCTCCCAGTTTGCTGGAAGTGCTCTTCTCACAGAGCCCCAGAGGTCTGAGCTGCTGTGGAGTAAAAGCAAATTTGGCATTGTGTCTTTTCCCAGTAGCAAGGGCAGAATGTGTTCACCTCTTGTCACCTCACAGGTTTTAAGACCAAATGGGCTCTGAGCAAATTGCTGTACAAGAGGGGGTTTTCCTTTTTATATGCAATAACCTTTCTTCACAGACCTGGTAATTCAAATTCACCTCCTTTATTTTTATGACACAGTGCAGTGATTTAAGCTGATGCCTCTAAGTGGAGTGTGCTGATGGCTGGAGCATCTTACTGCACCTCTGATTGAAATTACTCCCGTTTAATACTCGAACGTTCTTCAGAGCACGCCTGGGGAAAGTGCCCCAAACTCTGTCACCTGAAGTGACAGCATGGGAAGAAACTGTTGCAGCATGGCAGAGGCACAGTAACTGCACAACAGGTTTAAGTAACAGTTTTCAAACTGTTTCACACACAGCACAGCATGGACAGTTGGATGCTTTCACTTGATTGCAGTGAGGAGCACTATAGTGTATAAACAAATCTTTCTCCTTCAAGATTTGTTTCCAGTGCTCCATCTGGTTTAATGTCTTGTACCAGTGCTAGATGATTCAGCTACACAAATGTCTGTGGAAATTGATGCTGAAATGTGTTGTCTGTAACATGCCTAACCTGCTTTCTTTAAGGACTGGCTTTATGCTGTGAAACACTAGGGTTTATTTTTCTTCCAAAACTAATGGGCTAAGTTCTGGGAGTTGATTCTATGACTTGGCCTTGCAACAGCTGGCAGTGTTGTGACCCATCCCTGAAGGCAAGAGTAACCTAGGTTCTTGTTAATAGATCCCTTGGGGCAGATTAGAATGAAACAACACTGAATGATTGGTGTTTGTAAATCTATATACATAGGGTTTATTTTGGAACAGTTTGGTTGCAAAGGAGAGCAGGTATGTGGCCATAAAATAATAATTTTGGTTATTATTATCTGTAGTAATATAGCAAGATAGAAGCATAAAAATGACACTCAAGTAAATGTATGAGGGAAAAGAAAAAAAGCTTAAGAGTAGAAAGTTATCCCACCAATACATTCTGCAATGAGACTTGATTGTTGCAGTTTTGATGTCCATTGGTCGAAGTGATGGTCTCAGTCTTGATGCATGGGGGGTGGGGGAAGCCCCCTAAAACACAAAGTTCAGTGGGTTCATGTATGCTTAGGCTTGGTGAGAATGCCCAGGTACCTCCCTCAGTTGGAGGAGCTTTCAGTCCTTTGGGGGAAGCCTCAGAAATGAGTCTGGGGTGCTTCGGGGGTCTTTGATGGTTTATGACCCTTTCTTGCCTCTCACCCAACCTAGTTGAGCCAGTTCTGCTCCATCAGAGGGGATGAACATCCTCAGGACCTTTCCCTGGGGTAGCAGGGAGAGTTGTACAACTGAGAGAGGACAACTGTGGTGATAAAAGGCACCATCCCACCTTGCAGGATCTGCCTCACCTATCTCAAACCATGGCTTATAACCCTTGGTCACACCCTTGGTCTTATGGGCATCAGAGGCTTCACCACCACACACCCAAAAACTCACTCCCTGCCCCTCAGGGGGGCAAGCCCAGTCCCAGCAAAGCACAAATGGGAAATTGTTTAAGTCATTAACCATTAACTTTCCAGTTTCTCACAGTCTGGAATAAATGCTCTTGCATTGTAATATTGAGTGAGTTGAAAGGTGATGAATTATTTATTTACACAACATGGGCTCTGAAGAATTCAAATTTAATTCAGTTGGAGTGGTGGAGCACTTCTGGCAGCTAAGCCAAAGATCTTTCTAAAAATTCTCAATTATAGAAGAGTTCAGTTGGTCTGTTAAGATTGCACAGTGTGAGTGGACTTGGCTAAATTTTGCAGAAATAATTTCCCGAGTTTACTTGAGTCTTGGGGAAGCAGAGAGAAATTTTACCATTAAACTTGCAGCTTTTTATAAACTATCATTTTTTTTTTGCAAGATAAAATAATTTTTTCTGTTCTTTAATGCACTATCTCCTTTAACAGATTATCTCCTGTCCAGAAATCAGATGATAGCTTCATTTAGAAGAATTTCTTAATTACCTCTGAAGTTCTTGTTTCTGCTTGACTTCTTGTTTTGTTTTGTTTATATCAATAATGGGAGAACAGACTCAGAGAATTATCCAAAGAATGAACAAAGCATTTTGTGCATCCCTAGGTAGCATGTGATGGAAGCTCAAGCTTTTATACAATTTTAATGTGGAAAAAAAGACCCCATTGCATTGAAGACGTAGTTGTGAGCCTCTGATGTTGGAAGCAACTGTGTTCTCTTTCTGAATCTTAATTCAAAATAAAGGAAGGAATGAGTAGTAGTTAATTTCTGCGAGTTTTAACAGGAACAAGCTGTACAGTCTTTTATGGATAATTTTTCAATTGCTACTTTCTGTAGCCTCTCCTCCTCCTCCAAAATTTTTTTTTTGTTCCAACACTTCTGCCACGAGGCTTTGAGGAGATGAATGTGTTTTCTTATTTAGTTTGGTAAGCCTGTGAATGACGCATGTTCGCTTGTACAGAGGGAGGAGGTCTGAACACTCACAAAACAAGCCTAAAGGCACTGGAAGTAGACTGGGAATTCTTGCAGGAAGATGAAAGGACTGGATGATGGTGACAGATAAGGAATGCAGTATTTTTAATTTAAAGAGGGAAAAATACAAGGCTGCCTATATAATGTACAGAATAAAGTGCCTGTTTTCTGAGTTTCAGATATTTTCTGGCATATTTTGTTAGTAGCAGCCATGTAAACAATACTCAACAAAATACTGAGGAAGCCAAAAAAAAGGACAAAGAAGTAAGTTATGACACCCAGCAACACACTTCATCTGTAAAATTAAAGGGATGTACAGTGCTTAGATTGTAATATTTGAATAGTTGAAAAGTGGTAAAATGTTTTTGACAGGTGTAGTCCAGGCCAAATCCTGTAGTCCTGACAGAAAAAAATTCCCCATGTAAAACTGTAAATGTCTGACAGTCTCAGCTGCATCTGTGAACCTCGACCTAGAGTATTAGTTTGAAAGGCAAGTGAATTCCTGTTAAACTGACTATCAGGCAAGATGAGAGATAATTTGATCCAATACAATTTGCTGGTGTGTATATAAACTGCAGTCCTTCATTTTAGTTTTTCAAGCTTCCTAATTTAATTCTTTAAACAATGTATTTGTGGTAGCAAAGAAGATCTACAGCACAAGTGCAAAGCTCTGTCTCCACAGAAAATGCAGACCATTATTTGGAATTCTGGCTTCAGGGGAGTGATGCCTCATACCTCAAATGAAATTTTTAGTCTCTTTCATTTAGATGCAGAAGAGTTGTGTTTTCTGTCTCAATCTTTAAGGGCTAATTTGGACAGAATTATCAGTCCCAACAAACCATGAGCCAGCCCTATGGTGTTACTGCAAGACAAAGAAACCTTAAAAAACTTGTAAAATTTTCAGCATTTCTTACATGATACTTGCCAGGAGTAACATCTCCCCAGTCAAGAGCCATTCAGGTCAATGAGGACTTTGATATTAAAAGCCATAAGAATGATCTAATAGTCAAAGTGACTTTGACAAATTGAAAAAATAAAGTGCTGCATGAGACTGAGAAGGCTCTTTTCCATTACTGTGAGTGATTAAGATATGGTGTTACTGAAGATGAATTGAATGATGAGCATCCTTAGAGAAATTCTCAAGGAACTAGCAATCAATCTTTTTCTGTCCTCATCCTGTACTTTTAATTTGTTCTATTACATAGTTGCTTTTAAGTACAATTGCTTAGTTTTATTTGGGGTTTTTTTGAGATCTCACATCTCTTACTGATGAAGTAAAAGAATAAAGAAACAGAAGTGTCCAGTTCTTTCTGGAGACCTCCAAATCATCTTCAAATATGGCTCATTAACTTTCTTTGGTCTCTAGATACAGTTGTCATTTTCATTTGGCGAACTCCAAGCCTAAGTCAGTTTCCCTGTGACTAATGTTAGCCTTTACTGACTGACTCGAAATTGAGTTCTGCCCATCTCATGCTGATATGTACAAACACTAATAAATCCCTTTTCCCAAGAAGCAGACTGCCTGAGTTCCTAGTAGGAAATGGTGGTGCCCAAATGAACTGGACTTGCATAATTTTTAAATTCAGACTAAACCCACAGGTTAGTGTAGTGTTTGGGGAGGGTCTGTCATTACTGGTTACAAAGATTTTGTCTCTTGCAAGGGCTGTTTCATGAATCCTGTTTCCTGCTGCTCTGGAGCTGGAAGAATGGATAATACTTCTTGTACCTCTGCATAGGTTGAATTTATGAACCAGTCCAAGCACCAGGACAGCTTTGCTACCACAAGAAATGTCTGTGGAGCAGATGAAGGCATGGAATCACTTCCAGAGAGCAGACCCACTGTTTAGGGGAAGTAAACTCAATACACAGGCAGAGCAGATGTTCCTTGCTTGGTAGTGTTATAAATGGGATGGGATCCTGGGGCAGCACAGCTGCAGCACACTGTAACCCCAACAAGAGTGCAAGGTGCCCAGCTTGGAAGGTGTTTGTCATCATAATGCAGCACTGTCAGGGACACCTGTCTGGAGTGCAGAAGGATAAATCTCCCATCAGGAACTGACAGCTCTGTGCTGCGTTTTTGGCATGAGCTAATTACAGAATTCATGCACTGATTTACTTTCTGACTGAGACTAAAGAGTCAAAGGATTTCCCACTGATGAAGTTTATACATGAATAATCTTCTTTCTACCTGTGAGAGGAGAGTGGGAAGGAAAGCAGGATCCATGCAGCAGTAATCTTCTGCTTATTTGCAGCTCTCATAAACTTCTCCTGCTTCTGGTGAAGGAGTGGTTGATACACAACAAAGATCTGGGTTGCAGGAAGGTGATCTCTGATACATCCATTTTTACCAGTTCCAGGGTCTGTGTCCCCATAATTGCTCAGCCATGCATTATGTGGTTAGTTGATAATAACAGTGAAAAAGGAAAAAAAAAAAAAAAGTATTTTACATGCCTTTTAAAAATGTTGGGATAGAATTTTGTAATGTAAGAAAAAGCCTCTCCAAGCAGTGCTGAGTTTGTTTCTCACTTTAATTTGCAATTCTTTTTAATGTTTTTAAACACGCTTTTCAATTCATGCTCTTGAATTTGGGTGCAATTCTAGGGAGAGATGCTTGAAATTAAATTGTTGGCTCTCTGTGCTCTGTGGTAACTCTAACCCTCAACTAGGCAGCAGAGAACATGCAGCTGGGGTGCAGACAGCTGCAGTTGAAAAGCCTCAGCACAGGAGTGCATCCCAGGATACCTCACTTCTTGTCCTGTGGTCAGACTTGTCCTCCTGAGAAGTGCTCTGCTGTCATTGCTGCTGACCAGGACCTCAGCTCCCAGAGGGCAGACTGATACCTCCTCAACCATGGTGATTATCTGAACTGCTCTGATCTGGGATCTGTTCCTTGGCATCATCCCTGCTTCATTTCCCCAGTAGGAGAGAGCAGGGGAGTGGTGCTTCCCTACTTTATTCAGGTAATCATAGTGATAGAGACCTGTTTTTTCCTTCCCAAGACCTGGGAGAGCCACTGTTACAACTGGAGAGGTGTGTCCAGCCACACCCTGGTGCAGCTGAGTAAGAGGTGTTGGGACCCTGAGTGTAGCTAGGAGGAACTCTTTTCATTGACCCAGGATAGGGGGAGCTTGAAGAAAGGTACAGCAGTGATAAAAATAGTCAGGTCCTCTTGTGCTTTCTCTGCCTCCACACACACCCTCTCCCTTCCTCTGGGAAGAGATGTCTCTGCTGGGCACTGTGATTTGTCCTAAGATGAGAACACCTAGTGAGAAATCTACAAAAAGAATCCAATGCACAAATTGCAGGAAGACTGTGTGATTGCTTACATAATCACAGAATCCCAGAAACAATTAGGTTGGAAAAGTCCTCTGGGATGATTGGATCCAGCCTGTGTCTGAACACCACCACTGTGCCACCCAGCACTACATCCAGTCTTTCCTTAAAGACCTCCAGGGACAGATACTCCCTGGGCAGTCTGTTCCAACGTCTAGTCAGTCTTTCTGTGAAGAAGTTCTTCTAAATGTCCAAGCTAAACCTCCTCTGGCATAGCTTCAGGCCCTGTCCTCTTGTCCTGTCCTTTTTTTGTCCTGTCCTTGTCCTGTCTCTGGTTATCTGGGAGAACAGGCCAGTGCCCACCTGGTACACCCTGCTGCCAGGGGGCTGAATGCATTCCAGGCATGGGGAAGCTGTGATTATTGCTTCTGGCTTTGGTACACATCAGCCTGCAAAAGGGTGTAAAATGCTGCTGGAGACTGGGCCAACTGGGCACTCCTCCAATTCCTTCCTGATGTTCTTACCTTAGGACAAATCAAATGCCTATCAGTGACAATCAGAAGGGAGAGATATGTGCGTGGACAATGCACATGAAGACCCCAAATGTTGTTACCCACTACAAAGGGCCAACTGTTTTTTCTTAAAACTCTCAGTTTTTAAGTGCAGACATAAGGAATTGAGATGCTCATTGCATTTGACCAACTGTGTAGCAGCACCAGCTGCTCTGAGTCAGCCACCTGTCTACAGTGACAGTTGTGCTCCATCCTTTTCTGCAACATGTCATGTTCCCCTTCTGAAGGACAGGTTTAACAGCAGAATTTGATGGGTTTAGTGCTATGCAGTCCTGGCAGGTAGGGTCTGTGGAAGTTTTGTACTGTTAATGTAACAGAACTTCTGTATTGTCTTATTTACCAGTAATCTGATTCACCAGGAATAAAGGCAGCCTTCAGTTTCTGATTATAGTCATGATTAGTGACCCACAAAACAGGACAGGACTTGCTTTGCTGTTTCTGTGGTGCTGAGGCAAAGAGCAAACCTCAAAACCACCCAAATTTACATGTTAAAAACAAGCAATGCCAATGGGATCTATAGGGAAGTCTGACTTACTCAAGATTGCAGTCAAGTACCATTTTCCAGTGAAGTGGCAGAATCACAGTAGTAGTTTTTCTGAGTCTGACCACACTGTCATGTAGTTGTGTTAGTATGAGAAATGGGGGCAAGTACTCTCTCAAGACAATACATGGTGCTGTTACAGCACCAAACAGACCATCTTATGAACAGTACCTCTGAAACTAATCTAATTTATTGACCAAAGTTTTCAGGAGATTTAGAACCATATATTTTTTATCTTTAAAAGCAGAGTGTACTTGACAGTGCTCATGAAGGAAGCAGACTCCTGAGCTTCTGTGTCTGTGTACTTGGAGCTGGGTTTCCCACTGTGCCACAGGAGAGGTACATCAAACAAACTGGAGTCAGACCCTGTTATTGTACCTGCTGCTCTTCCATGGCTTCAGGTATCACCATTATCTGAAAGGGAAAAACCTGGCTGTGACATTGCATAGAAAGGTTCCTCAACAATGCCAGTCCCTGTCTTTGGCAGGAAAAAATCAGGCTTAAGGAATGAACTTAAATACCATGTGCTGCAATAAGCACCATGAAATTAGCAAGTTGACTCCAGTGTCAGCTATCCTGTTGAACACAAATATGTATATCTCTTTTTTTTTGAGCATTTGGGGTTATTATAACTAATTCACAAGCTCCCTCTGCTGGGCGACCAACATAAGAGAGCAATGGCAAAGCTCTTGTTATGTTTTTTGCAGGCTGACCCATTTTCTTCAGCTTATTTTGACACTTTGTACAGCATCAGAAGAAGTGTACGATCAAATTCATGTAAATGGCTTTTTAGAAGTGTAACAGAGAGAGATTTGATGTGTTAGGTGCATAATAAAATGTTTTTATGTGCATAGAAGGTTTTTTTCCACAGTAATGTAACTGTAGCTGTTACCTCCTGAAAGTGCTCACGCATTTATCAAAAGATAATGATACTTGGCTTCAGTAATGCCTTCTGTCACAGGAAAGAGCTCTAAGGAAATAAATAAAGACCTGTTAAAAGAATTAAAAGCTTACAATCATCAAATACACTCCATACAGTATGCAGTTTGATGTACCAGTGGTTTTCTAAATGAGCCAAGGGGTTTGTACAAGCATTCAGAGGAATGAAAAAGTGCTGAAAACATTAATCAGAAGAGCTCATCCTGCTGCTTTCTGCCTAATCCTCAAGGTCAAGAGTTCTGTCTTCAGTTTTCAAAATACATACATGGGGCTTAGCACTGTCATAACCAATAATAACCAATCTCTTTTAGTAGATGAAAAAGAATTGTGAAATTATTGACTCTCAACTAAACAATCTCAGGGTGAGAGATTGCTAACAAAAAAAAAATAATGATGCTCTGTGATTGCTGTAGACATTGCACTTCCTGGCTGGCTTTTAACAGGGATTTACTGAAAAAAGGACCTGCCTTAAATAATTCACAAAATTGTGGAGTGCCTTTATGGGAAAAGACATATTGTCTGCAGTGGCACCAGAGAAAAATGGAGAGACTTTATGAACAGTCACAGTGGCTTTTTTACTGCAAGTCAGGCTCCTAGACACAGACAGTGGTACAAATAGAAAGTATTAAAGTGCTGCCTATGTCTTGTGCTTAAAGTAACATGTAGCTGTCACCAGTATGAGTGGAGCAGTTATTTGGCAGCACTCAGCATCACTGGACAATGATGTAAAACAGAAAATAAAGAACTCCAGCAACCAATTGATTGAAGGGAGAATGTGGAATGCATGTATTCCAAACTTCAATCTAGTGAGGGGACTAAAATGAACATTTTGAACATCAAATGAGACAAAATCACCTCTTTTGACTAAAGTGGCCAGGCCACCTCTGCTAATCAGGAAAAGGAACATGTGTGATGTGTGTATTTGATAAATAGCTGAAAGATTATGAGGGGCTTTTTACATGGGCACATAGTGACAGGACAAGGGGATATGACTTTAAATTGAAAGAAGGCAAGTTTGGTCTAAATATTAGGAAGAAATTCTTTGCTGTGAGGAAGGTGAGACACTGCAACAGGCTGTTGTGGAGAAGTTTTTTGAAGCCAGGGTGGACAGGGCTTTGAGCAACCTGGTCTAGTAGAAGGTGTCCCTACCCATGGTGGGGGACTTGGAACTAAATCATCTTTAGGTGCCTTTCAACCCAAACCCTGTGGCAGAACAGGTTGTGATGTTTTTAAGCATACAAAAAGGAATTAGGTGAAATTTTAAAGCACTAGCAGTATAACTCTTAGTGTCATTAGTCTTCCATTCCTGTACTGACATGATAAAGAATGATTTTACATATGCTTGTATTAAGAATTCAAGAATTTTCTCAAATTATGTATCTTATCTCAAGCATGATTTTTTTTCTAGGTAGCATATTCTCATATTGGCTTTATTCTGCATCAAAGCATCTGATGGCTCCAGAGGACGTGATATCAATATACAATTTATCCTTTCAAAGCCCTGAGGATAATCAGTCTGTTTCTTTTCTATCCCTAATTAAACATTACTTTAGTAATTCCCAGGGGCAAGAAGGCACTATGACTACACTGTAATGAAAATGTTTGTAAGACCACAGTTGCATTGTCTGTGGTTATGATTAATGTACTTTATGATTGTTGTTTTGGTCATAAGATTTAGCTGTTTTACTAAAGATACTGTGAGGGAGCATAGAAAGACAAGCCACAGATTTTTTTTTTTTTTTTTTTTTTTTGGTAAGGTGACAGAAATCTAAGGAGGTTTTAACACAAAATTGGTTGAAGTTAAATGTGTCAAACAATGGAGATCTTAAATGTGATTGCTGGTTATTCAGGCCTGTGTCAGGCCACTAATAATGATGGTAAGTGAGAGTTTCTGTTCCAGTCAACCATTTTCCAGAATAAGGAGCAAATGCATGTCCTTCATATTTAAATGTTTTGGGAAACAGGCAGCAGCCCTGTTTTTGGGTTGATCAAGTCACTGGATTGAGTGACTTGGGAAGAGGTATTTGTAGTCAACATGAAGATTTATTTATTTAGCTGTTACTTAGGACACATCTACCTGGTGTAAGGCCAGTAAGATCAGTCCAAGAGGCCAGAAATAAGGCTGTTTTCAAGATACACAGGTCATTTTCTTTCCCATTTTCTTTGGTCATGTGGAAGTGGATCAGGTGGATTGATTTCTACCATTCATTCATGCTTTTAAATACCATTTTTCATCTGTCTTTGCACATGGGCTGCTTTTGCATTCTGTAAAAGAGGTGACATTTGTTAGCATATTTCATTATGCCAGCCAAAAGAGCATGTATATCTTTATGTATAGACTTAGGTATTCATAGTGCTCAAGTGTTCTGACTTTTTACACTTACTTTATGTTAAAAAACAGTGAACAGTGTATTCTTATCTAGCTGATACGTTTTTATGCAGCACTGTGGAAGGCTGGATTTGGATAGAAGTTTACATCCATTTGAAATACACAAACAGTATTCTAAAACAGTCATTAGTTCAATTTAAAAATTAAATGTGCTGAACATAAAAATAAGCTTAGCAAAACATGGTTTGTATTGAAATCTAGTTGATAATATTAAGTGAAGGAATCATTAGATACAGAAAATGAACTGATTGAGATTTTTTTAACCCACGTGCCTTTACCTTTCAGAATTACAATTAGTAGAACTTACCTATCACATTTATTTTTAAAGAATTTCCTTATTAATGCTTTTACAAGGTATGGAATTCAAAGGTATAGGTCCCAAATTTCAAGACAGTAAAATGAGACCTCTGGAGAGAATTCAGTGTTTCTCACCATGTCTTTGCTCTCCTCATTTGCTTTAGATTCAAACTATCTCTTTAAATTCTGTTAAGCTAAAACAATTAATTTTTAAATGACTGGAAATGAGTGAAGTGTCCAGATGTTAATGGTTTATTTAATGGTTTATTTAATTCTGCTGCAATAATATTAAAATGCACTATCAAGATGAGAACTAGGTTATTCTCCAGGTTGTACAAATACCAGAGTCATTTGGAGCAGCTGTAATAAAATCCCTTGTTATCATGGAGCAAGGTGAGACACACAAACAGGATCTTTCAGGCCATTAGTTCTCAGTCAAGTTTTAAGTGATATTAATTATCTGTAGCATCTTTTACAATCCAAATGAGAAAATATAGTTTATAACAGATGTTGTCTCCATATTAAAGCTATCAGTATTTTTTAAACTTGAATAACTAATTGTAAATCCTATGATAATACAAATTACAGCAAATCCAAATGTGTTCAGAAACATTTCAAAGACATTATTCTGATATTCCAGTTAATTTTAGGACTACCATTTATTTTGTCAAGAGTATCTGTACAGCCTTTTCCTTTTTTTTCCTGTGTCATTTTGCCTTTTCCTCAGTTCTCTTTTCACAAGTTGAGATACATTTCTTCAAAGTACTGTGGCCATATGGGCTCTCCCCTAAAGCTAAAACACTGCTTCAGTTAAATTACTTAATTGGCCTAGGTATTGGTCAGTAATGTCCAGGTGTGGCTGACATAAGATTGTTAGTGAATTGCATGTAATTAGAGTTGTAGTTAAAAGGTGTAAAACTGATTTCTTGCTGAATGCTTTAGCTCGTTAACATGGAAATGTTCGTGTCTGGTCAAATATGTGATTTGTCAGTCTTACTTCTGACACCTCTAAGAGTAAGGCATTAGTCATTTTAGGGACTGCATTAACCTGTTTGTGATGCTAAAGTCCCACAAGCATAGCTAGCCTGTCTTCATTGAAGCCTGTCTTGCACTTCATTTTTCTTAGCATTTTCTTGTATTAAGAAAGGCAGATTCTTTTTACTAAGAGGTTTCTGAACCTCATACATGGTAGTAATTTTCAGTAATTTAGTAACAATTTAGTAACTCTTCCTTGCTTCCTTTTTAAAAAATCTTGTCTGTAGAAAAATCTGTCTAGGTAGGCGTGTCCCAATAAAGCCTGTAACATTTACATCTTTAATCTTTTCCTTTGTTTTCTCCTAATGCCTCTTCCCCCCAGTCTGGAGGCTGCTGTTCTGCAGTTTGCCTGCTGCTTGTTGTCAGCTTCCATCAGACTGAAGGATCTCTGGGAAGGAAAGACTCTTAGAGGGCCTCTTTTCACCTCATTTGTGTAGCTAAAGATTTGACATTCACTTCCTGAGACAGGATGAAACTCTGGTTTTGGGAAACATTATGTAAATCAACTGTGTTATGTAAGGAACTCCTAATAATGATGTACATTACAGCATATTTATAAGATTAAAGGCAGTACTGCATCCTGTGCACTGGCAAAAAAGCAGAGTCCTGAAAAATGTCTTTAAAAATGAAATAATGATAATAGACTTGATGTTTGTTTGATGTTTCTGTTTAGGTGCTGACTGCAGCACAAATTAAATCAATTTGCCTGGCCATACTGGAATCAGGAAAACAGTATGCAGTGAAGAAGAGGAAACCAGTCCCACTCATGTATTCCTACTACGGAACAGAATATCTTGGTGAGCAAAACACACCAACACCTCTGAGACAGTGCTGTGTGGAGATACTGATCTAGAAGGCACTTCACAAATAAAATACATAAAATCTACCACGCGGGATTTCTCCTGAACCAGTTGGGACCATCCAACCTCCTAAAACTGTGAAGTTGGACTGAGAAGCTGGAGGGGAGGGCTGGTGCTGCCGAGCACTGGGGAATGCCAGAGGTGCCTGTGCTACAGCAGGGGAGCAGCTTCACTCCCTCTTCTTTCTGCCCTGGTAAATAAATGTGCCTTGCCAGCAGAGGCAGTGAGGGATGTGGTGTCTGTGCCTGTGTGGAGCAGGTTGCTCAGGGCTCTGTCAGGGATGTTCTCTGTGATCTGCTGTTGCTGTGCTGGACTGGCACAGTGGATTTGGCCATGGCACTGTGACTCAGGCACCTGGGCAGCTGCTCCTCTCACAGCTTGGTTGGAGCTCACCTGAAGCAGTGGTGAAAGGCCACTGGGCAGGGCCCTCATGGGCTTCTCAAGGCTCAATATCACTGCAGAAAGTGTGAGATTGGTTCCCAGTTCCCTGGCAGGGGAGCAGAGAGAGCAGTCACTGAGTGGTGTGTTCCACAGACTCTGGCAGGTACAGACAGTTCTTGCACTGAAATTTAGGTGTTAGCTCACTGATACTGTCAGTCAGTAACTGGGAAATACCCATGTATGGCTCAGTTTCAATTTGCATTCAATAAATGCAAATATATGGCCCAGATTCAGAAGTGTGTCAAGAATAGTAACACCTTGAAACAGAATTCAGTTCAGATTCAATTTAACTTCATACAGTTAGTTTCAGTTATATCAGAATGAGAGCAGAAGGAGTTCATACATATTTTTGCAAAGCCTGAGGAACTAGAAATGACAGAAGTAGTAAAATATGGTATTATGCACCTAGAAATATTTTATTCCAAGCACTATTCCAGTATGCATTAAGAAGATGAAGGAGCCATACTCTCGACAAGAAAATCTGTCCCAAGGGAAAGTTGCAATGAGGTGCAGACAGGACCTAAACCCACCCTCTAATTGAGTTGTTTCTGTTCTTTCCAGGTGCAGCACATGGGCTTTCCTCAATCCTGCAGATGTTGCTCTCCTATTATGAGTACCTGCAGCCAGCAGATCAGGAGCTGGTGTGGCAGAGTGTGGATTTCCTGATGGACCAGGAGCAGAACAGCAACTGGCCCCCTGAGCTGGGGGAGACCATCGAGCGGGAGAACGAGCTGGTGCACTGGTGCCATGGAGCTCCAGGTTCTTTTCCCATTGATGCTAAGCATAGCCAGATGCTGATCACTTTGCTTTTCCACATTAGGTGATTCCATGTAGAAGATAATCTCAGGTTAAATTTTACCAAAGTGACAAGTTCCTAAAGGACATAAAGAAGTTACACTTAGATGTGTGGAAATTCATTAATTGCTATTGTTCTTCCCCAGAAAAACCTGTGTGCCATCACTGTTCTTGGGTAATAACACAGATGGATCTTACAAGAACACTTCAGCTACTTCAGTGTTTGTTAAATTCAGACTACAAGTGAGCTAAACATTTCCTTAGGCACTTGAGTTGGTTATATGTCATGTGTGTTCTCATAAGGTTACCATGAACTGAGCTGTGCAGTGCTTTGGTGAAAATTATGATAAATTTATTTAAATCCCCTCTAAAATTAAGCCAAATAGTTGGGATTTTTTCAGCAGAATCAGTTTAGTATGCAAAAGTGTGTATAACTAGAATAAAGCAGTGTAGGCCTCACTGGGGGAAAAAAAAAAGTGAGTTTCTTTTTCTCATTTAGTAAAAATTTGTATCTGTTGCCAGTGTAAGAAATTATCTTGTCTATCCTTGTGTTTCTGTCAGTGTAAGCAGGTGAGTGAATGGGAATTTGGAGCCAATAGAATACAGTGCTAAGAGTTTGCTGTTTAAAGGCAAAAAATGTGACTGCTCATTTAAAATTATGAAGGTCTGGAATGTTAGAGTAAACCCTAAAATTCAGTAATGCCTTGAAAAGATTGAAAGTGAGGTTGTCACAGGGGATGGATAAGTACATCTTACTGTGTGTTTTTAGCATGGCAGATACTCCCCCCTCCACATGGAGTGTTTAGAGGCTACACTGATGTGTGGAGCACGAGACTGCAGATTTTTAGTGTACTAATCTTTATTTTCTTATGTGTTCTGTGAAACCCTTGGTGTGCTTATTACAAAAGACAATCTCACTGCTATTCTCCTAGGCATTGCATATTTGTTTGCCAAAGCTTACCTGGTTTCCAAGAAGCCTCAATATCTGGACACTTGTATCCGCTGTGGAGAGCTCACCTGGCAGAAAGGCCTGCTGAAGAAGGGCCCTGGAATATGCCATGGGGTGGCTGGCAGTGCTTATGTGTTCCTGCTGCTGTATAGGCTCACTGGGAACTCCAAATACATATACAGGGCACAAAGGTGAGCATTGCTGTCTTCTGGATTTAGGGAAATACCAGAAAAGTTCAGGAACATTTATAAAGCAGAGTCTGTGCTCACCACCCTCAGATGTCACCCGAGTGTTTAAGCTTCAGGGTCAAGTCTAGCTGTGAGTTCTGGGGTGGGTGCACTCTGTGGGAGCTCTGCAGTCTCGTTCCAGGCTGCCTGGGCTCTCCCAGGCTCCCTCCCTGCCTGAGAGCCTGAGTTCCTTCAGAGAGAACTGGGCTGGATGTGGAGGAATCACTGCATCCAGGTCTCATCCTGATGTGATGGCAGAACTCAGACAAGTTGTGTACCCAAGTCCAGGGGTAGAGTAAAACATGATTTGTTATGATTTTTTCAGAGCATTAACACTATTCCATATTGCTAGAAGTGGAAGGTAAGTAAAGCATGTGGTGTACAGTTATTTATATTTTTAAAATTTATCATTCCCACCTTTTAGCTTAGCTTGAGGGGTTAATTGTATTTTGGCTGGGTGCAAGCATATGTGGTCCAGTGAAAATTCTGTCACAGTGCTGCAATTATCTTTAACTGTATCTCTAGTTTACTGTTTAAAAACATACCATTCAATCTATCCATGTTTTCCTTACAGCACATAATAACAGAATAACAAGGGCAAGCTGTATAGTAATTAAGGACTGATTTTCAGCCCTTTGCTTACTTTTTAATTTGTGTAGCTATTTCAGCATTACAAAATTTGTTGTGTTGATGTGAAACATTGCTTGCATCCTAAAAATTATCAAAAAGTATTTGTTTATGATAGTCTTACAGAAATCAGAAAAAGTTCATGGCTCTTAAACAAGTGTAATTCATGCACAGATTGCAAAAGTTTGTCTCTTCTGGATCTAATGAACCTCAGATTCTTGTGGGAATTGAATAGTGTGAATTTGCAGAAAATGTTAAATACTGATCATTCTATTTTTTAAAATTACTGAATGTTATTAAAATGATGCTTCCAAACAACAAGCAGAGAGGGACATAAAGTAATAACAACTATTTTTTTTTCTCTTTTAGATTTGCAGATTTCTTATTTACAGAAGAATTTAAGTCTGGTTCCCGGGCACTAGAAAGTGTATATAGCCTGTATGAAGGTTTTTCAGGAACTGTGTGTTTCCTGACTGACTTGCTGCAACCCAACCAAGCTGAGTTTCCTCTCTTCAGTGTCTTTGTCTAAAGACTGATGCTCTCCAGGGCCACATCCCTGAGGTAGTGGGAGAGGGCACCTGCAGTTCCACTTACTTTTCAAGACAGGCTATTTACAAAATGAGATGGGGTACCACTAATGCTAGCCTTAATGTAGCTGGGAGTCAGATCAAAAACAACACACACTGGGGCTTGGGGGGTGGGAAAGTGTGTGGTCAAAATAAATGGGTCAGTGGGGAAAAAAAATGGGGGAGCTGATTGAATCTGATATCGTAGATGTTTAATTATTCAAGTGAGAGAGGAAGGGGCATTATCAAACTTTTAATTTGGTGTAAAAATGACAAGAGAGAATGGCAGGGACATGCAAAGAAGAAACAGTGATGCACCCAGTAGGCTTTAAAAAGAGTTCTGCAAAAACACCATTCGTGGAACAATGCACTAATTGGGGAGGGTGTTGTAGACATGTCACTGCACTGCACAAAGGCAAAATCTGGGATTTTCTTACCTAAACCACATCTGCTAGTTTTAGTAACATGTATTAGGAAAATCTGTATCTTTGAGCTCTTTGGTCATCATGTAATGGCAGTTCTGTAGATAGCTGTGTGTTCAGGCTGCAGTTTCACAGTCCGTTTCAGCAAGTGGGGTCTTACATGTGTAAATGAGCACTGAATTGGACCTTTCCTTTTAGAGCTCAGTCTGTGGCAAGGAGCTGGTCTCCTTTCTGATCTACTACAACTGTGTCATGTCTTGTCAGTATTTTCCCAGTCACGTGGAAGATGGGTGGAGCCATGCAGAACTGAAAAGTTCTGTAGCAAAGATACAGCAGGCAGATGCTTTCTTCATGGTACAGCATTGCTAGATAAGTATTGTTCAGTGATACAAAAGCTTCCTTTAAAAATTAAATACTTTTAGCAGCATCTCTGAACAGTACCCTAAGTTTTTCAGACAATGGAAAATGTATTTTCCTTGATGAATTCTTCACTACAAACCCTGCAAAATGAATACAATCCTGGGATGGCATAGTGATCCTCAGAAAAAACCTGCTAACAAAACTCAAAATTGCATTTTCCCTAGTTAACAAAATAATGTATATGCCCAAATGATTTTTAGATAGAAAATAATTTAGATAGAAATAAATGGGTTGCTCAATACTAGTTGCACTAGCACTTATAGTTGCAATTATATGCAGTTTTCTATGTATTATAGATATGATGACATGGTACTTGAAAGCTAAAGAAAACACTAAAATAGATTTGTACTAAAAATAGAAAATTGATATCTGTATTTAAAATCTATTTACTATTTATTTATTTTTATTTATATGGGAATAATCTCTATAATGACAAATAGGGAAAACCAATATGCCAAAAACTGAGGTTAGAGAGAAAAAGCTGCTGTCCATGCACTGCCAAACAATGCAGTCCCTCTTCCTGCATTCTCAGCTGGAGGAGATTACAATTTCTTTATTTTTAATGCCTAATTGATTAAAGTTCCCATTTCATTTCAGTGGGCTTTGATCAGGCTATAAGTTGGAGCTGGGTCTTGCAATCCTTCCACATTTTAATATAATAATCCCTTCCTGCTCTTGCCACTGTTATTTTAATGAGATGGCTTGCATTATTATGAGCTGCAGAAAAGGATTTCTATTACTCTGTCTTGCACTGTGCAGGTCTAATTAATTACTTAACCATAGAACTAACCATATTTCACTGGTGAATAAAGCAATGCAGTTCTGTATCAAGTTTGGCAAGAACTTAGGTATCTTTTAATGAATGGAGATGGTAAAATTCAATATACCTTTGCTATGTGTTTATTAAAACACATAAGTTAAAAAGTTAGATGGTCTTTTAAGAAAGCCATTAATGTCACTTACTTGGTTACTCTGAGCAGTGAGATGTGTGCATGCAGAGGGATGAATTCCATAGGGAGGGTGTACACATGAGGCTGAATCAAAAAGTCAGTGGATATAGAGTGTGCTCTGCCCAGCCCTGTGGAAATGCTCCTGTTAGATCAGAGCAAAGCCAATTGTCAGTAGTGAAGATCCCAAATCCATTAGGATTTTTATCTAGTTGGTTGCTGTAACTCATTTGGCCCCTATATTTCATAACTGGGATCTTAAAGAAAAGTTTAAGGAAGGTAAAACTTGGCCTATCCATTTCTTTTAAATGTGATTCTTCACAAATGCCAAGAAATAAACATTGAGCTCAGTGTCAGCTTTCTAGTGGCTTTTCCTGTGTGTCTCTCATTGTAGAATTTCTCCCAATTCACATTCAGAGAAGACTCTCATCTTCTCTGTGTTATGGTCAACAGCACATACAAAACAGATCTCCTGTCCACAGAACCATTCTTTGTATATGAAGCCACATGTTTTGGAGAGAGAAAGAAAATTGTTTGAGTAAAAGTTAGTCCATTCAACAATGAGAAAACTCATGGAACCACCTAGTTTTTGAAATCTGGGTCCCAAACATCTCTTCAGGTTATGTGACTTCAGCACTGATTCTGGTAAGAGCAGCACACAAACATCCAGTCTCATGGGATACATCTGGTAAAAAATTTGGAACGTATTTGTTCATCTCGTTCATCAGACATGGCAGTGTGAGCTCACTCTCAGAGATTTGTGGCTTTTCTTACCTGACCTGGCTGGGTTAAGGTGGCTTCTTGATGTGCTGCTGTCACAGCTTCTGAACACAGTGCAAATACACCCAGGGCTCTTTGGAAATGCCACTCATTAAATGAGCAGGGTTTATTCATATTTCTCTTCTTTATTGTCTTATCTGATTTTTTTCTCTGTACTCTAATGCTGTTACGAACGTGCTGTTGCAATCTTTATTTGTTGCTTTTAAGACATTGACAGAACAGCAACCTGAGTAGAGCTGTCAGCACTTTTCAGTGTAATTAACAGTAAGGTCTTCTGTGCACCCTTCTTCCTGCTTTGAGAAATCAACCTTGCAACCTTTGCTAGACATTCTCCATGGGATGCTATCTCCTCCTGCTCCTGAATTGGGCCCTTATGGACTGAAAAATGTAATCCTGAAGAGATTCTGCCTGGGTGCTGTGACAAAAGACTATGTTGTGGGAAAGTCAAAAAGCTTCTTTCAGGGTGTAAAACACAGTAACTACATCATGTTTGCACATTAGTTTATTGGCTGTGTTTAGTTTCTAAATTGTAGGCAATAGGAATTTAAGTGATATAATAGTATTGATGCTGTTAAAGCAGAGAGGATGCATTATGTGGGTATTGGTGCTTATTTGTGATGTACCTGTGTTTGTGTGGTGCTGTTTGTGAGTAATGCTGTAGATTACACATCAGTTTAAGGAGCTATATACTGTTCATGACTTTTAGCCTGCCATCCGTAGATTACTGTCAGGGAATAATTTTGAGGGAAACTAGATTTGTAGTGTTCAGATTTATTGATTTCAGGATTCATAGAACCAGATGCAATAAGTTTTATCAACAGTACAGTTCTAGCAAGTATATCTATATTTTTACCTGCTACTCACAACTTCTCATCATAGTAACGTTTATTTTGTGCCACTGCTTTCAAAACCTACTTTGTTTGCATCATTGTTGCCTTCAATTTCCCTGCCTTTGTTTCCCAACCTCTGAATAACCTGAGGAGGCTGAAGAAGCAGCCCAGGTCTTTAAGATTGATTGATTTTGCTTAAGCAGGGTGTTCTACTAACTTGCATTATATTATTTTATGCTCCCAGATGGTCTCTTCTCACTGGCTGTGCCATTTCCCACCTGCTAAGGAAAAATCATTATCCTATATAACAACTGTCACTGGTGTTTTAGTTCATTAAATAAAAGAGAGACTTTCTAGGGAGCCATGGTCACTTCTCCAGGATTTCAGTTCTGTAAGGACAATCAAAACCAAGTGAAATGGCTAAACATTCCAAAATACACTTTTAAATAGTTCTGGGAAATATGCATAAGGGAATGCAAGTAAAGGGATCACCTTTATTGCTACTCTGTCAAATTAAGTAATGCCACTTTGATGTTTTAATACTGATTATATATGGACATGGGAAGAATATGACAAGAATACTGATTGGTTTTTTTAATACTGTGGAAAAAAACAAACTGTGAGTATCTGCTGTATTCAGAAACGTAGAGGGGCAATATGTGCATATGGAAACTTGGATAAGCAATCAAGCTTTTCTACTCACATAGTTTTCTGCATATAGTTACAGCATCTGCCAACATACTGCAGGTTTTATGCCAACAGTGACCTATTTTAGTGTATGAGAATATATCCTTGTTCTTTGGATCTCTGAGGTCTGCCAAGTAAATCTCAGGTGCAGTAATCTACATACCTTGAATATTCACTGGCATGAGTGCATATTCTAATCTGTAGGAAGATTATTATATCAGGACTAAAATTGCCCTATAGATTGTCAAAGAGTAATCTTGCACTGAAAAAATAATAATTTCTGGCTGGCAGCACAGCCTGGACTGCTCTGAGAAAACATTTCAGTATATATAAATATGTCTTAGACTACGTAATTGCAGCAGAAAGCTAAATTGAAAAGAAATAAGAAAATGACCAAAAATCCCACTATGAGGGGAAAAGCATACTTCAAAGCCATAATCCAAAAATGCTCAGGGCCCACAGAACAATACAGCAGTTTAGGGATGTGAGTAGGCATTTTCCAAGGGAATAGCACAGTGTTTCATGGCACAAGTAGTGGTACAGCAAGCACTGTGCAGGTTTCAGCTGCTTTGAACAGCACTCCATTGCCATTATAGCAAAGTCATCAAATGTTAAAAAGCATTTTGCCTGTGAAGGAGTTGCCTGTAGCTGAACCTACTGCCTACTCCTATCTTTTAATGGAACAGAAGTGATGTGCAGTATCCATGATGGGGCAGTTAAAAAAAAATACATTCAAGAAGCCAATAGCACCAACTTTTCAATCTGCCTTTGAGTTATTAAACTTGACTAATTTGTACTGTCACCATTGGTCCTACACTTCGTATATTTGAAATTCTACATTATGCTCTCAAAAATAATTTATAAATAGTAATCTGCTTGAAAATACATAAGGCCATATTTATTCTTAACGCTTAGAAGGGAGTCCCTTGACTTTGTTCATTGCATGAATCAAAGAGAAGATGGAAGCATTTAGGTCAAGTACAGCAATACCACCTAGAATGGCAGAAAATTAATTAAAAATTCATTTTTCTCAGTGGTATAATGATATTTGAATACACAAGATTTTATAGTGTACTGATATTCAGCATCAGCATTGTATGACTGTATAGAAGTCCTTAAGTCAATTATATCCTATAGAGAATAAAAAACAGATCCTAGTCCAACATATATTTCTACATCATATAGAACAGAAAGGCTGTCTGACCAGAAATTTAACTCTGCTTCTGTCTTCATTGCCATGACCACAGAAGAGAGAAGGATTTCCTTTAACAGTGGTCTGGTTTTGACACTGAATTGGCCTCCTGCACTCATTTTAAGGGCCTGATAGGCCACTTGCTAATGTCAGTGCTGAACCTCTACTTGATTCCAGGCATGTAAGGTAGCTCCTTCCACATGTGTGAAACAGGGGTAAAACTATGTCATTCCAGACTCCAGGCCTACAAACTTTCCTTTACACATGAGTCCCATGGAATTAGTAAGGCTTGTTTGCATAGTATGAGGAAAGCACAGGTGTTTGCATATGCAGGGCCCTATTTGGTTGCAATTTATATACATTTTATCTCAATATTTCTGCAATATACGTGAATACCAATACAAATAAAAAATACAGGGAACTTAAGTGGCATTATTTCATATCTAGTTTGTGTTGGTGACACTTGATTATTCAGTATATTCCAGTGTGTGATGTTCATTCCTTGAGTACATGCCACACCCTAGATTGGTTTCTGTGTTACAGCCATTCACAGCCATGATGTGGTACAGGCCTGTAGAATCAAGGTTGATTTGATTCTTTAGAGATGCACCTTATTGTTTGAAAGCAGGACCCCTGCTTTTCTAATATTTTAAACACTGTGATCTTTCAGAATGTGTTTATTGTATTAGTTTTGTATGGTAGATTATGATAGAAACTAGATTTTATAGCTTTTTAAAAGCAGTGATAATACTAAGCTTCATAGTGGCAGAACAAATTGTGTATATCTATATTATGAATATTAAAGCTGTGATTATATTTTGCCTTAAATAAAAGTCCAACCTTGAACAGTATCATTTTGGATTGGATTGTTTATTTCTGTACTTATCTTTCATAGTGCTGACAACTCTTCCTTCCAAAATAGTCATGACTCAGTGCTCCAAAAGCTTTTCAGTGGTTATCAAAAGTAAAATAAATCATTTTAGAATGAGATAAATCATCCAGTCTGCACACAGTGTTTAGGTAAAATACCTCATGGTAGTTTCCCACAAGACAAGACAGGTTGCTTTTGGCCTGTAGATTAAAGTTTCCCACTCCAGGTATTTATTTTTAGTCTGCTTAAATCTCAGTTTCCATGGCCTCTTCCCTTTCCAGAAATGCCCCTCCATTCCCAGTGAAGGACACAAGCATTAAATTCACCTAGGCCTGCCCACAACAAGGTTTCCATATTTGTCACCATGAGCTGAGCTCAACTTGAGCTGAGCAATGGGACTCCAGATTTGCCAGTGCAGCAGTTAAAGAAATGGCCAAGTGTTTATTGGCACTTTTTGTGCATATCTGGTGACACTCTAAATGGCATTAAAGAACAGTAGCAGATAAGCAGAAGTAGCCAGTAGTGTTATCCCATTAATAATATCTTAGACTCTTGCCTTCCTGTGCTCCTGTAGGTCCCAGGTAGCTAACCCCCACAGGGAGATCAGTAGTTACCTGGGACAGGCAAGAAGAAACAAGATCTATCACCAGAGCCAGCTGAGCATGAATCAGGTACCTGCACCAAGAGGAGAGAAGTGATGACTGGAGACTCCTGTGGAGGACACAGGCACCACCTGCCAACCTGGCTTGCTCTCTCAGTTTTGTTTCTTGCCGGGTGCTCAGGTTCAGGATTTCATGGAGGGACTACAAAGGCTTGTCTTTTCCTCAGGCTGTCACCTTGTGCTGCTCATCCATGCAGGTGTCACTGACACTGCTGGGGTGACTGTACATGCCACCAGAAGGACTGCAGAATTATGGTGGTGAGGGAGAAGGGATCCTGCTGGTGAGGGGAAAGGCCCAGGGACAGCAGGCAAATGCTGCAGGTCGACAGCTGCTGCCACAGCTGAGGGTTCTGCGCCCCAAGGAACCTTTGAAGGAAAAGGCCTGGCAAGAAAAGGGAGAGGCTAAAAGGCACCTCTGACACTGCCACCCTGCCCTGACCAGGGGGTCTGAGCTGGGGGCATCAGGGGAGGCTTCCCCGTGCTTACAACTCCTTTTGTTCGCTTCGTTTTGTTGTGGGGTTTGTTTATTTATTAAATCATCTCAGCCTTTATTGTTGCACAGGGTTATTTTCTTCCTGCTACAAACTTTGCCCTTACCTCTTCCTTTCAGATCTCTGTTTTATTACTCTATACCAGTCCCTGACAGGAGGGTGTAGCCAGGTTGGGGGTCGGTCTCTTCTCACAAGCAAACAGTGATAGGACTAGAGGGCATGATCTTAAGCTGCACTAGGGAAGGTTTAGCTTGGACATTCGGAAGAATTTCTTAACAGAAAGGATGATTAGACACTGGAATGGGCTGCCCAGGGAAGCGGTGGAGTCAAGTGTCCCTGGAGGTGTTTCAGGAAAGCCTGGCCTCAGTGCCCTGGTCCTTTCCAGCCCAGCGCTCCCGGCTGTGTGCTCTGCCCAGCCTGGCGAGGCGCCCTGAGGGGCTGAGGGCAGCGCTCGCCCCTTCCCACCGGCCCCCTCAGCCGGGCTCTGTCCGACGGCCGGAGGGGACACGATGAGGGGCAGCTCCCTGCACCCCGCCGGGGAACCTTCCTCCGCTCCCAGCCCAGGCAGGGCCGAGCCCCGGCCACGACCCAGGGCCAGGCGGGATCGAGGGCCGGTCAGGATGGGCCCCGGGCCCGGACCCATCCCCATCCCCACCCCCATCCCCATCCCCAGCCCCATCCCCAGCCGCAACCCCAGCCCCATCCCCAGCCACATCCCCATCCCCAGCCACATCCCCATCCCCAGCCACATCCCCATCCCCATCCCCATCCCCAGCCCCATCCCCAGCCCCATCCCCAGCCCCATCCCCATCCCCATCCCCATCCCCGGCCTCAGCCTGCAGAGGCCGCCGGCCGGCGCTGGGCGCGGCGCTCCCTCTGGCGGGCACAGGGCCCTAGTGCGCGTCGGCGGCAGGGCGGGTCGGGCTGAGGCGGCCGCTGAGATGAAATTCCCGGGCTCCGTCCTCATCTCCCTCGTCCTCTTCGTGTCCGAGACGGCGGCCGCGGTCTGCCTGAGCAGGGGGTACCGCGACCAGGGGGACCACGTGTGGCGGATGCTGACGCTGATCTTCGCCCTCGTGCCCTGCGCGCTGGTGCAGCTCAGCCTTTACTTCATCCACCGCGACGTGAGCCGCGACCGCCCGCTGGTGCTGCTGCTGCACCTGCTGCAGCTGGGGCCGCTCGTCAGGTCGGTGAGTCCGTGCCGCCTCCAGCGGGCCGGGGCCGGGGGCGCCGCAGCCCCCCGGCCTTTGTGCCGCTCCCGCTCGGCGCCGCCGGGAGCCGCGTCCTGCCGCAGCTCCGGGAGGAGCGGGGTCCTGCGGGAGAGCCCCGGGCACAGACCGGCGGGTGACCCCTGGGAAACGGGGCTCAGCCCTTTTCCCTCCCCTCAACCCTCCGCATCCCGCTCTGCGCTGGGTTTCCATCCCTGTGGCTTCTTGCTGATGGTTTTGTCCGTTCGCTGCTGCCTCATCCACAGCGCTTGGCTCTCAGATCACTTCCGAGAGAGAGCGGGACATTCTTCACTCCGTTGCGAGTTTAGCACAACGGTAGTACCCATCCCATCCGTGCATCTCGGAACATCACTGGTGCTCTAGTCTGTCTCTTCTTTGCAAACGTGAGCTTCCTGACCCAAATTGCTTTGGAGATTTTTTTCTATTCCAGTTCAATGTCTCACTGAAAATACCCTTAGAAAAAAAAAAAAAAAATCAAATTATTTAGATGAAAAGTTACAGCAGTGTGCAACTCCAAGACGAAATGTTTCCTAGGGGCATTATTTTAAAATTTATATTCAAAAGTTTTATTTTAAAAGAAAGGGAATTAAATGCAGTGTGTCTGTAGTAGAGGCTAGGAGAAAGTATCACCAACTTTTTGAAATTCCTGGATAGTGTGTAAAAGAGAGATTTGCTCTCACTAAGAAGGGTGAACAGTTTGGATGTTACAAAATATCTTACACTTCAAAAACATTGACTTCTATAACCATGCATGGATTTTTTGTTTGCTTTGTTAATATTTTAAAGATGTTTAAGTTACGGCTTAACAGTTCTTAAGAGCTCTGATTTTCTAATAGCTAACAACAAAATGCTTCTACATTCTTGAAATAGAAGAGAGGAACCAAAGAGAAAGAAACTATTAAGAGTTAAGTATGTTATTTTTGTCCATCTAAATCAATTTCTTGAGATCAGACGAGAGAATAATGTCAAGCTAGAATATGTGAAGAAGCAGACAAAGGATTTGAGCAACAAGAAGAAATGATTTTCTTTTTAATTATATGAAAGAACCATAGATTTATATTTTGATCTCAAGCACCAAGCATGACTTGACTTTCTGTTTCTTTCTCAACATCAAGTTTTCTGTTTACAACACAAATCTTATCTTGTGCAGAACCATAGTTCCTGCTCTCTGGTGAACTCCCAGCTGCAGTCACTGCTGTAAAACTTGTGAGCATATGGAAGCCCTCTCCTCTCCTCTCCTCTAGTGTGTTGCCAACTCTGCACTTCCTACTTTCTGTAAGATTTACAAATTTAGCATTTCTAGGAGGCTTGAAGATGTCCTGGATGTGCTGCAGCATGCTTATGCCATAGTCCCCATGGAATCATTTAGGTATGACAAAGTGATGAAAGTTGACCTCTCTCTAAACCAAGGATAACTGGAATTATAATTACTAATTAAATAGGGTAGTACATTCATGCTACCTGAAAAACTTATTTTCTGCTAAAGGCTGGAAAGACTCTACAAATTAAAAGTTTAATACAAAACAACCTCTCTACTTATAGGGAAATGTGTCAGTTTGTAGGATACAGCACAAAAGTCTGGGAAGGCAAAGTTATCTGGGACAGTAAAAGGTTTTGGGGTTTTTTTCCTTTCTTGCCTTCCTGCAACTAAAGATTGCTGTATCTATCACAAGAGGAAACTGATAGCTTCCTGTCAGATATAGCTCTGCACTGTAAATGTTGTTGTGTTTTCAGCACACAAAATACCTTCCCTTTCCCTGCTTTGCACAGGAAGTTTTCTACCTTGTGTGGACTGGCATACACACAAGGCTCAGGTGCTGGAAGGCAAAGTATCTTCTGGTTGTATTATCACTGCACTGTGGCTTTAACTTTTTGTAGGCTGAAAAGGACCATTGTCCTTGGAGACGTTTTACTTCATCCTTGTAGTCAAACCTCTGCTCCTTTGCTCCAGAGAATCCTGCTGCTCTCAGTCATCTCTTCCCTCATTTGAAGCCTGGCTCCATCCTCCCTGCTGGGACTCTTGTGCCTCGCTGGCACAGCCCAGGGCTGCTTAGGGAGGGCTGGGTCAAATTAGGTGAAATAGGACACAGAAAGCAGAGCCTCACCAGACTCTGTCTGCTTGTGGCATGGGAATGGAACGTTTAAGAACCTTGAGGCTGTGTGTGATGACATGCTGCAGCAGAGAGCTGGCAGCTTTGGCTGGCTTTAGAAGAAACTCAACACCAACTTTTTCACTATCTCTGTTTGGTGTGATATGATACAGAATACTCAGGATTTCTCTGTTCAGACTTAAATACTTGGATATCAGTGCACTGCTTTACCATCAGCCCATGTGTGTTGTGTGAGTTTTTCTTCATGATCTTTAATGACTAGATTTTTTCCCCCTTCCTTTTTCCCTTGAAAAAAACCCATTTAAATCTGGGGTAATGGTTTGGAAATATCTTGGCAGGGAAGGAGGGAATTTAGCCTTGCAAGCCAAATGATTCAGTCTATTTTGAATCATCTGAGCAATGGGAAAAAAGTACTTTCTCTTACAGAACCTTCTTGCATGCCACCACCTTCCCCACACACCCACACTCCACCTGTTTGGGAGGCACTCACTGTCCTGCTGCTGCCACTGGAAGGACTAAAATTAGGTAGCATCCCTCTTCCTGGAGAGGACTTTTGGTGTACTGTCAGTGTACCCTTTTTGAATTATAGCCTTTTTGGTGTGCTGTTAATGTACCCTTTTTTAATTTCTTCTCCCACTCCCTAGGAGTTTCTCTATAAATTTGGAGCAATTTGTAGAGCAAAATTCCTATCTGCCTTAGTGGCCTGGCTGTGATCCTTAGGATGCAGGCATGCCAGAGGCTCTGCAGAGACTTGGCTGGAAAAAAGTGACTGCAGGTTTCTGGGCATCATGGGGGAATCCTGCAGCATTTCAGGTCAGTGCCACTCCTTATGAGTGCAGTAATTTGGATGCTTGGACGATGTATTTGGGTAGGTTTGCTTTTGGGGTTTTGGGTTGGGTTTTGGGTAGCGTTTTTTATGTAAAAAAAGATTATTTTGCCACAATAAGTAAATTAGAACAGAAAAAAATATTTTAAACAGTAGCCAGTGTCATTGAGAGGTTTATTACTTTCTGTCTTTTCTCTAGGGAAGGTCATGAGCTTTTTGGCTCAGGCTGCTCCTGAGCTAGGGCCTGTCTCTTTGTTCCCTTCATTTGGATGGCACTTGTAGCACCAAGGTCATCTTGAGATTTTAAGCTCTGCTACAATTCCAATACATAACTACTGGATGTATTTTTGCTGGTGTACTGCTCAACACTTAAGGATTTCTTCAAAGTGTAAATAACCTCTCAGAGAATCAGGGAGTTGTTTAGGTTGGAAAAGACCTCTGAAATCATGGAGTTCAACTGATAACCCAGCACCACTCTGTTCACCACTGAACCATGTCCATGAACACCATATCCATGTGCCTTTTGAGCATTTCTAGGCATGGTAATTACACCACTTCCCTGAGCAGCTTATTCCAATATCCGACTGCCTTTCAGTGAAAAAATCTTTATCCACCTGAACTTCCCCTGGACCAACTTTAGGCCATTTCTTCTTGTCCTGTCTCTTGTAATCTTGGGAGAAGAGGCTGATCGCCACCACACTCACTACAACGTCCCGAGGAGTTGTAGAGAGCAATAATGTTCTGAGCCTCCTTTTGTCCTTACTCTTCATGATAGGTACCAGAGAATCTCCTGTTAACTTGCTTGCCCTTTTCAATTCTTCAAGTAATAAAAAGATCAAGAGCTGAAGTGCAGAATTCCAACAAACTGACTTGGCCAGTTGGGGCTTACAGGCACACACTGGGATGGTGGTGGTGTTGGGACTGTCAGTCTGCTGGATGCTGAGGTTCCCTCCCACCTGATTTACTGAAGACTGTACTGAAAATCAAAACCATCATCAAAAACAACTATTGAGAACCTGGCAGTGCTTCCTTCTGGTACCAACTTCATGGAGAGGGAAGTCTGAGTGACTGCAGGTGTCTCTGGAGCTCTATTCCCCAGTGCTCTTAGTGCAATGTGGGCCCAACCTGTTCTGTGTGAGGAGATGCAATTGGGGTGGGCTGGGTCAGCAGAAAGATGAACCCTTGCAAAAAACATCTTGACTAAATATAACAGGTCCCCTATATAGAAACTAATGACTGTTTTCCTCAGGTTATAATGGGACAAGATGATAAACAATAGACCTTTTTTTTTTAAATGGGATCAGGCTTTGTTTCTCAAGGCATAAGGAGAAACAATTACGTGTCTCTATGTACCATGTAGATAGCAGCACAACAGATGCAGGAGGAAGCTTGCATCAAACTGCCAGAGGAGCTGCTGTTATAGCCAAAGTTTGATTCTGCGAGCTGCAGGAAGTAAAAAAAAAAAAAAAAAAAAAAAAAAAAAACACCCCAATTCTTTTACAGTCATTCACGTTTTGGGCATCTAATTCTGCAATTTAAAATCTAATAAGCTCTGATGGTACAGGTACTGCTTCAGTGACATTGTGCAGAAGCCTTGTGTGTTGTGTGTAGTCTCTCTTTGCTAGTGACCTGCTTAATAGTTCAAAATAGGACAGGTCTAAAAACTTCCTTGTAGGACTTCATTAGCAGACCTCACTCTAGGACATCCTGCTAGCTGTAAACTTTACAGCTGCTGATATGCCTCCCTCTTTTCTGGATGGGAAAAATATTTCTAGATTCTCTTCAGGGTATGTTCTTTCCTTATTCTTGAGCAGATGTGTTAGGTGTCCATGGTGAGGTGTACATAAAGTCAGTGCTGGTAAAAGGTAGAACAATGAGTGAGGAACAGATCTTTGCCTGATGCAGGTAACTAAATCTGCAGGACAGATAAGTCTTTTGCACACTTCTCTAAAGAGAAAGAATTTGTAACATGTAAGTATTAGAGAGATCTGCTTGTACATTTGCAGAGGGTGTGTGTGGACAGATCTCAAAGAGCCATTTGTTCTTGGAGTGCTGGTTGGGTGTGGAAAGTTCCCTGTTTTCATTGCCTTCTCCCTCTTCACACCACCATTATTTTGCCTGTGTTCTAATCCCACGCATCCATGATTGAATGAGGAAATGAGGTGCTCACTCCCAGCAGGCATATGAGGGTAGGATTATTCCTCCTACTTACTGTGTAGAAGACAAATGTGTTGCAGCTGAATCACTCTTTGTGGACACCATCAGGATCCCTGAAAAAGTATGGCTCTACTTTCTGCTGAGATATGGCAGCAGTGGAGAAAGTTGCACCATCCTTTTCTTACCTCTTAACTTTCGCTGTAGAAATTAGATCTGACTCTTTTTCCTCAGAGCAATTTTAGTTCCTTCAGAGCCTGTGCCATGGTTGCCTTACATGCAGAGGAGACACCCAGCTGCTTGCCTTCTGTTCTTGATACCATGTGAAGGGCTCTTGAAGGGGCCCTAAACATCATTGCAGGAGATGGATTGTGCAGAAGTTGGGATCTCTCCTGTCCCTCTGGAGCAGAGCAGCAATGAGGGCTTCTGCAGAGTTCACCATGCTGCAGGAGGTTGTAACTGTGGGGGAAAGCTGCCATGAAGCAATCCCCTTCTTGCAATGTCTCTTAGCTGTGCTTTGTGCCAAAAAAGAGCAAGCCAGGT
Source organism: Muscicapa striata striata (assembly GCA_030060385.1). Lineage (NCBI taxonomy): Eukaryota > Metazoa > Chordata > Aves > Passeriformes > Muscicapidae > Muscicapa > Muscicapa striata. Next base: position 1,484,354 of record JAREIS010000117.1, on the reverse strand, counting down.
CGTTCATTTAAAGACAAGATGCCCAGCCCCTCAGCACATACTTCATAGACAAAGTCGTAATCTGATACAGCAACATGATCTTCACTGATTCTTCATCACAGTTCTGGACCCTTCTTGCCTGGATGGTTATTCAAGTGCCTGTGCCCCTCCCACACTCTATTCCTTAAATTTTAGATTAGTGCTTTTTCTTCCTAGTGTGTCAGCTGCCAGTCTGCTCCTGTTTGAAGCAGTTGCTTGGACAGTGGCACCAGCTGAAATCCTGAGTGCATTTGTTATTTGCCCCAGAAGGCTTGACTTCCAGAAACACTCTTGCATAGGACTGGCAGGGCCTGGGAGAAAATGGGCATCATTATCAATGCTTGCATATGACATTTTTATTACTCTATTGTAGTGGTAAAAGCCCCATTTGGCTCTAAGGTTTGCTCATCAGACCATTTCACGTTATGTTTGCTTTTCTGTATGGACAAAACATCCCCATCACAAACAATATACTGCTACTTAATACCCAGATAATAAATAAAAATCAAATGCTTTCTCCAAAACTTAGTGTTTGGTTGATTATAATGTTTGCTATTGTCAGTAGTCTCATAAATCTGATCTCTTTAATGGGATCACTACATTTTTAGATGGGTCCCTAGACTATATCTGCTTCTAATCACACACAGCAACAGTTCAGAGCCTGATGCTGAGATCCAATTTTCCATAATATACTCAGACTTGCCCCCAGCTCAGGGTGAATGCATGGCTTTGAATAATAGATGAGACAAAAATGGTCTGGGATCTTTCTTTTTGGAATAAAATCAATCTGTTGGTTTCAGAATCTATGCTGGCTTCGTAAAACCACAGTGCTTTGTTAATTTTTCACACTTTATTTTTGGCTGTATGGATTCTTTCATGTGGAACAAGATTGACAGGGAGTGAAAAGATTAATGAGGGGAAGACAGAAAGTCACCTCTGTGAATGGAGCATCCAGAGCAGCAGGAATGTTGAATAGCTTTAGTCATGATAGCTGAAGCCTAGTGAATCAAGAATAGTACTACACAATCCCAAAACTGTTCTTCATCTAGAGCAGTTGAAACTTGCTAGTGGTCCAGTTAGAGAAAAAAATGAAGTAAAATTTATTAAAATAAACAGACGTATTTTTTTTCTTTCTTCTCCCTTCCCCTTCATCTTGTGATTTCACCTGTTCTTATTTTGTTCCTTGCTTGTTATTACTTCCCAGACAAGGGAGAATATTTCCCTGTGTGTTTTGTGTCCTGCTTGATGCCCTTGATGCCCTTCATAGCCAAGCAGTTCTCTTAGAATAGTTTTCAGTTTCAAAACAGTCATTGGAAGGAAGTTGCAGAAGCTGTTCTTTCCTTGCAGATCTTTCTCTGTTATCTTCTTTAATATTCCAGGAACCAGATTGTCCTGGTTGCTACAGTATTTTCTGGACACAACCTTTTCTGTTTCCTCTGAAATGTATGGATTTGTCTCTGTGTGTGGGTAAGGGCAGCAAATAGTACAACAATATGTCATTTATGAGTAGAAGTGTATGTGCTGGCACCAGTTTGTTCCTTGGAAGTCAGCTGACAGTTATTTAGACCTGTATAAACAAGGGGGTTTGGCTTCCAGTGTGTTTAAAGTGTGAAGAGCTGCAGCAACTGGAAACACTGCATCTTCTTACTTATAATCTTTTTTCTAAGATTATATTTATTATTTATTTAATAACACAATAAATGTAAGCACACTTACGAACTAAAGCTCCTATTCTTGTGCCTTTTAAAAAAAAATGTTGATTTCAAGGGTTGTAAGGCTCAAAACTGCTCCTGTTCACTGCTGTGGCATGTTATTGGTGTTTTAAACCATTGCTTGGTAAAGTTTTGAGGCGTGTGCACCTGTTTGTACCCTGAGCTTCTCTCTTCAGATGTTTTAAGGCAAAGGTATGAAAAGTAGGTTTATTGCCATGTCCCATTAGCATGTCACAGATGTATAGATAACAACCAGAAAAAGACATGAGAATCTGAAGAAACATATTTCCAGTTTTGGTCCTGGGTTTGGTATCCTTGTAGTGAATGAACAAACCAAAAAGCAAGAGTATCTCATAGAAAATAATTAAACCTCCTCCCACGTCTGAGTACTACAAGCAGCCCAAAGGGCATTGCCAGGTTCTTGCCCTCTAGTACTATATAGTTCATGTTTTAGAGGATTAAATCTGTCATAGTCCAAGTTTACCAGGAGGAGAAAACCTACAGGCTTTGCTTTATGAAAAAATGGCTTAGGACTTAGTATGTGATTGCTTAAAATACAAGGAAGTAGGGAGACCTTTCGTTCTTTCATTTTACCCTGTTACTCTATCTACTTGTTTGCTTGTAGGTGTGTGGAAGCCTTTTATATTTACTTCAGTGCTGAAAGAGTTGAAGAGCCCTATGTCAGCATCACAAAGAAGAGGCAGATTCCCAAGGATGGGTACTCAGAAGAAATTGAGAAGGAAGTGGGACAGGCTGAAGGCAAGCTGTGCACGCACAGGTCTGCGTTCAGCAGGGCCTCTGTGATCCAGGCGTTCCTCGGCTCAGCGCCCCAGCTCACGCTCCAGCTCTACATCTGTATCCTGCAGCAGGAGGTCACGGTTGCCAGAAGTAGGTAGAGCTGTTGTTATGACCTTTTTTGGTGTTTGGGTGGGAGAGCAGTCAGTTAGAGCTGCTCTGCACAAAAACCAAGCATTCTGTCATGAGTTTCATCTCCCTGATAACTTTTGGTGGTGATGTTGCTTTCAAGTTTATATCATCTTGTTTTAGACTATGATACCTTCTGTAGCACACTTGGATTGCTATAAAAGCACTGATTTGATAAAGTGACCATTATGGTATGAGAGGGAGGCAGCTGGAGGGACTGAGCTGTCTTCATGAAGAAGAAAACAAATTACCTCTGTTCCGTTTTGGTTTTTGAGTAAAAATTTTTGGAAAATTCCTTGGGGTACAATGCAGAGCATGTTTTGTCATGCTGCCTTAGGGAATGTGTACTTTCAGGAATGCAGTTTTAAATATGAACCGAGGCCATAAACTATCTTTACTTGTGACAAACTCTGATTCTGGAATCAAAAGGGAGGACTCAGTAAGCTGCTGTGGGACTGTGGTCATCTCTGGTCCCAAGCTGTTAAGCCTTCACCAAGCAGCGCTGCACAACATGAATTTACCAGGACACATCTCTCGTACTCTGGGACTCTGCATCTTGCATCCATGATATGCTTTTGGTTTTCTGGCTCACTGCTAAATGGAGAACCATCTCCAGCTGGTCATGGGACAAACAGCTTTTCAATGTAAGAAAGGACTTTGGCACCTCTGTGGACTTGATGGTGCATTTCCACTGAAACACTAAATAGCTCTTGTTGTGTCTCTAAGGCTCTGAGAGGATCTATAGCAGCTTCACAGCTAGGGAGGCTGAGGCTAAGGTGACAAGTCAATAACTGAAATAAAGTAAAATATTATATTGTAATACTCATAATAAAAATCATAATGATAATAATAGTAGTAGTAATGAAGGGGATATAGAGGGGTGAGAGGGGTGAGAGAGGTGAGAGAGGTAGAGGGAGAGAGAGGGAGAAGAATAAAGCCCAAGAAAGACAAGTGATGCACAAACCATCCCCTAGCACCAATCGGCCCCTCCCAGACAACTCCCCGCAGTTAATACACTGAGCATCATACCAGTGGTTTGGAATATCCCTCTGGATAGTTTGGATCATCTGTTCTGGCTGTGCTTCTTCACAGCTTCTTGTGTACTTCTTCACTGGCAGAGCATGGGAAACTGAAACGTCCTTGAACTTAAAGCACTACTGAGCAACAACTAAAACAGTGTGTTATCAACATTATTCTTGTACTGAATCCAAACTCAGCACCGTATCAGCTACTAGGAGAAAAATTAACTCTAACCTAGCCAAAACCAGAACATCATAGCAGTAGTTTCTTGGAAGACATTACTCCTTCCAGTTCCTGAGTTAGACATTACTCCTTCCAGTTCCTGAGGTCTTCGTAACTAGGGTAGGTGCTTCAAATAACCATGGCATTTGTGATGTGGGAGAGGGACAATGTGGTTGAATCCCTTGCTAAATGGTGCAACTAGCAAAATCTACAGTCACTTTGCTGTAGGTGGCATTTACTTGAGAAAGGTCACCTTTTTGTTGTCTTTTCATTACTTTTGACCTTACTGGTCATGATTTCCAAAGAGAACTCCTGTGTTCCAGATGCTCAGAGAATTGCATATTTAATAATCATTTGTAATGATCTATTTCTTCTAGCTTTTTCAGTCACTGCTGAGATAAGTTGTAATCACAAACTGGTAAGTGACATTCCTTGGGTGAAATGGCCAGAGATAAGCTGGCTCACCACAGAGTTTGGTGAACCCACTTGCAAATACAGCAGTTATTTCATGCTTCCCAGGAGCATCTCCATACAACTGTATTTTGAAAACACTGAAAAAAAAAAAAAAAGTGCTAGGAAGCTAGGAACTGTGTCAATGTCTGTTAGAGCTCATTCATCAGAAAAACAAGAGTCCTAACCATATTCTTGTTATGTGTATCTTAGCTGCTGATATACTGAAACTTTCTGCAATCTCTTTATCCCACCAGCCCAGTTCTTAATTCCACACTTCAGATGTCTTCAGCTTCCCTGTTCTTTGACACCAGTCCTCCAAATTTCAGGCTCTCTTCTATTTACATCTGTTATAATTATCACATTCTTGTATTTTGATTTCCACATATTTTGTCTTGGCTCCTCATCAGTCTGTTATTTTTCTGGATTCCTACATACCCTGTCATTCTGTGTGAATTCTGCTTGTTCAGGGGTAATGAGGTCAGTATCACCTGAGAACCTGAAGCTGTTTACTATCATGCTGGGAGCATGACTTGTCCCTTTCAAATCTGTTTGAAACTCCTTATTGCCTCCAGTGTTGGCTTGAACACTTCTGTTGGCTTGAACACTTCTGAAAAGAGCATGCATCCTTGTCTAGCCCTTTGTCAGCCAGAGCCATGCTGCATATTTCTTGTGTGTTTCGTGGCATTCATTAATTTCTCTGAATGTTTTCTTTCGGATTATTGCCAGTGTCAGGCCTTCTTCAAAAAGGCCTGTAATTTCACAGTCTGTCAAGAATGTAAGATCAAGACAACCAAAAGCAGGACCAACTCTTGAGGTTTGAGATGAGCGACATAAAGCTTTGGTGACTGTTTATCATGAAAAGTGTAAAAATGTTGGATGTAATACAACATTGGAAACCCACATGTATTAGCCTGATTTGAGTCCTAGCTCTGTTTTGTATACTTATAACTATAGTGTCTATAATAGATTTCAGTGGTATTTGTGAGGTAGCTCATGTAGAGCAGAATTTGCTGTAGTTTCTGAAGTGGGAAGGACTAGGTCTTGAAAGAACTTCAGATGTAAGAACAAAACACAACAAAGTAGATCAGTGCCTCCCTGGATGCCTCTGTGAGTGTCCACCTCTGATTTATAAGAAAAAGACAGCCTTTTGGGAGGAGGAAGGAAGAAGAGAAATGCCACCTTTATAAGGACTGTTAGAGGTTTTGGAACTGTTCCAGGGGAAGATCCTTTGCCTTTTAAATTTACATCTATTTGCCTGCTTCGGATGAGTAAAAGCAACAGTGTCATCCTCTCAGATTTCCCTTTGTGGTTGCTTCAAACCATCTTTCTCACAGAGTTAAAAACTGTGTTTGAACTGAAGGTTTGGTGATAATAATGAGCTTTTAGGAAAAGAGTAGGACTGGACTAGTGTATTAAACCAGGGTCAGCATGACCTATTTTCTATCAATGGACAAATGCCTCTTTTGAAGGTTTCAGTTTGTAAGATAGGTTTGAGATTAATATAGGTTTCCTAAAGTGATATTGGGGAATAAGATCAATGTTTCAGCTTGTCAAAGCAGAAAGCAAGCATAGTTCCAGCACAGCAGCACTCAGTCCCTGGTGGGTATGTCTTTATGTTCCTTTACCTCTGAGAATATTCTTTTGCTTCATTAGCTGCTGGAATTTATGTTCTTTCACAGCTCAAAACTACAGGAAAGATTTTGTAAAAAGCCATAGGGCATCAAGCAATATTCTTGACTGAACACACCTGCTCTTCTGCTTTCAGCTGATGTTTTTCTGAGACATAACATTTAAAAATGCCCAGCTCTGTGTGCCTTTTTGCATACAGGTTTATTGTCACAGGCTTATTTTGAGTCATTATTGGAGACATTATTCAGTGCTGTAAGAAAGATGTTTAAAAACTACTGACTACCTACTAAAAATTTTGTCATAAACATTTTCAGAAAATATATGCACCACCAAACTGTCATATACAAAATTGCCATAAAAAATGGTAAACACTTTTTGCCTTACTGATTGCCTGAGTAAAAATTACATATAAAGACTTAATTATTTTCCAAATTAATTCAGAGGATTTTGTGATCCTAATAGAAAAGCGATTAGCTGGAATGATAGAGAAAAATATCTTAGAAAGTTGTTAGAGATCTTAAAATACACTTGTTTCTTCCAAAGGATTGCTTAGAAGTTAGTGACTTATAATTAGGGAGAAAACCCAAACCCTGATAATTTTGGCCATATAGTTATAGCAAAACAGGGAACCCAGTTTATTTATAGGATATTGGCATACAAACTTATTGAAGGCTGCAGAAAACACTGGTTGCTAGGCAATGCTAATGTAATTGACATAATTAAGGATTCCCAACTCTGATTATTTTATCTGATGCAATATCAGCTATTCAGCCTGTTGGTAAAAATCACAAATAAATATTTATATAATTGTATATGCAAATACTAAAAAACTGTGGGCAGTTAGCACTTCGTTTATTCTCTTGTATTCATGTACATTTGTACCTTCTTAATATGGCAAACAGGATGCCCTCCTGCAGTGCCAAGTAACATCTGGTCTCTGCTTTCACTTTTCTGCAGAATTTAAATGTGAAACCTTCCTTCCAGAGATTCTGGGTAGGTGGGAGGTACTGAAAATTTATCTGAATTTAAAGGCATTTTTAATAGTTTTTTAAAATGCATGATACAGATGGGTGTATAAAGAAAATTGATGTATAGGAAAACAGTGCAGGCAGATGAGTAAATGTCTTTACACAGTCAGAGACAATGTGGACAGTGTTGGGTTTAAATTCCTTCAGCTTTCAGTTTTGAGCTGTATCACATATCTTTTTTGTGATTTGCTTCGACACAGAACTTTTACAAGCACCAAGTTATCTGCATGTCTAAGTTACTCCAAAGTTTCAGCTTCTATTTTGCAATTTTTCATGTGCATGGGAAGGGAGTTGCTCCCCTGTGCCTTGTGGAGTACTGTAGGAGTTTGGGAGCAAGTTGGATACTCTTAGGACGGAACTGTGAAATTACTAAGGACAGCCTGTGTATGAGCAGCCCTTGACAGGAGGAGGAGAGAGAGACACTTATGACTTTTAAGTGCCTTCTTTTTCTTGCTAGCTACTTGAATAAGTATCAAATGGGGACCAAAAGAGGAGGTAGGATTAGAGTAATGTGCTGAGTTTGACTGGGATAGGGTTGATTATCCTCACAGAAGTACAGGCTGGGAATGTCTGTCCTGTCTTCCTGCTGGGAATCCCCAGGAATGCAGTGACAATGACTGCACCTGCACTCCCCTGTCTGCTGCTAAGCTGAAGATCCTGATTTGTCTTTTCTCTTTGTAGGTATTTTTATGGTGCTCTCTCTCCTGTCGATTGTTTATGGCGCCTTACGCTGCAACATCCTGGCTATTAAGATAAAGTACGATGATTACGATGTCCATGTGAAACCTGCTGCCTACCTCTGCATATTCCTGTGGAGGAGCTTTGAGATCGCCACCCGGGTCGCGGTGTTGGTGCTGTTCGGTTCTGTCCTTCGAGTCTGGGTTTTCGTCGTCGTGCTACTGAATTTCTTGTGTTTCTTCTTCTACCCATGGATTCACTTCTGGCTTAGCGGGTCACCATTTCCTGAGAACATAGAGAAGGAAGTGAGCAGGCTGGGCACTACCATCGTCCTGTGCCTCCTCACCCTGCTGTACGCTGGCATTAACATGTTCTGCTGGTCGGCAGCTCAGGTGGAGCTCAGTGACCCTGACCTGATCAGCAAATCGCAGAACTGGTACCAGATGACCGTGTACTACATTGTGCGGCTGATGGAGAATGCCTTCCTCCTGCTGATGTGGTACATTTACAGAACAGACTTCTACCTGTATGTCTGTGCCCCTATGTTGTTCCTGCAGCTCCTGATAGGTTACTGCATGGGCATCTTCTTCATGTTGGTGTTCTACCAGTTCTGTCACCCGTGCAAAAAGCTTTTCTCCTCCAGCATAACCGAAGCTTTGCTGTCTTGTTTCAACATCCTCTACTTTATTTGCCAGCACCACAAATCTACTCTACTGAAAAGCAAGGTGGCGATGAAATCTCCTGAAAATACTGATGAAGCACGGGGCAGTAGCAAGACAATAGATCCTCAAAACAGGAGTGTTCATCAAAGTGCTTCTTCCAATGCCTAGTACAACTGGAAGCAAGTAGGTGCCTTTGGGAGGTGGCAGATCACGTGCTGGGAACATTGTATATCTTAGACATTGTGTCTTGTGGGTAGATTTCTTTTTTGAAGGTATAGCACTGCATGATGGCTGACACGCCTGTTTTTGTGGAGAACAGTGTGTGAGTATTTGTGTCTGTGTGTTTGTGTACGGAGAGCAATCGTTGTTTGTAGATTTCTATTTCAGAGCATTTTTGCACATAGGTTTATTGTCACATGCTTATTTTAAGTCATTATGGAAGACATCAATTAGAAACTGATGCTCGTCTTACTCAGGAAGTCTGAGCATGGAAGGCAATGAATTTTATTTGAGATAGGATGGCCCATGGCATGCCACCCTAGCACGGAAACAGAGCTTAGACCTGGACTACGCATGGACTGTAGGTGTGGTCTGCTTTGATCAAATTGTAGACTATTTACACTCTAATCAGTGTAATAAGATAATACTTCTCTCAGAGGCAGAAGAATTGGACTTGCACAATGCACTGTAGTCTGGGTTGCCATGAAACAGCCAATTAGCCAGCACTGACATGGAAATGTGACTGTTACTGAGGATGGACAGAGGGGTTATTGGCTTTGCACTGTTTCACCCTTCATGTTTACTCCTTTTTAGTAAGGGAATTAAATTTAACACATTAATTGTGATGTTCTGGAATACCTCATTTTTCTTTCATTATCATTTCTTTAACACTTTGTGATGTTCTGGTGTCAGGGTGGTGTTCACTTTATGTAAATATCTAGAGGCTGGGCAGACAGTGTGTGTCAGTCATGTTGGTGCTCTCCAATGCACATCTCCAGGGAGTGACTCACCCCACCTCAAAATGTAGGTGATGTGAATCACTGTGGAGACCTGTTACTCAGTGTTAACCAGATGCCTTCACAATTAGTTCTGACTATCCATCTTCCTTTCAGATGGCTGAAGTCAGAGAGATGAGCACTACCCTGATTGTCAGGGGTTTGGTAGTGCATCAAGTAGGCAGCTCATTGACTTTTTGTACTGGCATAGAAGATGCTGGTTCCTTCTTTTTGAGCTGTGATTTATTATGATTAGTTTCACATCATTAATTCAAAACTCTCTGACTTCTTTACCTCAGGAGTATCACAACCCTGAAGTCTGAAAGAGAAAATGGAAGTCATTGACTTTTTGTTCTCAGCAATACATCACCACAAATAAAAGTGTTTCAGTATTTTGCAAGTTTCTGAGAAAGCTTTAGCAGATGAACAGCCAAGAATTTAGTGAAATTACACAAACCCATATGTATTTTCACAAATTAAGTGAAAGCTTTTTGCACTTTGTTTGATTAGCACCTTCCTTACATTTCTTTTGTGTGTTACACATTATGGCTGCTCATGGAAACAAATAATTGATGACCCAAAGCATCTCCAGTGTCCAAAGCTTAGCTTCCATTCTGTCATCATGCAGGATGTGAAGCTCATAATAGGGATGACATCATGATAATTGTTTTAGAAGTGTCTAAAACTCAGGTCTGGGGTCATCTGCAGTGCTGCAAAGACATAACCTGCTTTTATTTTTTAATTTACTACAATGTAAATTAATGTCTTTATATTTCAATTTTATTATGGAGTTATGTTTTCATTTTATTTAATATGTGTCTGTGTATGGTATATGTATGTAGATGTCATTAAATTATTGGTGGGTGGTAATGGGATTTTTGTCCTGATTTTGCCAGGGGAATGTACCGCATATCTAGGGAAAACACCAAACACCTCCATTCTAATTTCACTGAGGAAAATAGAATAGTGAAGTGATTCCTTGAAGACACGACTGCATTTCTCTGTACCTTTGTATGTAAAAGTTCAGTATAGTATTTCTCTGTGCTTTTCTAGGTGTAGAAGACTTGCTTTATCTTTTTCAGTAGTGAGTTAAAGAAGGAGGGGAGAATGTAACCCTTTCTTCCAAACCTGTAGAGTTCAGTCCACATGCTCAAATTTTCTGATGTTATTAGCCAAAACTGAGTATCTGTCTTTATAGCTGGACACTCATTAATATCAATAATCAGGGAATTACAGTGGCTGCCTATGTAGAGATGTACCTAGGTTTGAAATGTTAGTCTTTGGGGAAAATTTTAAAAGTAACTTCTTATGTAGAAGTAGTTAATATCTAAAGTGAGAGCTTAAAGCAGAGTTTGTACACTGTAAGTGGTGGTGCAGTTGTGATTGTGCCATTTGGAAACAGTGGAAGCTTCACGAACCTCAGCCAGGTTGGTGCTGCAGTGAAACATTGGTGCTGCAGTGAAGTAAAAATGTAGGAGAGTTACAGAGCCAGAAGCCCAAGATGAATACACAGTGAGTACCATTAAACCTCACAGATTACTGTATATGCATATTTAGAGTGTGTGCCATATTACTGCTTATTTTTATACCAGTCTCCTGAAGTGCATGCATGGGGAGCTGAATATTTAAATCACTGTAATGAGAGGGGGAGGAAAAAAGTAATTTATATGGGTTCTATTACTGTCCTGTGGTTTTGCCTTAGTTGTGCAGAATAACCAATTACAGTTCAAGCCCTCCACCAGCAGAGGGGCTGTTGCCTGTGCAGTGCCTGGTGTCACCAAGGCCCGGGTGGAGCCCAGCCTGCAGCGTGGCTGCTCTGAGGAGTTTATCCAGATGTGCTGCCACTGCTGGTAGAAAGGTGGGAGAGAGTCATAGACACAACGATAATCCCATTAGACCAGGGTTTTAAGGGGGCAGTTGATTTTTCTGAAGTTTGCTGTGAAGCTGGGAGAGTCAGTTTTTCTCCAGATAATGACAGTCTAGAGGGAGTTACCAGTATACCCAGTGGCTGCATGGAGAGGACAGTATGAGTACAAAGTCTGTCTGTGTATGAATGAGTGATCTCTTGCTGCAAGTTCTCTGTGCTTTTACTCTTCTCTATGAATGTTTGAGGGTCTGTGTGTTCCATGGAAGGGTTTAGGGCTACTGCTGAAAACTGTACTCTTTTGAGTAGTCTTGAGTCACACAAAGGATGGCTCAGAAAGGGTTATTTGTGAGTATAAGAGTATGCAAGATCTGACATATGGGTTTTCTTTTATACTTGTAAAACAACACAAATTAAATAATTGAAACTGTCTCTCAAGTTGTGTTGGTATCAGTTCTTAGTGTGCTGCTTCCAAGAAATCTGAAGTAAAGGTAACAAAGCATGCTGTCATTTGTCACCACACAGCAGCAGGAATGTTTTCAAGAAGACCTGACAGAAGAATTAATTGGTGATTGATTTAAGAGCTCTTTACCCCCACACTTCCATTGCCTTTTAGCAGAACATTGTAAGAGGGGGGCAGTTTAAGAGACCAGTGTTGTATGGAACAAGATTAGTATAAGTTATTCATTGTCAGTGTGAGAATATTTACTGGTTTACCTGTAAAACTGGGAGGAAATCATTACCTTATAAAGAATATTTTAACTTATTTTCTGCACACTTGTTTCACACTCATCTGGATTTACCATATACTTATATCTGACCCTGAGAGTATTTGGCAAAATCAGTGCTGAGGACTTTTGTGAAGGGATAGAAATGCACAAAAACTTTGCAACAAGTGTGTTTCTAAATTTAAATAGATAGAATAGACACATGTTTTTTAAATATGGGTATAAATGGATACATTGCAGCAAGTTGTAATGTGTGTACATGACTTACATGAGTATTGAGAAAAGATTTAGAAGTCCTGGTGGTGATTGACACTGAGTTTGAACTCAGATGTTTGCAAGCCAGACATCATAGTACTTATAATCTTGTATTTTAAAATTAAGTTGTGGTGAGTGCCTCAACTCTCTTGGGAATCATCACAGAAACATGAACATACAGTAATATGGCAGAGATAGTAAATTTTATTTACCAGAGACAAAAGACTTGAAAAGTAAAGTGTATTAAAGATTATGTGGTTTCCTACCTACCAAGAAAAAAAGGTACAATAAAACTGTTAGGTCTTGGGGTCACCCCAAAACTGGAGTAAGAATGAAAGGTAAGTATTTCAACATGGCAATATGAAAGCTTACTGAATCTCTGCCCTAAATGGACAACTTCATATCCTGGAAAAGGACGGACAGTTTTTCCTCTCTCTCTCTCTCTCTCTCTCTCTCTCTCTCTCTGTTTTTGTTTTTTTTTTTTTTAATTGTGTGCAGTTACAAGGAAAACATTTTGCCGCTGAAATAAAGTTTAATGGAAATTATGCATGTCTGTATTCGAGTATGAAAATTTTGCCTTTCAGGTGGGAAATTCAGAGGTGAATGCATCTGTGAGTAAAGGCTTCTAATCACAGACTAGAATTAATGAGAAAACACACCTAAGCAGAGGATGGATGCTAATTTGTTGGATGTTGCTTGCTGAGCTCCTTCTGAAATAACATCACAGTTGTAACTTTTGGACCCTAAAGGCAAGACCTAATTGATTTAATGAAGTAGAAACAGCCTGTCTTAAATAGGGTATGTGCCTTCGTGTTTGTAATTGCTGAAATTCCTATTTTGACAGAGCACACAAAGTGACAGCAGATAGATGTTACATATTTTAACTTCTGAAATGTCTCTCATCAGCTACTTGTTTCATCTGATTAATGTGCCCTGTCAGTTCAGAGCTTTAATCAGCCACAGACACTTTCTGGAAAATGATGGGGAGCAGATTTAGATGGAGGGCGATGCCAGAGGTAGTCAAGGTGCAGATTAATTCACATCTGCCTTCTAGAGTGGGAAGTAAATGTCAAAACCAATAGCACAGCACCTTACAGATGAGGTGCCAGCACTGCATTTTGTTGTATTTATGCATGGAGTTGCAGTTCTTGTAAATGGAGTAGTGTGCTGGACTCGACAGAAAACAGAAGAGAGGTGCTTGTGATTGCTTCAGTTCTGCATCCCTGGCCCTCACAGCACCAGTTACATTCTTCAGAATGTGTGTCCTGGCTACTCCTCCTCCCTCTCTGCTGCTCCATGGGGGTCATTTTAAATAGAAATTGGGAAACAAGGCACCATGAAATGCTCAGCCAGATTTTTCAGTAGGGCTGCTCTTTTGGAGCCAAAGATTCCTGGCAATGAAAAGGGCTGAACTCATGGAATGCATCAATACTTCATTGCCATTTTAAATATTTTAATAATAGTGGGCATTGGAGTAACTCAAAAGCATCCAGGTGTCATATTAAAAAAAAAAATCAGTGGATAAAGGGAATTTTGTAAAAGAAGTAGCTTCTTTGGAGCTTTGGAGCTACAGGGAAAGTAAGAGAGCCCTACAAAAGTACAATAATTAGGGGTTTAAACTTTTTTTGTCATGGTCTTTTATTTATTGTGGTCTTCCCTGCCCTTCTTATTTTTTTTAAGCAACAAGAAGAAAAAATACCAAGGAGGAGAAAGATAAATATTTAATGGGAAAAAAAAAAAGTCACTGCAAACTTATAGAAATGTGTGTAGCAACTCACAAACATGTTGCATTTAGGGTAAGCCTAGATTTCTCCACTGATGCTCTTGGAGAGGCTTAGTGAAAACCCCAGAAAGGAATCCAGGTACAGTGAAGCAGAAACTGGGAAGGTTGTCCTGATCTAAGACACAGCATCATGTTTAAAAAAATCATTATGTATCTTTTTTTTTGACTATTTTAATACCAGCAGTCTTAATTATATGTATAATATATGTATAATATATGTATTTGTACATATAAATATAGAAATACTTAACTATGTGTATATTTTATGTATGATATGTACTGAAGTACACACATTAGTCTGATTCTGCATCTGAGCACAAATAGGCAATTTCAATGCTAATGGTCAGAACAGAAATGTTACCATTGACATTTTATGTGCAGTTTGCTTACACAATTCCACCTTTCTTATGCATGGGAAGAAAAACAATGAACCATGCAATATGTCAGGTAGTTTTCTAAACCACATGGTAGCTGGATGGTTCCTGCTTTGATCTTTTTTTCTTCATCAGCTGATAAGATGTGATGTGCTGAAAGAAACCCTGTCTGTTCGGTACAGAAAGATAAAAGATTGATTGGAGAAACCTGGGACACTGCCTGTGCTAAGCCGTGTTCATGGTGATTTGGCTGTGTGGATCAGAAATGAACCAACCTTCCTCAGATTCAGAGGAAAGGGAAAGTGAAAACTTTGCAGGAGACAGGTTATCATGTAGGAACAGGCAAGGAATGTAATAAGTGAAAAATTGCTTCTGCCTAGCTGTGAAGTATTGCCTCAGCAAGGATGTTGGTGTTGTGCCATGAGGATTGATGGTAAGGCAAATTCAGGGAAGGCTGCAGAGTGCTGTAGCATTAACTCATCAGACAACTCAAATGCCAGTGACAGCTGACTCTTCACCATAATTTACCATTGGCCCAAAATGCAATGGAAGCCCCCAAGGGCACCAAGCAGGAATCCATTAGCCATCAACTACCAATCACTTGCCCTATAGTGTCCTTTAGCAGTCAAGGGCTGATGTGTTTAAGCTGCTATCTTAACAACCCACACATCACTGTTCTTCCCAGAAGAGCAAAACATCAAGTGAGCAATTATCTCTTTGAGCAAAAAGGAAAAAAAATCACTGGGGAAAGGGAAGTTTGACTAGAGGGAGATCTAAAATTAAAAACAACAAATTGTTTATAGTCTTAAGTGTATCGTTCATTCAAAAAAGTTCTAGTGTAGTAGAAAACTAAATGCAATTTTAGCATGTGTAGGAGTGTCTTTGTAAGGGGAGAAAAAATACTGACATAAGATTGGAGTATGATTAGGCAGACTCTCCCTGCCAGGTAGCAAAAGTCTCAGTGAGATGACATTGTGTCCCTTAATGCAAAGGAAAGTGTCATAACTGTAATTAGCAGTTAACAACTCTGGTTTTGATTGAGGTTTACACAGCTCCTCGAGCTCTGCCAGAAAACTGTGTGACAGGATCTCTAAATCCAACTGAGGAAGAAATGAGGTACGTCCAGCCTATTATTGCTCCCATGAAAGCCTGAGGAGTGACAATAGCAGAATATGATTAAACCATCAAAACTTAAGAAGTCATAAATACAAGAAAGCAAATGAATAAATAATATTATGAAAATTTTAGTCCCTTATCTAACCCACTCATTGAAATTTTGTTTTTCATAGTGATTTCTCTGGAAATGCTAAAAATGGGTGCCAAGAGGAAGGGGGTTGTGCATATGAATAAACTGCTGTAAACAGTCTTGCAAAGGAGGCTTTAATAACTACTCATCCAGTGGTAATTTAACCTGCAAGAAATTAATCACACTTCAAAGCCCAAATTATGTGACACTTGTGTCTTCACTGAGTTTCCCAAAGAGATGGATGGATGCTTCCAAACTTCTCTTGAGTGTAACTTAAACCAGACAGGGGTTTGTGAGATAGTCTCGGGCAAGTGTCCAAGTTACCAGGGAAAATACAGAAGTAAAAAAGCTTTATCAAGACAAATAAGTGAAAGGAAACACATAAATCCAGCAAATGTGTGGCTGGAGCAATGTAATTCTATAATAGGAGGCAATTTAGATATGATTTAGCAGCATATAGGCTTCATGCTGAATCTTGGCACAGGGATGAACTCTCTTTTAGTAATCTAGCTGAAGGATAATTTTAAAGCAAAAGCCTCTTCCTTGGTGCCATAATTTATTGTATTATGTTGCCTTGGTTAGACAGATCCATTAAACATGACATCATTCCTCAGTGTTTTCTCTATTGATATTACTGAAAATGAACATAAACCAAGGCTGTGACTGTCAGGTGCCTGTCTGGTTGTGGGCAGTCATCTGCTGGCAGAGCTGGGTCACCCCCACGCCTCCACACTGAGGACTGGGAGGGAGCAAAAGAATTATCACAGCCCTCCTTTGTATTTCACAGGACAGCTGCAGCATTGTAAAGACCGGTAATGTTACTCGGTATTGCAGTGAGGGACTGAGGTGTTCACACCTGGGGGCTGTTCCTGGGTGTAAAGGGGGATTCTGGAACACTTCTGTGGATGTAGGGTTATACTGATACCATGGGCATGAGCTACCACAGCACAGCTCTAGCAGGCTGGGAGGCACCTCCTTTATTTCTGGCTGTTGAATGGGGATGCAAACCTGTGTCAAGAGTAATACAGCCTCAGCAGATCCTATTAGAAAGAACAGAACTGAGCTAATGATCTCTGGAAGTCCTTTCCCAGACTGTGATCAGGAGCTGCTAATTGGAAGTGGGATTTGACAGCCCAGAGCTGAAAGAGAGAGGGGAAAGCAGGAAAGTGTTTTGAACAGGGATGCAGCAGGAAAGCAGACACGAGGGCAGGTGCACATGGAGGGAAGGTCCGGAGCGGACCCAGCAGGATCGCAGCTCCCTCCCCGGGAGCGCTGTCGGACCGGGCAGGATCGCAGCTCCCTCCCCGGGAGCGCTGTCGGACCGGGCAGGATCGCAGCTCCCTCCCCGGGAGCGCTGTCGGACCGGGCAGGATCGCAGCTCCCTCCCCGGGAGCGCTGCGGGGCCGGCGCTGCCGGCGGGCGGCACCGAGACAGGGGCTGTGAGCCACCGGCCGGGCGGGACGGCACGGGAGAGACTGGAGAGACTGCCGTCCCTCTTCTCACTCCTTCGAGATGTCTCCTTGAGCAGGAAACCGCTGGTGGAGTCCCTCTCTCCAGGCAGACTGAAGTTACCCTGGGCTACCAGCAGCACGTGTAAGAGAAAGGGATCCGCAGCCCCGGGAAGAGAAGTCTCGCAAATAGATGGTTGTGTTCCAGAGCCACATTAGCTGATGGTAAAGCTGCTACCCTGCCCAAAGTATGCCATCTGGGCTCCCTCTGCCTCAGTCCTATGCAAAGGCAGATTAATTTTATCTCTGCCTTTATACATGGGAGGTTATGCTGTCCCAGCTTTAGTGCAGCTCTTCCTGGAAACTATTGACTCCTTAATGAAATGGAATTTCTGTCTGTACTTAGGACCTGTTGCTGGTAGTGTCTTTTCCTCCCAATAACACAGCAGTGTGCAGCCATTCTGGCCTGTTTTGTGATGCTACTGCTGCTTAACTTCAAGCCAAGTCTGGTGTGGCAAACAGCATCTGGATCAGACATGCATATTTTTTTAATACAGAATATGGATCTCTCATGATGACTGCAAAAGACAGTGAGAGGCAGTACTGCAGCAGGGAATTTCATTGGGAGTTATAGTGTAAAGCAAGGACCTAGAAGGATCTGCCAGTCCTAACTGGAGTCTCATCAACATGTTTTTCCCTGGCTTGTATCTATCCCATTTTCTGCTTTCTCAGCTTGGAATTATTTATTTTGTAAATGAAAAGAAAAGAGCAGAAGTTTCAGACATGTCATGTCATTCCCTGGAGTGAAGGCAAGTGCACAGAGTGAGTGCCGCAGGCTGTGTGTGAAGAGTGTTTTCAGGGAAGACAGCTTGACAAATCCCTTGTTTGCTTCTTCCTCTTTGGTGTAGAATAAAGAGAAGGTTGGTAAACAGTGATTGAACAGCCTTCAAAATAAAGACTTCAGGCTACAAAATAAAAAGAGGTTAATCAAGGTCTCTACTTGGCTTTTCCCGTCCTGCATGAGGAGGAGGAGCTAGATCTCTCACTCTGTTCTTCACATCACTCTCTCTTTCGGGGTTTTTACTTACAGAATTTTTTCATTGTCCCTTTTTGGGATATGTGTGAAACCCCTAGGCCTATTGCAAACACCTGGCTTTAAATCTGTGCAGCAGTACACAGACCATTATTGTGCAGAGCAGGAGAGGAGTAAAATTAATTCCTAAGCAGTGAGGTAAAATTACTGCAAGGAAAGGAAGAACCTTGAGATATGGATACTTTTGCAATACTGTCATGCTGCAAAAGGATGAGTGTTCACTGAATTTTTCAGCACAAAGAAGGATGAAAAATGCTCTGTTTAATCAAGCAGCTTGAAACAAATTTTATACATGGTGGGATAGTGTGTAATTTTTTCCATACTTCACTTTTTCACTCCTACATAATTAATACACAGCTGACAACATTGTTTTTCTTGTACAGGATGCATTTTCCAAATTAGTACAAAGTATAAAACATTCAGGTTTTTGTAACAGCAAAAATGTTTCATTCATTTAGAAGATGAAACAATCAGAATTTAATCCGGGTGATGCGTGGGTGGTTTTGGTATCATTTTCTACTCAAATATGTCGCTTGCAGCAACGGGCAAAGTTTGCAGTGCTTGTCATGTCACTTTCAGAGTTAACAGAAAACTCACAAGCATCAGGGAGCACCAGAACTCACTGGCTGTGGAAGGGCCCAGCACCTCTGCCCTTCCTTTTGAGGTCAGGCAGTGAGATCAGCTACTGCATTTGATAATTGCTGGGCTGAGGGCAGCTGAAATATACTCTGTTTCACGGTTTGTCTTCAGGCTGCCACAAGGATCTCAGACTTTGCAACTGTTGTGACTGATCCAAGGTCAGCCCCTTCTGGGTCTGTAGCCTGCCAGAAACCTCCTGAGCCCATAAATCCATGTTCCAGGGGCTATGGAGCCTGAGCAGCTTCCAGGCAAGGTAAAGCAGCTGAAGCTCAGAGCATCCTGGATACCTGCTCTGGCTCACCCCAGAGAAGGCACAGGTAACTTACCCTGAGCTAGGAGGAAGAAAAGGCAGTGAGAACAGTGCCATTCCTGGTCAGGGGGAGAAGGCTTGTCCTCACTGCAACAATGGATATCCACAAATCAGAACTGCCCCCCCCTTTCCTTCCCTAGCCACTTCAACTGTTTAACTTCCAGAGGCCACCTCTGTGAATAAAAATATGGGCACCAGACCCTCTGATGATATCCAGCATCCCTGGAAGTGTTGCCCCATCCCTGAAAGCATTCAAGGTCAGGTTGATTGTCCCTGAGCAATCTGAGTTAGTGAGTGTCCTCCCTTCCCATGGCAGGGAGTTGGAAGTAGATGATCTTTAAAGTTCATTCCAATCCAACCATTCTATCATCCTGTAATTCTGTGATTCATTTGGGATGGCCATCAAAGGGGATTCTGTGAAACTCAAAACCATGAAAAAAGAGTCTACCCAGTGGCATATGTCCTCAGTTTTGACCAGATCAGAGAAGAATTTTGGAAGGAATTTTGCAAGGCTTGAATGTACCAGACAAAGAGGAATGTTAGATTACACTTTGAAGTTTCCGTGGACATTGAATTACTGGAAAAGAAATAGTACTAGTGATTATTTGTCAACAAAGAGCAGCATGAACTGCATCTCAGTCCTGAGTGATTAAAAAGAAGCAGGTCTGGGCAGAGGTAACTTCTGTGCTTTCTACATTTCACTTCAGCATTAAAAGTTATATAAAGGGCAAATACATTTTTTTAGCAGAAAACCTGATCAGTTCTATAATTTATTCTGTCCTTTGTATCACGATGAAGAAGTCTATTTCAACAGTTTATATGTATTTGAGTTATGAAACATTATGTGTAAAGATGGTAGAAACTTACTTGAAGCAGAACTGGGGTCATGATTAAATGGTTAACTAATTTCCCAAATGAATGAGAAAGGAAACAGGGTGCTGCAACCTTTTGCTCTCACTTCCTCATTAGAGCAGATGTAGAGGCTGTCCCAGAGAGAGCAGGGCTGTTGTGCACACACATCTCAGGCAACCATGGGCAACTGGGTGGAGAATGAAGGACTGTCCATCTTCGTCGTTGTAAGTACAATTTTTGTTGTGATTTGGTCCAGTGAAAAGTTCTACAGGAAGCTGTGCTGAGCAGTTCTCACTGTGCCAGTGAAAGATGCACCTGATTATGCTGAAACTGGAGCAACAAATACAGGGAAATGCTTCAAGGGAGTAATTTTTAAGGAGGTCTCTGGTATTCCAGTTGCTGTAGCCTTCATTGTTAACTGAGAAATTATCATTTATTAACTTTGCTTTGTTAGAAATACTTTAGTGAAGCAAAACAAACAACTTTAAAAGTCACTTCTCTTTGTGCACTTCAACAGAGAAAGAAATTAACACAATCACCCTTTCTTGCACTTTCACGAAGAGAGTGAGTGTAACTGAAAGAACAGCGTCTTGGTGGTATAAAATATTTATTAATGTCAGATTTGAGAATTTAGAGCAGAGATTAATGAATTCTTCATTGAGACAACTAGTATTTGAATTGAATTTGCTTGCAGTTTGCATAGATGGGCTGTGAAAGTAGGTTAAATTAATTCTGAGCAAGATTTAGAAGTATGGAAAATCCCAGTTGCATTTATAAGTGCTAAAGAGTAAGCAGGGCTGTGCTCCTTGGAGAAAACAAAGTCTATATTCTAGTGACTTCTTTTTTTTTTACTTCACAGTGTGATACAAGGGCTATAGGTATGCCTCTATACATATATTATGTACATATACATAAATGTATTAGAAACATATACGTAACCAAAGTGTAAGAGGAGTTCAGGCATTGTGGCTACCTGTTGTTAGTAGATGTAAATACTGAGAGGAAGAAAAAGAGGGCATAGAATTTGCATACTTGTGGTGACTGAAAGGTGAGTATTCCAAGAAGTATTTGCGATGAGCAATCAGTACTTGTGTATGACCTTGTAATTTAGGAACATAATCCCATAGCTGTGGCACTTCAGTGCTTCGAAAGGGAGTGACTGTGTTTGTTGTCACCTTCAGTGACTTGAGGAAGTTGAAACTGCCAAGAGGTGAATTCTGGCTTTTGCTTTTTTTGTTTTTACCCCCACCAGAACTGAAATTTTAAAAGAAATAAGCAAGAGGCCTTTATTTTGTTCAAATAAGGAATTTAGGTTTTGAACCTCAAAGCTATAACCAGATCAGGGCAACAGGGAAGGAAACTAACATATATATTGATAAAGAACCCAGCTGAAAGGACAGATCACTGGAAACCTTACCCAAGTGTTCTGCTTTGGCCTCTACATCTTTACTGCACACTGAGCAGGCACAGGGCTGTCCAGTGCTTGACAGAAACAGGACAGACACAATTCCTTCTGATGCACCTCAACAAAACAGAAACACACTGCCAGGGTGTGCCACTGTCACTTTTAATAAATATCCCAAGCACTTAATCCTGAAATGAACTTGGTGTTTTAATGTGGACTTGGGGATTTCCTATATACTGCCTTACCCTGATGGAAATCCCTTCATTTCCCAGTATTTATTTACATTTTCAAGATCCAATATAATTCCAAGGGCTTTTTTACAGTGTTATTTGAGCCAAAGAACTAGCAAAATGTATGGGTTAGGAGGGGCAAGGAACTGTAATGTCACCTTTTCTGGGGTTTCTCCCAGTTCTCAGATTTTCTCTCTGTTTTCATACATCACTTAGTAAAACTACTTTGACTGCAGTGATACAGATTTGTTTCAATATGAGATATTAATTCAGTCAACCAGTTCCAGGAGAGCAAATATACAGATTCATTATGGTCTTTTTTGCCAGATGGACTTGTAGCTGCCAAACAGTTAGTAACATATCTTTCCCTAAAACACTGCACCTCAGAATGTGTAAGTATGAGAAAATTCTGCAGTACAGCTACAAAGAAGCCTGGTTTGGGGTAGTCTACATGCTACCAAAGGGCCTGTGTTGAATAATCCCTGCTCACTGGTTTCAGACCCTCTTCTTGAATTCAGCCCTGTGTGTAATTTAGCTCATCTAAATTTTACATCTCAAGTTTCTTTGTCACAGTTTCTAAGTCTTCCTCTCACATAGGTTAATGTGCCTGTGGAGTTGCCATTTGGAAGAGTCCCTAACTTTCAATGGTATTTGGAGATTTAACTGGACTGAGAATTAAATTGTCATTGTCTTATGACAGTCCTGATCTAAACTCCTTAACCTATGAAAACATTTCCACTGCACATTGCTGAATTTTGGTCTATTGCCAGCCTTGTACCCTGTGTTCCCACACCAGAGCCTATTTAGACCAGAAAGATTTCTATAACCCCTGCTGAAAACTTTATACCCTACAGTACAGCTCTCTGTGCAAACAGGAGCACAGGAAAGTAACTCACTGTTATCTGAACTCTGTAAATTCAGATGGATTATTTCTAACAACAAACTGTAAGCTTCCTGTTTACTTCTCTTTCAGTTTGTGTGGCTGGGCTTAAATGTCTTCCTCTTTTGGTGGTACTACCTTGTGTATGATGTCCCACCAAAATTCTTCTACACCAGAGTGCTCCTTGGGGTAAGTACAAGACATTATTATTTTGGCACAGACAGAGCACACAGCAGTTTTGAATAGTTCTATTTGCTCAAAACTGGATCTAGTGGCTGGAGCAGCAGGCTCATGTAGAGGTCACATGCAGGCAGATGTCCAGAGCTTCTGAACAGAAAGCTGGTACACAAAATAGAGACCCCTTTCTAAAGACGTTTTCAGTTAACTATTATGCTCCTGGTAATTAAATTAAGCATTAATTGTGGTACTTTATTAAGCAAAAGAGGAATAAAATATTGCCATTGAACTGTTGTACAGTCATTTCACCTTGCAATTATTTTTCAGACCATGAATATTTTATAAAGATATTGGCTCTGGAAAGCAATCATCATTCATATATTCATCAAGAATGTGAGTGGTAGTCAGGTAGTGAAGTGATCCTGGATCCTGGGATATTCCATGTAATCCAACCAGTCAAGGAAATATTATGTGTCCTACTACAAACTTGCTTCCAAAGCTACCACAGGTCATGACCAATTGATGGGAAAATTAATTTGTTCACATATTTTAAAACCCTGATCACAGACATAAAAATCAGCCTGAACTTCAGATTATAAAGCACAGCATTTTGCTGAAGGTTTGCAAAGCCATGGTTTAACTCTACAAAGCATGAAATCCCATTCTGCATACAGCTTCTGGTCTGTGGATCAAATCCTGTCCTTTGCAATCATGGTGCCGTTGCCTTTGAAGTCACAAAAACTCATGCTTGGATAAGTAGAGCTCAGTGTAACCCCAAACATCTGTGGTCTAAAACCTAAAAAGGTCTCAGTCTAAGCAAGGACAGCAAATATTATTTTTCTTCCCTTCGTTGTGTTTTGATTAGTACGGTCATTTAAAATTCCTTCATTTCCAAAATCTTAAATAATTCAGAGCGTAAAGACCAACATTAAGGAAACAGATTCCTAAAAGCTGAGGCAACAAACTTCCTTAGACTCCTTTACTGACAGAGAAGTTGAACCACTTCTCTTACAAGCTGTCCATTTACCATAACCCCCACCAACTGAAACCACAGGCTCTTCACAGCCTTGGGACACAAAACTCAACTAATGGCTTAGATTTGCACCTGTGTTTGACTGTTGAATGCCAGATGTGACAGGGAGCTTTTTATACAACCATATTAATTCAGAACTGAAAACAGGAGGTGTCTGTTTGTCTGCAGGAGTGTGTTTTGCCTGCACATTTGTTTCTGACTTGACCAGAGCATGAGTCCATTAAACATTCACAATGTAAATGTGAACTCTCAATCTCACCCCCTTTACAAGTTGTGATATAATACATAAATGAAATCTGTGCCTACCCATGGCCTGGATAATGTCTTAGGTAATGCATTTAATTACAGCATCTCTCTAATTACAGCGTGCTCTGGCTCTTGCAAGGGCCCCTGCAGCCTGCCTGAATTTCAATTGCATGCTGATTCTGCTGCCAGTATGTCGAAACCTGCTCTCCTTCCTCAGAGGATCAAGTGCGGTAAGATGAGGAAAGAATTTCAAAATTTATGAAAGATAATAACCAAAACAGACTTGCAAATATACCAAGAAATTTTGTCCAAGTTCCCCAAATATACTTTATTTTGAGGATGTCCTCTTACAAGAAGCAGATAAGCCTGGAGTTCTGCTATGGGCAAGACAGGTCTAATGCCCGTAGGGTATCTAGGGCTCTGTTGAGAGTTTAGCTTTGAATTAGTCTCCTTTGAGTCCTCCCTTTTTAGCTGCCTCCTGGGCATGGTCCTGCCCTGGATGCAGAGTCCCTCTTTTGGCTGGCAGAAGCTGCTGCTGCTCACACACATCCACTGTTTGTCACTGATGCTATACTCACTTAGAGAGGGAAATACTAGCCCCTGTCTGTCTTTGCATGCTCAGTCCTTAAGGTAAATGTAGTCTTTTTTAGACTTTTAGAATGGCACTTTTTTTTCCAGCTGGCTCATAAATTACATTATTTCTTGTCTGAATTGCATTTCCATCTCAGATGAAATAGTTCACAGGCCTTTTGACTTTTTCTAGCTCCCAAATGCAGATGTTATACACAACACTGAGGAACTGACACTATGAAAAGGACAACTGATTCTAAGTGACAGCTGAAGAGGTTTTCTATGATAGTAGACTTTATCACACTGCCAAAATCAGATTTCTGGCTATTACAGCAAAAATAATGAAGACAATGCAGGCCATGGTCCAGTGAAAAAGCAATATTCCCCTCAAATTCATAAGTTGTCCTTCCAAATGTATAATGATTCTTCCTTTCTTTTGGGACACTTTTAACATAAACATGATCAACAAAACCAGTTCCCAGAAGTTGTTTTTCATCTCTAACCCCAGTGTATTTTTTTTAATGCAAATGAGACTGCCTGTGGGGGCTGAAAAGGCAGAGCAGAAGAGGAAGTGATAAAATAGATGCAGTGTTTCAAGAGTCCTTCATAAGGACAGGGGTGGGATATGAAGCAATAATAAAATAACCAGAGACAAAACAGGCTCTACTTCCATCTTGTACATATATCCTCACAATGAGTGTGGCTGAATAAATGAGATGTGCCTGCTGTATCATTTAAACCCTTAAATTACATTTAGGGGCAAGGCTAGTGCTCTAGCCTTTCTAAGGAATAACACTTAGGAATATAAAATCGGAAATACAGACCAGGCTTTCAGTCTTTTCCTATACTCCTTCAGATCCTGAGATGCTACAAAACAGCCAGCCATACCCTCCATTCATGTAAAAGGAAAAAGGATAGTAAATAAAGCTGTAGGGTTAGAGTTGTTATTCCCCTGCCCTAAGGCAGATCAGGGAATATCAGCCAAAATCCAGAGCTGACTCCTCCAGCTGCAGGAGTCAATAATGGCCATAAATTTAGAAAGAATTAATGTTGCTATGGATGAATGCAACTGGAAAACAATGATGAGCTCTTGGTCATATAAGGCATTTTTGAGATTGCACAGGTGAAAGCAAGCTGGGCAGAGGTCTTCTGAGCTCAAAGCAATCAAAGAGCTGGAGTTACATATGGAGACTACTGGAAGGCCAAAACCTGATTCTGGGTGTTGAGAATTGTATTCCAGCTGGACTTTGTGCTACTTGTCCTGAATTGCTCCTCTCCTAACGTACATAACTTTTCTAACCAAGATCTTGGGAAAGCTGTCTCTCTTGGGTATTCAAGCTACAGAGTCAGTCCTTCTGCCTTGGGCACTGTGGCACAGGCACCCAGGCTACACCCAGCATAAAAGTGAGTCCCAGGCAGGGAGATACAGTTCCAGTTCCATTCCTGCTGGCAGCACATCTGCTGATAGCTGGGAATGAGGAAGCAGAGGGCTCTGAGGGTGAGCAAGGAGGGCAGGGAGGGGCATAGAATAGGACTCTTAGACAGCTGGTGTTTGTTTAGCTTCAGTAGCTTTCTGCAGAAAAGCTACACCTCAGAAGGGTGGAATTTTAGATGTTAAGCAAAGCACACATGGCCCAGTGCCTTAGCACAGGGAGACAAGCTTATGCTTGTTGTGCTGTTGTCTCTAGCTATGCTCTGCAGGTTAAACCTGTGAGGTCTACAAGAAAAATCATTTGAATATCAAATAATTTATTGGAAGAGTAATAACCTTCCCAACAGCAATATCATCAGGGTCAAGAAGAGGAAAGAATGGTTTAAACACAGCGTTCAGTGGGAATGCACTGAAAAGCCTTCCCCCCTCCATCCTCCCACTCAGAAATCACGTTACAAAATTACTTATTTTTAATTGAAGGGATAGCTGTGGTGTGTTTTGCATGCCCATCATTGCTGTATTCACTGTTAATGAGCCTCATGACTGAAGGCAGCTGCAGCCCTCTGCCATTGCTTTGGCCTTCTCTTCTTAGATCAAGTGGCTTTTGCCAGGGAGTCAAGCATTGCCTCACTATGCTACATTTTATCCTACAATATTTTTGTATTGTGTCTCAGTGTAGGTGAAACAAAAAGGCCAAATTTCTCCTGCTCATTATTATAGTCTGAAGTCACTGGACAGCCCCAGAGTGTTTGCCTCTTGTGAGGAAATATTTGTGGTAGTTTGCATAGTGTTTTGTTCCTTTATCCTGTCAGCAAACACAATGTAAACACACAACACATGACAATCATGCTTTCTACTGCATGGAGACAGCAAATGCCAGCTTTACAGGAACTTGAGGTTTTAGGAAAACTCCCAGTGACTGCAGCACGATTCAGATGGTGCATGTCAGGAATCCATCATTGTTAGAAATAAAAACATAATTCTGCTTTTCTTGAAAACCAATTTCTTTGGTTCATATCTGCAGAGATTTCTGCTGGGTTTTTTTATTGGATAACTCTAAAATCAAGTTGTAAGAATGTCTGGGAAGTATACCCAGTATTTTGGGGAGGGAATGCCTTCATATCACTGCCATAGGTGACAAACATTTGGGGTGGGAGCTGCCTGAGACAGTCACACCCAAACTTTACAGCCTGTTTCTAGGCTGTGAACCACAATGGGATCCTGGTGCTACCAAAGCAGTCACTCTGGCATGACAGACTGTGATCTCTCCTTTTGTTTATAATGTGCAGTTTAAAACAGGTAAGATGTATTCCTTTGTCCTACTGGATGTTCAGTTTTTTTCTCCTTATCAAATAGTTTGTTTCAGTGGGACGTGTTAAAACATAATCTAGTTCCTCTTTTCTGAAATATTCTTGGAGGAAATATTTTTTTGTATATTTCAGAATTCTAATTTTTTTCTAGCAATGCCACGAATGTGTTCAGGGTTTCTGTTTTTGTCCCTGCATCTAAAAAGTGTCCATAGAAAACACAAGTGGTCTTTCCCTTTTAATAACTTTTCTTTTCAATCCAAAGTGCTGCTCTACCCGTATCAGACGACAGCTGGACAGAAACCTCACCTTTCACAAAATGGTGGCCTGGATGATTGCCCTTCACACTGGTTGGTACTCTAATGTTTCTTTGTTTATTGCTTTCTTGTGTATTTTATATGGAATCCAGGTGGCATTCAAGGATATGGGCAGAGACCTGATTTAATTAAAGGAGTCAGTGTGTGCAAAGGCTTAAATCAGTTTCCAGATATGTGCCAGCTGTCAGAGAGCAAAAGATAAGAAAGAACACCTTTATTTTGAACTGTTAGTACCATTTATGATTGTTTAGTAAAGGGTGTCCTGAGAGCTGGATATGCTGGATTTAATTCTTTTTTAGACTTACATCTTATCTGGCATGTCTGAGACAAATAATATAAATTATTTTTTAAAAGGATATAAAAAACTTGGACCTGTTTTGAAGGTAAATAAGTATCTGCCTATAGGAGGTGGTTCAAATTCTGAAAAGCTATGCACAATTTTACCCTACAAAAACATATAGTGGAATTCATGTGAACACTCAGCTGGTTTAGGTTTTTGGATGCATTCAGCCCAGTGAGAATATTACTAATGATTAAAACTTTGTTCTGCAAAACTGCAGAACAAAGCAGCACTAATGAATGTGACCCCAAAGAAATCCAGATTCACTTCTCAGCTCTTTTACAGAAGTCCTGGATGAGGATGATCCTGACATAGTTTAGGCCATTCCATGTTTCAGTATTCCATACGTTAGGGTATTACTAGTTGAATTATTGAAAGCCTTTGTTGAACAAAAATACACTCGAAATTCCCCTTTACTTCCTTCCCTCCCTCACCCAAAAACTGTAAAATTCAGGTGGTATTCAGCGATCTGCAATTGTGATGAAGATGGCAAGAGCAGCAGAGCTCTTAAGCTGCAGTTGACAAATGTGACAAAGTTTCAAATGTTACCCAAAACCACTGAGTACTTGTGGTCAATGCTGATTATTCCTTTCCTGTCACTCCTAGCAATTCACACCATTGCACACTTATTCAACGTGGAGTGGAGTGTGCAAGCCCGTGTTGAGGAGAAGGGCACTCTGGCAGCTGTGCTCTCTGGCCTTGGAGACAAACCACACGAAAGCTATGTCAACTTCTACAGACAAACCATTGCAGTAAGTGACATCAGGCTCTGAAGAGTAATCATTACATTTGTGTGGGTGATCATGTAAGAATCTTTGAGCAGAGTGCCTAATTCTATCCACAGTCTGAGTTTGGCCATCTTGCAGAAAAACCTTGTAGAATCCATTCTTCTGTATTTGCCAGTAATATCATTGCTGAGCTTTGGTAGTACTTCAACCTTTTTCACCTGAGGATTTCAAAGTAGTTTTACAGCATTATGTAAAAACATACCCTGTAAAACAGTGTTCTGACTTAGACACAGCATTCAGAAAGATACATAGAAACCAAGGCAAAAGATTTGAAGTTGGGTGGCCTAAGCTCTGATCAGTGGGGAAAAAGGAAAGGACTTCCCTATCCCTCAGAAGAGCACTGAGCATCCAAACTCTGCATGAGTTATGAGTCCCACGGCTGTGCAACAAAAGAGAAAAGGTGAGTTTTCATTTAACTCCCAAAATGTGGATGTAGGACTCCAACTGTCAACACCAGAACTGTGCAAGTGTATTCACCTTCCCCAAAGCAGTCCTACTAAGCCATGGCAGAGTAAGAAACCATATATGGTGTGTTAATTCATGGAAAACCCTTTCTCTCTATTTCCAATTACCTTAGCAAAAGTAAATGTGCAGTGCAACAAAAATGAAGTGGGATTTTGGCATCAGATGACTTAAAGACTTGTAACAAGGTAAAGGGTTTGGTGACTGGTGGTACAACTGGCACTGCTTTGGTGCAACCCCTTCCTTAGACCAACGTGTGCAATTGTTTCACAGAATCCCATTGGGGGCCTCTACGTGGCTTTCACATACTTGGCTGGCATCACTGGGGTTGTCATCACACTGGCCCTCATCCTCATCATCACCTCATCGACCAAAACCATCCGGAGGTCGTATTTCGAAGTTTTTTGGTACACCCACCACCTCTTTGTCATCTTCTTTATTGGCCTTGTCATCCACGGTGCTGGGTGAGTATTTGCACTTATCACAAAACATCTGATAACTACTGAATCTTCATTTAAAGCCCCCTTCACATGTCAGTATAGGGTTTCTGTCACTGAGCAGCAGTTGTTTTTGATGGTAGTGATGGGCCAATACAGGCTCTGAGAGTCAAGGGACCCTCACTGTCACATGCAACAGGCTGTCCCCACACAGGAGGTTTCATGTGACTTAAGTTGACTGGCACTCAACCTCTTCTGGTATCTTAATTGCAAAGCTCTTTTCCAAGGTTTCTGTTTCTGATTATTAATTATTATTATTCTAATTATTAATTCTCCTAAAAGGAATTGCATCACACACATGTATGAAAGGAGATCTCAGTATAAAAATTACATGGAGTCTAGAATTTAATTGGATAATGAAAACTATATTAATATAGATTTATGTTTCAGGCTTGGATAAACTTGTAATATCAGCAGCATTTAAGAATAGATTTTTAGCTGTTTCAACTTAGAAATAGGCATTTTTAAAGTTTTCTAGCATTCAAATGCCAAACATCTTTTTCTGCTTCATTCCATATCTTCTTCTGAAAGAGCTGAAAAAACTAATGAAACAGTTTTAGCACTACACAAACATAATTTTAGCACTTGGAAAAATGAACTTTATATCCATTTTATAAAACCAAAGAACTGGTGAATAAAGAAAAAAGACTCAAGTATTCAAGCTGCATTTTGATAGTCCATAATTACAGTACATTGCCCATTTAAAGGAAATCCTACATGCAATAGAAACTGTGCTTTAAAAATTACCAGCAAAAATGACTATTCAAAACCACTTCCTTACAGTCCATTAGCACCATAAAAAAGACAGAAAAGAAAGTAAAACAGGAAGAACAAAAATAGAAGGCAGATAGGAATCACCCCAAGCATATTTGTCCATTCCAACTTTCACAACAAGGAAATGGTTTGAGCAAAACTTGCAGAAGGAGAAGAACAAATGGTTCATGTTTTCTGCAGCAAACATTGTATAGTTACTGTTTCAGTGTCCAGACTTGCCAATAGTTACTACACAATGCTATCAGAAAGCAAGCATTGCCCATTCTAGAAGTCAGTGGAGAGTATATATTTTATAGAAGTTGAATTTTTATTTACTTCAGTGTTCCTTGTGCTCCCACCATCTTAATTGCACTGGAATGAAAAGGCAAGAGTTTGGGCAGCAGTGGTTGTCAGCAAAGTTCAGCTATCTTTTGGAAGCAGATATACATAGGAATATTCTCATCTGTAGAGGGAAGGATGCTTTCCATCTGTGAACTCAGTGACTTCACTTATTTGGCCTTAAAGGTAATAATGACATTTTGAGTTCAGAGAAAATACACTAAGAAATACAAGACAGGCTTGTTACACTCATGGAAGGCATCTCAAGTGTGCAAAGATGGATATCATGGAATGAGTATGAACTGATAGTCTCAAAGCAGCATTCCAGGAAGAGGCATAAATGCCAGTTTATCTCAGGGGAGAAAAGGTTGTCACACATATCTGTACAAACACACATCCTTGTGTATACAGAAAGCTGAGTCAAACATTATTGATGGCGTCAAAGGGGCAGATCCAAGAAAGATGGAGAGACTATTTACAAGAGCACAGAGTGACAGGACAAGGGGGAATGGCTTCAAACTGACAGTAGGTTTAGATCAGATATAAGAGAGAAATTCTTTACTGTGAGGGTGTTGAGGCACTGGCACAGGTTGTTCAGGGAAGCTGTGGCAGCCCCATCCCTGGAATTGTTCAAGGCAAGGCTGGACTGGACTCTCAGCAACCTAGTCCAGAGAAAGTTGTCCCTGCCCATGGCAGGGGGGTTGAAACTGGTTGATCTTTAAGGTCATGTCCAACCCAAGCCATTGTGTAATTTATTTCTTTGACTCTACAATAACTCTTGTTTATTACAAAGTGTTACAGCACTTTTGAAGCACTGATTTTTTTTCGTGCATGATCTGTGTCACAGAAAAATGTCCCAAATTTCCAAACACAGTGTAAAGGGGAGAGAGTGTAGAGGTGCAGTTCACTCTTTTGAAGTTAAAGGAAAACCTTCAGCCAGAAAAAAAGTAATTATAAGGCTATACTGCTGAAAGCTTAATTACAGTATTAGAAAAAGCATCTACACTGACTGATAAGGGGAGGTAAGTTTTTCTTTCTCTTTCTTTCTCTCTCAGTGCAGGGTGCTGACACTGTCACACCTTGAACAGAGCAGCACAGGGCAAGGCAAAAAACCCCAAGCCCCCTTTCCCTTAAGCAATAGGGTGGGCAGTGGAGGAAACAGGCTCCTCCTGTTCCCATAACTCATCCCAGAGGTGGCTCAGCTGAACCCGGTGTCACTGGTGGGAAGTGAACTGTAACTGCTGATGTTCCTGCAAATTGCAACTCGTGATGCTGCTGGGACAGTGTCACTGCTTCCCTTTATTTTTCAGACAGGATATTAATCAAACATTTAATGAAGAAGAGTTTCATTAGTAATACTTATGAGCAATATCTTATCTCTCAACACTGTGCAGAGGTTTTCTCACAATCCTCTGAAAAATCTGTCACACAAAGCTAGGCATGCATATGGCTTAGATACCAGGGGTTTTTTTATGAAATATCAGAAATGCAGTCTAGTCCACAGAAACTGGGCTAGAAAAGCAGAAAGAGAAGTCATGGGGAGAAGATATCAAAGAATCACATTGGCAAAAAGCTGAACAGCCTGATCAGAAGCAGACTGTTTTGATGGAAAATTCAGCAGATCTTAATCTGAAGTTTTCTACTAAGATCCTGAGGTTGGCAGAACTCCAGAGGAGGCAGGAAATGGTGAAAAATAATAGACTTTTGCCCCTTGAAACTGAAATTACCTCTCTGCACCAGTTCTGCTACTGGTAATATAACTATACTGTATCAGTCAGGATTCTTTATACTGAAACAAACAACAACAAACAAATAAACAAAAAACCAACCAAGCAGGAATATAGAGGCCAGATAATTGGCTGATGCAAGCTGCTGTAGCTGCAATATCTGCTTATGTCAAAATTGTCTGTATTCATTCAAAGCACCTGAACAGCTGTTCCACAGCATCAGAGGGAGAGGAAGGGCCAAAGGGAGAATGGGTGTAGGAAAGGGATCTCCAGATTTCTAAAATAAACAGAAATAATCTCTGTAGTGGTCAGTAGCAAACTGATTACTTGTCCATTCCAGGTTTTGGTTATTTTTTTATTTTGGTCAGGTTTTTTTGGTTTTTTGTTTGTTTGTTTTAATGAAGAAAAGAGTAGGATAACTCAGAAAATAATGAATCTTTTAAATGTGACCACATCCTGGAAGTGATAATGGACATAACTCTCAGTTCCTCACCTAATCTTGAAATTAGGATTTATCCAATGAACTTCCCTCCACATTTTTATTTCTTTAGTGGTGACTTTGTGGATAGATTAGAGCAGTAAAGCTGTATCAAAGCTGTAGCAGCTCAGAAATTGACAACTCCATATAAATAGAGTGGTACATAAATAGAATAACAATAAGGAACAGATACTTTCATTTTCATCTCATTGCCTTAATGATCTTTACTTTTTTCCCAGTCGTATTGTACGGGGACAGACAGCTGAAAGTCTGGCTGAGCACAACCCAGAGATTTGCCACAAGAACTTCAGTCAGTGGGGCAAGAATGAGGCTTGCCCAATCCCTCAGTTTGCAGGGAATCCTCCTATGGTAAGAACAGCTGGCTTGTGTGTATATCCAATTAATAATGTTTAGTTTGCTATTGTTTCTTAAATTGCATAGAAAACCAACCATATAACTCCCAGCACTCTTCAGTGGCAGATTTTTTTGCATGAAGCAAGAGATTTTGGCACAATGAGTGGTAAGCAGAAATGGACTCCAGACAGATAACACACTTTCAGTGTGCTGTAAAATAAGCACAGTTGACAGACAAAGCAGAAGAGCAATTGGAATCTGAGTTATTTTTATCCAAAAAGTAAACTGCAAAGTAATGACTCTTGGGAATATTTAGAAAGTGCTATAATTCTCATAATAAATAGTTTAACATTATTAATGGACTAATGATCACTAACAGAAAATAACACCCCTGGAAATGTGAATTTGAAACTTCAGCTTTTATTGACTAACCAGGCTGGTTTTTCTTTCACATTTCAGACTGATCTGTTAACAGAAACCACATTTTTTCCTGCAGTAATGCAGACCTGAGTCAATAATAGTTTAAGAGTTTTACTCTACATTTCACTTCTTTACATTCTTTTTTAGACAGAGACAAAATTACTTGCTGGAAAATACCTTGTTGTAACTCTAGAAGAAACTAAAAAGCCAGCTGCAGCACTCAACAGAGAAAGAAATTCCCTTTCTGACCAGAATTTTGAAGCTGTCATATATCTTAAGGATTCCCTAATCTGGTTACTAAAGAACACAGATTACTTGAACTTCACCTCTGCTTATAGAATTTCCAGGATTTGATTTGATCTAAGTTGGCATCTTGTCTGGTGGAAGGCACCCTGTGCACAGCAGGGGGGTTGGAACTGGATGATCTTTAAGATCTCTTCCAACCCAAACCTTTGATTCTATGATCTTCATCATCTGACTTGTTTCCTTCTGCTCACAGACATGGAAGTGGGTGGTGGGTCCCATGTTCCTGTACCTGTGTGAGCGCCTGGTGAGGTTTTGGAGGTCACAGCAGAAGGTTGTTATCACAAAGGTAAGTGCTGATGCTGCATTTAGTGCCAGGCAAAGCATCACCTCCTTTTCCAAATGGTGCACAAAGGTAGAGGCTTCTACATACCAAAATTATCACTGGAAGGAATTTTCTGACTGCTGTAATGATGCCAACTTCCAACATCCAAATGGAGCCTCTAAAAGTGAGCAAGAGGAGGAAGTTAGCTAAGGCACAGGACTGAATGTTAGGAAAGAAATTAATTTTCTTTACATTGGGTGAAAAATTCCACAGTGCAGAAGTTCCACTGACTTTAGACTAGTTTAGGACACAGAAAAAATGACCCCTGAAAACAAGTTAGAGCGTGTTTATTTTCTATATCCAAATCTAATGTTGAGCTTCCATTCCTCATGGTGTGTGGCAGAGATATTAACAGTGATCCTGAAATTCTGACAGCTGAATTAGCACAGCACTAACCTGAAACATACAAAAATTATCCTGGTCTGTCCCAGTGTAATTTCCTCATGTGGCACTGTGCTGCATCCCAAGGACACACCCTGTTCAAATCATAGCAGGTTTGGGGGATGACATTAGGTGTTTCTACTGTGCTCTATGAAGATGCTGACACATTGGAAGGATCCTAAATATTTGTGTGCTTTTGGCAATTTTACCAAAATATCCCATGAGCCACTTAGACACTATATTTCTGTATTGTCTGTTTTGTGCCTTGTTGGCAGAAAATTTCCTTCACAATCCTAAACACCACTGTTAATATCTAAATTAACAGACAGAGAGACTTGATTCTCCCTCTTGCAAATCTCTTGAAAAATGAAAATAATTTTGGCAGACAACTTTAGGATTAAAATTTATAGTGACAGAATTACTGGTTTTGCTTATAGAGTATTGTTTCTAAAGAGTAGCCAAGGTCCCATTTGACTAAAACAAGAGAACTTCCATTTCCAGTGGTACTACTTATCCAATATCTGTAGGATAGCCCTATGTTTTTTTCCCTATATTTACAGTCAGGCTCATTAAGTCTGTGCTCTGTGCCACTAGAATTAACAATGTGCACACACAGGTCAGGTGATGTTACA
The DNA here is from genome assembly GCA_030060385.1 of Muscicapa striata striata. Taxonomy (NCBI): domain Eukaryota; kingdom Metazoa; phylum Chordata; class Aves; order Passeriformes; family Muscicapidae; genus Muscicapa; species Muscicapa striata. Next base: position 1,449,025 of record JAREIS010000117.1, on the reverse strand, counting down.
AGGTGTGCCAGTCTGGCCTGTGCCCTTTGGAAGCATGGTGTGAAAAAATACTTCAATCAAAACACCAGCATCCCCTGCAGGCTTTCATCTGCCTGTCAGGTGTTATTCCTCACTCTCAGTTCTGCTGGGAAAAAAGTTTCACCTGCTTTCCTTGCTCTCATATCAGAGGATGATGTTGGTGATGGTGGATGTAAATACATCAGTGATCAGTGAAGACAGACATTTTCTTTTCCTTATTTTTCCCATTGCCCCTCTCACTGTAGGTGGTCATTCATCCCTTCAAGACAATTGAGCTCCAGATGATGAAAAAAGGCTTCAAGATGGAGGTTGGACAATACATTTTTGTTAAATGTCCAGCAGTGTCTAAACTGGAATGGCATCCATTTACACTGACTTCTGCTCCAGAGGAGGATTACTTCAGCATTCACGTCCGAATTGTAGGAGACTGGACAGAGGGCTTGTTCAATGCCTGTGGGTGTGATAAACAAGAATTCCAGGAGGCATGGAAGTTGCCCAAGTATGTACAAAGAGTCTCCATGGTAAAGTCAATACCTATGACAGTTTAAATTTTGCTTGACTGATTTGATGGCACCAATGACACAAACTTTAAACAGTGACACAGATGTGGGTCTCAGATGCCTCTTTACAGTTTTTCTATCAACTCCACCTCTCCTTTTGCTGACCAGTATTGAGTCCAAATATGCATTGTAACAGATAAATATCTTTTTACTATTATTTTAAATGGTGTTAAATAGTCACTATTGATTTAATGAGCATGCTTTCAATTCCAGGATAGCTGTGGATGGCCCCTTTGGGACAGCGAGTGAGGATGTGTTCAGTTATGAAACTGTGATGCTGGTTGGAGCTGGAATAGGGGTCACCCCCTTTGCATCTGTCCTCAAGTCTGTCTGGTACAAATACTGCCATGATGCCACCAACCTGAAGCTCAAGAAGGTATTGTGTCCTCTTTCCCAGACCCCTGTAACTGTTCAAGAGCCAAGGGTCCAAATCAAAGCAGGCACAGCAAAGGTGATCTGGCTCCAGGCATGCATGAGTCCTAAAAGAAGGAAGAGTCCAGTTGCCTCTCAAGGTTAGCAGGAGGATCTAAAACAAAAATATAATGAAAGAAGAAATAGCCTACAAGCCAAATCACACATGCTAATCCTGACTGTGACCCTGGAGATTTCCAGTTGCAGTGGAAATGGTGTTCACCTAACTGAGAAACACAAAGTTCAAGGCACGAGTACAGCCTGGGCAAATATTGCATTCCTTCCCCCAGCACAAAGAGAAAGGCTTTTCATAAGTGGAAGAGGCATGGAAGCATCCTCCTCTCCCCTCCTGGCCCTGGAAATTCCCTGTGCAGAGGTGTGGGGTCACACTTTGCAGTTATGGTCCTATTCAGAGAACAGAACTGGTTTTGTTACCTACTTTATCTTGCCTGCCAGCAGACAGAAAGAGAGTTCACCTCTAAATCATTTATTTACATTCTAACAAACTGTTTTACAAGGAGATAAGTGGGGAAACATTGTAAGCTAAAAATGTGGAAAAGAAATAGGAAGATATTTCCTTGTTCTTGCAGTCAGTCATTCAGCTTTATAGCCCTTCCCGTATCAAAATTCCTGAATAGTTTCAATGCCATCATACCCATCTACTGAAGTGGTCAGGACATTTTTTACAAGAACTCTATAATCCTCACTCTGTCAACAGACATAAACCCAGAAAATGTAAGTGCCTGTATCCCCTGACAGCTCATTCTTGTCTCTTCCAGATTTATTTCTACTGGCTTTGCAGGGACACTCATGCCTTTGAATGGTTTGCTGACCTCTTGCAGTCTCTGGAGGCTCAAATGCAGGAGAGGAATAATGCAGATTTTCTGAGCTATAATATCTATCTTACAGGCTGGGATGAATCTCAGGTAACCACACAGTGGAGGATATCACTGCCATAAAACTGAGGTTCATGTTAGAAAATTTGTTTTCCTAACTATTCAAATGGTCTTTTATTGTGGGCATCCATCTGGCTCTCAGAGGTTTTGAATGCAGACAGGTGTTACCTATCAAAAGTTACATGGGATCATCTGTTAATGTGCACTGACTTCCTGCTTTCCTCTGTGCTCTGTGGGAAGCAGGCTTTGTTCACAGGAGGAACCTCAGCTGATGCTGCCTAAAGCATGTAATTAAGAGCTTTAGGAACCAGGGAAGCCACTGCACAAAGTTTGAATAATAGCAGTGTGTTTGTTTCAGGACTCTTGAGTTCTCTGGTCCTATGCTGGTAGGTTGCTGTGGGGATGCAGAGGAGCAGTCACTTGGGAATGTGGGATTGAGTCAGGAAAGGCTCTCACTCTGTCACTTTTAGTGATCTTTTTTATTTATCTCACCATTGCAAAACTCACCATGTGCCCAAAGTGCTGTAGCTCTGCTAGACAGACAGGGAGGGGAGCAGCAAGAAGTTAGCACATAAGCAAGCCAAAAAGCAGAAAGGAAAGAGGAAAAATCCCACATTTTTTTCCTTGGGGATAAAGTTACCTGGAACTTTTTTTTGTCTCATATGAAAGGGCTACAGAACTCTGTAAGGCCTGAACTTATCCCTTTAACCACATCTTCTTTTCCTTGCTTTACTTAACTTATCTGGTCTAGCTGGAAGTTACACAGGCAAGACCTCCTCATACAGATCAAACCTTCCAGAGAACAAACTGGCAGGGTTTCATTATGGTCAAGGTCATGTTAATGTATTTGAAGGGAATGGATTTTTTAATTTGCAGTCCTATGTTAGAGTTCTTAGACTAAATCTGTTCATTGGAAAAAAAAAAAAAAAAAAAAAAAAAACCAAAAACAACCCTACAATTAGTTGCTGTGTTTAATGTTTCATAGCTTTAACTCTTGAGATCATCCAGTCTGGGAAGAAGAAGGGGTAGACACTGATAGTCAGGATTTTATCAGTATTAGCTTTCCTTGCAAAATGCCATAAATTCCATGATCTCATTAGGGAAATAATTCAATCAGTATTGACATTATTATTTTTTAATCAGAATACAATGGTGCCACATTTAACTGTCCTTTGTCTTTCATTTCCCACAGGCCACTCACTTCGTAGTGCATCATGAAGAAGAGAAAGATGTGATTACAGGATTGAAACAGAAAACCTTGTATGGAAGACCTAACTGGGAAAATGAGTTCAAAACTATTGCAGGGAAGCATCCTGGGTAAGCCTGTGCAAATTTATGGTGTCTGTGGACTTCCTCTCTTTAATGGCCATACACACCATACAGAACAATCTTGTTCCTTTAGCTGATAAAGTTTGAGAAGCATTTTTTTCCTTACCTATCTCAAGGTACCTTCTATTCTTTTTTCAGTCATGGACATGACCTATGATCTTGACCAAATTATTTTGACCTACACATTTAAAAAAAAATAATTCCTTTTTCACAAGATACTTCTTGGACAATCTAGTTACAAGCAGAAGATTTAGGAAAAAAAAAAAAAAACCTAACTCTATCCTTCCAGCTGAAGTAGATAGGAATATCAGGTGGTGTCTAAATACCTCCAAAACCACTTTCTGCCTCCAGAAATGAAAAATCCTCTGAATATGGATGGCCTTTATCTAACCACCCAAAATTTGCAGGAAAAAAACAGAGGAAGTCATCTCAAGAGTTTGTGCTGTAAGCTCTTTGAATCTCTGTTTCCTTGATTCAGTGAGGTTAATAAACCTGTCTGCACTGACTAAGGCTGAGCTGAGATTTAGCCCAGCATTTGTTTTAGGAGAAGCAATAAGTTTTAAGGTGTTATAAGGTTTAGGGGATAGAAATGCAGTTCTACTTCATTTTCTGTAATTGGGAAAAAACCTTGCATCTATAGAACATAAAAATTATTTACATGGAGAATATCCAGCTGCTCCATGCCTAGTTTCTGACCATATTTTAATTTTCTTAACAGCTCCAGAATAGGTGTTTTTCTCTGTGGCCCTGAGGGCCTGGCTGACACACTCAACAAGCAGAGCATCAGCAACTCAGAAGCTGATCCACGAGGAGTACACTTCATTTTTAACAAAGAAAATTTCTAATTCCCAAGCATGTGGGATTCATTAAATACAAAGTCTAAAGACTGAATCTGTTTTTCTGTTTGGAGTCTGGGAAAGACAGCTCGGCTTCTAAATTTCAGCTACACTAATGCAGGTTCCTTTGCTTCTTGGGAATTATTTTGGCTCTGTGGTAAAATAAAAGTCAAGTTTTACCTTAGAGAAGTTTTCACTGCCCTCCATGTGCTGGCTATTTAGCAGAAATCTGTTTTGTTTGCCTGTGTGAGGGGATTTCCCCTCAATTAGCTGCCTTTATCCTCCTATTATTCATCATGACTGCTGAAGGGAGGCTGCCTTTTGCTTTTGGGAGCCAATTCACACTCATAAAGCTTAGTGCTATGAAACAATAAAGCATTCTAACATAATGCTTGCTATTAGGAGGCAGCTCAGCTCATCCTGGCTGCAGCCAGTCCCTGGAACAAGGGGAGCTGGAAAAGGGTGGCTGGGAAAGTTAGTTCTGTATAAGAGGAAAACTCCTTTGTGCACCAACACCTTCCAGGCTTCCAGAACAAGCCTTAAACATCCTCTCCAAGAGAACACATGCACCTGAAAAGAAGCTGCTTCTCCTCAGGAAAGTGAAGGGCTGAAAAGAAACCAGCTGGGGTTCTGAGAATCACCCCAGCTGCAGAGGGATGGCAAGGACAGATTCAACCCAATCCTGCACCTGGTGGGAGTCACTGCTCACTACTCCTTCCACATCTTCAGGCTCCCTGTGCAGGGACCATGCAAGAAGAGGTTTTGTGTTTCCCAGACTGCCATTTCTGGTTTTGAAGGCTGAAAAAAGCTGTTGCTGAATGATTTAATGGGTACTTTCTGAAGCACTCTTAGATGCAAACAGTACCTTTGGCCCTATTGCTCAGCTGTTCCTCTTTGATGGTGAAACAGGCTTTGGGAAAGTGATGGTCACTTTATTCACAGTTATGAATAACTGTGAGTAAAGTTTCTGCTGTGCCTGAGACTCCCATAAACAGCACAGTGACTCTGTGGGGACACTGCAGGTAGCAGGTTCTTAAAAGCAAACCAAAAAAGGGAACCAGAACTTTTAATACTGCCAAGAAAGGAAAAAACAAGTATTAAAGCCAGCAGCATAGGAAAAAATAATTTAAAAAAACAAGTGCAAAAACTCTTGAAAAATCCCCATTAGTATTCCATGTCTCCCATTCATCCCAGTTGCCTGCTTAGTGACTTTTTAACTCTACATCCAAGCCTGTAATAGCTCCTGCACAGCACAAGACCTTCCTGGCAGGTTCTTGCAGCCACAGAAGTAAGCTGTGGTCTCCTTCTGCAATTTCAGACAACTTTGTGCAGCCATCTGGTTGCATGTGGCACATTTTATACCTCAGCTTGCCAGACAGGATATGTGTTCTCTCTTTACAGCATTTTAAAATGTTATCCAGGCTCTGAGTGCTACTTCAGAAAGACAGCCTACTAGTTCCTATTTATTAATTTCAGTTATCAATGAATGTTGGCAAAGATCAACTCTTGGTGGGAATTTTTCCATTCTTTCCCTCAGAAGAGCCATATTCAAATCCACATAATTCTGTCTGAAACACACCTATTAAATTATATCAGAACATAAGTATAGCCAAAGAAACTTCTTCTGTGGAGTAAATATTGCTACTGAAATATAATAAAGGTCTCATCCTGTGCAAAGAGCACTGAAATATTTGCCTTTGATTTTAATTGAAATGTTATCATGCTTTTATAATCTTTCAAAGTGGGCTAAGAATAATTGCAAGGGAGACAAGGAGACAGCATATTTACAATGAGAAAAGTCTTGGGTGTATTTTAATTCATAATTAATTTTTATATATTGCCATGTTTGTTCTTAAAACATCAGGGGTCTTTCCTTAGTCAGCTGCAGTGGCATTCCCTGACCAACTGCAAACTTGTACCATGGCTTATTTGTCACCTTGAACTCAGGAAACAGTAATTCTATACTTACTAATAAATCATTGTCTTCCTAAAACACGTGAAAGAATAAGTGAGAGTTTCCCAATTTTTCCCAAAAGTTAGTTCTATTAAATCCTGCTAAAATAGCAAGTGATGCACAATCAGTCACGGTTTAAATATTAATATTTTCTCAAATCTAGGCTACAACAGTGAAATAGCACTGAAATACAAATATGAGAAACAGACTAGCTTGAGTCCTCAGGGCAGCAGGCTACAGGTGAGCTTCAAAGACACTCCTTTTTTGTGGCCAAATGCCACTGCTTGCAGTCTGACCATTGCTATCAGCTGGGCCTCTGGCTGAAAAATTCCTCCTTCTGTGTATTATGAAATGTACTGAAGTCTGATCTCTGCTTCAGTGCCAAAAAATTGCTACTCAAATGACTAATGTTCTGCTGAGGGCAAGAAAAGCTATTTGTTGGATTATTAAAATGATTGTTTCACATAATGGAAGAAATTAGGAGTTAAATTCAAAGTTTACTTATGGCCTCAGCATAAGATGTTTTCCTTCCATTCTTATCTAATATTTTCTCTGTCTTCCCATTTGTAGTCATCTGAAATTAGCAGTTAGTTAATTCATTAATTTCCTCTCTCTCCAATCTGTGGTAATTAGCCTTACATTTAAAGACTGTGACCCTCTGGGGCACTGGGCAGCTCTGGCTCCCACTGGCCTCACCTTGACTTTGGAAACTGGGAGAGGACGTGGAACTGGGCCATACTCAGGTGATGTATTCAAGCAAGGACTTGATGTGACTGGGTCTCATCTAGCCCCACTTCCTTCTCTGCTCCCTGTTTGCCAAACTAAATATGGGCAAATGAAATCCAAGTTTTCCTGTTTCAGGCTACAAAAAAAGTGCTGCTGTGCCTGGTCACTATCATGGTGGGAAACCACCCCAGTTGCAAAATATGTCTTCTTTTTTGAAGACTTGTAATACTTTCCCTGCTGGGTGGGGATTTTCTGCCTTTCAGTTCTCAGATGGTGGGTTAACTAAATTAGAAATGGGGAAAAAAAACCAAAAAACCAACAAAAAGCTGCTCGTGAAACACAAGGTATTTTTGAACAACAACAAAAAAAAAGTTTAGGTCTCATGGCACTTTTTCTGAGGATCCTGCACTCCTATTGGAGTGCTCTTAGCAAGTTAATGTTGATTTGACTGCTTATATTTTTTCATGCTTCGATGAGTTCCTTGTAGAATCCAGAGCCAAGTGTCTGAACACATAATTGTATGTGCTCAAAGATATTTAAGAACATATATTAAGATGCTACAGTTGTAAATGTTGACAAGATCACCATCTTCATGCCTTACTGTGTAAAACAGCATCAGTTGCACAGACAGAAGTCAGAGTAGTTACTTGTCATGGACCAGACATTCAGTTTTGCATTTGGTACAGACCTTAACAACCTACTGGTGTCATTTACATTCACCACACACATTCACAAAACAGCCCAGACTAACAGCAAAATTAATCACAGTGGAGAAGAAAATTGTTGAAAGAGTTGCTGAAAGATTACAAATGCTTTCCAGTCCTGTTCTGCACCTCTGCTGGCCCCATTCCATCCCTTCCCTCAGATATTTTTCTGCCTGGCAAACAGGTGGCTTTCTGCCCAGAGAGCCACCACTGATTTCTCTCTGTCCATTTCTTCTACTAATTGCTGCTGCCCCAGCTTCACTTGCCCATTCATTTCCTTCCTTCCCCCAATCTCTGCAAATTTCCTCTAAATCTCCAGCTCCCATGATGTTTCTGCCAATGTTTTAAGTGCTTGTGCCCAGTTCAAGCTCAGGCAGAGGCACGAGGGCTTCACCCCAAGCTCCAACCACTGCAGTGCTCATCTCACAAAACGTGGCTCTGCTCCAACCTCCTGTCACTGTCACAAACAGACCAGGGCAGTAGCCACCTCTGGATTGCCAAAACAGACTGTTCTGGACCTCTCCAATAATATTTTTCTCCTTCTGCTTAGTGATTTTAATGTTAAATTCTAAAACGAAAGAAATTTATGAGCTGCTCTATTCTAGATTTTTCAGTGTGTGCGAGTCAATTTTTGTACACTTACCCTATTAAAAAACCCTTGCATTTGACCTATGTTTAACTTTCATTGTTCAGAAATGAGGGACATAGCCAAAAATAACCACTCACTGCCCCCCAAAATACTGAGCCACCTTGCAAATAATTATCATAGCTGGAGGAAGGGAAGTAGGAAGAAAAGGCCAATGAAGGGAGAATCAGACCATCTGCCCCCCTTGGAAGTGATGTTTTCTTATTCTGGAATAAATCTACAAAGCAAAGTGTCCTGCATGTAACCCTTTAGTTGAATTTGGCTTATACTTGTAGGTCAGCTGGGTTTAAGACCAGAAAATATGCAAATACCATTCACCCTAAGTTTTTTGACCTTTGGAACAAATGAATTGCAGAGATGTGTTCGGCAAAGTCATTTTTGAAGTAAAGTGTGGATGATTCCTATATTGTTTTTGTCTTTTTATACTCTTGTGAGTTAGACTGGACCATGCAAAGGTTTGGGATCTGCACTGTGGCTCTGTAAGATTCTCTTTGAATGATGGAGAAAATGCAGGTGGAATTTTCCTGGATGCAGAAATGGCATAGGGAAGAGCTGGAGCAAGGCAATTGCTGTAATCTTACAGCTAACAGCCCAAAATGTAGCTGTCAGTACCAGTGTAAATAACAGGGCATTTTGGCACAGAAATTGTCCAATTTCATATCACAGACTCTTCGTCTCTGTAGACCAAAGAGTTTTCTGCCCTGCTATGCCATGGAGCCAGGGCATGAGTGAATATCCCTGCAGGACAACCCAAGGCTGTTCCCATGAACAGTTAATGGAGGCAATTGCTGCTGAGGTTTTATCACCCTCTCTGCTTTTTCTCATACTTCCCTTTCATCTGAGGCAGCCAGTGCTAGCTCAAGCCTCTTTTCAGGTGGTGAATTCACTCAAGCCCTCTGCAATCTTACCCTTGCTCATACAGCAGAAAGGAAATGATCAGCAAAGACTGCAAACCAATGGTGAGAAACAGCTTCTGAAGCAAATTCCCCTGAGGAGACAGAAAAAGAACCCTGCAGTTTGTGAGCAGCCATCTTCTGACTCAAAATTACAAAAGTTCTTCTCAACAGCTGATAGCAATTCATGCAATACTCTCACTGTAGTAGGGCTGCAAATGTTTAAGCTAATATATGGACCACTGTCCACCACTCTTGTTCATCTCACATGCATAAATTAGGGATTTGACAGCAAAAACCTATGGCTACAAGCCAAAGGAAATTTTGATAAAAACAGTGTGTAAAGGACACCAAGATGAGTTGCAGTGAAATTCTGCTTACAGACGACTCACTGATGCTCAGTGTCCCAGTATTAGCTTGTATTTCCTTTATAGGAAACCTCTGAAGACTGTAGTCTCTGCCTCAGCTGTTGCTGCACCTGGAAAGGAACCATTTCCCTGCATTTCACATCCTCTGAGGCAGGCAGCTGGGTCTGTGCTGCAAACATAGCCAGGGAATCTTGTGTCAAGTTAGTCATTGCTGTTGGTAATTTAATGAATGTCCCATTGCCTGGATTTGCATTAATCTGCCAGATGATCAGCTGATACCACTGTAAAAGCCATCCCACTGAATGAACTGACTATCTGGGGACTGCAGGTTTGTTGTGTAGCCTCACAGCACTGCCTGGGGCATTCCCCCAAGCTAACCCTGAAGCCCCATGCTCTCCTCCTGGGTAACCAGAGTGATGTGAGTGTTGGCCTGAATACTGCAGTACAGAGCCAATATATTAGTGTATTTACAGCATTTCTCCTGTTCCTTGTTTATAGCCTGCAAAAACACCCCCAATATCCTATTAAAGCTTTTATGCACTGCTGACCTCTGTAAGGCTTTATGCTCCAAAACCTCCCATGGTGGTGGGATGGTTAACTGTGAGTGAGCAAGGTACAGGTAGCAGTGACAGATTAGAGAGAAAATCTTTGTAGTAACATTTGGGGAGAGATCTTGAAGCAAGATGATCACAGAATGGTTTGGGTTGGAAGGGGACCTTGAAGGTTATCTCATTCCAACTCTCCTGTCACAGTCAGGGACAACTTTCACTGGACCAGGTTGCTCAGAGTCCAGTCCAGCCTTGCCTTGAACACTTCCAGGGATGGGGCAGCTACAGCTTCTCTGACAACTCATTCCAGTGTCTTACCACCCTCACAGTAAAGAGTCCCTCCTTTATACCTAATCTAAACCTACCCTCTGTCAGTTTGAACCCATTCCCCTTGTCCTGTCACCCCAGGCTCTTGTTAAGAGTCTTGCTCCATCTTTCTTGTCAGCTCCCTACTGCTACTGGAAGGCCACAGTTAGGTCATCCCAAAGCCTTCTTCTCTCCAGGCTGAACAATCCCAGTTCTCTCAGCCTTTCCTCAGGGAGCAGAGGTGCTCCATCCCCCTGGAGCCCTTGGTGGCCTCCTCTGGGCTCTCCCCAAGGTCCATGTCCCTCCTGGGCTGAGCCCCTGTGCTGGACTCAGCCCTGCAGGTGGGGTCTCAGCAGAGCAGAGCAGAGCAGAGGGGCTGAATCCCCTCCCTCACCTGCTGCCCACGGTGCTGTTGGTGCAGCCCAGGATGTGGCTGACATCATGACAGGCACTGTTTGAATCTTAGCTTGAGAGACTGGGTAGAAAAAAGCAGCATTCCCCAACTGTTCACACTGCATAAAAAATCTGCATTTCTCAGACTTAGTCAGAGGGTGATAGATACAGGCAGCTGACTACTAGGAAAATTTACCAGACACACTTGCATTTATGTAAGCAACAGAAACCAGCCCCAAACCCAAGAAAATTATGAAAGTCCTCATGTCGCTTTCAAGTCATTTGCAAAGACTAAGCTATAATCCATTAAGAGGCCACTTCCCCTTTTGAAGTAACAGATGTTTCTTCCTTATTTAGATAATGTCCACAGCCCTTCAATTTCTTTCAAGCTACTGGGTCTTCCCCTACCAAAGCATGAACGCACTGTTCATTGCCAGCTAATGGGGACAGCTTTTGCACTTTGTAACTGGGTAAGGAATGCTATCAGCAGAGAAAATACTGGTAGGGCAAGCTGGCTAAGAGCTGCTTTACATGCCAAGTAGGTATTTACTCCTGCCGAGGAAAGTGTCTATGGGAAAGGCTGCCCAGGACTTTGCACACCTTGTAAATGTCACACATGCTACAGAGGGAACTTCTCACTTCCTTATATTGCTCTCCACCCAACTCAAGAATGCTCTCATCTTTTAAAAAGCTAATAGAAATAATTCCTAGCTAATACAACTACCAAACTTTCTTCTCTTCCATCCATACCTGAACAATTATTTTATAATGTTATTGATTCTCTGATTTTCATCTTAAACTTTCTTCTGTTGGACTTCTAGCCCGGTGTGACTCTCAATGCTGAAAGCAAAGTTTCTGAGTAGGAAAGTCCCTGCCCCTCAGTTGTTTTGCTCCCAATAGCCAGCACCAACATGTTCAGCAATGTCTCCTCAGAGACTTCATCTCTGTCCTCATCTTGAGACAACTGCTGGGCTCAAATTCCTTTCTAGGACCATGGGTTTGAAGTGCCAGATATTTTTTCTTTTTCTTCTTTGTGTTCTTTAGGACTGCTTGTGTCCATCCATTTCAGTTTTCCCTTCACAGTCGAACTCAATGGATTTGAGACTGTAGGTGGGATTTTCTTTTATGTTTGAATAACATTCAGTATAGCAGGGCATTGTTCCAAACTTAGTGCTTCTGGATGATACAGTAACAATACTGGGAGAATTACAATACTACTACTGCTTCTTCTGCTGCTGCTGTTCTGGAGAATCAGAAACACACGTTCCAGAGGCTACAGTTTGTGCAATGCTTAAGGTTGGTTTCCAAGTTAGGCTTGTTTGTTTAATCTGTTTTCCTAAAGATATGAGACAGGAGCTGAGGTAACAAATGGATTATATATAGAGGGAGATGCATGTCAGGGTTGGCTCTAGGAGTTGGAGTGTGGAAAATAAGAAATACATTGGAAGCTCAATTCGTTCTTCAGTTTCTGTTTTAGCTGCTGGATATTTTCTTGCCCCTTCACACAGCCTCTCTGCTTTACTTCTCTCAGTTTCAAGTTTGGCTTATAAAAAAGAAAGTATCAAGGAGACTGTACAGTGGGTGAAGGAAGGAGGTTGGCAATATGTAACACTAACTTTATATTTAATTCACTGACATTTCTTCAGTATCAGTAGATATCATCACTCTTGTGATCTAACACGTGAATGCCAGTCCTGTGTTTCTTCTCAAGGGAAGGCATTTAAATAGTAGCAACGCTGATAGTAAAAGTATGTCACATCTGTAGTTAAGCATGAGTACAAAAACTTACTTTTCCTGGCCCCAACAGGTACTAGCAAGGCAGCCCAAGTCAGAGGATGGGCAGGTGACTGTCACAGCCGGCTCACAGCTGCAGCCCTGACTCTGGAATTCCCAGTGGGGAAAGAAGAAGAAGAAGAACATCTGTGGGGTATCTGCCAGCCAGCAAAGGCAGGCAGTTGGCAGCCTTGTGTTTCCTGGAGGCTGTGACAGTTTCACAGAAAACACGGGTTTCAAGAGGAATGGCACAACCATAACTGCCCCTGGCTGTTGTGTAACAAATTTCTGTCATGTGCCATAACTACAGCTCCTAATCCTGCAGCCAGGGCATTTCCTCCTTGGCTGGCCCCACACCAGCCACCCTGGCCCACTGCTCTCCTGCTGTAGCTGCCCCTGGAACCAGCAGCAGCAGAGCTGCCTCTTCAGAGAGCTCTGGGTTTGCTTCATGTGGAGCACCCCACGGAGACCAAACTGCAAAGCATTTTCCAGTAGTTACTCAAATGAAGCCTGAACTTTGCACGGAGACACACACCCCTAAGGCAACTGTGTAAGTTGCTTATGATGTCAAAGCAATGCTACAGAGATGAGCTTGGAGGGTCTCAGCTCTGATCCCTAAGCCTCAGCTGATCCAGATATAAACTTTAAATTTAAGCCTCTCAATTCCTTCCTTTCTAAAACCAGCTTTTGCAGTTTTTCCCTACAAAAATCATTTCAACTACTACTCAGAGGACCTGTAATGAGTGCCATGAAATAGGCAACTATGATTTGCTCATAACATCACCAAACCACCCAGCTACAACTGTGCCTACTGTTTAAGATTAATTTCCTAAAACATTTCACTCAGGCATGAACACTATAGAGCTATTACAGCATTCATCTGTGAGGTTCTTACATAGTCATGAATATATTTCAAACTAACAAATGACCTCACTTGAAACCCTGCAGTGGATTCTTGTGAGATTTGGCCAGAACACTTACAGCAGCTGCTGTAGAAGCCCACACAAGAAAGAAGGGAAAAAAAAAAAAAAAAAGCTCCCAGAGTTATTGACAGAAGTTGGATAAAGTTACGACTGCTTGGAGCAGAGTGCTGTGGGCACCAGTAAAGGCAGCCACAAACTTGCTGCTACCTCACTCTCACTCTCTCACTCCTGCTGGCTAATATCTAAATGCTGAATTGCACTATTTCTACTTGGATATTTGTTTGTATGAACACTGTTGGAGTCCTTGTCTTGATACCTAGACATTGGTGAAGTGGAAATAAGCAAGAGATGAAATTTTAAATGAAAAAAATTGCCTCTGACTCAAAATTCTTAGGAATTTTGGATAAATAAAATGGGATGAACACATTTAGAAATATATATGTGTGTGTATGTGAAAGTTCCATAGAAAAACCATACTATTTTTTTATCAAGTAAGGAATTAATTTCATTCATTGTCTTTCCCCAACCTCTAATTTAACCCTCCTAGTTGCGAATAAACACTGAATAATGCATACTTCAAAAATTGCACTACAAAATCATAGAGCAGAGAATGTTTGATTTCTTCCTAAGGTGATTACATGTGTGGATGTTTTGCAGTTAAGATGATGGTTTCATACTCTAGGAGGTGCTGTTCAGAAATTATTTTAATTACATCCAGCATAGGCCTGGATAAGGAGGAGAACCTGCTGAGTAGAAAGAAGTTTGAATGTGTTGCAGCTGAGCCAGTTAAGTCCATTTCACCACCTTCCCCTCTGAATGGGGGATTTTGATGGCTTTGATTCTGAATTCTGTTGTCTCTATGCTGTGAAGCCTCATAAGCATAAATTGCAAACTCTGTAATTAATTTACCAAAGTAGCAAATCTGTAAAATTATAAAATGTTAGTGTCACTAAAAAACTTGCCTTTCCATCTCTTCTGCTTCAAGTACTTGTGCTCTGTGACCCCAGTAGCTCCTTTGCATGAGGGTAAGTGCCTGACAAAACCACAATGACCAGAGAGGTGTTCCTGTGATTCTTACTCCCCTTTTAAAGTAAATCTACACCAGATGTTGGATGGGAGTTTCAGGGGTGTTTACAGCCGTCACTCTAGCACAATGCTGTTTATTTTTAGAAAACTTTTATGTAACCAATAAAGCTGCTGTCACATATGTTCTTGTGTCTGAAAACAGATGCTTGGTGGAAGACGGGAGCTAAAACCTCCAGTTACTGAATGGTGATTTCGATTCACTTTTTTAGAGAAATCTCTCTTGAGGGGCTTGTGGTGTTTGGCTGCAGCTTTCTTTGAGGAGTGGGAAGAGAGAAACCATTCCATACACAATCAATGTCCACAGAACCCTTACCTGGCACAGGCCCAGCAGGCAGAGCAGCTCACAGGCAATGCAATGTAGATGTGATTGCACAGCTTTGGAGCCTTGGTACAACTGGGTTTATTGCTGCATTTACAGGATATTGCCTCTGAGCTGATACTCTCTGAGAGACAAACTGGGGCTGCCTTTGAGCTGTCCTGCAGCACACAGACAGAACATCCTGACTCAGGATATTCTGATGGGAGTATAGACTAGCCCTGTGCTCTTATCAACACCATGACTGTGCTAAAAAATCCCTCTCCGAATTAAGTGGGAACAGAATGACCTGGTCAGCCCGCACAGGAGGCAGCAAGGCACATCCCAATAATCAGGTAAGAATTGCTCATTACAGGAACTGTTCTCTGTATCAGAACAAACCCTGTCCCTATATGGCACCCACTCTACTGGTGCATACAGGCTACCAGGAGCTAATAGTTTATTTTATGATGTATTTAAAATACCAGTGTGCTGACAGTCACATCCAACTCCACACGGCCTAGCTGCAAGCTGGGAATTCAGTGGCTCCTGTGAGTGCTTTAGGTTGCATGAATCCGAGTTGAACACACCAGACTTTGTACTGGTGGCACAGATCGGGTGTAATGGGATCACAGCCATCAGAAAGGTAATGAGTTACTGGCAGACACCCAGCAGGCAAGAAGGAAAGTAACAAATCTGCTCCCTTACTTTCACTTTCACACTTCTCTGTTTACATTAACAAAAGCCGCGTGGGAAGAACAGCAGGTGTCTTTCATCATGAAATCACACACAGGAACACACAGCTCCCTATACAGGGGCTGTACCTTAATACAAACCCTTTTGTCCCATTAATAAGATCCCCATTGCTAACCAGAACTCATAATCCTGATTGCCACAGCAAAGTAAGTATGTACTTTCTATGTATGTATGTATGTAGAAAATAGCACTGAAATGTCGTGGGCTTTCATACTCTGCAATTCATAGATTTATCCTTGAACTACTTGGAAAAGCAGATAATAATGTTCAGCATTTGTTAGGAGAGTTAAAAGTAGCTCTGTGCTCCCACAGAGGATGGGGGAAAGAAAGATGGCAAACAAGTTAAGTTTACTAGGACATGATGCAGAATAAAAACACTTTTCCCAGAGTTTCATAATAATCTTTCTGTAGTAAAAAAGTTTTAATTTGCACCATCATCAGATTCACAATAAGGGAAATGTGTGAGAAATAGAAGTGTAAGAAATAGAGGTGTAAGAAATTAGGCTAAGCCTGGAACAGGACAAGATCTTGTCTCTAAAATGCATCTTCAATGTATTTCCCAAGTTCTCACTATTGTAGACAAATTAAGGAAATAAGAGGAATATTTTTCTCAGTTACCTTTTATATTGATCAAGTACACAAAGCAAAAATACAACTAAGGCAAAACTTTTATTTTTTTTTTTTTGGTAGAAAGAAAAATAAAACAGTCATATAATTAGCAATATTTTCTAGGGTTCTTCTGCTAGAGGACCTTCACCAAACCTCATTAAACTAATAGTCTTACTCACCTGGTTTTCAAGTAAAGCAAAAATACCAAATGAGATCACAAGAAGCTATGTGGAATATTTCTTCTGATCATTGCACCTCAATATCTCTGCCAGGGGCACAACAGCCACTACTGCTTTTACTCACCCATTTTTTAAATCATACTGGTCATACCAAACCTTTTTCCAGTTGCTGCCCCATATATTTTTTCACATTGCACAATCCCAAATATGAGTGAAAGTAACACATTGTCAGTTCCACAATTTGGCTCTTGGATGCTGGTACCGAATTTAGAAATTTCTATCCTAACCCAAATTATGCTTAATTATTAATCCACATTTGAAGGTCAGTACAACATACACATTTTCACACAACACTTGCCTTTGGCAAATGCAGTATTACAGTATTCATTTTACTTGCACTTCAGTAAAAGCAGAATTTTATTTGCCTGCAAAGCAAGATATTTTGAACAATATTGTAAACTACACACACACAGGGCTCCTCCTGTAGTCACACTAGGTATACGTATACACAATTTAAGCAGTAAAACATTCTTTAGCTTGCTCTTTACACAGGACACTTGTTTCATACCCTAAAGTCAGTTATCTGAAAAACAACTCAAACTAAACAAAACTGCATAATAGTGCTTTAATATTCATTTCTTAAAATTCAAAACAGCCCTACAGTACTGTTAGGCTGTTACCAGTCTCTTTCAAAGACATACAGTATAAACAAAAATTTTTGTCCTTAAGCAGCATCTGAGAAAACAACTTAATGCAGCTGCCACTTAGTGGCAGCAATCATTTAGGCATTTTTGGTGTTGATACATCTCTTTATCATATAATTTGTGCATTTATCAACAAAAAAGTAGGCCCCAATCCAGCAAATACTTGCAGGTGTGCAAATGCTCTTCTTCCATGTGGAATATTTCAAGTTAACACTCATCAGATGAGCAAAGTTAAGAACTTGAATAAATCTTTAAAGGAGGGGAATTCTTAGTGCTGAAAAGTTTACTGTTTTATTTCACTGGACTAAGATCTAATTCTAGACTTAACTGAAATTCTAGACTTAGGAAAACTCTCATAAAGAACAGATATATTACTTTGATAAATGTTTTCAAAGCTAACAAGAGCCTCTAGAAATGTGTGTGCCTTCCCAGTGATCACTTTAATCCTACTTGGACTATGGGTGCAGTCATATTGCCCCATCTCCTGGCTACTGCATGAGGAATCAATAAAGTGCTTGTCACAAATTCTGTAATCATGGAATAAAAGCAAATTTAAGTACCTTCAGAATGTTTTCAGATTTATAAATGATGAATTAAGGGCTGGTGTCAGATCTCCAGCATGTTTCCCTGATTTCTTAACCAATATTATGCTCTTCATTTGAAGACAAATTAGAATTCTGCTAGGACTGGGTATATTTCACCTCTGTCCCAGCAAAGTCCTCCTCTGCCTCCAGGGAAAAAGCTTACCTGGATTTAGTGTCCATGTAAACATTCATGCTTGACCAAAAAGGGATGCTCATGCAATTTCACAAGCACCAGCATTCCAAGGGAGAGTTTGCTTTGTTTAATCAAGCATGGAGAACCAGTATTGTTTACAATATATCCACTCTGAATTGTGTTAATAATTTGTTCCCAAAGGCACCATAATCTTGAGAGGTCTTGCTTGCCCTTTGATATTTCCTTTGATTTGTTTTGTTCCTCTGGAATAAAATATCTTTGATATTAGCTTTGACATAAATTCTACTGATCTTTGTGGCAACTTCTCATTAACATACTTCTATACATTTAAATTTCTAAAATTTTCTCTTCAGATAGATAGATATATATATATAAAAATTTATTTTGCTAGCTTTCAGATAACTAATCTATGAGAACTGTCTTAGACTGTATGCTCTCTGTAGAGAACTTCTGTATGCTCCTCATACGGAAACAAATAATAGTTTGAAATATTTAGCCATATGTTAGGATTATTTATTTTTTAAAGGCTTCGGTGGGTGTTGCTTCTACTTCTCTTCCAGTCAGCTACAGGATGATGGCAACAGCAAACACATTGACAATGCAGTTCATGGTTCGGTTTTCCCATCTCACTGTGCAGGTTCCTGGAAGAGATTATTACAAAATTAAAACAGAATTCCATTGTCTTTACTACAGTCACTTTATTGAAGTGTAAATTATGCCAGATTAGTATGAATATTTAAGTTGTAATTTAAGGGAAATAGTAGTATGTCAGCCTGACTATAAAAAACTTAAAATCCTTAAAACATAAACTTATACATTGTTTGCTACCTAATGTGAGCCTTGTAAACTTAACACAGTTAACACAGTTAACAGGAAAACACCATTCCAGTATCTTTCTTTAAAAGCTGGACTTGCAAAAGTCCTTGAAATTCCCATACTGAAATTGGCATGACAATAAGACAGGAAATCAGAAAAGGGACTGGATCAAATATATTCCAGTGTATTTACTTTCCTTTGTTCTTCCTCTTCTGTTGTATTAATGCCTTACAAGCAAAAGAAATATGAAGATTAAACTGTGTTTACTTGATTTTATATTATGATTTCTTTTTAACCTTGGTTGATTTTTTGAGGATCTCTCTGTTTTAAACTTAAACCTTGGCCCCCTCTTCTAAAAAGACCTTTCTGAATCTACAAATTAAACAAAATTAAATAAAATAACAGATTATTTTAATATTGTTTCCTGTGATATTCTCAACCTCTGAAAATAATCTATTTAGAAGCAATTTTGAAGCAATACAATGCATCCAAAGCCTGGCTGACAGTTACACAGCTGAAACACATACTGTAAGTCAAACTATTTCTATTTTTCCTTAAGTTATTTTCTCCTCCAAAGTAGCTGTCCCCTCACAGCAGGCAGATATGTTTAGGGCTATCCACATGTATTCACTGTGAGCAAAATGTTTTCTGCCTTTTTAGCTGAGAGGATTAAATGTTTTGACTCTTGTTTCAGAATGAAAGGCTTTTCTATTCCTGCTTCCCATAATTTACAAAGCAACTGCTCTTAATGCCTGCACTGACTGATAACATTTTTGCTGGGACTGTAAACAAGCATCTCATCCTCAAAATTACTGCTTCCACAGTAATTCCCAAAAATGTTCAACCCAACTACTACAACTGAGCAAGAAGTAACATTTCTCTTATTACAAATTTTATGTTTGGATGGGGAAACTTACCATCAGTTGTGGTATCCCAGAAGCATGAGCTTGCTGTGTGGAGACCAGCTCCACTCCTCTGCATCACTGCACAGGTAACTGCAAGATACAGCCAAAAAACCAGGGAATTAAAGCACAAGAGGTGAATCATTCAGCATTTACAAACTCCAGATTGCATTACATTTTCAAAGGGCTGACACATGGCATTCAGCTAAGACAAAACCTTTTTTGACAACCTCTCTGGCCCCTGTATTTTCCTCAAGAACTTGTTACTCATTTCATGATTATTTTTACTCACATGAAGACAACGGCTTCAACAAAAAACACTGGCTAATAGGATTATGGTTTTTATCTTTTAAACTACTTAGATATGGCTTATGCCTCTTAGAATGGGATTGTAGGTGCTGTCCTCACAGGTACAGCAGAACTCACACCTGATGAGAGTTGTTTCCCAGAATTACTTGTTCACCCCTCTCTGAAACCACACTCCACTAATGTGCAGCTTTTCTAGACTGACCTGCAATGGTCATAAAACCACTGACAACCTGAGTCCAAGACCTTCAAAACAGAACAGAGTGCAAACACTTACTATTACATCAACACTCCACAAAAGGACCAAAATAGGTTAAACTTTCCTATTTACCTTTTTCCTTCCACAGGTATACACATAAATAGAATGTGCTATGACTCTGCGTACAGGACTAAAGTCTTCCAGATGTTTCTATTTACAGGAGGATTAATCTGATAGAAAATTTTATTACAGATAGCAATTTCTTCCTGAAGTGATACTAAAAGGTTGATATAATTGTCTTGAGGTTGCTTAACAATCAGGAAAGACCACATAACACGTAATCTTCTGTGTTAAATGTTGGCACATGCTCAGCTCAGGTAAAACTGCCCCAGCTTTACCACAGGCATTACTAAAAATCTGTGTAACAGAAGAGTTCAGGTACCTGCTCTGTTTTGTTTATAGCATTCCCCTGAACCTTTCAGCAATTATTCATTGTGACTGCCTGTGCTACAGCTGCTTGTACTTACCAATGTACTTATAGGTTTTCCCAAGTTTCACCAGATGGGTCAGCGACTGTTCTACTATAGCAGCAGTCCATTGATTGACTTTGTTGTGATTATAGTCTGCCTTGCCTAAAACACTTTCTATGCACTAGAACAGAGGGGAAAAAATAGTTACAGTAAACACCTTTCAAAAGTAGAATTATAAAATGTTCTGCATAATCTGAGGGGTTTTTTTCTGGCAGTTTGGTTACTTTAAATCACTCAAGCTCATCAGGTATCAGCTGCTGAATGAAAATAAAATGACCCTTTTTTGAAATTAATTTTTAGTACATATTTACCACAATATTACAGGTATAAAAATGAGGCTCTGACTAAACATTTCTTGCATGAAAGGCTTTTGCCATATGTTTTGGATACCAAGTGAATGGATCTATTTACCAGTGAAGATCCTAACAAATCCCACAGTTCCTAATGACTGCCAGCTCCAGTTTGGCTTTCAGAAGCTGCTGTAATGGGGATGGCACTACTCAAATCAATAATATCAGCTTGGGCTGGCAAACCTTTCAGAGGATATAAGCAAGATTCCAAAACCTTCAGAAATAGAGTGACAAGAGTGAAATGCACATCCCTGCTAAAAAGATGGGGAAGATACTCAAGGGTGTATCTTGCAGCATAAAAAACATCTGAACTGCTTGAAAATTGGATGCTCTCCCACAGCTACAGATTGGCCAACACTTGCTTAAACTTAAAATGATTGAACAAAACTCCTTCTCTCAAACTCTAACTCTTAAATTGCATTCTCTGCTCCTTATAACTTCAGAAGTATGTGCTGATGGATACTTCTTAAAGTTGAGGAATGTGCTTAAGCAACACACATCTGGAAAACATAAGGGAAATAAAACTGTGTTCTCCTCTGATTCAGTAAGATGCATCCTGTGCACTAATCCCCCACTAACAGGCTGTGTAAGAGACATGTGCCCCAGATTTTGAAAAGCCCAGTTAATTCTGACCACAGTGGCCAAAGGAGTCAGTGGAAACAAACAGCCACAAAACACAGCAGAAGACAGAAGAGGGACAAGACCCCTCAGGGATTTTGGTCCTTCCAGAGGTGTACCCAGTGTTGGAGCTCCTTGGCCCTGGTTAAAATTCCAATCAGAGGCAGAAATGCTTGGCTTTACTCCCAGTGTCTGGAGACTGTGTCACAGAGTATTTGGCTTTAGAAGGCAGGGACAGTTACATAAAGGGCTGAATTGTTGTTTATCTGACATCCAAGAGCTTGCTGCTGTGTACTGGAGCAGCTTCAAAAAGTGCAGGTGGGAAAGGACCTGCAGAGCCCCTCCAGAAACCCCTGTCTCAAAACATTATTTCCCTGCAAAACCTGGGAGCATCTGTGAGCCACAGGCTTCTCATTAATTACTTCCTAGTAACTACATACGTAATTTAGACTATCAGGCTACTCACATTCATCCTGTTCCTTCTCTGTAAAAAAATGTATTTTAAACAAGGAGCTCATAGAGTGCAACCTCCCACACATGCCAAGGCTAACTACCAAGTCTGATAACATTGCTCAAGGCCTTGTCCAGTCAAGTTTCAAAAATCTCTAAAGATGGAGACTCTGCAAGCTGTCCCAGCCACCTCTCCAGTGACTAGCTTTTTTCTAACTGCATAAAGGGGAAAAAAATAAATTAGAGTGAATTTCCCTTGCAGCTTGTGACTGTCACCCTGACTCTTTCCACTCTAATGCAAATCTGGCTCCCCTCCCAACTACCTTCTCCTCTTTAGGTAGTTGAAGACAGCAATTAGATGAAGCTTAAAGCAGCTCCAAGTTAAACTCTGTGTTTGCATAAATACTTATTCTATATAATTTTATATTTATCTGGGATGGTCAAGGAAAATAACTGCTTTCACTGCTGTGCAAGGTATGGTAAAGCATTTCTTTGAAATACAGCTATTAGCTAAAACCTACCTCCTTAACTATGTTGTGGGCCTCATCAGCATTGAAGATCATCTGCAATAGAAGTGAATTATTATTATTTCTGTCAGAAAAGTAAACAAATTATAGTTTTGCTCTAAGGAACATGTAATGATTAGGCCTCATGTCTGGTTGTTTGCATTGCAGTCTGTTAGCATAATTTTAAAATCTTACTTTTTTTCCCTCAGCTCCACACATTTGTTATTTAGCATTGCTTTTCTAGTGATGTTTGAGTGGGGCCAAAAGGCTCAGACCTCAGTGAACTCTGAAACAGGTTCACTTGACATTTTCTGTAAAGACTAAATTCCACCATGTCTGTGTTTGTCACGGGAATATTCACCAGGAAAAAATTAAACAACAAATCTTTTCTTCTGGGTCTTAATCTGTGTTTTTGCTGGAGTCACTAACTTGCTAACCCACAGGTTAAATCTTGCTTCCCAAGGGCAACACACGGTTTTGCAAACCTAGTATCAGAAAGACGGGTTTGCACGGTCATTACCCAAATACCTTCCCCAAGCACAGAAAAAGCTCAGAGATTTTAATTCCTCCTATTTTCTACTCCTTCCTGCTCACGGGCGCTTGGCTTGTCTCACAAAGGCATCACGGCACATTCCCTTGTGCCAGCCGCCTCTTCACAGCCATGAACTCCAATCACTCGGGCAGGGGCAGAAACCTCAAGGGCATTAATGCATAAGTGTCTTGGAGTTTTGGGTGATTTTTAAATGAAAACTGGTGGCCAGAGCCCTGAAGCGGGGCCCCGGGAAGGATCGGTTGCTCTGCTCCAACTGGCAGGGCCAGCCCGCGGCACTGACCGGGCCCGGCACTCCTCGGGATTTTCCCATGGAAATGGTTTTTTTTCCCCAGGAAAAAATGGCCGCGGTCTGACAGCCCCAGTGGCTGCACCCCGTGCCTTCCCGGAGGGAACATCCGTCCTGCAGCCCCGGGCAGGCCGGCGGCCCCGCGGCCCCGGCTCCTCCGGGCGGCACGGCACGGCACGGCACAGCACGGCTCGGGACCGGCCCCGGCCCGGCGGGCGGCACGGCACGGCACGGCTCGGGACCGGCCCCGGCCCCTCCGGGCGGCGCAGGCACGGCACGGCACGGCACGGCACGGCACGGCACGGCTCGGGACCGGCCCCGGCCCCTCCAGGCGGCACGGCACGGCACGGCACGGCACGGCACGGCACGGCACGGCACGGCACGGCACGGCTCAGGACCGGCCCCGGCCCTCCGGGCGGCGCGGCACGGCACGGCACGGCACGGCTCGGGACCGGCCCCGGGCCCGGCCCCTCCGGCGCGGCGGGGTTGAACAGCCCCGGGCACAGCGGCGGGCGGGATCGCACAGCCCCGGGCACAGCGGCGGCCCTACCTCATCGTTGTGGGGGTGAAAGTCCTCCATGGCCCCGGCAGCGGCGGCGACGGTTCCGGCAGCGGCGGCAACGGCGAGTCCTGCGCGGCTCCGCCCCGCCGGGCGGGCCGGGCCGGGCCGGGCCGGGCCGGGCTGGGCTCCCGCCGGGGGCTGGACCCGCCCGGCCCAGCCGGCAAGGGAGGGAGTGGAAAGGTCCCCAGCACGGCAAGGACAGGGACGTGTTGAAGCGAGCCCAGAGGCGGCCACCAAGTTAATCAGAGGGATGGAGGAAAGGATGAGAGAATTGGGATTGTTCAGCCTGGAGAAGGCTTTGGGGTGGCCCAACTGCGGCCTTCCAGTGCTTGAAGGGTGCCTAGAGGAAAGGTGGGGCAAAACTATTTGCAGAGCAAGGAGGAATAACTTCAAACGGAGAGTGTAGGTTTAGGTTAAATATTGGGAAAAAATTCTTTCCTGTGAGGCTGGTGAGGCACTGGCGCAGGTTGCCCAGAGAAGCTGTGGCAAGGCCAGGCTGGATGGGGCTCCGAACAGCCTGGGCGAGTGGAAGGTGTCCCTGCCCACGGCAGGGGGATGGAACACGATGGTGTTTTTGTCCCTTCCAACCCAAACCATTGTATGATTGTGTGACTGTGAGCGAGTGCTCCTCCTTGGGCTCCTCCGCCGGGCACAAGGGAAGGCCGGGCAGGCACAGGCCCTGCCGGGCTGTGTGTGAGCACAGTCCCTCCGGAGAGCACAGCATTTGCTCTGCTCTGTTCTCGCTGTTGGAAGTCCTTTGCTGGGCACACAAAACTCCCCCAGGAGCGGCTTCTCCGGAGGAGCTCTCACACCCCTCTGCCTTCCTGTGTTCCCCTTTTCCCTCCCCTTGGAATGAATTTGTGTCACTCATCCGACACAAAGTTATCAATAATTACCAATAATGTTGCCACCAAAGTTTAAAAAAGCCTAATTTAATTTCAGGTTCCTTAAATTCTGCTTCACTGTAGAGAATTGATCCTGAGTTTTATTTCACTCTGCACACACACACACAGATACATAAATACATCATATCTTTGCTGTCTCTCTGAAGTTGCCTGGGAAACAGGACAGGCACCTCATACAAAACTGCAGAATTTTCAAAGGGTGGGGTTTTTGTTGTTGTTTTAGTGCGGGTTTTTTTAATGATTACAATTATTTTTACTCGAGGGGCGGGGTGTGGGTGGATCTGGGAATCTTTCTCTCCTATGATTTCTCCTGCATTTTCTCCTTTACTTCCAAACCAGATTAAACACAACAGAGAAGACCAAGGTTTCTAGTTTCAGTACCAGTGAAATATGTTTGAACATATAGACACCTACTTTACAAAAGGGGTTTCTTGTTCAGTCTGTATTGTACATTAATTGGAAAGATTGTTTTTGAAAAACATGAAAGTACAGAGGGAAGAAAAACTAAGCATTTTTATTGCCCTGCTCTCCACATAGCTTTCCTGTTTGGTATTTGTTAATGGCCATGGAAGGAGAAAACTGAGGGTGAAGACTAAACCTCTTCAAAAGCAGATCTTTATGAGCAAGTGCAGAGGGATGTGGTCATAGGAAAGCACATGAAAGAAAATCCCCTGCAGTATAAAGGTGCCTTTTTTCTGTGACCTCTGCAGTATTTTTGTGAGCTAAGCTAAGGATGAAATTGCATGCTGGTTTTTAGTGAAATAAGAGCTAGTGGAAGCATTTGTTATATATGTACTGGCATCCTGTAGACAAAGCTAACAGTGCTTAAATAACTTATCCTTGCATCCTATGGATTTTTTTATCCTTTGTATCCTTCAGAGATCTCACATCTTTACATCTGTATCTTTAGGTGCAGTATAGTATCAAACAAAAGTAATTCCTAGGCTGTTTTCCTGTTCTGTTTAGAAATACTCAATTATTTTTTTTAATATTAGCAAAAATTATGTCACTGAATCACATGGAAAATAAAAAGGGCTCCTGAATGACTGATGAATGTGTATGTGTGTATATGAGTGTTTGTAGGTTGTAATGCAAAAAAATTACTTACCCTTCCTCTTCAGTTACCCTTTGCAGATAGGAGGATAGCAGGAGGTCCAAGGAAGTGCTGAGTCCATCAGGTTCAGCTCAACATCCAGAGAGCCACTAGGAAAATAACGAAATCACAAAACAATACTAACCCAGGAAGTGTTTACATCACCCATGAGCATCCAACACAGGTATGTCAAGAGTATATGTCAAATAATGTGATTTCATTGTTTGGTAGGACAGCTGGTTTAATGGATGAAGAGGAAATGCAGAATAGGTGTGTTATTTTGTAGTAAATTTGTCTTTTTATGCTCTCCCACATAAGAATATGTAATCTGAGGAAAAACTAACCAACCATTCCTAATAAGGGTTTATAAAAGTAGGAGGAATAAATGCAAGAAGATGGGTGGGTTTTGCTCTAAGAGCTAATTAGTATTAGTCACAATAACTTGAATAATGGAATAAAAAGACTGCTTATAAAAGCTTGTTATTGACAGCATGTTGAAAGAAGTTGCAAGCACACTGAATGACAGGATCAAAACTAAAAATACTGAATAGGCTGGAGAAAACAACAACAAGAGATTTCATAAAAACCAGGACATCAAATGCACAACTACAAAATGGGACCTAATTGTCTAGGCAGCAGTGCTGCAGAGAAAAATATGTAATTGCAACAAATAGGAATCCAAGTATGATGTTATAAATAACTAAATAAATTGAAGGATACCATGAAGGGCACAGAAAGCAGTCATTTTGTTCTGCTTGGTGTTTATCAGGCATTGAATGTAACTCTTGGCCCAGTGTGATGGTGGGACAGACAGAAGAGTAATTCTTCCTGAGGGCAGCACCAAGAGGAAGCTTAGAAAATGTAATTTGTGGAGGAACTGCATTTATTTTATCACCCCTGCCCAGACTTCTTTTTAGATGTCTCTCACTGCATAGTGATTTACTGGAAAAGGTGATTTACAAGCCATTGTGTGATGAAAGGTAGGACCAGAAATAATGCCTTTAATTAGAACTCAGGGAGATTTATGTTAAATATTAAGGAAAAAAAATCAAATTATAAGAAGAATAATAAAGCACTGAGGCAGACCTGCTTTTGAAATCACCTCCTCTGGATCAATAACATATTGTTAACATCTGCCAAGCATCTAGGTGGCCTTTGGAGAGGAGGAAGTATTAAATGATGCTCGAGCTAAATTTAGACACAGATTTATTCAACTTTCAAAACTATTGAGAGGTTATTTCCCCTTCTTTCCTAATAAATTCACTTTTTTTTTTTTTTTTTTAATTCAATAACCTAAATCACCTTTATTTTTCCCTTTTTTTTTTCCTTTTTTTTTTTTTTTCTTCCTGAGAATGACTCATGCTCTTAGTGATTTCACAAGAGAAACATAAAATTTTAACAAGAAGCCATAACATTTCTTTTCAGGAGGAGATACCTAATAACATTGCCTAATTCTTTATTATACTGCTGCAAACTGCAAACTGGAAAATGTAAATGGGTTGGCAGTATAATCAGTTCTGAGAACTGTGATAGGAAATGTAAAAAGTGCTGCAAGTGGTGGCTCAGAAATACAACCTTAAATGTGAAAGACCTGTAGCCTTTCATCTTTCAAATTCAGAATGGGAGCTTTTAACAAGAAAGAGAACAAACAGTAAGGTTGAAATTACTTGTTGATTAAAAAGCAAATATTTGAAGAGGATTTGGTGCTCTGGAGAGGTGGCAGTCTGTGCAGGCTGTGCAGATCCTACGCTGCCTGAGCACAGCCAGGAAAAATTGTGAATACTAAGGCAGCTAAAATAATCTGCCTCCTGTCTCCATTTATCCTTTACATTGTAGCAAACATTTAAACCTCCACATCCACATTAAACTGTGGAATACAAAATCAATAGAATTCTGTTTAATTTTTCTGACTTATTTCCTGAGCTACACATGGCTGGATGCTGGGGGAAGAATCACAGTGTGCTGCTCTTGTTCTTGCTCTCTTCCTACACACTCAGTGCTCACTACCACAGGGGTTGGAACAGGGAATCAGATGGACTTGGAATAATCTATATGGCACCTCTTTTGCTGGCCAGATCAGGGATGCTTGACCCCAGCTGAAGCTTTATTTACTTGCTTTTCTGAGGTTTTTGTTTGGTTTTGTTTGGTTTTGGTTTGTTTGTTTGTTTGTTTGTTTGTTTGTTTGTTTGTTTTTCCCTGAGAGTTGTTTCAATGTTAGTGCAGTGACCTGCTAAAAATTCTTTAAATTACTGAATGGCCACTAAATAATTGTTTAAAAAAATTCTTGGTTCTAACACAGCAAGTCAGAAACATTACTACTACACAACATGACAACTCAGAAACCACTGAGCTGGAGGGGGAGAAGATCACAGGCTCTTTCACTTCCTAAGCTTTGAAACTTGCTTTAGCAGGATGTGGATGGAGCAATGTCTTATCCTTGTGTCCAGGAAACTACAAACATACTGGGATGTACAATATTTACAAACACTTGGGATAAAAACTCATCTACATTTAAAATTTCTATTTCATGGGAAATGTTGATGTTTCAGGTCTTAGAGTTTCAGCAGGAATTGTTTCAGCAGAAATTTGAATGAAATGCTGTTTGTGGGAAATGCTCACCTGCTCACCAAAGGCAAGATGTTTGTTGTGGCTTTCATGACAAGACAAAACAAACCATGATAAGAACAATGTGCATCCTTTAACACTGCTTGCACACACTGGAGCTAGAGACACCTGCCAGCAACAAGCAAATATGGCAATGAAGAAAAAAAAGTGTTTGATGAAGGTAAGACAAGGCACTTACAAGATGTAGAAAGAAATTGTCAAAAGAACTGATTGGTGCTGTGCATGGCAGTGATTAACCAGTGCAATGAACTACCTCAGGAGAAGCTGTTACATGTCCTTAAGGATGTTTTCAGGATTTTCACGTTCATATAAACTTCCAGTATGTCCAAAATTAAAGCTGGGTAGAATAAGGAAAAAGGAAAGGGCATGAAGAAGAGCTCTCCTGGGAGCCAGGTCTTCATTATTTACCTTGACACTGAACAAAAGAAAATTTAATGACATATCTAGTTTATCTTTCCAGTTTTTAAATACAGATGTTAGCCTCAAATAAAGAGATAGAGATTCTTAGGCTTATTCATACTGTCAGTGATGGTCCTTGAATTGCAGAATCACAAGGTTGGAAGAGTCCAACCCATGCCCTAACATCTCAACTAGACTATGGCACTGAGTGAGAACAGTTCCCTCTGTTGCTTTTAGGAAACAGGCAAACTCTTGCCTGCAGAGAGAACAACAGCTTTATGGCTTAACACAGGGATCTGATTTCCCACTTTCTTCCCTTCTGTGTTGGCACAGAGGTCCCAAATAATGGCACAAACCTCCCATACTGAGTTTACCTGGCAATGTGCAGGCAGGGGCTGGGGGCTGCAGGAGTGGGCTGTGTGAGAAGACACCATGAGCTGCCTCCATGTCAGGCACAGCTGACTCCAGCTACCTTGGAAATGGATCCAGCACTGCCCAAGGCTGGGCCCATCAGCCAAGCTGCTGCCTCAGCCCAGCACTGATGGAGCACAGCTCCCTCTGCACATCCCAGCTGAAAGCAGCACTTCTCTCCAATCTGCTATCTGTCAACATCACTTTATTCAGTGATACTCAGCAATTAGAGACACAAAGAGGCAGCACAGTGGCAGGTACAATTCAAAGGCCTTTGATTATCAAATTTCTTAGAGTAGGAGAGGAAGATGCATTGTTTATCATTTGCTCTACTTCAGTTGTTTTCCTCATTATGTGATAAAAACAGAACAGGAAACAGCAGGAACAGCTCAGGAACAGAATGCTTGTTGAAAAACCTTCACATATCACAGGATTAGGAATTCTCCATCCTACAGCTTGTGTTTCTTTCAGAAAAGTCACATCTTTGTTCCAGTTAGATAAAGAAATGAGAATATATCTAACCAAGGAAAGGGACACTGTATTATCGATGTATGACTACCTTTTTGCATCTATGATAAAGTATTACAGTGTATTAACATTTTTGGACCAATAATACCTGTAACTTGGGATTCAGAAATTCAGAAATATATAATTGTGTGTGAGTGAAAAAGACTTTATTTCCCAAGTAGGTAAAAGGAGTGCTATAGGATATATTTTACTTTTCCAAAGCCAGTAGCAAAGCAATGTGCAAAACAATTTAGTGGCAATTTCTAGTGATCAAAATTTAAAAATAAATGCTGTAAAGCAATTAAATTCCATGAGTTTATACACTTTTTTTTTTACCAGAAATTGGTTGATTTCAACTGAGAATGGCTCCAGATCTATTTGTTAAAAATGTATTGAATTACTTCCTCCTACAACTCAAAATTCACCACAGATGGTTCAGAAAAATCTGTGATCTCTGTATTGAAATCTCAATTTATTTGATTTGCTTAAATACAAGAGTAACCTTCCAAGTCAGAGAACCAGAAATGAGTCTTATTGAGGATATTCATATGACTATGAAGGCTCAGAAATTTGAATGATTTTGGAGACCACTGTTTTGTTTGTGAAGATTTCTGTAAATAGTCATGTGTGGTAAAGAAAATTACCTTCAGGGACCTTATTGAGCAGACATCAAAATGCACCAAGGCTGCCTACTCACATGTTTGTAACTCTTCATTTGTTTCTGGTAAATAATATTAGATAATATGTTAAAATACATGGAATATGGTGTTGTTTTAAATGTTATTCAAGCAGTCATCATAATGCTGTTGTAAGATTATAAATTTTGAGAGCTTGTGCCCAAATACTCCCACAACATGTAAGTTTGAAGACGACAGATTTCACAATGTATAAACATTTAATTGAAAATAAGAAGTGTTTTAAAAAGGTTTTGTTTAAAAACATCCAGCCTGTGAATTTTGTTAGAGAGTGCTGTGCATATAAACATCTAAATCTCATTCTTAATCTCAGTCTTTTAAAATTTAGAAATGCTAGTATCACCATTAAAAGCAGGCACACTGCTATCCCTTCCTGGAATGCAAGACCTTAATTGTATGAAAGTTTAAAACATGTGGCTCTTTACCATGACCAGGGCACTTATCTTTTACATTATTATTTACTTTTCTGAGGTGAAAATAACCATTACAGGGCTGGGGTGGACTCCTGACATTTTCTTGTTATGGATGATACATATGCCATACCATTTGATGTTGTATTAAAAACTGGGAAGAATGTTACATGGATGCACTTGTATTTGGTGATTTTATTTTTTTCTTGTGGTTTGGGAAAAACCCCAAACACAGGTTATTTTTGAAGTGGAGTAAGCACCACAAGAAGCTGAGCTGATGTGAAGGCTCAATGCCAAAAGACAGAGTGGTCCAGCTCCTATTCCCTGTGTTGTGCTGCTCAGGAGGGGAGGAGGTAGAGAAATTAGGCGTGAATTTAAGCCTGGGTAAAAGAGATCAGTGGGAGGAAGATGTTTTTAAGATCTGGTTTTATTTCTCATTATCCTGCTTTGATTTGTTTGGAAATAAATTGATTTCCCCAATTAGAGCCTGTTTTGCCTGTGACAGTAATTGGTGAGTGATCTGTCCCTGTCCTCATCTCCATGAACCTTTCACTGTATTTTCTCTCCCTGTCCAGCTCAGGAGGGGAGTGGCAGAGAGACTTTCATGGGTACCTGGTTTTGGTTGGGAAGGGACTTTGAAGCTCCAATCCCCTGTCAGGGACAGAGACACTTTCAACCAGGCCAGGTTGCTCAGAGCACCTTCTAAATTTACAGCTTTTCTCTTAGCAATAATCACCTCATAAGAGTACTACTGTGAACAGCTGCATTTAGCAAAACATCATGCAAATGAAATAAAAAACAAATTAGAGACTTTTTCCATGTCATTGAACATGAAGAATTATTTTACAAAATAAATGGAAGCACTTTGCTGTTCAGATGTAAGTCTGTCACCCTAGTAATTTTTCCAAACCCTGTTTTAAATGCAGAACACAGCTTCTCTGTTCCTAAGCAGTGTTTCTTGTCAAGGACAAGTTGAACCAATTTGTTTGAGCTAAAATGTCCTTTCAGTTTCTGACCAGAGGGAGGAGCATTGATGAATAAAGCCTGTCTTAAATGTTTGCTGCTGGTGTTAACGAGCACCTTTGCTTGCAGCAGGATAATTCCATAGAAAGACAAATTTGAGGATCAAAGAGTTGGTATACCATTCAATAAAATGAATACAATTCAATAAAATCTAATTCAATAAAACCCTTCCATTTCATAGACTCATTTTCTGGTTGTCTTATACAAAAGTATTGCAGTGAGTCAGGATGATGCAAAGACATCAGTGAAATGCCTTGGCTTTAGAGTAGTTCAGTGGCAGCAAACAGAGGAAAAGAAAGAATTTCACCTGAATCCCCAGAAATTTTTGCCATCTATATATTATTTACAGGCTCTAAGGGTCTGTGTCTGCATTTTCAGCAAAGTAATTGTAGTCATCTTGCAGAGTTTTAGGGAGGTTTTATTAGAAGAAATGCCATAGTTCTTCACAGCAAAAATGTTGACGTTAAGTGTTTAAAAAATAATTAGGGTGGTGGGAGAAGACTGTTTCTCTTCATTCTCTATTTTACTGATTAATTTGCTAATTAGTAGCAATTAGCTACTAATTGTAGCTAGCTATTTTGAAGTAAAATAGTAATTCTAGAAAAGTACATTTAGGGTGAAATTATATGTTTGGGTCTCAGTCTATGCTTTGCAGGTGCATCATAAATGTTCAAGTTCTTTCAATGATTTTTTCACTGTTGTCTGGAGAAATATTTTTCAACATGGAACACCAGGTACCTGGATATTAACTGAATCCTTCTTTATGCAGCACTTCATTCTATAGCTCTGAATCACTTTGCACAGTTGTTTCTTGTGCAAAAAATGGCATAGCTGACACCAAAATAATTGTCTAAATGAATAATACACGCAGCAATGGGATTTGTAAGAGCATTTCCTTAGTTTGCACGAGTCCATTCTAAGCAGTAATTCAAATACTGCCTTCATACAGCACAGTGAGGCACTAATTAGTGGCTTCTTTTAAATGTACTAAAGAAAAGCAGGAGAAAGTAAATAGATTCCTCATTTTGTGATGTGAGAAAGGGAAGTACAAATGTGTTGCTGCATTTGATATTTCTGAGTCTGCTTTTAACTTCTCCTTTAAAAGGAACAGGAGACGCTATAATTACTCTGAAAAGCTTTTTGTAAATACCTGCTTTTCTAAATCTTTTCAGTGGCTGAAACAGAAATGGCCTTGTCTCAGAAGAGCTAATATCACCAGTTCTCCCTTTTTCATTTCTAAGTCCGTGACATGTAATTTTTATTCTGTTGGTGTAGTAACTAACATTAAGAAAAACCTTTACAGAATGTCCTCTTGTACAAGAGGCTTCATTTTCCTTGTATAACATTTCCTGTATCTTGGTTTTGACAATGCTTATTTAGTATAGAGAGGAAGAAAAGCTGAGGTGACAGTGAATAACTGGAATGAAGCTTGAAAAATGCTGCTTTTCTCTCAAAAAGAAGCTTGGTTTTGTAATAAGAAAACCTCTTCATGTCACATAAGAAAAACAGTGGGTCAAGCAAGCTCAGGGACAAGAAACTCTGACTTGCAGCCCAATGCCATTGTTACAAAGACAAAATCCAAGTCCTAAGAAAAGCAGGTGGGTCTGGATCACGGTTCTACTTGGTTGTACTGATCACATGAAGATTCATGATGGATGCTGAAAAGAAGATTGTTGGGGCTAGGTCAAATTCCAACAAACCCTCTATGTCACACACTCATCAAGCATTGTGAATTGTGAAGTAACAGTCTCAAGTGAAACAAAATGTATTTTTAATTAAAATTAACTCAGCAGGCATAATAACATTAAATTAAATTGGCTTTTGTCAAGAAGGAACTCTGAGTGAACAGATGAATGGTTTGAAGAAGCATGGTGCTATTACTCCTGAAGCAGTTACTGTATTTCTTTTTTAAATATTGTCTTGCTTTTTTATTAATTAGTGCATCAAACAAGGCATTTTTTTCCAAACATAAATTTGAGGGTTTTCTCCTTTTAGCTGGAATTGCAAAGAAGCACACCAGTATCACAGGCCACATTAAAATTTCAACAGAGAGTCTTTTTACAGAAATGCCAAAAAGTCCTTAATTTAAAATGCAGAACATACAAGATCTCAAACCACCAAAAAAAACCCTCAAAAAATACAAACCACAGAAAGAAGACACTTTCACTGAAATATCTTAATTTTTTTGACTGCTAGATGGTATTTCTGAGGTCTCTATTTTTCATTAATACCTCCAGGAAGTGATAGCTCAAAATCTTGAGCACAGAGTTGGCAAAATGCACACTCCTCTCTCCATGATGGCTGCAATTACACTTTTGGAAAATAGCCCAGGGAGTGCTCAACTGGACAATGAGAACTTGCATATCTCAGCTTCCTCCACAAAGGCTTTTTTTTTTTTTTTTTTTTTTTTATTTTGTGTTAAAATTCTGCACCTAGCACATGTATTGTCCAGGAGAAAAATGTAAACGGCTATTGGAGAGTAGCTCTCGCTGTTAGCAGCTATGGGTATTTATCAAAAATCTCTTTTTTATTTCATGGCACATGATCTCTTACTCAAAACCTTTAAGTTTAGAAAATTGAATCAATAGCCTATTTTTCTGATATTTTCTGGCAGATTAAGGTGAAGAGAAATAAAAGCTTGCAGAGCACTCAATGCTACCTGAAATGGAAGCAAACTAGGTTTTGTTCATTAACATTATTGGACTGACCTCTGTGTAATTTGCACAAGTTCTTCCCATTTGAAAGAATTTGTGGCTGTGTGAACCAGGATATCAATAAATGGTGAAGTTCCTTGATTTCTGGTGCATGGAATTAGCAGTTCTGTAGCCAGAGAAGAAAACTGACTGTAAAACTTCTGTCCCAGAGGACAAGAGAATTGTCACAGTACTCTGGAAAAGGGCCACAGGTACTGCAATTCATCCTTAATAAAATTGCAGTCTGGGACCATAAAGAGTTGGCTAATTCTTTACAGCAATGCAAGTGTTACTGGAGATTGGAGTCACCAAAGAAATACCAACAAGAACACATTTTCTTTGTTGTAAATAGGCCACAGATTTCTGTAATCCTGATTTACAAATCCCTTGGTTCATAGGGTCTGTTATGGATCATGAAGGGTGAATAATAAATATGGGCTGGTAATTGGGCAGTGCAAATTATATTTGGCCTCCAGTTTCTATGAGTGGCTGTTTTCTGTCCCAAGAGAAACACAAAAGATCTGTGATGTTTCTCAGAAATTCTCCTTGTACTTGAATATCTGTTTGGTAAGGCTGTACCTGAGCTCTTGATGTGCAAATAACTGTCAGCTCTTCCTTTCTCCATCCCCCCAAAGAAGATTTATAAAATGAAACTGTAACAAACCCCATGTAAATCTGGAGCTGTTGTTTTAATACTTTAAACTCAATAAATGCATTACGGAATCTATTCACTTGGGTAGCTTTTTGATAATGATCCACAGTGTTATAGAGAGCAACATGTTATTCTCATAATTGCAGGCAGAGGATGTACCTGAGCATTTAATTTAGAGCAGGTCCCTTCAATAACAGGTCCCTTCAATAGGGGACAAGTCAAAAAACCAATGTTGTGAGTATAACATGTAGCAAACTCAAATTCTTCTCCAAAGGCAGTGTATTTATATATTAGCCAAGTAAATATTGTACTTCCCAATAATAATTTTTTTCCAACACATGAATTATTTGGAATAACAAAAACCCAGCAATTTTTAAAAAATAATTTGAGGGTAATGAGTAATATTACATTGCTATTATAAATAAACTTCAAATTTCATGCTAATTTTTTTTATGTGAAAGCTGAGCAGGAGATTCAGGTTGTATGTGTCAGAATTTTTTGAAACTGATAAAGTTCCACAGCTGTGAAAAAGAAAGGCTCAACTATTTTCATGTGACCAACCTCTGTTTATTCCACCAATTTCAGAATAGTATTTTAACATGTAAGGAAATGCATGTAAGTGCTAAATTAGTTTCCTTATCTTTCTTAAGTACCTGCTATGTGAGCTCTTCAGGTACCTGAGGGCAAATGAATCATTCAGTTCATCTGGATGAATTGAGATGCTGGTTTTGCTGTGCTACTTTTAAATTTTGGAATATTTTGTAATACTTGTAGCTGTTTGATAAATCCAGCTCACTTGAACCAATGGAAGTGATGGTCATAAAGCTTAGTAAGCTTTGCCTATAGGTTTAAGGAGGACAGCTATGACAAGTGTCTTTATTGTACTCTTAAATGCAGTTTCACCTTTTGGACGCTTCCCTCACCTGATGCAGATACACCTGTTATTTAATAAAGTTTGAAAAACCGTAAAACTGTAAAGTAAATACCCTTTTTTCCTCTTTCCAAACCCTTCCTGAGAAATCACAGAATAGCGCCCTGAGTTACCAGTTCCGCCCTAATAAACTCCCGCTGAAAACCAGGAGATGATACCAGCGGGATCCACACACTTCCCGACCCCGTCGGAAAGATGGGGTAACTTGTCCTGGGTCCCCGCTGTCCCCGCTGCGTGGGACGGCGGTGACACCCCGGGGCAGCGAAAGGGAGAGGGAAGGGAGAGGAGAAGGAGGGGACGGGGAGCAGAGGAGAGGGGAGAAGAAGGAAGGAGAGGGGCCGCTGCGGAGGCGCTCCCGCCCGGCCCGCTCCCGGCAGGTCGGGACGGCACCTCCGGCTCCCGTCCCGCATCCCAGCCCTGCTCCCGTCCCGCATCCTGACACCGCTCCCTTCCCGCATCCCAGCCACGCTCCCTTCCCGCATCCTGACACCGCTCCCTTCCAGCATCCCAGCCCTGCTCCCGTCCCGCACTCCAGCCCTGCTCCCGGGCCGCGTCCCGGCCCCGCTCCCATCCCGCATCCCGGCCCCGCTCCCGGCAGGTCGGGAGGGCGGTTCCGGCTCCCATCCCGCATCCCGGCCCGGCTCTTTCCCCGCATCCCGGCCCCTCTCCCGTCCCACGTCCCGGTCCCACTCCTGTCCCGCATCCCGGCCCCTCTCCCATCCCGGCCCCTTTCCCGTCTCGCATCCCTGTCCCGCATCCCGGCCCCTCTCCCGTCCCGCATCCCGGCCCCGCTCCCCTCGCGGATCCTGGCCCCGCTCTCAGCCGGCGAGAGGCGCTGCGGGAGCGCGGCGGCGGGGCCGGTTCGGCAGCGGGAGAGGTGCGGGGGACGCGTGGAGGCGGCTCCGCTCTCGGCGGGGCTGGAGCCACCCCCGGAGCCGCGGGCCGCGGGAGGAGCGCGGGGGGCAGCGGGGACAGGCTGGCCGTGGCAGGGCTGCACCTGCGGGGTCGCTGCGAGCTGCCCGTGCCCGGTCTGTGCGGGGCTGTCCGGGCTCGGTGCCCCTCTGCGCTCCTGCCCGAGCCTGGAGAGCGGCTCCACCTCCCGGCCCCGCCGGGCTGCGGAGTTGGCAGCACAGCCCTCGGCAGCGGCAGCGATGGTGCTGCTGGTACGTGACTTTCCTCTCCTGCCGAGGTTCCCGGTGAGTCCGTCATTCTTGACAGCAACTGGTTTGGGGGTGTGTTTTGTTTTTATTCTCTTTTTTCCCCTTTTCTTTACCCCGAGAGCAGAGCCCGAGGAGGGAGCCTGCGGCACGGACCCTGCCCGGAGCGGGGGCTGCGCCGCCCGCGCCCCCCGCGGGGAACGGGTGTTTGGTGTTAATAATCCGATATTAATGCCTGCATTTTTGGTTGGGATTCTATGTATTAACAAAGCTTTCTACAATGTGTAACTGTGAAAATCCACGGTGGTGGATTTTGCCCGTCCAGTGCTGCCGTCTGGGGTTGTTGTGCCGTGGGAGAGAGGATAAAGAAGGGGCGCGCAGTTCTCTGCACCACTGAGCAGGTGAGCGGCTCTGGGGCGCCCAGGCGAAGATCGGCTCTTGCCGTGTGCTGCCTAAATCTTTCTTCTTTTAGATAGTATAGTTACTTATTCTTAAATACAATCATGTGTAACTTCAATTTTCTTTTATGAAAATGAAAAGAATAAACTCTTTTCTTTTATACAAAGAAAAGAATAAATGATGAAGGCTGAGAACCAATTACACAGTACTTTTGGATGCTTGATAGCTACTGAATGCAGCTAGCCACGATTCATTTCAGTATTCCAAGTGAGGAATCATAGCATGGGACCAGTCAGGGATTCTGCAGCCCAGAGCTGGTGATTCTTGGAAAGCCTCGGCAAGAAACGTTTAATGTGACTGCCTGGGAAGTAGCTGTTTCAATGAATTTGAGAAGACAGAGGGGCAGGTGGGACAATTACTCCTGAAGTGCACAGGTGTTATGGTTTGCTGTGTGCACTTCAGCTGAGAGATTTGTTCAAGGTGCAGCCCATTAAGCATTTAAAGACCGTTGTGGTAGAGACTCTTGGAGCATGTGTTGTCTTTGGTGGATCCAAAAGGAAGAAAAAGTGGTTGGAACCTTGCCTAAAAAGGCTAAGGTAAGGAATGGCCTCTTCACTTAAAAAAAAAAAAAAAAAAAAAAAAGGGGGGGGGGTGTTTAAGAACAGCTAGTGCTGGAAATTTGGAGTTGGATATCCTGACAATAGGCTAGTAAATTCTTCAAGATTTTTTTCACTAAGAAACTAAACCAGGGATGTTTTTTCTAAAGGCAGGTTTATTTATACTAGAACTTTGTATAGGGAGATCTTATGGGCTATATATAGGGGAGGCCAGAACAAGAGGTCACAATGTACTCTTATTGCTTCAATTAGGTGTATAGTCAGGAAAGCTCCATCATCCCTGAGAGCACACTCTCCATGCAGTCTCTTTCCTTTCCTTCCGAACTTTCTTGATGTAAAAGGGCATTAAGATGTAAATAATACTGAGAGCAGCCCTGAGAAGAACTTGAGGGTGTTGGTTGATGAGAAGTTCAGCATGACCTGGCCATGTACCCTTGCATCCCACAAAGTCAAACATGTCCTGGGCTCCATCAGCAGAGTGTGGGCAGCAGGTCCAGGGAGGGGATTCTGTTCCCCTGCTCTGGTGAGACCCCACCTGCAGTGCTGCATCCAGCTCTGGGGGCCCCAGCATGGGAGGGAACCAACATGGACCTGCTGGAGTGACTTTAGAGGGGACCACAAGGATAATCTGGGGGCTGAATGACTTCTGATATGAGACAGGCTGAGAGGGGTGGGGTTGTTCTGCCTGGAAAAGGCTCTGATGGGGCCTTGTAGCACCTTTCAGTACCTAATGGGGGTTACAAGGAAGCTGGAGGGGGACTTTTGACAAGGATATATAGTGATAGGACAAGGGGTAGTGCCTTTAAGCTGAGAGAGGGCTGATTTAGATTGAATATTAGGAAAAAAAACTTCCCCGTAAGGTTGGTGAGGTGCTGGAGCAGATTGCCAGAGAAACTATAAATGGCCCATTCCTAGAGGTGTTGAAGGCCATGTTGGGTGAGGCTTTGACTGACCTCATCCAGAGGAAACTGTCTCTGCCCAAGGCAGGAGGGATGGAACTGGATGAATCTTTGAACCCAAGCCATTCAGTGCTTCTGTGACATCAATGGTTAGACTTTTATTGTATATTTTTATGTGTATCTTTAATAAGAATTATTCCCCAAGCAATGAGATCCAGAGGTCTCTGTGTTTGTTTTCCATCTAAGCAATTTATAGAAGACTAGAGTTGCAATTCATAGATCTGAGTAAGGTTTGAGGAATGTGGTTTGTGAGGCTTAGGTGTGGGTACAATTCCCAGACACTATCAAAGTGTTTAAACATTTGAAGTTAACATGTTAACATTTCTAAGCAGCCTTCAGCACTATGTTTACCCTTAAGAAACACTAAGTAGCACGTTTGACTTTTTTAGTCTTGGTAGTTGAAATCTTAAGTTCTCTGGAGATGAAGAAATACTTATTTAACCAAAATTCTATTTGAATTTTGGATTTTAGCTGTATTTTTATTACAGTGGGAAGACAGTAGGCAGGAAGGATCTTATTAAACAATTTTCAGTGTGATGATATAGTCACCCAGTTGTTTGCCTGTCTGCAAAACATGTTTGAATTATATAATGTTCTAAGTCTCCTTATCAAGAGAGATAAATTTCATATCTGATGATTAGCTACCATTTGGTCTCGTGGGGTGGAGGGAGGAAGGGAATCTGTTTGACAGCATGATGGCTGAGGACATCTGCAGTGCTGGCCTGTGTTGTGGCTGAGAGCTGTTTCCCAGTGTTTTATTGCTGTTTGCCTTGCCTGCACATACTCTGCCTTCTCATCAAACTTTGTTCATACCAGGGAAGAGCACACGGGTGTGTTTGTTGCCCCAGAGCCTGGAAATATAGGAAGACAGAATAGGTGAGCACAGTGAGGAGAATAGACCTTGAAGACCAGCGTGGATTTGGTTCTAAGGATGGTAGGTAAGGGGTAATTTGTGGAAGGCACAGGAAGCTCTTATGTGTGTATTTCTTTGAATTTCACAGTAACTTTTCTCAACTCCTTATATCGAAGGAATGCATAAGCACATATACAGTGTACAGCAGTGAAGCTTTCTGCATTCTTTCTGTTCCAAACAGCCTGGGTCTGCTGTAAAAACAAAAAACAACAACAACAACCAAAAAAACCCCAAAAACAACAACAACAAAAAACAACAATAACAAAAATTAAAAATCTGTTTTAGGCTTGTCTCTTAGTCTGTCCTAGGTGTGACTGAGTGACCCTGTTTTGTGGGGCTTTCCATATGCTGGGGCACAGCTTCAGGACAGTATCAATTGCTTGAGAACTGAGTTTGTCTGTTTTGGTGTTTGTTTTTGGTTTTTTTTTAATCTTTCTCTGCCTGTACTGAAATTTATATATTCAATT
This sequence comes from Muscicapa striata striata, assembly GCA_030060385.1. Lineage (NCBI taxonomy): Eukaryota > Metazoa > Chordata > Aves > Passeriformes > Muscicapidae > Muscicapa > Muscicapa striata. The sequence goes on along the minus strand of JAREIS010000117.1, from coordinate 1,408,440 downwards.
ACTCTAATCTGAACGTTTTTATTTTCTTTGTAACTTTTCCCTTGGTATACCTTTTTGTTTTGCTTAGAAACAGAAATGGAATCGGAAATGAAACAAAATTCCATTGTGGTTTGAACTATATTCCACAAATGAGTATTAACAAGAAGCTCCTTAAATGAGCATTTTATTTATTTTGAAGAGAGCTGCTCTGCACCTTCACTTAAATGCACCTCTGGAGTACTTAAATTACCTGAGGCATCCCTCATCATTGGCATAAAACTTTTTTTTTTTTTGGATAAGATATTATCTTTCACCACAGCCTGTGCTTTTTAGGAGTGGTTGCATTCTGTGTGGGGATGACTTGAGGTCTGCATGCAGCTGGACTAATCTTGTCTGGGACCTGGGGCTCCAGGGACTTTTGGGTACCCTGCCACATTTCACCTGTACAAACTGTGCCTGGCAGGCTGTGTAAGAAGCAGTGCATCCACAGGTGGGAGGAAAACACATTCACAGCATGAGGGTCTCCAAGCTTTTATATCATTTATAAAATACTTATGGAGATGGAGACAATGTAGGAATTGTGTACAGCACCAATGTGTTTCTAGAGCTTGAACAGGAGTGGTGCTTGGAGAAGATGTTTGAGTTTGGAGGTTTTTTTTATGTGTATGATAAAAAACTTGCAAGTGTTATCTGAATAATGTGGAAGCAAATGTCCATGACCACAAGAACATTGTTTTCAAGGATTCTGCTATTGAATATCTGGTAAAAAATGGAGTTTGAAAGCAAGCCATTTGTCACTTGGAGATTATATTTTTCATTTGCAGTTGCTGCATGACACAGCTGATGCCTTTTTGAGCAGTTTTATGTGCTTTGAATCTGAGCTTGCCTCCTTACTTCTGCAGCCATTGAGAGCTTGAGAGAAGGTCAGTCTTGGGAACAGTGCTACTTATTATTGGTTCTAAAACCTCATTCATTTTTCTGAACCTTTGCACAAAATCCCTGGTGCCTGGTGAGTCAGAGAAGAGAAAGATAGAGGGAATAAGGATCCAAATTCCCATTCTCACAATATTTAAGAAAATAAACAGGCTAATAATGCCTATATTAACAGATGCTTATGCAGACATGCAAGTTTGGAAGGCTTCAGTTAAATACATATTCAATTAAATATATGGTCTAGGATTTAGCATCCATTCACTGCAGACATTAGTGCAGCAATGGCACCAACTGCATAAGGGAGTGTGTTAACATCAACAGTCAAGAGCATGAGATTTGTGTGGGGAATGGAGAGTCTTAATCCTTCTAAAGTAATCCAGAAGACGGAAATATGAGGAAAGTGAGTGTGGTTCAAGCCTGCAGGTTTGAAACATATTTAAATTTTGCACTGAAGATTGATAGTAAAAAAAAAAAAAAAAAAAAAAAAAAAAAAAAGGCAACATAGCTGCCTGCATGGAAATGTTGCATTGCAGAGGCCACTTTTTCTAAGAGTGTTTTCCAAACTAGCTGCTGTTTCTGTAATGTTTTTCACAGTTGCCAACTATGAAACATCTTTCTTGACTCTAGTCATGTTCTGGAATAGAAGTGCAAGTATATTTGTCTCTCAAGGAGTATTCCTATCCCTTTTTTATACAGATACATTTTAAACCTTTTAAATATTTTAAAATTCAGATGCTACAGTAGTGAAAATTTCTATTAACTGTTGGCATCTTTATCCAGATTAGAGCTGTCTTTATTGTTACTACCACTGTGAAGTTTTAGAAGGGGGAAAAAATAATGAGTTTTTAATGGGAATGTAGTTCCTAACTCTGTCTAGCTTTGAAACCCTCACTGTCAGAACAGTATGGATGAGTAGGAAGCAGATAGGAGAAGAACAGCAATTAATGCACTGAAGAATAACGATTTATTAGGTAAGACTGAAAATGAATAAGGGAGAAGGTTGTACCTCCTTGGTATTATGTGTCTGCTGGGGAATTATGGCAGCAAAGAAAGGTGGAGAAGTTTGAGAAACCTGTGCAAACACAAGTGTCACCTGGCTGGTGAGGGGTAAGTGAGGAGTGCCCTGGAAGAGGGGTGGGAATTCTGGGTGCTATGGGGTGTTTGCAAACCCTGTGCTTCCATTAGGGAGTGTTTGTTTGGCTTTGGCCTTCCCTTGATGCAGAACCCAAATGGAATTTATTAAAGCAAATTTAACCATGTGTTCTCCCAGTATCTGGGCTGTCAGCATTGGGCATTAGAAATAATATTTCTTTGGATTTCCTGTTTTTCTGAATGTCTTTCAGCAGGGGTTTGTTTTGGTTATGACTGGGAGAATCTTTAATGGAATCATTTAAATAGTATCATCCACAATAAAGTAGAAGTCCTTCTTGATCAAGTTTTTTTCTTACAAACTGTTTTTAGGACAACCTCTGATTTTGCAGGAATTTGCTGTTTGTCATGAAATCACCTTAAACCATGACCTTGCCAGTGACATTTCACTTTTATTGTGGATGAGAGCAGAAACACGTCAAAATGATTTGTGGTACACTGGTTTTGAAAGTGCACATTCTCAATTAAGTGTCAATTAATAGTCCTTAAATTTGAATTGAAATTATGAACTTACTTCTGATTAATTTTGTGAAAACATTTTAATATTAGTTTGTCACACAATGTTTCCAAATATGAAAAGACTGTGTTTGGGAGTAAAAGCAGTTAAGAATTCAGTGTCAGGCTTGGTGAAGTCTTGGACCATTAATACCTCCAAAATTCCTCTCTCTGAACATTGCAGTCTGTCTTCTGATCCATTCCTGTGCCCACTGAGATCATGAAGGTTCTGGATTTCAGTCATTTAACCTCTGCACTCATCCACATCTTGGTTTCTGATGGGATTGATCGGAGCCAGTTCTATTACTAAAGACAGAATAATTTCATTTAATTAATTTTAAACATACTGTAGGTTGAATCAGAAGCTCAATATGTCTGTAGTGGGCCATGTTAAAAGGCAGAGCAATATCACAAACAATGCTTTTTTTCTTGCCTTTTTCTGCTTAATTGAAAAAGGAATGTTCAAACAGCAGTAACTGTTTCTGAACTTCAAATCTGTGCAACATCATATTTGATTTGATACCAAAACCAGCCATCAGACAGTATGTCATGGATGATTGCAAGTTTGTTTGGGGTGTGTCAATGTGTATCACCAGCCCACGAACAGCTGATCTCAACTATGGAAACCCCATGAGCTCATCAGAAATGAGGCCACTTTAACTGCACAAGTGGGTCATGGTGGAATAGTTTATTTTACATGCTGGGTGTAGCACATGTTTTTTTGATTGCCCAAGGCTCAAAAAGCTAGAAGTACTCCAAGTCTTTTTTGATAGTCTTGTCTTCTGATTTGATATGATGCTACTGATTCTCCTTGGCAGTAGAACACATCTCATGTATAAACTTGCACTTTTTTCAAACTGAGTTTATTTTTGGCATTCTCAAAAAAGCCCCTTTTGAAATTCTGGCTGTTATTAATGGGGAAGGGAATGAGACCAGGTTGAAGGTTTTCCCTGTGACATTCAAGGAACAGAGGAATGGCAATAGGGACAGAATAATGTATCATGTGGCAGCCTCACACAGCCAGGCATGTGAGATTTTTGTTTCAGATTGGTTTTTTTTGGTTGTTGTTGTTGAATTGGTAATTCTAATAACAAAATAACCAGTAACAAGACAGGGAATAATTATTGCAGGAGGCCAGTGACAATTAGCAACCTGTGCTTGTGGTTTAGAAAGAGTTTCTTTGCTCCTAGTGAGTTTCTGTTGAGTTTTGAAGGACCTTGTATACGTGATCAACTCATGGTTCATTTTAAAAGCATAGACAGAAACTTGCTCTTTGAAGAGTACTTAAAAATAGCAGTGGAAAATACCTCTAATATTGAAATGTATTCCCTGTAGTTTGGTTTATTTTGTTTACCAGTGACTATGGATAGTGTAAAAAGAAAATAGTCCTACTGTACAGCAATCTAAAAACAACAATCTTTCAATTGGTCCATCACAAATCAAGCAAATGTTTTTGAATTAGCCAAATGTAATTTCTTTTTGTATTATAAAATCTCTACATCCTTAAATAGACCATGACCATGTTCTTTGACTTTTAATTCATTACCACTTTTCTGTTGTTATTTAAGGGATTCCATGGCATTGGAATGCACTCAGCTTATTACTTCTGCATCTCCAGCTAATACCTAATGGAATCTGAGGATGTTGATTTGATAAATACACAGTATGGTACAGCATAATTTTGGCTTTCTGTCTTTGATACTTGTTTTGTGCATTGCAGTATATAATCCCCAGTAGTAGAGGTTGACTTCTCCCACCGTGTTTTGAAGTCCTGGTGTAAAATGAAACATAAATAGAAGGTCAGCATGGTCATGATGGTGTCATGATGAAATGCTGTGTCATACTTGAGAGGTTTTGGACTCTTTAGAAATAAATAGAAATTTTACAAATTCTGATTTTTGGATGAAAATGTGTCCAATGATTCTACCAGGGGAAGAGTATGCTTTAATGTTCTCAGGGGCTGTGCTGGCTTACTGCAGTTCCCTGGCTACCTGATACCTTTTGGTTTTTCTGCAACAACTGTAACACAATATTGTACTAAAAGTATTGGTTTTGAGAGAAACTAAAAATGGAGCTGAAGCCAACTGAACAATATAATGACAATTCAGTTTCTTCAGCAGAGCTCTATCAGTTCATATTACAAGAGAGGTTGGATCTCTGTATTTAAAGCAGCTCAAACTGGGCTCTTTGTTCTAATGGACAATTCTGTCTGGCACAATGGATGGAGCTTTCCAAGGTTTGTGGCTGTTCTGTATTGGAAAAACATCTAAATTGTATTGGCTTGAGAAGGTTGTAATCTAAAGTGAGTGAGAACAGAATGATTGGTGAAGTCACAATGGCTGAAACACGAAGGAAGTAATAGCTTTGAGCTCTAGCAAAGCGAGATAGTTTTTCACAGGTCTAATTATTTCACCCTCAGAGTCCCTTTTCCAACCCCTGGTACAATTGCTCTTCAATCTTTTATTCCTCTGGAGCACTAAAGACAGAGTGACTACTTTGCCAAAATGCTGTTATACCTTCCCCACATTAAATAACTTTAATTATTTATGTATCTAGAAACCTCAAGTAGGGTGAGGGTGAGAGAAGCTGTGACAAATGGAAAGAAAAAAAAAAAAGGAAGAGCAATCAGCCAAGTGGAAAACAGCAAAATAGTATTTAAGGCTCACAACCTTTAACTGTGATACATTGCAGTGATGTTTCATGACCTGTGCTAGTGCAGTTTTTCTTGCTCTCTGAGTAAGAGCATTTACTTTATGCCAGAAAGTACAAAAGGAACGATGCAAATACCAAGGAATACTTTAATTTTCCTTCCCACAATTGTCCATAAATCAAAACTTAAACCAGTGTCCCTGTGCTTCCTTAGTTAAATTTGTGTCTGGACTGTTGCAGTTAATGGATCTGATAGACTAAAAATTAAAGCCAGCTTTCTAAATTCTGTGAAATCTCCCAAACCAAGTTGTTTCTATACTGATGCCCCAGGGCATTAATCTTAGCTTTCAGTGCCTTGTTCTCTCAATCTCTGGTTTAATAAATTTTTGCACCATTTATAGTGTTGGTTTAAATGAGAAAGTCATCAAAGGAATTATTTGTTTTGGTGCATAGTGTTCCTTCTTCTAACTAAGCAAATAGTCTCAGTTCTTCCAGAAGTTTGGATTTATTTTTTTAAGGGATGGCAAAGATGGTTATAGAAGTGTTGAAAGAACCTCCCTTCTGTTAAGATTGAGAACAGGAGAACAGATGGAATTAACTGGTTTGGATGCACTATAAATGCCATAATCAGAAATTCTTATAGACCAGGTTGCTGGATACCTCTTGCACATAGTATAATTTTAATTTTGCATTTATTTTATTTTGTGCTTTTTGTTGGTTTTTGTTTGTTTGTTTGTTTTTGTTTTTTTGTGTTTTTTTGTTGTTGTTGTTTTTTGTTGTTTTTTTTTTCTTTCTTTTTTTTCTTCACATTCTTCCAAAATTTCCCAAATTTGACCATTGGTAAGTTTGTCTTCATGTACTTAGTAGCTTTTGCAAGACTTATTGAACATGTATGAGCTATGCCTTCCTCCACAAGCTTAAAATATGGTTGTAACCAGATTTTAACAGCATCTGCAAAAAAATATTCCCTGACAGAAAATGTTTCCCACCCTTTTAAGTCTGAGGTTCCTGTCCTAATACTTGTGTATGGATTTGTGAAAATGGAAATAGTGTACACCTATTACAAAGTAAAGCAATGTGATGGGTTTACTTCCATGTTCTTTTCAGAATGTTCATCCAGAATATGTCCCTAAGCATCAGTGTGAGTATTGCAAAAAACCTAACTTTTGTTAGGTAACATGGCAAAGTTATTAGGAGATCGATCTTTTATAATGGGAAATAAAACCTGTTAGTTTTTAACAGAGAGGCTTCCTGGCCCACCTGATGTTATATGCCAGGCAGGGAGGGAGGGACCCTATTTGCCACAGAAAAGGAGAATTTTAGCAATTTGATAGAATGGCTGCATTTTAGTGCAATGTCTGGTATACCCATAAATAATATCAGTGAGTCTCGTGGCCCCTGATGTGTTTTTCCTTGACATAACTTCTTGGACCAGGAGATGAGGTTCTCCCTGTGCTGTGCAGGCAAAAGTAGAGGGAAGTTGAGAGATTTGCTGTGGTTTAGATGTGCTGGTTGGCAATGATTTCTTCTTTGTACCAGCCTGCTGCTCCTCTTGGAGGATTATCCCTTTCCATATTTTTGTATGTGTTCAGGACTTCTCATGAGCAGTGGTGAACTAATAGTTTGCATGACAAAATATCACAGAACAAAAGCATCCAAGAAACTTCCTAAGAATTTGAGGGTTTTATAATAACTTACATGAAAATTACCGATATACATGGAACTTTTATTTTAGAAATCTGTAATAAATTACTGAGGAGACACAATCCAGTTGAAGAGAGCCAAGTAATACTAAATCTGCCTTTATATGAATTACATTGAGCTTTGCTGGCTACTGCAGCAGAAGTGAATATGTGAAAAGCTGATGAAAATTTCAGAGCTCAATACAAGAAAGATGTCAGAGCAGGTGCATGGATTTTGAGAAGTTTTATGGGATATTATATATATAAGAACATATAAAATGAAATATTGTGTACTCCCCAGAATTCTGCTGAATCTGACAGTCTAAATCCTTCTTACCCATTTCTGTGGCAGCAGGAAAATGAGAAGTCTGAGTAATCTGTGTCAAAGTGGTCAGCTAATCTTCCTCCAGCAGGCTGGAGAGAATGTTCCAGTATCTAAAAGCATTCATACACTTCATATTCAATCATATCTTCCCTTTGTCTCCACAGCAGGTCATGAGTAATCTTCCTGTCAACTGGTTTGTAACAGCAATAAGGTCTGCACTCCGTACATTTAGGAGCAGTGAATTCATTTATTAAACCAATTTTAGTCCACACCTAGAGATTTGGAATTTAATTGTGTCTCTCCTTTTGCCTTCATGGGTAGGACGTCCCTGTTTCCAAACATTTGGACTGTATATAAGTAATTCAGATTTTTACAATTTTTTTTTTTTTTATTTAAACAGAATATTTTTGAGTATCCTGGCTTATTCACTTCACAAACAACTGAGAACATCCCACATGTGAGATCACCTCCCATACAGCTCCTCAGTGATTAGACAGAGACAGCCTCTCCTTTATCTGCCAAGAACCCCAGGGAGATTCTAATCTGGCAAATCAGATTTTGTTCACATGTGGGCAAGGTATCCTTGGCCCACACCATCTCCAAACCTGTTGTTTCTCTTCCTCTGATGTGCAGGCTGGGATCCCTGGCTGTGCCATGGGAGCACCTCTGCCCTGGTCTATGGGATGGCTGCTTCCCATGAACTTTGGGTTATTTGGAAGGGCTGGATCTGCACAGGGAAGCTGCACCTGGGAGTTGGGTTACAACCAGGAGAGATGGTAAGGTGTGGTGCTGCAAGTTAGATTTTATCCTCCTCTTACCTCATCTGACAGATGTGTGGTGAGCTGACCAGATGTGTTTGTTCACAAGTGCAGGAAAGCACTTAGGCTGCTGTGAGGGAGACTGAACAATAAAGGACCTTAAGGTGGGAGTTGAGTGAATCTTAGAGATGAGATTTGACAGCTCTGCATCTCTGAGGGTAAAATTCTTCCTGGGAAAGGGAAAATGGAATGTTGAGAAATGAAGTAATTTCTGTAGTGTGTCTGTTTATTAGTTTGCCAACTCTATTGAGTAGCATTACCAAAGCATATCAAAGTTGATCATGTCTTGGTTGGAAAAACCAATGATCTAAAGGTTGATCCTTTGTGTAGAAAAGCACAGTTCAAACCTTTTCCCTCACCATGCACCAAAAAAGTGCTCAAGTTCTAATTTAATTCAAGGAAAGCTTAAAATGTTGTTGTTGTTGCTAATGGAGTGTGTTCCCTGCTTGAACACCACATATTTCCTTATGGCAGGAGCCCTTACTGAGGATGCTGTGTGCAAACAGCCCAGCACCCTGTGGTGTCTCTCTGAGAGCTGCAGTTCACACTGTGTTTGACCTATGGGCAGGCACAGCTGCACTGCAGTTGTGCCATCAAACAGGCTGCTAAACTATGCTGAGTTCAACCAGAAAGTTCTTCCATCTGCCATCCTGACTTGTTTTGTAATGTACTGTGCTTCTCTTTCTCAGAGGCTATGCAGTAATGCTGCAGGTAGTGTATTTATAAATATAAGAGATGGAAGAGAGGAGGGAAAGGCTGAGAATCTGAATACACTTGCTAAAACGTGGCCTGGAGTTTCTAGGACTCATTATTAAAGCTTCCCTTTCTGAGGGTGATATATTATTTCAGAAATGTCTTCCAGTCTTCTCAGTAACAGATTCAATTACTGAAGACAATGTTGTCTTCAGATATTATTTTCAGCAAGTATTTAACACTGAATTACCCCTCCAGAGAGATTGCAGGTTGACAGAGGGATCAGGTGAGCCTCTCTTGTTTTGGGGTTGGTCTGTAGGTTTTTGGGGTAAATCTGAATTAATTGAGAAACTTCAATGATCTATTTCCAAGTACAATTCCCTCACACTGGAGGAGGAGATTTCATTCTTTCAACATGATTTTGGTAGCTTGAGGTGTGTTTTTTATTCAGTAAATCATGTGTGGCAAAGACAAAGCTATGTTAGTTATGTTTAGCTTGTTGTATCTTCAGCTTTTGAGCAGCAGTTTGTACTGTAGGCTTTTCCTGGATTTTACTGCTTCTTCTTGTGCATTATAGAACCCTAATAACATTGTCTCTCTGTTTCATTTTTGCCTCTTTTAAAAATCTTACATAAGAAAAAGCTTATAGAAATATGTGTCCCATAGTGTCTTCTAAGAAGATGCTGTTTCACAGCTGGAAAGGACATTTAGCTTCTGTGACAGACTTTCTCACTGTCTCTTGCTGTCTTTCTGTGTGGGAATTATTATGTTTAGAAGAGTGCTGGTGTTTTTAAACAAATGTTGCAGAGAAGAGTTTCAGATTTCCAGTTGAGTTTTGATGCTATGTTAAATAGGAATATGGAAATATAATCTTGTTACTTGTAACTGGTTTCCAGTTTATCAGTTTTCCTGTTCACAATCACTTTTTCTTAAACAGTCATTGCTCTACAGTTCTGCACTGGTGTGCATATATTAAAAACAAATGTAACAGGTAAATGGGGGGGTTGCTCTTAAAAAATAGGTTTTGGGGCTTTTTGGAGGAAGAATATTTGAAAGGGAAGAAGAGAATGAGTGAAGGATCTCTGTTCCCTATAACAAGGTGAAGAATTTTTTACTTCAGGGCTTGACACTCAAACTGCCATGTGTCCATGAGTTTCTTGAAAATAATGTGGGATTATGGATACACTATATATTTGAAAATCAGGCTGTCTGTAACTGGAGTGTCCAGATAACAAGATATTTTGATTACCAAAGTGTTGCCCTTCCTGTCCTGCTATTAACTTATAGGATTTTGGTTCTCTAAATAAAAATTAATATATCAAATTGTTATATAAAATCAGTGTTTGTAAGGTATTTGGATACATGTGCATAACTATGATATAAAAACTCAAGTCTCCTATTAATTCTGTATTCAGGAGTGAGAAAATGCTCTTCTAATGAGACATGGGCTATATGCTGAATGGTGGAATTCAGAAGAAATTTTGGGCAGCTGCCTTGCCATTATCTTTCCTGATTGTTGAAAGGAACAGAAATCCCATGCAAAATAAGATTTGTGGTTGTGCATTTTTAAAATATTTTCATATTTCCAGGTGAGCTGAATAAAAATTGGCACATTTTTAAGGTGTTGAACAGTTGAAAGCCTGATGTAGTATCAAAAACTGTACCCAAGACCTTGTGATTTATGGGTTTTTTTTGTTTTTGTGGAGAATTCCAGGAATATCATTCACAATTGAGCAACAATTGCTTAGGGGGATTGTGCACATACACATACACAAGCTTGATTGCTGAGGGCTGGAATATTACCAATCTTCACAAGTGGTAAAGGTAGGAGTTACTATAGACTATCCACTCAGGATGATCAGAAAGTGGTTTTGTTAAGATGCCTTTTTTGTTTGTGTTTGTTTACTCTGGTTTCTGGAAACATTGCTTTAGGGACTTTAAATTAAAGAGGAAAAGTGTGTTTGAGCTTGCTGGTCTGCAGTAATCATAGAGGAAAGATGTAGATAGAGTCAAAACCATGGGCTTTTTTAAAACTGGGGAGGCTTATTCTTCAGTCATAAAATAAGACTTCTAGTCCTGACAGGTTCTTCCCCTTCAGTCTCTGAGAGGACCCAAATGGTGTCTATCCCCAAAATGCTGTATGTAGGAGCACAGGGCACTATGCACTGGGGAGTGTGTTCCAAAACCAACAGACTGGAAAGATCACTTGATCCACTATGGAATAAATCACCAAAAACCCCAGTCCTTTTCTCTTCCTTAGCCATCTCAGTTTATAATGTAAGGAGTCATTTTTTCCCAGAGTATCTTGGAATACAAGGTAATCTGTCCCTGACAAGGTGCATTTAGGAATCCTTTTGAGAAGAATCCCTGCTAGGCTGAGCATGAGCTGTTTGCAACAGCAAGCTGATACAGACTGGTGTGGGGAAAATAACAAAACTTACCCCAAATCTCTGCTTTGTGAGTCAGTGATTGAATAGATAAATCTTATTAACCTTTCAATAGTCCTAAACTAAAACTTGTGTCCTTATCACTCCTATGTACTCCCTGAAGGCATCTATTAAATAAAGCTGCTGCACATGATATGTAAGGAGATATGCTCAGCTGTGGAACATGGGTATCTAGCATTGGATCACTGGAAAAAATGTAGCCCTATTCACACTGAAAATTATTAACCAGGCTTCCATAAATATATCCTTAGCACTTAAAGCCTGTACTGATAAACAAGGAAGTTTGCTTTACAGTCAAGTTGTGATGGGATAACTGCTGTGGGGTAAAGAGGCAGCAGCAGTGGCAAGGACACCACTATTAGCACCTTCTGACTGTGTCCTGGCCATCCTGGAGGTGCTCTCTCCAGGTGAGCACATGGGGCCACCATCCCTGCTGGGCTGGCAGGCTTTGGTTGCCTTCCCTGTGCACACTGACCATCTCAGAGAACTTGTTCTGTTTTGTAAGATTTTTCATAGATTTTTCTACTGGAAGTGTGTATGCACTGTGCTTTCTGTCTCAAATCCTGGCCATTGAGTTGTTTGACCTTCACATAATGATAAATTTTGGTATAATTTCAAGTGGCATAAGCTGTCTGTATTACAAATGCAATTAAAAGGCTGAAACATTTATTATGCAGATAGATGCACTGAATCTTGGCCAAAAAGAGGCAGAGAGATGCTGCAGAAAGGTCAAGTTGTGATTGATATCCTGTGAATACAGCTCTGTGCAGTCTTCCCCTTGAATAATTCCACTTTTCCCACTTCACCTAAAAGCTGGTGTCCCAGCAGGATGTTGCCTGTGTCCAGCACCTGTTCTGGAAATTTGGACAAGTAGCCCTAGGATGGGCAGACAGTCTGTAAGTTCACTTCCAGGGTCTTGAACTCTTTTGCTTCTGGTGCCACTGGAATTTCTAGCTAGAAAGAGAGAGATGTGTTTGGTTTGTATGGTATTGTAATAAAGGGGACCTGTAGTGAAGAGACATGACTAAAGGTGTGACTGTGCAGGAGTAGGAGCTGCTTCTTGAGAGCTTCTGTACCTTCCTGCTGTTTGTACAGCAGCCACTGCTATTACATTATGGAATTGCCTTGGCAGGTCACAGCCAGAAGGGTAGATGAGAAAGCTTGTGATCCCTTTCTTACAATTATCATAAACTATCAGAATATTGTGTATATTAGATGTGGTTTGTTTGAAAAATTCAGATTGCTGACAAACATGGGTCAAGGCCTCAGGTCTTGTAAGGTATTGCTGCAATGGATATCTGTAATCTTCTGTCATTCTCTAAAGTAATCTTTAGCAGTTCCACCCAGTTCCACCCTTCTGGTTTGGAGCACTTCTCACACAGTGATCCCCTGTGCAGCTTTGAACTTCCCTCCTCCAGCCCTGTCCCTGGCTGCTGCTCACTGACCACTGTGGGAGGTTGTTGCTGCAGAGTTGTGGCTCCTTTTTGTGCAAAGGAGACAGAAGCCAGACAGTCTGTTCAGCTCTGGCAGCCTCAGCTGCATGCCCTTGCCTCAGCAGACATCCATCTGAGGCACTGGATGGGCTGCACTGCAAGGGCAGAGCTTGAAAATGGCAATGAAAGCCATCCCAGGTGTTCCTCTGTGTTTTCAAAGGAACCTGCCACTTCATCATACTGTGTGTGGAAAGGGATGCTGACCCTGTGCACAGTGCTGGCAGACAGTCCCTGCAGGCTCCTGCTGAAGGGGCTCCTTGGATTCCTTGGGGCCCTAAGGAGCTCCAACAGCAGAGGCCAGCTCCTTTCCCACTGAACTAACTCTGCTCCTCAGCCATAGAGATGCATGGCTGCTCCCCACTGACACCTCCTGTTACTTTGAGCAGTTCTGGATAGGCATTGTTATAAAGCTCACCTTGGGAAGCAGAGGGAAGACTCCACATGGTCCATGGCCTGCTCTGCCCTGCTGGAGGGAATCCTCAGGGCTCTGGTAGCTGATGCACAGCCCAGACTTCAGACAGACAGCAGTGTAACCTGTGAGAATACAGTTTTAAACTAGATTTTTGTGGATTTTTTTTCCCACCTGCAACAAGAATTTTGGAAAATGGTGTTATATATGCAGACTTTCAAACGATGTTTATTTTGAGGCAGATACTCTGGAGGAACACACTGATGCATTTCATGGAAGATTTAACAGACCTGTTGGCTTTATTTGCTGTTTGTAGAGGAAAAACATTGTAGCATTGTATATAATGGGAAACAAAACAAGGCAGCACTCCAAGCTCATCCCACTCTCTGATTAAGCTGTTTATATCCTTTGGTTGGTTTCTGGACAAGTGTCCTTGTGAACAGCCCATTTTATGCTGTAAATGAGAAGTAGGACACATCTGCTCACATGTTTTGCATGCCTGCATTTGAGGTAGTCATGCTTCATCCCCATCACAGTCAGTGGGGAGAAATGGATGCTACCAGACAAGGGCTCCTCTGACCTTTCTAAAATATTCCTGTGAAGATGAGGTGAGTCATGCCCTGGAAATGCCCGTTTCTCTCTGTTGCTTATAGAGAGGGACAGGAATGATTAGATCAGAAGAAATAAGAGAAATCCTAGGGTAGAGTCATGGTTTGAATTAGAAGGGACCTTTAATGATTGCCTAGTCCAAAATCCACCAACCATCCTGATCTCCCCCCCTACCCTGTGCAGGTGAATCTCCTAAAGTCTTTTCACACCTCTGCAAAGAGAAGTCACATAATGTACCATTAGATAACTTGGTATGCATAGAGATTGAACTTAGTTCTTTTCATTAAATGCAAATCCAGCTGCTCTGTTAAATCAAGTAGAAAGTCATTATCAATAACAGTGTAAGATGAGGGTTACTACATCACACTGTTGTGGCAGAAAGTCAAATGAGCACTTGGCATCAAACAGGCTGAGCTAATGGAGGATGGGGGTTCTCATCTCCTACAGACATGTTGCCCGATATCCCAAACAAAACACAAACTAACAGAGTTAGTTTATGCGGTGCTTTATTCCAGGGCCCGGAGACCTGCGGACTAGCGTCCAAAGTCAGATCTCACCAGTTCCCATTTTTTGATAGGTTTTATACTTTCTTACAAAGTTGTTCTACATGCAGAAACACCCACACTTCAAGACAATACAGATACATAAATCTTGTAGATATTATTCTTAAAAGTCATAAATCCTACATGCTTGTCTACTCCAAACTGTAGGCTACCCCCCTTAATCCCCCCTTGCTTGTCTTCCCACCACCAGAACATTCATTATTCGTTATATTTTAACCTGGCATTACTAAATCCTTTAATTATATTGTAATTCTCAGTACATTCCCAGGCCTGTTTTCCCAGGGCCTGCTCGTGAACTGCTGCCTCCTAAGCCTTAGCATAACTACTACTACTTATAATTCTAATACATTTCATAGTACTTTTACAGATTCGGTATCAACTCCCCCCTTTTGAGCATTCTTCAGATCTTCTGCAAGGATGCTCAACTCAGTTCATTAAGTGATGGTTTCTAGGTAGGATGGTGGACTTCCTCGAGAAGCTGATGAGATTACTTCACTCCGTGTCAGAGCTTTCATTACTCGTCGGGTGTGAGTTCCTTCTCGAGCAATCATTCCTAAAAGACATCTATACATAATCATGCAGACTACAATAATCAACACAATCATTATTACATATTGTATTATTGATGATATCCAACCAGAGACCTGGATTCCCAGGAGCTAAATAATGCTCCTACCCAATTGTGCTCAGCTTCTTCCTGAACCTTATGCACTTTTGTTTCAATTTGTTCCAATTGACTTATGTCTTTTTCTACTTCCTGAGTGACATTCGGTATATGTACACAACAGTGGTCAACTCTGCCCTGTAGGTATCCACACACCCCATGTTCTTTTAACAACAACATATCTAACGCCATCCTGTTCTGTACCGTCATTCTAGTAGTTGCTTGTAACTGTAAGTTCAGGTCCCTAAATCCTTTCTTTGTAACTGCGGCTAACCTCTCAGTTTGTCCTAATAATTTGTACAGCATCTCCCGGTTTCTATATGTAGAAATTGGTGCAAACAGGGATTCTAGTACCCATCCAAATTTAACTCCTGATGAGGGTTCATGCCATTCATCTTCATCTCCCAATCCTAGTTCTTCTGCCACCTCATTGGTTTCCCTCTTTGTTCGTGACTGCATCTCTTCTTGTGTTAATTTAGACTGTTTCCAGAAAGGGCAAAGCGTAGGGACCCCTAAAGTGATCTGCGTGACTGGACCGTTAATGGGCATATGAGTGGTCCATTGTCCGTGTCCCATTACCCACACTGAATGCCCTGGACTCCTGACGGTAGTCGTCTGACAATCTTTCCAAACCCCTTTTATTTCACCTGTTATTATATGATTATATCGTTGACATTCACAACCCCATTTTAGTAGTATCCGGACTGGCACTAAACCAATTTGGGATTCGGGGGTATCACATGTGATGATTTTGCTACAATTCCAGCTAGGTGTGGGGGTCAGTCGATCCCGGCTTACTATTTCTGTCCCTAACATTCCTGGGTGGTTTTGCTCTCTTTGCCCTGACCATTCGACACACCAATGTACTGGTCCTATGTAACTGTAAGATTCTAACAAACTGGGACCCCAAATCGTTTTCCAATGTTCCCATTCTTCTGTCCCTTCTTGGCAAACTATCTCATAAGAATACTCTGTGACCGGTTTTTGTCTCGTTTTTCTTATGTCATAAGAACACCATCCTACATCCTTAAATCGTCCAATTTTTGAATAAACTGCATTTGGTAATTTTAGGCACTCACTCCTTTGTCCCGGCGATGACCATTGCCCTCGAACTGTATAGGTCTCCTCTATCATCTTCGTATGATTCCGCATCACTTTATTACATCTTTTTGTCCCATTTATGGTTTCTGGAGGCATTTCCCAACGGGAATGATGCCCCATGGTATTGGATCTCCGCCGCTTTAGGTAAGGGTAAACATGCAGTGATGGATGTCGTATTTTGTAATTGCCCAAAATCTCTAACTAATCCCACTATTAAATTTTCTTGTCCCGATTCTTGTTGTGTTTTTCCAGCTTCTGTCACCTGTGGTGTCCCCCTATTCTCTTTTAGAACAACTACAATTACATTCCCATAGTTAAAACTTTCTCCAATTTGCACAGTGCATATGAACTGACCACTCTGATTAACTTCTATATGGGGTATCATCAGTGTGGTATTACCTTTCTGCTGTTCCATATCCCAGAATGTCACGATTCCTTCGGTGAATACCTGGTCCGTAGTAAGTAGTCTCCAGAACCCTTTTACTTCCTCAAATCCAACTCTCTGGTTGTCAGAAAATAAACAAGTCAAATTTACTCCTGCTCCCTCAGGTACAACTAGATCTGGTTCAGGCACAGTGATTTTGACAAAAGCTTCCCCCACCCGCACAAAGCATGTTTGCATTATACAGACTAATGTTAAAAGAGCTAAGGCATTGCCTTGAACACCATTTTTGTTGCTGATAAGGGCTGGACTTCCCATTTCGATGGGACCTTCTTGATCCGGGTGTAGTGAATCTAGTTTTCGATCCCTTGGACTTTCACTGCCGTGTAGGTAGTCATGATCACCTGGTGAGGACCGCCCCATACTTCTTTCAAGGGTTCCGTATTCCAGTTCTTCACATATACTTGATCTCCCAGCAGGATGTCATGGACAGGATTTTCCAAGGGCAGAGGCCTGTTCCACTGCAATGCTCCTCGCAGCGCTGTAAGGACTTTATTTAGAGACAGAATGTAACTCAACAATACTTGATCTCCTACCAAGTGAGGGTCCCCTTTGTAGGTCGCAGCATGATATGGTTTGCCATACAAAATTTCGTATGGACTTACTCCTATCTTTTCCCTAGGTTTAATCCTGATCCTTAGCAGAGCTAGAGGTAGTGCCTGAGGCCACTGTATCTTTGCTTCCTGACAAATTTTCTTGATCTGGCCTTTTAATGTCTGATTCATCCGTTCTACTTGGCCGCTAGATTGTGGTCTCCAGGGTGTATGGAGATCCCAATCTATCCCTAACACTCTGGCTACCTCTTGGACTACTCCAGCTACAAAGTGAGGCCCCCTATCAGAGGACATTCCTAATGGGACCCCAAATCTAGGAATAATTTCTCGTAGTAAGGTTTTAATTACTTCCTTTGCTTGGTTAGTCCTGCATGGGAAAGCTTCCGGCCACCCTGAGAAAGTACACACATACACCAGTAAATAACGGTACCCTTGCGCTTTTGGTAGCTCTGAGAAATCTATTTGCCAATAGTCTCCTGGTTGCGGCCCTACTTGTAACTTTCCTAGTTGTATTTGCCTTCGTGTCACTGGGTTATTTTTAATACAGACTGGACACGTGGCATTAATCCGTTTAGCCATTGTTAACATCTAGTTGGAAATCACCTCATGTTTTAAAAATTGTACTAATGCATCTGCTCCCCAATGGCACTTGTTATGTTCGATTTCTAAAACTGTTTTCATTACCTTTGTTGGCAGTACAACCTGACCCATAGCCGTGACATACCATCCTTTTTCATTCTTCTGAGCCTGGAGAAATTGACCGAGTTTCTCATCTTCATGTGTATACCATGGTCTCTGCTCAAGAAAAGAAGTAGCAGGGTTAGATCGCGCTGGTAATAAAGCTAATTGTGTCCATACCTCTCGGGCGACTTGTTTGGCAACTCTGTCGGCCAACTGGTTTCCTTGGAACGCTTTTCCTTCTTCATTCTGATGTCCTTTTACATGCATCACTGCTACCGCCTGAGGTTTATGCACTGCTTCTAAAAGTGCTAATATTTGTTCTTTGTGCTTAATTTCTGATCCTTGAGAATTTAACAGTCCTCTTTCTTTCCACAGAGCTCCATGTACGTGCACTACTCCAAAAGCATATTTCGAATCAGTCCAAATGTTTACTCTTTTCCCTTGACTCAATTCTAAGGCTCTTACCAGAGCTTGTATCTCCGCTTTCTGGGCTGAAGTTCCCGGAGGCAAAGCTCGAGCTTCTACTATCTGTGTCAGAGTCACTACTGCATATCCCGCATACCTGGTTCCGTTCTCCATAAAGCTGGATCCATCTGTAAACAGTTCCCATTCCGGATTTTCCAAAGGCTCATCTCTCAGGTCTTTCCGGCTGGCATACACCTGTTCAATGATTTCCACGCAGTCGTGTGTCAATTCGCCTTCTTCTTCCTGGCTGCTGCTCCTAAGAAATTCTGCTGGATTAAGATGATTAGTTATTTTTAATTCAATGTCATCCTGTTCTCGGAGAAGTGCCTGGTATTGTAACATGCGACTTGACGAGAGCCAATGCCCCCCTTTTTGCTCCAAAACTGCAATGACCATGTGGGGAACAAACACTTCCATCCTTTTCCCCAAAGTCAATTTTCTGGCTTCTCGAATTAGGAGCACTGTTGCTGCCACAGCTCTAAGACAACCGGGCCATCCGGCGCTTACAGAGTCTAGCTGCTTTGAGAAGTATCCTACCGGGCGTTTCCATGAGCCCAATTTTTGGGTGAGAACCCCTATTGCCAGTCTCTGTCTCTCATTTACGTATAGTTGAAAAGGTTTTGTAAGATCTGGTAACCCTAGTGCTGGGGCTTCCTTTAAGGCTTGTTTCAAACTCTGGAATGCCTTTTCTTGTGTTTGACCCCACTGGAACACAGGGCTTTTGGCTGCTTCATACAGGGGTTTTGCTTTTAGTCCAAATTCCGGGATCCACAAGCGGCACCACCCTACCATGCCCAAAAAGGACCTTAACTCTTGTGGATTTCGTGGTGTGGGTATGGTGCAAATCGCTTGTATTCGATTGACCCCTAACTTCCGCACCCCTTGTGAAATTTCGCAGCCTAGGTAAATCACTTGGGCTCTTACCAGCTGAGCTTTCTCCTTCGATACTCGGTATCCAGCTTGTCCCAACATATTGAGTAATTCAATAGTGAGTCTGAGGCAAACATCCTTTTCTGTGGAAGCTATAAAGATGTCATCAACATATTGTAGGAGAACATATAAGAAAGGTGATTCTTTTACCTGAGTCGTCTTCCATTCTTCTAACTCTCGAGCCAATTGATTTCCAAAAATAGTTGGTGAGTTTTTAAATCCTTGTGGTAGACGCGTCCAGGTGAGCTGCTTCTTGCGTCCCGTGTCTGGGTTCTCCCACTCAAAGGCAAAGTATTTCCTACTCTCAAGTGCCAAGGGGATACAGAAAAATGCATCTTTCAAATCAATTACGGTGAACCATTTAAACTTTTCAGACACAGCTGTCAACAATGTATACGGATTCGCTACTACTGGGTGTATATCTTTAGTGATATTATTAATTGCTCTTAAATCCTGAACTAATCTATACTTACCATTTGGCTTTCTGACTGGAAATATCAGAGTATTGAATTCTGATTCACATTCCTGTAAAATTCCCGAGCTAAGAAATTGTTCAATCATGGGTGCTATTCCTATTCGTGCTTCCAGTTTCAAAGGATATTGTCTTACCCTCACTGGGGAAACCCCTTCCTTTAGTTCTATTACAACCGGTTGTGCCGCTTTTGATTTTCCAGGTATTCCTGTTTCCCATACCCATGGTACTACAGCTTGTTCTATTTCTTGTGGTATTTCTGCTGCTTCTACCTCTTTCACTACAAACAATTTAGCAATATTCTCCTCAGGAAATTCCAATCTTACTCTACCCTTTTCAAATATTATCTTTGCTTCTAACATTGACAATAGATCCCTCCCGAATAGTGATTCTGGGCTATTTGGCATGTATAAGAATTGATGGTCAAATTCTTTCCTCCCAAATTTTATATCTAATGGCCACAAAAACGTTCGTTCCTCAACTTGTCCCGAAACCCCCACTACTTGGATAGTAGAATCACTCAAAGGTCCTAGCTTAGTGTTAACAGCTGAATATGATGCTCCCGTATCTACTCTAAATTCTAACGGTTTTCCATCCACTTCCATTATTACTTTCAGATCCCTGTCTAGTCAGGATGAATTTTGATAATTCCCCATCATAAAGGCTTGGGCAACACCTTGTGGATTTCCCGAGAAGGCACCTGTATTATTCGTCATTCCCTGATTTCCATTCCCACCAGTTATAATTCCCCCCCTGAAACCCATTCCTTGGTTGAGTGGACACTCGTTTTTCCAATGCCCTCTATTTTTACACAGAGCACATTGATCTATCCCTAGCTGCATTCTCCCTCTCCCCATATTCAATTGACCCATAAGTCCTCCTGCACCCGTTGCCATTTCCCCTCTTACTATTCCTCTTCCCCGTCCACGTCCTCGGCTCCCTCCTCTCATATTATTCCCAGCCACTCGCTGTAACACTGCTAACATGGTTGCCTGTTGTTTCCTGGCCGTTTCTTTCTCCCTATTATTGTAAACTTTCCACGCAACTTCCAATAGTTTGTCTAAATTCCGAGTATCTTCTCCCTCCAATTTCTGTAATTTCTTTCTAATATCTTCCTGGGACTGCCCCATAAAAATTAAGGCTAGCTGTAATTTTCCCGATTCCCCCTCAACGTCCAAATTAGTATATCTACGAGCTGTCTCCTTAAGCCGCTCGAGAAAGGTTGATGGGGACTCATTCTTCTCCTGCCTGACCGAATACAACTTAGACCAATTCAGAGTTTTTGGTATTCCATTCCGGATTCCTTCTGTTAATAACTCCTGATAAGCTTTAAGTCTCCGAGACCCACCCGTCGAGTTGGGATCCCACTCCGGATCCTCCCTAGGTACTAAATCATTTACTGTACCATCCACAAGCCGCAATCTAATCATCTCCCGTGCTTTCTCTGTCATGGCTTTAAACACCATTTCCTTTTCAGTAGAATCCATTATTGTGTCTAACAAAACTTGTAAATCATTCCAGTCCGGATTCTGAGTCTTAATTACCATCTTTACCACCCGCGCAGTCCGTTCAGGATCCTCTCTGTATGCCCCCGCTGATTGTTTCCAAATTAGCAAATCATTCGGGGAAAAGGGAACTTTCACTATGACTAGTTCCCCCTGCGGTCCGACTGCCTCTCGCAACGGGACCATTAAATGAGCACCCCCTTTCTTTTTCTGTTTCCCTACCTCCCACCGCCCTCTCCGAGTTCTTGCACATAAGGGGGTTCGTGGTATATCTGCAGTTTCTATTTTTGCTTCCCGATCCTCCCTCTCTACCTCCGGCACACTTTCTCCAAAGTCACGTTCCTCCATCGGAGGGGCACTAGGGGCTACCAACAAAGAAACATCCTCCTCAGGTTCCGAAAACCTAACCGAGCATTCCTTCTCTTTTTGCCACCCCTGACAACCTTCACAATTCAACTTTAATGTTTTCAAAACCATGATCCCACATTCCTTTTGCCACTCTGGTTTACCTTTCAAATAATAAAAGAGATCCAGGTACGGTATTTCATCCCATTTTTCATTACTTTGCAGAAAATGCATCAAAGGTGTAATTATTTCAGAATTCAGTGTACCATTCCTGGGCCATTGCATACCATCGGGTTCATATAAAGGCCACACATTATTACAAAAATCAATCAACTTCTTTTTACTTAGCTCTTGACTAAAATTCCCTTCATTCCAATGCTGTAATAAGCAACCCAAAGGTGAATCCTCCGGCACCTCCATTCCAGAACACGCTAAAGCTTTAAAGGTTTTAAAAGGCATCATTACACACGTACACACACACACAAAACAACAAATACCAACAAAACCACAACAAATACCACTGAAACCTTGCCTTTCCCGTCGCCGCGGGTGGCAAGTGCTGAACCTGCGTAATCGCTGTTACGTCTGACGGCCAGCGCCTAGGCTTTTCCCACAACCTTTTTTTTTTTAAGGACGTCCGTTTAGCCTCCGTGCAGGACCACAGTCCTGTCTTAATCGGCAGGCTACCCAAATAAAAGGGATAAAGCACCTTCGGGCTTACCTCCTGGTCGTCCGTCAGGCGCGGGGTCGGGCACGGGTTGATGTTCTCCCCAGAAATCACCTGGTGCCGGCGTGGAGTGGATCAGCACGCGAACCGCCCCAGCCACCTCCGGAGTCCCATCTGGGTCGCCAACAAACTGTTGCCCGATATCCCAAACAAAACACAAACTAACAGAGTTAGTTTATGCGGTGCTTTATTCCAGGGCCCGGAGACCTGCGGACTAACGTCCAAAGTCAGATCTCGCCAGTTCCCATTTTTGATAGGTTTTATACTTTCTTACAAAGTTGTTCTACATGCAGAAACACCCACACTTCAAGACAATACAGATACATAAATCTTGTAGATATTATTCTTAAAAGTCATAAATCCTACATGCTTGTCTACTCCAAACTGTAGGCTACCCCCCTTAATCCCCCCTTGCTTGTCTTCCCACCACCAGAACATTCATTATTCGTTATATTTTAACCTGGCATTACTAAATCCTTTAATTATATTGTAATTCTCAGTACATTCCCAGGCCTGTTTTCCCAGGGTCTGCTCGTGAACTGCTGCCTCCTAAGCCTTAGCATAACTACTACTACTTATAATTCTATTACATTTCATAGTACTTTTACAGATTCGGTATCAGACACACACCACATGCACTTTCCTCATCCAAAGCACACACACCAGGTCTGTGTCACCTTCTCCCCATGCCCAGAGTGGGTTTCACTGGCTTGGTGGATGCTTTCCCAAATGGCTCCTCCTGCAGATTCTTCTTCCCTCTTCCCTGACTCTGCAGCAGTTCCTCAGCAGTTTTCCTGCAGCCCTCTTGCAGAGCTCAGAGAGAATTTCATTTTGGTTTGTGCATGAAGAAAGCAAAATCAATGATTTTGATTTGTTTCAGGTGGACTAAACCTCAGATGAGTCATGAGGTTTTTCTGCAAAATGAAATGCCTGATGAAGTGAAGGCACATCCTTTGGAGTACTCTTAGTCCAGCAAATTAGTGAAAGCATTTGAATATGAAGATACAAATAGATTTCTATTGTGTGTTTGAAGAGCCTTCATCCATTTCTGTGTAACATATCTGCTGCTGGTTTTTCAGTGAGAAAATTCTACTGGGAAAAAAAAAAAAAAAACAACCTGCTGATTCTTCAGTCAATCACTTGCTGCAGTTAAAAGAAACATATACTTTTTATGAAGGAGTCTAGTTAAATAATGAAAATAGTCCATTTGTTCTACCCTGTGTTTTCTACTCCATGTCAGATGAAGCTCCCTGTAACAGTGCTGCAGTACAGGGCACTGCCCCAGGGCTCCCATAACGTGGTGGTGGCTGCAGCCTCGAGTCCCAGGGAAGAGGAGACAGGGAACTTAAGGATGATGAATAAAGGTTGTGACAAGCTCTGACCACTGATGGACATGAGAGGGGCTTTTGGATGCCCTGTGTGAGCTACTCCATTCCTGTGTTCCTGGTGTCAGAAGCAGTCATGTCATAACACAATATATATCATTTTAACTTCTAAACTGTGTTGATGCTGGAAAGAAACACTAGTGGTTAGGAAGAAGAATTTGGAATCTTGCTGGCATTGTACTTGCTTTCAATTTCTATGAGAATTCAATGGCAAGAAGTTTTTTCCTGTTCCCAAAACGCCATGTATATTTTAATGTGGGGAAAGTATGCTACAGATTTTTAGAAGTAAAGAACTGATAAATTTTCTTCAACTTGACTTAGTTAAATTTCGTAATGGTGAGTCTTGGTTAAATTAATAATTTATGCATTAAGGTCAATATTAGAACTTGTTTTACAGCTATGTGTAAATCCATTCTATTTTAGACCTCAGTTTACTGCTTCTCTTTCCGTTTCATCACAGAAAGTATAAAGACAGAGGGATTAAATTAAATGTATTAAGGTAAAGTTCACTGCTGAATGAATTACTGCCTTCACACACTCTGTGACTAAGAATGAGATGACTCAAGCCCTAACTCATATTTTCATGGCTGATTTAACATTGCACAGATGCTATTTGCTTCACAATAACAGAAATATTTTTCCTTCATTCGTTCTTTGATTCAGATCTGTTTGGTTTCTTTGATTTGTCAAACTGATGCATTGAATTTTCTTTCCATTCTTGCCCTGGAAAGTGTCTTCTTTTCTGGCTAAATACCCAGCCACAAAGGTAAACCATATTTACCCAATGATGAGCAAAACAAAAGGAAAAGGTTGCCACCCTATTGTGTCATTCTTCCCACTCTTTGCCTCCTTTAAGATATATAAATTTTCTTAAATATGACAGATTCCCCTGAATCTTCTCTTAATATAGAAAAAATTCTTAGCTATTTATTTATTACAAAGTTCTGAAACAGTTAAATTCTTTCATTGTTTTGTAAGATCTCTGTGGAGCATGGGCTTATGGTCACAAATGAGCTGCCTGGTGTTCACACTACCTCTGGCTTTTTCTACACTTCATCCCATGCCTGAATGGTTGCTGTATTTTTCCCAGTTTGAAAAATAAGCCAGGCTTGTTGGGGTGGCAGCCAGCAGTGTCTCTGCAGTGAGCTTTCTCTGGGCAGTGCTGCTCCCTGAGGGCTGTAACCTGACTGCCCAGTTGCATAAGCCTAAATATCTACAGTAGGGAAACAGAAAATGTAATTTATTCCTTTAAAAATGCTTTTTTTGGGTGTTACCTAATGCTTTTTATCAGGGCTGAAAAAAACAAGCAGAGGGAGACCTGTAGAAGGAGCAATGTTTAATGAGTGCTCAGGCTGTCAGTGCTGAGCTTAGTCCTAGCTCTCTTATTTGTACAGTCAGGCAAGTTAATTTACTGCTTTCTTACACAGCAAGGTCTGCTTCGTAGACTTAATGAGCTTTAACATTATTGCTTCAGTCTTTAAACACTCATGATTTTGGTTTTGAAATATTATTACAGTAATTGTAGAAATTAGACATAGCTTGCAGGCATTGGCTGTGGTTGGAGATGTGCAGTCCTGCAGGAAGGTACAGGGCAGCTCTGCCAAGACATTTCCAGACAGCTGGAATTGTGCCCGACCTAAAAAATGAACTGCTTCTGGATCCTTTGGGTTTGTTTGATTAACAAATCTGGGTTTTTCTAATTACTCTGAAGTCAAACACACTGATACTACACTGGTTAGAAAGAAGTAGACGTAAGGAATTGTATTTTCAGCTTCTCTCTCAGCCTGTATTCATTCCAGTGCACTCACACCAACTTGTGCTTTAAATGACTCTTCAAACACTGTTGCTGCCACTCAGACATGATCCTTTCTTTATTGCAATACATGACTTCCCAGTTCATAGTCTTCCAGCTCTTACCTCTAAAGGTCTTTGAAGATGGCTCTTACCCAAAGAATCTGATTACTATTTACATTGTAATACTGAGCAGAACTCTCGCTTGGTCTAATCCCTGTCAATTAACTGAGATCAATTCAAGAAGTGTGGTTTGGTTTTCCTTTCTTGCCTCTTGACTTTGGTGTCTTGACTGGCTCTCTCTCACCTTACAAGTTTATTGATTTTGTGCAACAAGCATTTCCTGGTCCTTCAGGACCTGCTGACACTTGGTTTGCTCACCTGGGCGTGTGCCCTCTGCAAACACATTGCTGGGAAGTGAAGCTGGTTTTTCTTGCTCCTGTTCATGGCATTCTGCAAGCAGCATGCTTAAGTGAGAGCAGGAGGAGAAGCCAAGCTGGCCACTGCAGTTTTAGCATGGTAAGCTTTACATTTGTGCATTGTTATGTCTTCCTGCCATTTTATTAGAATGAATGTGGGCAGCCCTTCCCCTCCTTCCTCCATCATTGGCTTTCATATGGCTGTGGGCCTCAGAAAATAGAAAAATAGCTGTGGATGTGGACATGCTTTGGTAGCTACCTACTGAAGCCATCTTAATTTTGAATTTTACTTCAGACCCCCACATGAATGAACTCAGTCTATGGAGGATTTGTGTGTTTTAAGCAGCACATATGTGATAGGTGCCTCTTTTCATCTGAGTGTTGAAGCTGTGTGCAGTGGATTTAGATTCACCATGCTGTGATCTACAGTGCCAGCACTGAGCTGGGAGGTGGAACCTGTGGCTTCCTGAAGCCTAGGGAAGAGTCAGCAATGCCATTAATCCTGTTCCTGCAGAGTTTCCAGCCAGGCTGTCATACCTCATGCAGCTTTGGTTCAAGCAGTGGTTGGTGCCTTTTCAGGAGATGATCTATCTCAGCTTCTTAAGTGGCAAAAGTCAATTACAGCCACCACATCATGCTGCGTTTGGCTACTCTTGTTAGGAATTTCCTTACCAGTATGAAAATACAGTTTATGCCTATCCTGAATACACCCATGCTAGTAAATATATGTAATGCAAACATTTCTCTGCTGGCAAAGAATTTCCTGCCAGCAGTAGGTGGAGGCTCTATCACCCAAGCAATGTGAGGCAATGATGTGGTTCCTGTACCACTGAGTCAGTGCATGTGGAAAATGTTGCCTCTGTTGCTGAGTCACTAAATTGCTCCATGTCCTGACTTCCAGCTAAGTAAACAATGGTTCAGCCGTGGGAGCAATTTCTGGCATCAGGCAATTTGATGACAGAGCCATTGAAGAAAAGAGGATAATTCCTTTCCTTTCATGTTGCTTCCTTTCAGCTTTGTCTCTAGAGAGCAGGATGCTTCTCCTCCCCAGGAAGATAGAGGAGAGAGGAAGCAGAAGTGTTTAGCAGTGCAGATGAGTGTTGTCTTGCTGGGCTCAGGAGGATGCCCATGGCAGGAACTTTCATGGTCACTGTGTCTGTGCTAACTGCAAACATCACTGATTGCAGTGGATTCACCATAATTCCTGTTTTACCATAATTCATTCACCATAATTTCTAAACTGATATTCCTCAGGGAAGTTCAGTTTTGGGGGTGCTGTAATTGCCACAAGAATCTGTATGGCTAGATTAGCAAAAATAAATGGTGTGTTCTTCCACACTGTAATGCCTTTTTTTCTTTCTGCTTTTTTGTTTTGTTGTTTATTTTTTAGGCAATCCTTAATTCTTTTGTCTTGGGAGGGTGAACAAATGCTTTCTGGATAGACATGGCACTTGTGTGCAGTGGATACAGTTACATGCAGGATAAACTGTACCTTTTTATTATTTTTTGTCCAATTTTGCTGTCTTATGCTAATAAGTGCATGTTATTTCTAATGAATCTTGCTGCAAAAATAGCTTCAGAGGATAGAACTCTATTCTAGGGATATATTTCTATGAGGGTAAGAGAAGTGGCAGAAGCATGGGGGATAGTTTCACTGACCATTTTTTCCACCCTTCCCATGTGGTAAGGGAAAACAACCCCCTGGCTGAGAAGCTCACTTACATCCAGCCTTGGGTTTATGTCGCAGTGGAGCAGGAATGAATGAAAAGTGTCTCCTTCCCCTGCAAGTCTGACATTAAATCGTTGCTTTACTCTGCCTGAAGAAATTGATGTTCTGGCTACATACTGAAAGTAGATTAGAACAAACCCCATCCTTTTAGGGAGGTTTGCATTTTTCCCAGTGTCCTAATTCACATTTTCTTGCTCCTCAAATGCTCTGTTGTGTGAAATCTTCACTCACTTTAGGATGAAAACAACTGCATCTCTTAATCAGCCTCAGGGCTGCTTAATAAAACATCAGAAACCTGTTAAAAGGAGCATTGTCACCTTTTAAAGGGTGACTGACTGGTTTTGTTTTTAAACCCTAGGCTTATTCATGATTCATCGTTTGTCAGATAATTTATTCTGGACCATTTAGAGGGTGAGCAAAAGTAGCACAGGAAGGGAGAAGAGCAAATTTTCCTATTAAGTCTTAGT
This sequence comes from Muscicapa striata striata, assembly GCA_030060385.1. Taxonomy (NCBI): domain Eukaryota; kingdom Metazoa; phylum Chordata; class Aves; order Passeriformes; family Muscicapidae; genus Muscicapa; species Muscicapa striata. Next base: position 1,380,519 of record JAREIS010000117.1, on the reverse strand, counting down.
TTGAAATAAAGGCCTGGTCTCTAAAAACGTGTTGTCTAAAGCAGGGGAGTCTTAAGTGGTAGATTATTAACAACAGTATCTCTTTACTCATTTTCTCCTTTCCTATAGAGCAAATGTCCCTGCAGGTTGTGCTGTCATTGTTCTCCTGTTTAACAACAGGAGACATAAAACACATTGAACAAATAAGCAGGTAAAATTGTATTTTCTGATAGCTGCCAAATCCCTCTGTTAGGTGACAAGGACAATTAAAATCCACAAAATTTTTGTCACAGATCTGACTGAAGGATAAATTCCAAGGCATGTTCAGTAAAAAATAGAAAGAAAGCCACACAAACCTTGTGAATAAAATTCAAGTTGATTTTTTTTGTTATTCTACTAGAATAGAATCTACGAACATATTTATGTTACTGTGGGTAACATGAATGTAATTTATGTCTATCTCTCCATCTGGTAAACTTCATAATGCTCTGCATTATTCTCTATGTTGCAAACTCTAATATAGTTTCTGTTGTCTTCACAAACAAGGCTGTAATAGTTTCTAGTCAAAATTCACATAGTTCCCCATAATTCAGTTGTCAGCATGAGATACCAGAATTTTGTTGAATGGTACTTGTGGTTAAACTATGGTTTAGGATTTCTTCTCTGTAAGAAACTGAATGGAATGATCTTTCAGCTGATTTATGTCTGGCACAGCAGTGTGTAGCACGCTCTGAAATTTTGTCTGACTTATCTGACAATTTGTGTTCTCATCACTCTTACCAGTGCTTAGTTCTGCTCTGGGCCCTGTATATTTGACCCTCCAGGTGGCAAATGAAATAATTGGATTCCCAATTATGGCTTTGGAAATTTTGGATGTCATATGTGCCTCCCTGCTTTGAGAGAAAAATCTCCCAGAACATTCAAGGATCAGCAACACACTTAGTCAAAGGGAATATCTGAGGCTTTTTTATGGTCTGTACTAGAGTACATATCTCTTTAGGGTTAAAAGAAAAGCTGGGAAGAAATTACCAGATGTCAAGTTAACTTTATCAAGCCGTTTTTATCTTCCCTGAATTCCCAGTGCCAGAATATCTCATAAGGTAGGGTGTTCTTGTCAGCCTTACCACTGCACTGTGGTTCTGCAAGACCCCCTGCTTACCTGTAGCACATCATCAACCCAGTAATGGTGCTGTCAGAGATCATTTTTAACACTTTTGTTGTCCTGAATTTCTAATTGTTTCACTCAGTCTTTCCCTTTTACCTCTTGGCTTTCCACTTCCAACAAAACCTGGTCTTTTTTTCCCCAGTTAAAAATAATAAATGCCTATGAGAAAAATGCTTCACCCATGTCACCCATGCTACCCCTGCATGGAAAATCAGCAAACAGAATTTCAGAGCACCTTGACCAGACAAGCAATGACTGTGAGATTTGTGCTGATGTCCCATGCTCTCCAGTCTGCTGATGTTAGGATCTGGTTGGGTTAAAAGTACTTTCACCAGGAATTTTTCTAGGCAGTTCAAAGAAGAGCCTGACCTTCATAATAATAACAAACAGTTCACTGTTGGATTTCTTCCTTTTGCTTACAACTAACTTGGTCTTATGGTATGAATAGAAAACACCTTTTTCAAGAGTTGAAGAATAAACTTAATGGTGAAACATTTGGTTGTTTTGGAGCTTTCTTTTTTTTTTTTTTTTTTTTTGGTGGGGGGGAGGTGTTGTGTTATCTTTTCCTATTAAAATAAATGCAAAGAATAAAATTATTTTTTTCCATGTGGGTTTTTGTTACTTAGCTGTTGTATGTCTATGACAGCAATCTAACCAGAAGTAGTTGTATATGGTTTGTTTGCTTGTTTCCCAATTTTCAGTGATAGGAAACTCATAACTGGCACTTCTGCCTTCTATTTCTGCCTTGCATTGACTTGTTGTGTGCTTCAGTTTTGTATTACCTTCCTGTCCCATTTTCTTACTTGATGAAAGTGACCTGATAGTTGGACCTGTGTTGCAGAAACAATGAGATTTTTTACTCTTTTCTTAGGGAAAAACACCAAAGTTTTATGCCAGTTGTGTATAAGTAGCCCCTGAGATAACCTGGTAAGTCTGTAGGTCATTCTTCAGTGGTTTCCAAACCATTACTAGCTTTAGCTTTTGTCAAATCAGACTGTGATGGTAATTTCAAAAATCACCCATACACGTTTGTTTTGATTTTCAGGTAGTTTGATATAAATACACCCAGTGATTTTTGTGGCTCCAAACCCCAGTTACTCAGGAAGCTGAGTCTGCAGCTGTGGTGGATGCAATCTGAAATCCTGCAGTGAGCATCGGCCAGGACCCAGGGACCTTCAATAACCAGGAAAATGCCTGCCTTTCCCAAGGAAGAAACAAAGGAGAAACCTTCATTTCTTGTGTAGCTGGAAGGAAAAGCAATACAATCTTGCCACCCAGTTAATTTAAAGGAGCATTTTTCAAAATATGTCTTGGCTGTGAGGATCTTGTAACTGTGACACCAACGTGCCTTTGGACCTGTGCAAATAAATCATTAAAGTATTGATTGGGAAAAGTGGACATTGATAGAGTGACTCTTGGAGGATCATGACAAAGCACTCAGAGATCATCAATTTGTCATTTTTGTTGGAACATGAAAGGGAAACAATATTGGGAGTATTGAAGAGAGATGAGTACTTGAAAAAAGTTGAAGATAAAAGAATAAGGTAACTTGTTTTTTTATTGCTTTTAAAGATATGATTGGTAGATATTTTTGTGGTGCTCAGTAGAAGTTTTCTATATGCCAATGTGGTGGTTTGTATTAATTTTTTTTTTTTTTTTTGTAAGGAAGGAAAGGAACTAGTATGGATGTAGCCTCACACAAAGATGAGTGCTGTGAGATGACACAGTTGACTGGAAATTCAAGTAAAGTATGCTAAAAAGAAAATTGCTTGCTAGTATGGTTCTCAGTAAACAAAAATTATGTCCATTGCTTCAAGACAAAAGCATAATAAAGATAACAAGTGCAAAAATACGCAGCAGTGTTTTTTAAATTTCAGATTCTGTAGATTTAGTCCAGTTTGGCTGAATTTCCTCCTGTAAATGGAAAGTTTTAGTAAGGCTCTTGAACTCTTCCTCTGAGAGGAGCTGCACACAGAGTCTGCCTTCAGAGCTGACTGAGGGAGAGAAGTCTGGAAGGTGTCAGAGGGACAGAAAGTTGGCATCTGCCTCTGTTCAGAACTTCCTACAGCATGGGGCAAATGCACAATGGTGTCCTTTCTGTTGTGGTGCTTATAGAATAGGGAGGAGGGACACTTCATTTTTCAAATTACTTAGATTTACTAATAAGGAAAATTTAAAATCTCAGGTATTTATCTCAAAAGCCACTGTTGGGAGAAGTAGAGGCTCAGGGTATTAATAGAGTCCATGTGTTCTTTTTCTACTCAGAAAAGTAAAAACCAAAGTTCAGAGAACAATGTAAGAGGCAGGCTGAGTCAGCAGTTTTAGAAGGTTCAGTTTGAGTTAGTTTAGCTAAGTATCAATTCTGGAAAGGTCCCTATGCTTTTCAAGGATGGTTTTGCTGCCTCATTTCACTTTCCCCATGGCCCTTTTAAAGTTTCATGCAGCGTTGGTTCTGAGAAGGAGGCTGAGTGTGGATGGATGCAGCACTTGGTGTTGGAAGGCTGCTGAACACAACAAAGGACAGAGGGAAAATTTCCAGCCTTTTCTGGTTTCTGTCTGTGAATCTCAAGGCCAGGCTGCATTGTTCTTCTCTTTGATTTTCTAAAAACATTTTAAGCATTGTGCAAAGACATTTTAGACATCACAGAGATCAGCACCTGGTGAACCTTCTACTGTGTAAAACCATTATTTGGAAATCTGTGCAGAGTTAACCACAGGTTTTGAAAGTTTTTCTCCTTCAACTGAAGCCAGCCTAAGTGCAATGCCCCTGGTGGTGTGCAGCCCATTTACCTGGGGGAACACAGAAGCTCTTCTAAAAGGAGGGGGTGAAAACTGGCTGCTTCTGCTGCTGCCAGACTGGAAGGAAAGGTGTTTCTCCAAGGTGGTGTGGGCAAATTAATAATTTTGTCTCCTCAATGGTTTGTGAGATGAAGAAGAAAACAGATGGAGCACTGTTTGTTCCAGGCATTCTACTCTATTTAGTAATAAAATAAGAACTTCAAATTAATGAATTTGGTTTCCCAAGGTGGTGGCCTTGGAAATGTGTGATGTGCCAATAATCATCTCTCAAAGGCATCAGTATGGAGTGTATCAGATCACCAGATTCCTCAAGCCCTTAAAGCTTTTTCCTACTATTGTCATTTCCCCATCTCAAATGGAAACATGAAGCTTTCGAGATTTCGTGGGATTTCTTGTTCTGTTTCATTTGGTTAGTTTGGGGTTTCTTTTGTTGCTGTTTTCTTTGTTTTATTATTATTTTTTAAATATGATGTTTTAACCACCCAAATTTTCTGGTTTTTATGGCTTTGCTGGAATTCACTCTGCCAAATCTACCTAGTCTGGGAACTTGCAGCACCCCTGGAGGGTACAGCTCAGCACAGTTCAGTGAAGTCAAAGGTGGTATTGGCTTATCAGTATTTTGGCAAAAATGGAAGAAGGACCCTAAGAAAATACTCAAAATCAAGTTAATCTGAAATATAATTCTAATTAGAATAACTAATGCTACAACGTGGTCCATATGCATGCTTCTAGCACCTGTGTGTGAAACAATTGGCTTCGTATTTATTGTCACTAGACCATAATTTGGCTGATAACAGTTGAATATGGAAAGATTCCAGAAATATAAAAACTGTAAACTGCTATAAGCTGTTAAATGCTTCCTAGGAGACTTTTTAATTTTTCTTTCTCAGTACAACTTGGCAAGGATCTATAATCATGGCTTGTAAGCATACTTCAGAGGAACATTTGTTGTCTTTAAAACTCCATTTGGTACAATCTGTTATATACTTCATTGAAATACTTTGCAGAAGAGCAAGTCCCTTTTTATTTATTTTCAAGGCATTTTCCACTCTGGGAAGATGCTTGCTTGTACCTTATTTTCCTGTTCCACTCTGTCTGAATCTATCTTGATATTTGTTTCTTTCTCTTCCTATTAGTTTTCAAAAGCCTTTGTAACATAAAATGACCTTTCTATTCATTATGAAAGCAATGGTAAATGTGGGAGCATGTTCTAATAATGAAATTGTTAAGGGCTGTTTTTACTGTCACTGGGCTCATGTTGTTGAGTGCAGGTGGCTCTTCTTGTATTTTTGTTTGACGCACAATTATTTCACTCACATGAGAGAGAAACACATCAAGTTTTTTTCTGAGGTCTGGTTTTGATAATACAAATAATCAACCTCCTTAATAAAGGTTATGATTTATGTTCTTAACTCTAAGTGTGCATCTTACATGACTGGAATTTTTCTTTGGATATTGATTTGAAGCTAATAAGCTAATAGATTACTTGTACAAATAACCTACAGTGTTCTAAATATTGCTTTATGATGCTTTTGATGTCAGTTGAATTACCATCATGTTTTTTTCAATTGCTAAGATTGAGTAAAATAATTATTTCTTACAACTGTTTTCTCAGTGTTTAAAATACAAAGTTCCTTTCCATTCTTTATGGAGCACAGCTACAAATGTCATGATTTTAGAGAAGATAGAGTAAAAATTGCTGTGTGAGAAAGCAAAGAAGGAACTTCCCGGTTTTGTCCAAGAAAAGGGCTTTGATGGGTTGTTGCTTGAACCTCTCTCTCAGCATTGAGGTTGCCAGAAGTTGTGTAAGAATTGCACCAGCCCCAGATCTGTATTGACAAGGAAATTAGCATTCCTGTCTTCATCTGACTAAAGTGGCATCTTCTTATCAGCCCAAAGAGACCCTTGGAAACAATTTAGGGTATTATCTTCATTATAATAGAGGAGAAATTGTTAGCATGGATACCACCATGTGGTAGCTACAGGCAAGTACTTTAAAAAAGCAGAAGTTTGAGGACTGGGAAGTGACTTACCTGCTGAATATACATTTGGACTTCTTTGTAAGCACAAAATGGTTGCAGGATAACATATGTAATATAATGCATGGTCTGTGTTTCTCTAAAACTGCTTATAAGTATTTGAAGGAGAGAGCCCTTGTGTTAAAGCACGTTGGCCATCTGTACCTGGAAGTTGCAAAGTTCCTGTCTGGCAGCTCAGACGTTGGTGAGGTGTATTTAACACAGTTTAACACACTGTTATTTTTGAATCAGAGACTTTTCCACCGAGGTGTCACGGTGTGGCTGGGGTTTGCCAATTTCAATATATTTAATTTCTCTTGGGGATCACATTTAGGAGTAAAGACAAAGCAGGCTCAAAGCTTACAAGGGTATAAGAAATTTATTAACAACACAAAACAATTCAGAATGAGATTTCCAGATTATTCCCTCCTCCCCCTTTCCTCATACCAGCAACATACAGAAAAACACTTCGGTCAGTTATTCACTTAAATAATCATTTCAGTTCACTCAAGAGAGAAAAGCCCCTTCCTTTTGTTTAGGCCTAGAGGGTGTCTTACCCTCATAAGTTGGATCCGCCCGGAAACTACAAATTATGATTTTTCCTCCCATTCTCACAGTCCTTCCAGAGCTGTATATGGGTTGCTGAAAACACATGGGGTGTCATTTTAAAGGCAGGCTGCTGAGAACACAAAAAGTCCTTTTAACTCACTCTTCACTCAAATGTCTCTGTCCAATTCCAGTCCCAAAGACAGAGAGCTCCATTTCTCAAGGCAAAAAAAAGGTCTTCTTCTCAAGCACTTTTAACCTCCCAAAGTATATTCTACAGTTTAAAGGAATTTTAAGTAAAGTCACAGTCCCACAAAAAAAAAAAAGTTTTAAGCTACTTATCAGTGGCGACTTTTCCATCTCTCCTTCTATGACTTTGAACTTCATTCTGCTGGCCTCTGTAATTCTTCCTGCTTCATGCTTCTCGCTCTGGGAAGCTCAGGAAATCCGAAGTTTCGTTCAGGCACCAAAAGTTAAACTTGTATCCAAACGGCAAGGAGCCAGGCTGAAGCCATGCTGGAAAAAACGTGGCTACCATGTGGAGATGAGCTGGCTGGACTTCTTTCTGCTGCCATGCAGAGCCTGGAGCCGGGCCGGGCTCCCCCACGGGTCTGAAGCCGCTCCGGGGCATTCCCGAGTCCGGGCTCTCCTCACCCCGTGCCGGGGCTGGGCCCGCCGGGGCCAGAGCCGAGTCCACCCCGGGGCCTTCCCGGGCCGGGAGTCATCCCGGCGCTGGGCCCTTCCTCCTCCCGGGGCTCAGCCCGGGCCGGGCTCCGTGCTGGGACCCGGAGCCCCTGCCCCACCGGAAAGCAAAAAACCCAAAACTAACTTCTTTCCTGTGATTCGTAAAAGCGAAACAGCATTCTAATTGGTTTCCTGGGCTGTCAATCACCAACCCAGGTCTCTGATTGGTCCCCGCCGCCTCAGGGGAGGCTCCCAGAGAAGCCATTGCTCCCTTCCTCTTAAGAGCGTGTGCGTTCCATGTGGCCTCCACAGGGGATGCGCCACCACCCGCGCCGGGCTCCATGTGTCCCCAGCACACGAGGGTAGTTACTATTGCCAGTACTCTAAGGGTGGACGTGCCTGTTTTCCTGTCCTGTGTTCTTTGAGAACCACGATCCTGCAGTGGTGAAAGAATTTCTCATGGTGACTAATTTTCATACACTAGGTGTGATCTGTTTTATTGAGGACTAGCAAGAAGCCAACAGGGGGTCTGTTTTGTCTTTTTTTCCTTCAATCTTAGTAATCATTTTTATTTGAGAGGATGAGTGAGTGAGCTACCCAGAAAAGGAAGTTTCACCTATGGAAGTTGGCCATCATTATGATATCCAGTGTAATTTCAGTTTTCATGCCTCCTCTCCTTCTTTTCACTGAGCTCTGTTCTGCCATTCCTCTGCCAGATCTCTTTTTCTTTGCAAATTCACTGTTTGTTTCCTTGTGTTGCCGTCAATGCATCTCCATACTTGGGGGCTCTTAACACAGTTTTGATCTGCTACATAAACAAAATGTGAAAACCTGTGATTAGAAAAGTATAAAAAATATTTCAGCTACTCATATTTTACAATCTAAGGAGATCTCAATGAAAGTTGGCAATAGCTCAGCTCTTTTTGTGAACTCTCAATAATATTTACTGTCATTTTCTGCATACTGTGCCACAGTGAAGGGAATCTGGCTGAATTTGGAGAAGGTACTGAGAATCAGTCTGGAATGAAAATTCCCTTTTTTCCTCATACTCAAGTTTGTTGATGCCAGTTCCTGTACAGAAAAATTCTCTAGTATTTAAGTTAGCAGTTGCACACATTCAGAACAAGGATGTTTCTCTTTATCTGTGCAAAAACAATTCAGTTTTTTTTCCTGCCAAACTCTTTAGTTATAATTGACTGAGGGAGGGAGAGGATTGCCCTTTTTTATTTTTAATTCAATTCTTTATGACTCCTTGAACTCTGGGAATTTAGAAGACAAAATAAGCTATGTTTGAATTATGCTGGTCTGCACCTTCAGAGGAAAAAGGGTTTTGAAATGGGGAGGAAGAAGATCCAGGAGAAATTTGAAAATCAAATTCAGGAATTATGTATGTTATTACATTTGGCAGATTGTTTGGGTTTTTTTTTTTTTGTTGTTGTTGTTGGTGGTGGTTTGTTGTTGTTGGTTTTTTTTGTTTTGTTTTGGTTTTGTTTTTATTGAAGAGGAGATGAGGTAGAAAAAATCCAAAATAAAAAGTTTTCTAAAATCCTACTGAAACAGAAAGAAACATCCAAACCAGTCAGTTTGGTATTAAAATTAAAAGTTACCTAACTTAAAACAAGTGGATAAGGCTTAAAGAGTTAAATGAAATGATGGCATTCATTTAAGTGGATGGCTTGGGCAAAGAATGTCTTGCCCCTTGCAGCAGTATAGATATTTTACTTTTGAGGGATAAATATTTTCTAGGGTAAAGCTTACTTTTAGTAAAAAATAGATCTGTTAAGGTTTCTGATTGGCTCCTCTTTGCAAAATTAAAGGGGTTTGAGAATATTTCATCTCTTGAGGCTGCATTTGTGAAGGACCAAGGACTTTTGTCTCATTGCTTTCAGCATCCACAGGGAAGGACCTGAATTCCTTAGGGATTCCTGAGCCTCTGGTAGCTGGTGGGAAACTGTGCCAAGAGCTATGAATTCTGGAGTTGGTTTATTTGTTCATTTAATTTCGTTTTGTTTTGTTTCCTGCTGTATTTTACGTGGACCTTTAAGGCCACCTTTGGAAAGGCTCAGTTTAAGACATTCATTGTTACCTGGAATACTGGAAACAGAGCTCTTCTACAATATACTTAACATATTTTCTCAGGCAGTAGAGGGACCTTAATATAATTCATAGTTTAGAAAAATGGCTACATATTCTGTTATACTTAGCAGAATGTAATTTATTTTTAATAGCTATCTTTCATCAAACAGCCATTGTAATAGAAGGTTTAGAAACTTCAATGAATGATAAGATTCTTTTTCTCCAGAAGCCTATTAAATTGCCTTCTGCTGAGTTTTGCTTTCCCTTTCATATTACTAGAAGATTGATAAAGATTAATTCTTGTTTAATATTTATCATTAAAAATATCTATCTCTTTAAACATACTCCTTTAAAATTATGGAGAGTGAAAATGTTAGACTGGCACAAGAAAATTGGATGTTTCTAACCCAGCTGGTTCCTGCCCTGGGAAATAAATGTAAATGTAAGTCAGTGCTTGTTATCCCTTTCAGTGCAGTGAAAGCAGTGCAGCTCAGCTGTGCTTCTTTAGGGACTATTATGATGATGGATTTTTTCAGATGGCTCACCCACCTCCTCCTGCTCTTCCTGGCCCTTGAGACAGTTCATTTTTTATTTTCTTAAGATAGGAATTTATTTGTTGCAGTCAATCAGGAGTTTGGCTCAACAAATAATATAGGGAATCTCAAATGAAAGTTCTATCCAGTGTATCTGTCCAAACACTCTTTGCTTGTTTTTTAATTTTTCTTTCTAATTTGTTCAACTGAGTGGAGAAAGTGTGGGTTGATTTATTTTCTCTTAGTTCCCTGGAAGTCATAAAAGGCAATTTATATTCAAAAATAAGAAAACAAACAGTTCTCAGAATTTATGCTGTTAGCAGATCAGCTACCACCTGATAAGAATTTTAGATTGGTTTTCAAATAAGCAGGGGGAAACACTGCTGCAATCACCACTACTGAATAGTAGGAATAATGTCTTTTTAATGTCACAAGAACATTGATAAGTTTTTTAACATGTTGATCTCTAAGCAATTTTTTTGAAAAATAAGTTCTGTTTATTGTTTTGCTTCTACAAACATTTCCTAATTTTAAATTGGAACTATTTAAAACAGTTTTTGTGCCCCAAAATACTTCTAACTAAGCACAAAAGGGCCTGAAAGTTGCAGAGGGGAGGGAGAAGGCTGGAGTAAGACTTCAGTGGAGGCTCTGTTTCACCATTAGACACCTGGATGCAGTGCACAGGACACAGTGATTATTGCCAACAACTGTATGTCAAGCCCCTGAAATGCAATGGGTCATGATTAATTTAATTTTTTTCAGTAAAAAAAAAGCCATTGGAAATAAATCCATTTTGAAAAAAATAAGCCTTTGCTAGTGCATAGTATTCTAACCCTTTTGAGATTTGAGGATTAACAAAATTCATCTTTTGAGTTACTGTGACACTTGGGTAAGGATCAGGTGCTTGATTTGCAGGCAGAGACTCAGTGCCAAAAGAAACTGGAACTGATTTATTTGTGCCTCCTTAGTTTTTGGTATGTGATTGACCAAATCTTTGCAAACCTGGATAAAAACTAAAAATACAGTTCTCTATGAAAGACTCTCTGTTGAACATTCGTTGGTGGTTCTGCTGTATAAAAAGTCACAGTTTTGACAAGAGGCCACGAAAAAATTAGATAGAGGGAGAATGACCAATGCTCAAGTAAAGAAGTGGTGGTCAAGTTTGGCAATCAAATTAGGTGAGATTAGCAGGAGAACACTGTAATTGAGAAAAAGGAGGCAAAAGGAAGGCAAGGAAAGGTGGGACCTGCTGCTGGGTGGAATAGAGGACCTTGTGACAGAGCATGTGAAAAGGCCACTGTGCACAGCATCTTCTTGGCTCAGTCCTGACAGCTCACACAGGTCTTTGGGAGTTGCAGCTCCTGAGGTTGCTGCAAAAGTCCAGCAAGGTGAATTTGAGCCTGGGAGGTGCTGCAGTACCTCTCACTGTGTGAAAGAACAATAAATCTTAACAAATTTCCCCAAGGTCAGCTGGTACTCAGAGTGGCCATGTAGCACAGCTCTTCATCTCTGACAACTCCACATGGCTGGAGGGATGACAGTAAATCATTATCATTTGTGAATGTTGTTTGATGTTTAGTGAGATGTGAGTGACCATAAACTTGGTGCTAATTAAATGTCTGCACAAGCACCTAAAGGTGTAATTGTTATTCAGCTGGATAGATGTGTCTTTTGAAAATGGTGTGCTCAAGAGCATTCTGGTGGTGGGTGGTGGTGGGTGGTGGTGGGTTACTTTTAGTTCTCAGTCCACAAGAAGCAGGTGAGTTCTCATTTGATGTTTGGGAGGTAGATCCAAGGATGGAGCTGGCAAAAATAGGGATCATCTCCCTTCCCTGTACACAGTGGCAACACCAGCACCACTGGCAGTTTTCACAGCACAAGTCACCTGTCTGCATTTGGAGCTGGCTGACTCACAGAAGGGGATGGACACGTGCCTGGAACCAAAAGCATCTCTGCAGGAAGTGGGGAGGTGTAAGATGCAATCAATAAACTGCAGGAACATTTAGCAAAGTACCAAGAAAGCACAGGAAGCCTGGACAGACTCTTGCAGGCTGGGGCACGAGAGAAAGGCTTGGATTGGATGTGGGAGAAGGGTCTAAAGCTGGATGAAGCACTCACTTTTGGATAGAGACCAGCAGAGGAAAACCCTTGACTGGGATTTGCATCTGCTGCCTGGAGGGATTGGAATGCCCTTTTTCTAAAGCTGTCAGAGGCTGGGCATCCACAGGTCAGGTGGCTGCAGAGCAGCTGTTCCTGGGCTCCCAGTGGGAAGCAAAATGCTGGCCAGTCTTTTAGCAAGGCAGTGTAGCCACAAATAACCTAATTCTGTCAGAGCTGGCTCCCTGCTGGCCAAGCAGTGTTCCTGGCCTCCTTTACTGGGCTGCAACCTTCAATCTTTTGTTGGTTTTATCTTCCATATGGTTTTCTTCTGGCACGTTTTTAACTGATCTTTAGGTGACAGCAGGTTTTTAAATCCCCCCTTAAGCATCTATGTGTGTACAGAGATAGGGATTTCAGTGAGCTGGAGTGCTTCATGGCTGAGGGACTTTGGGGGCTCCTGGCTGATGATGGGCATGAGAAACAGCATAGGAAAGGAGGGGGGTAAAGAGGACATAGCAACTCCCAGGCATGTAAAACTGAAATAATTTAGCAGCCACTGAGTTTAGTTACATCTCACAGTTGTTTTCTTGTTAAGGACCCAACTTCTTGGCCATTAAAACTGCAGACTTCAAAATTAAGTCTTAAACACAAATATTTTTATTCTGTAGAGTCAGTGACAGAGCTGGTAAGATCTGCAAGTGACACTATTTAAACTGGCATTCTCCTTTTTTACTTTGAGGCATCACAGCATAGCACCACTACCTATTTAGATCCTTTGGTTTGGGCTCTTTTAAGGCTTTGATTAACTGGTGCAGAATTGCATATGAACTCCTAACCCTGTACTGGCATATTATTAAATGCATGCTAATTGCAAAAACACTTTCTTCTTTTCCTTCTGTGCATGCACTGGATAGTCTCAGTTCCGAGTTGCTGTCAACCTGGGCTCAGCATGACTTGAATTATTGATGAGGGACAAGCAAGGATGGTTTATCAGTTCTCCAGAACTGCTCAGCTATCTGCAGTTACTTGTAGTGATCTACCAGATTTTCCACTGGACTGCATGTCTGACAGCTGGAGGATAGATTAATTCTGTGTCGTGTGTGTCAAGAAACGCAGCAAATACAACCAAAATATTGCACTTACTCATTTCTTGTATTTTTAGCACAAAATCTTAATCTGCTAATAAATTCTTACAGATCACTGAGTTAAATCTCCAAATTAATTTTTTTTTTTTTTTTTTTTTTTTTGTTTTTTTTTTTTTTTTTTTTTTTTTTTTTTTTTTTGTTTTGTTTTGTTTTGTTTACTTCTAGGAAATTGAAAAACGAGCTCCTGGAAGTGAGAAGGAAAGGCGGGAACCGCCACTCTGAACAGGACAACAGCAGGGTCTGTGTTCGCTGCCAGAAAAGCCTGGGCTTCATCTTTGACAGGGGAGAGCTGTGCCAGAGCTGCCAGCTGCGGGTGTGCAGCTCGTGCCGCGTGCTGGGAGCTGACGGGCACTGGAAGTGCTCCGTGTGTGCCAAGATTGCGTAAGTTGGGCAGTTTTATAACCACTTCTGGGGGTTACAGCCCTGACAGTGATTTTGTGCCCTGTCCTGGTTTGAAGGACAGGTGTCTGCCAATAAAGGCAGAAGCTTCTCTTTGAAATGGAGAATGTAAACGCCTTCCTCCATAAATTACTATAATTTTGAATTTAAGGGGCTCTCAGGCAAAGATATGGGAATTAGGAATAAACAATAAACAATTCTTTACTAGGAAAATTAAAAGAGAAATACAGTATTAAAATAGAAATACAGTATTACAAAGAACCATCCCAAAACACTGACAGAGTCAGAATACAACCTGACACCCTGTCAGTCAGGGTGTTGGTAGCACTCCCATTAAATGGTGGCTGCATCCTCCTGCAGTGGCAGATGTGGTTCAGCTGGAAGCAGTGCTCCTGTAGAAGGTGCAGGTTTCCTCTGAAGGTCCAGTGATGATGTGGAAAGGTCCGGATTTCCTCTGGAATCCAGTGCAAAGAAGGTATCTTGGTATCCAAAATCTCAGTTTTTATCTAGGTAGGAAAGGCTTGGCTCCTCCCCCTGGGTGGAGCATCTCCCCATGGGATGATGTAATTTTATCAGTCATGCACTGGGACTCAATGGCCCATTAGCAGATGATACCTTCCTGGAGGGAGGGTGGGTTGTGGCAAAGACAGAGATGATTGCCCCCACCATGGCCCATTAGCAGCTAATATGTGCCATGGAAATAAGGGTCACTTCCCCACCCAGCTTCAACAGATGGTGATGGAATACACATTTCTGGTCACATCCTGTATTGCAACCCAAGACATGCCCTTAGCACAAAAGGACATGCACAGAGAATACACAAGGGAAGAGGCTCATCTGGGGTTTTTATTTCCTGCACTATCTCTTTTCCCAATTCCAAGCCAGTTTCAACTAGCATGTTTTCCAAAGACTTGGAAGAATAATTCACTTGATTAGTTTGGTAATATGGGATTCTTTAGCTTGATTTGTAAGATAACCATGAACAGAACTCAGTTATGTGTCCTGATGTAAGGACTGGAAGATATAAGACACGAGATAAAGAATTGGAGGGAAGTTTTTTCAACAGGCTTTCAATGAGATCAGAAGGGGAAGGCTTTCTGTAAATTGTTTCAGAAAGTGAACCCAAATCACTGGTTCTGTCAAGACTTTGGCTACCTAGACAGTTAGTAAAAAATTAACACATTAGGACATGGAGTTTAGGGTTTGTGTCTTCTTCTACCTTCAGCTTTAGAAGGTTGCATCCATTTTTAAGTAGATGCCTTAACCTCCTCTGCATCCAGTGGGGCACATACAAAGTACAGTGTCTCACCTCTTAACCATTTTTCATCTTAAGTGTTTGATTTGTGAAATGGTTTTAAATTGGCAGGGGACTGTCTGATCTCCTTGTATTTTGCCTCAGGCAATTCCTGAGATGATGTCAGTGCTGTGCCTTTCAGAAGTGTGCCTTTCAGAGATGACAGCATGGAGAACAGCAAACACAATGCTACTCTTTAGAAATGGAGAAAAAAATAAGGGATTTATTTACCCTGCCACACTACCTCTAATTTCTCTAAAAATGCTGAAACACATGGTAGCTGTGTCCAGACAAGGTGACAGGACAATGAGTAAGAGCTGGCTCAAAAACAAATAATGTCAAAAGCAATTTAACTTCCACCTTTGATAGGTGGCAGAGGAGGATCTGTTGCTGTCTTACAGCTTGGCTGAAGTTAACCTTTTGATACTTTCTTTTGTTCCTTTCTAATAGGCTGACAAATTAGGGTAGCTGTGCCCTGGAATAAATTCTTCCAGTGTGTTTGCAGTCCTGCCTGGAAAATTGTAAAGCTTTATTCTCAGCATGGTTATGGACATTTCACTGTAAAAAAAAACTCAAGAAAACAAATCCCAAAACCCCCAAACAAACAAAAAACCCAAAAAAGCACCACACACACAAACAAAAAACCTTCTTTAAAACCCCAGGATATAGATCAGAATAAATTCTGGCTTATTACTGTTAAATATTTTAGTTAAGGATCTTGATGCAGCAGATGAGTTTGCCAGTTACACCTGCAGGAGACATAAAACTGAGAGGTGCTCCAGGCATGCTGAAGCACAGGATTGGGTTTCAAAGTGATGTTTAGAATTTAGAGAAGAGGTTTGAAGGTAAAGCAAGTGATGGCTCCCTATGGGCTTGTGGAAGTGCTACATTTGGGAAAAGATGCAGCTGCAGAAACACAAAATGAGGATAAAAACAGGTTCTGCAGCTGTTCCTTAAGAAAGGATCTGGGTATTGTACTGGATAAAAGCTGAACAGGAATCAATAGAATTTTCCACTGCAGAAAAACTGAGTACATCACACAATGATGTACAAGCCAAATTATGGCCTGTAAAATACATGATAAAATCCTATTTTATGTAGAGTACCTCGCCATTTCTGTGTATCAGAATTCATACTGGCCACCTGGAGAATGTTCAGCAGAAAATAATGAAACTTAGCACACAGGGTATCAAGAGCAATAGGAATCACAGGTGTTCAGCCTAGGCAAGAGAAGACTGAAAACACCTGTGTTTTAAATCTACAGAAAGTGGCTTACAGACTGTTCTGTGACCCCTCTTAGGGTAAGAAAAGTAATGTGATACCCAAATTGCAGTGAAAGGATGTAATTTAGACGGTATGAACATTGACATAACTTGGGAGGGTTGTTGTTTTTTTACAACAGGTTGGATAAACCTGTCTTGGGATGATAACATCAATAAAGATGGTCCTGTTCTGGTGCTGAGAGATGAGTGAGGCAACTTTCCAAAACATGTGTGACCTCTGCAGCTCCTGACCGTGCTGCAGTCCTGTGTGCCAAGCACTGCTGTTAGCAATCACCTTGGCGATTAATTCTGGTTGAAGTCTGCCTTTAGGTTGTTACAAACCTCCCTGTAACTTGCTTGCAAAGTGCTGAACTTTGCAAGTGCTAACGTTCTGCCCATGTTGAGTATCTTTAATAAATTGAAAGCTCTCTCTTTCCTTTCTTTTTATTAATATGCAGTGTTTCTACAAGACTTCATGACAGTTAATGATGTGTAAAATGTCTTTTACATTGCTGGGAGTACACAGAGAGATTATCTTCTGTGTGGGCAGTGTGGAGATGGAAGTTTGGGAAAGGCATTTCAGTTACATCATTGTGCATAGTTCTTATTTAAATTATTTCAGTTCTGCTTTTCTATCAAGTGAGAAATGCTGGGGGAATCAGGATTTTTAGGCTTTTTAAATTGCAGTTGATGGAGGAACTGATTAAGTTAATAAGGCCTTTGACAAAGTGAAAAGGCAGAAGGCAAGGAGAAGAAAATAATCCAGTGATAAGAGACATTTATGCTTTATAAGTAGCAAACAAAAGGCAGGAAGAACGGAAAAATCTTTTAGTTCTGTGGCACTGACCTGTATACAGTGTTTGTGTCTGTCAAACTGGACTGTTTCACCATGCTTTCCAAAGAGTGTTGGAAAACTTTTGTATTTGTCCCTCTTTCAGCAGCCTTGATGATGTTGATGTCTGTATAGACTCCAGCCCCTGCTGAGTGTTCCATTAGCAGAGGCAGGTTAAACTGTTGTGATGTGTTTGTCTGTTGTCATACAGACTGTGAGACTCTTAAAAGTCAGGGAAAAGTGTTTCTGATCCTTATGAACTTTTAGCAGTTTTGGTGCTGTACTAGTTCATGGCTGTGCTCCCCAGATTGTGTTCTGTAGTATTTTTTAAGTGCTATTTAAAGTGATGTTTAATGTAATAGCTTATACAAGCCCTCTTCCATAGTCATGAATTACACCTGCAGGAATATTTCCAGAAGTTTTTCAGAACTGTTGGAAAACCTAATTAGTACATTTGGGATCAGAGAAGAAGGGCTGGTACTGGGTGGGGAATGTCCATTCAAAGAGACAACTACTGCACAAATTCCTGCAAAATTCCCTTGAATTACACAGGTCATCCAAAGTGGTTGCAGAAACAAATAACTTGTGTCAATAAAAAGAATGCAGGTAATACCAGCCAATATCTGCCTGTTGCTTCATTTAATACATTTTGACATTTCTTTCCTTCTCAGCTTTTTGAGTCGTGCCTGTCCAGTCCTAACACTGGAGTTTGGGAGAATTTCAGTGCAGTAAAAGGGCATTTTGTTACATGGCCTGGGATCAAAAGTTGTCATTGCTTTAAGAGTTTTGGTGGATTTATGTCCAGCTACCAAAAAAAAAAAAAAAAAAAAAAAGAGGGGGGGAGCAAACTGCCAGCATGCTCACTTTGATTTGAAGAACAGTAATTTCAAGAGGCTAATTGTATAAGTGTGTGGTAAAGCATATTATTATTAACTGAAAAAATAAAAAACCTCAAGCACAACATAGTAAGATGATGGTGGCTGTAGGGAGAGATCATTTAATAATACAGTCTCTTTGTTCATCTGCTAATCAGAACATCACCTGGCAACAAGAGAATCTGACTTCTGTAAAATAATATTTAGAGCATTTCATCTGCCATTTCTCCAGAGACAGACTTGCCTGAAAAACAACTTATGGTGATGGGGAAACTCATTACAATACATTAATTACATTCTGAAAAGCTTTCAAAAAAAGAGATTTAGTGAATTTGAGGAAAGACATTTAAATGTGAATAGTGAGAGATGTTCAGCAGTATTTTTAAGTCTAACAAACAGATTTATATGTAAGTTGTTTCACAGTTTACAGTTACTGTCTCCCTTGAATGTCCATAAAGAGAAAATGACTCAGTTGGATTTTGCCCCTCATGGGTGTTATTACCAGGTAAAATATAAAGTCTCAAGACAAAGCATTTACAGGTGAAGAAGGATTAGACCTAAGTCTTCAACCAAACTCTTAGTTCTTAGCTAAGGTCAGAGAACAAGACAGTCCTTATCCATGTGATTGTGTTTGACTGTCATGTTTTGCACTATTTAATGAGGTAAATTGAGCCTGTATGTAGTGGTGCACTTCAAAGGGGAATTTTTCTGCTCCATTCCATGCATACAAGGAACTGAGGTAATCAGGAGCTTTCAAATATGGGTGTTAAAATATCCATTAAAGTATTTTTTCCCCCTGCATTTTCTTAAATTATGATCAGTTTTTGTTTTAAATTTGGAAGACAAAATGATCAGTAGATTGAGGGGAATCAAGTTCTTCCAGCTGTCTTATGAAAGGCATATTTGACACCTTGATGCTGTCTCTATTTCTTATTGCAAGTGTGTCTAGGATTGAAAGCACTGCCTTTATAAATCAAATGCCTAGGTAGCCCAAGTTATTACAGAACAAAGATTAATGGAAAATTTAGCTTAATCTCTGAAATGATTATGCTCTCTTAACATGTCATGAAAATTCATCAGTATCTTTTAGTAACATTTATTCCCATTAGGAGTCTAAAAATAGAGGTATTTCCAATGTTTTACTATGCAAATTCTTTTCAAATTTCTTATAATTTTATTTTAGTAACTTCTAGGCAAGTTTGCCTTCTTTTCACAGGGTCAAAAAATTCTTTAATACCCTTACAGTATAATAAAACTTACAGTGGAATTAATTTATGTTGTAGAAAGTACTCTGTGGAATTGAATACATACAAAGATGAGGGTATATGAGGGTATATGATAAGGGCTTTGGTATGTTCAAATACAGGCTGCATTTTATCCAGCCTTTGGTTTTGCCTTTGTTCCCACATTCTCTTCCTGAGGAGGAAGTAAAATTACTTGAGGAACAGGGGATGGAAAGGAAGGCAGGCTGAATCTCTTGCTTTTGTTGTGGATGTGAGTTACACAGGATGATCAAATGGAGATGAAGCTGTTTTACCAGTGTGGGGCTTTCCCTAAAGAAATAGTTGAAAGTAACTAATTGGGACTTTCCATCTGAAATGGATTTTTTTTATTATTAACTGGGGCATTTAACCATGAAGTGCTTTGCAAAAATGAGAATGTTTTTGACAGGGGCAGACCATAGGTTGTGCTATGTTTTTAAAAGAACAGTGTGTCATTAATTTGTTTAGCAGGAGATCACAGAGGGGAAGAAGCACAGAACCATAACCTGCTCCCCTCACACGATGATGTGAGTAGGTGGATCAGTAATTAATGTAGAAGGACTTTAGCAGATACCCAAAGTATTTGGTACTCAACTTCACTGCTTGAACGTTAATTTTCCTAGCTGTTCTGAGTGTAGGAAACTGCAATGATGCAAAATCATGCATGTTATTGCAATTATTACAATTTTTAACACTGTGTTCCTTCTTTTTAAAACTACTGACTTCAGCATCTGTTGAACACCTTGGAAGGCCAGTCTAAATCCTGTTTTGGTAGAAATTAAACACATCATTTACATAATGAGCTACATCTAACTGAGAAAGTAAAGAAAATGCATGCACATACCATGGTCTGCAGTCAGAACATGGACTTTGGGCCCATTCTGCAACAACAAAGCCAAATCTGCAAGCACTAATTCAATGTGCTATTGAGTAAAGCCCTTGTTCCTTTTTACCTGTAACAGTTCTTTAGACAGAAAGGACTTATTTAAATCCTGTATCTGACATAGTGCTTCTTTCTTCTATCTCAGTAGGAGAGAGACTCCCCTTGTCATAATTGCATGAGAATAACATTATTATTATAAGACTGTTTAGGTCTTGCTCTTCAATTTTTTGATTCAGAATGTCAAATGCAATTATTAAATTCAAACTTCAAGTCAGAGACTTAGGCAGTCATTTGATCTGAAGTAATTTCTATTTATGTGCAGAACAAAAATTCTTTTAATAGGTACTCCTGACATGTATGAGTGATAAAGATAACATGAATACAGATCTTTGTGTGATTTGTTCAGATACATGGAAAATACATCCAATACTAGAAATTCAAAGATGCTTGGGGATTTTCCTTTCAGTGCCTGTTGCTTTTTTCCTTTCATTGTGGATAAACAGGGATGGCCAGAGGGGTGAAGCCCCTGACTCAGGCAGGGCAGTTCTCCCTCTCTTTGCCATGTTTTGTGCCTCAGTTGAGGGAGCTGTCTGTTGTGGGGGTTCTTTTGACACCTGGTGCTCTAAGGCACCTGACTCCAGAGCTCTATGGACTCTTGCTTCAAGGGGAATCTTCTAAATAAGCAAAGCAGCTAATAGTTAAAAAGGTTATTTATTACAAAGCACATCAGTCTCAACAGTACACAGACAAGCAATAGCAAAAAGGAATGTCAAGCAATGGCAAAAGCAGTAGCAATAAGTGAATGGCTAGAAGCCTTGGCAAAAGCCAGTAGCTAAAAGCTGAATGGCTAAAAGCAACAACTCTCCCAATACAAACTCTTATATAGGACTTTTCTAACAAGCTAAGATGCAAACTCAGACCACCACTCTTTAACCTATTAGAATTCTTGTTTCTTAGCACACCAGGTTACATATAACACTATGCATAGAATCTATCTTGTTCTATCTAAGGAATGTAAGCAATATTCTTACTATAACTCCATTATGTCTAAGTCTTCTCTACAACTGCAGGTCTGGAGTGTCTACTGAAGGTATCACTATGTTTGCAACCTTCACTAGAACACTCACTGCTACTGTGGCATTTGAGACCTTTTACTCACTAAAACCATCAGAACTCACTCTAAGACTTATTCAATCCCTGCACTCTGATTTCTCTCTGAAGAATTCAGAGAGACCCCTGACTCACTGACTCCAACAGTCTGTGTTTTGCCTCAGAGCTCATTCTTCTGATGAAGTCAAGGCAGAATGGGTGTGAGCCTCTTCAGAGTGTCCCTGTCAAGGAGTTGGCACCTCACTGAAAAGGTGGATATTAATGACCTGAGTCTAATGAAGAAGGTGGGCAGTTCAGTTTGCTGTCATTACCTGAATGGGCTCTCCCTGAGCTCTTGGTCCTGCTATTTCAGGGTGACATCTCCCCATCAGATCACAAACTACTGGGCAGTAAAACAAGCAGACACTCTGCTCTCAGCCCCCCTTCCACCCTGAAAGCCCCTGGGCTCCTGTGATGCAGGAGGCACCAGGGAGGTTTTCTGTCCCTCATCACTGTTCACATCTGGCCAGAAAATGTAGGTGTGGCTCACTGGGAGCTCTGTGTCCAAGAGCTGCCCCTCCTGAACTGCAGCTACCCAGGGGGTGTCACTACCAGGGTTGTGTGTGAAAATAATAATAGCAAGGTTTGGCTGTAAAAGTCCTGGAGCTTTGTGTGTGGCAGCCTCCAGCTCTGCTGAAACCCTGAGTGAAGGTCACAGCTCCTTTAGGCTGTCAGAGCTTGGAGAAGGCAGAAGATGCTTTCTGGATAAGGATGTGGGCAGTGTTCTGTCTGACCTTGATCAAGTTAAGTATTTCTGCCAAGATACCAGGGATGGTGAAATCTCCATCCAAGGGGAAAGCAGCACTTGTGTGGAGTTTTATGGTCAAACTTGGTAGTAACTGAAGAAGAAAATGAATGAACTATATAGATCACACTGCAATGTGATATGTCATTCACATTGCAATGGAATTTCATGGCATAGTGAAAGGTCTGGAAGGTTTATGATTTGATATAAAACATTAAACATAAATCTTGATATAAAATAACTGCACAGGCAAGTGTGTGCTGTAAGGGAATTGTGAAAATACATGTTCAGAAAAAAAACATTTTTCACACCAGCCAGGCCAGGCATAGTTTCTAATGAAGCAAATCCCTTTCAGTGTTTGGAACCGACAGAAGTAATTTAAAAATTCCTGGTTGGAGCATAAAGATTTTATTTAATACCTTTCATAATGACTGAGTGGTCATGATGATGAATTATGGAGGACTTTTTCACTAGGAATCTGCAACAACAAGATAAGGCAATAATCTATTTCTATGCTTGTGGACATGTATTTGGGATTTTGATTTTTCTATTTTTATTTTTTTTTAGTGAGTCATGAAAGATGCATAATTCACTAACAAGTTAGGACAAACTGATAATATTAGGTCCTTTCACCAGTGTCAGGATGTTATCTGTAATTTTTAGTACTTTCTCAAATAAGACTCCATTCAGGCATGACTCAGAAATAACTTAATAGTGAAGATATTGATCAATGCTCTGAATCTATCTGTAGTAATTTTCATGCCCAAGAGACTGGATGATTTCTTTTCCAGTAGAGGTTTGAAAATAAGTTTTCTTATTGAACAGTAAGCAGGAACATGTCTGGAGCTAAATCAGTTTTTAATGTTTGGGGGTTATAAGTTTGTTTATTTGCTTTTTATTAGAGTATTCATGCTTAGTAGCTTTTGCCATCAACTGTGTGTGGTGAGGCAGTACAAATGGTGAGGCTGTGCCATAATGAAACTAAGTCAGGACAAAGCTAACAACCAACATAAAAATATACCCAGCAAGAAACCAACAATGTCAGTGCAGGTTTTCTTAATTGCTAGAATAGGTAGAATAATTTGAAGCCAGAAAAAGCAGCATTATCCAGAACAGCAGCAATGACAAATTTTCATTGCTCTGAACACTGACACACAGCTAATTTATAGCAGCACTGCCTTGTGAAGAAACTGCATATAGTGTCAGCATATAAGACCAGAAATGAAGAATATTTGGCTTGCAGCAACCTGTCTATAAGTTAGGGTCCATGAACTGCTGACTCACCTGGCAGGAGCTTTGATGGGGGATTTTCTCCCTCAATCCACTGTTGCTGTTTCTATGTGTTTTGTCATTTTGGAGATAGTGAAAACTGTGACACTGAGTAGTTCACAAAAGACTAGGATGACAGAATGTTCTGTATTTTCTACAGAAATCTTGTAAATGTGGTTGAAACACTTTTTTACTGAGTAAATTTCCATCTAGTAAGAGTTCCTTTCCATTCACAAAGTAAGGTGATATTTTGCTGCTAAGTGTCCTATTATTCCAAGCTCTACAATCTCTTCACACTTTATTTTGAACTGTGCAAATGTTGTCCAGAACTCGTGGACATGGCAATTGATTGATGAACTGCAGTTGGCCAAGATTGTTAATGTGTCTGTGTCTCTGGCTTTTTTCATTTTCCCTGTACAGAGAGCTACGGATAGTGACAGGAGAATGGTTTTTTGAAGAGAGAGCAAAGCGCTTCAAACAATCAAATCTTGGAACTGATGTTGTCAGACAGTCAATCCTTCACAAATTCCCAGGTAGGGAGCTCAAGAGAGAGAGTTCCTTGTGCTTTTTATGTTCAAAACCTTGTTTCTTGAGTGTTTGACTTGTATTTTATTCCTGACTGAAGTATAATCATATTTTAATCTTAATTTTTTTTTCTGTGCCCATCAGTGGTTTATGAATAATTAATATTCAGGAAAGGTAAGGCCTACATGAAAAAAGCATTTCTGTGGAGATAGGGAGCTGCTGAAAAACTCACTGTCCAAACAGGTGGGACAATGTTGTTCAGCTGCAAAGCCCAGACTCTGAAAATTTTTCTCAGTTCCTGCCAGGAAGTGTGGCTGTAGGCAGAGATCTCATCCCAGTCATTTTTTGCCTTTGGCTCTCTTATTTGTGATAGTAGCGTGTAAAAATCACTCAAATTTTCTTTTTCAACTCTGAAGAAGAAAGGTAAATGTGAAATCCTCTCTGGTATTCACACTTTCCTTTTGCCCAGGTATCTCAAACAAGCTGCACCTGCACTTTTAGGTGCAGTAAATTCTGTCTGTCTTGGCCAAGCACAGCCCAGTGTGTGTGAGCTGCTCTGGTATCTTGCAGGGTACCACAGAACCACTGGTGTAAGAAACAGGAGTTTTTCCTGAATGTTGATGGTTTGTACTCACTTAACTCCTTCACTACAAACTGGCAGCTTGTTCCAGATGTAGCATTCATGACAAATTTTATCCCTAGCTTGTAAGGAGGAGGACTGGTTTACTGCCACTGGAACAAATACATGATGCAAACCTGCTCCTTGGAAAATACAGACCTTGCCAATATCACTGTGCTTCAGAAGCTGCAACACTGGCAAGTGCATAAGATCTCAATATTATGTCAGTGGTCAGATGGGGTATTTAATGATTTTCTGTTTGATAGATATATTGAAAAATGTATTTAAGCCATTTCCCCCATACCTTGCTTCTAGCTGAACAAACATTTTAATTATGAAAACATTCTTTCATTTAGCACAGAAGATACTGTACATTTCAAAATTAAATTTCAGGTCCTTTGGTTATTAAATATTGTCACTGATAAATTTGGAAGTATACTTCAAGACAAGAGCTGATAATGAAAAATATCTCAAGTTAGAGTTTTATTTTATTGCAAAGATCCCCCAAGGTTTTTTTCATTATCTGCTTTTGTAGGTTGTTTGACATGTGCTGTGTTTTTTGTGCAGAAGTTCATTTTTTATTTTCTTTCTCCCTCTACTGCAGACACAGTTTCCAATGCAGATGACAAAAGAACATTCAAAGATCAACCCCAAGAGAATGAAGAAAAAAAGCCAGATATACCAGTCTGCTCCACAAATGGGCACAAATCTGTCTTCAGCAGACCTAGAAAGATTGGGTAAATACTTTATACTTTATCCTTTGGTTTTGTTGATGGTTTTTGTTTTGGGTGGGGTTTTTTTCGTTGTTTTTTTTTTGTTGTTGTTTTTGTTTTTGTTTTTTTGGTTTATTTTTTGTTAACTGATAAATCTAAAAACAGCTATGTAAGGTTGGATAGATTTTCTTTGAGTTTTTCCAGTCTTCCACATCAGCCTTAAATTTCCCAGGATTAGAAACAGCCTTCCTTTAAAGGCATACTTACTATAATTAGATTGCTGTTTCCTAGGAAATGCAGCAGTAATTATCTTTCAGCTATAAAGGTAGCAGAAAAAAAAAGTCAATTTTACTTTTGGACTTTTCTTGTTTCTACTCAGAAGTAACAGAGTGTCCTTAAAGGCAGACTTGCCTGAGAAGCAAAGGCAAAAACCAGTATTTGTAGGACCTGGTGTTTTTTAATGTATACTGGTCAGTTTGGCACACAAGACAAGTTTTCCTTTGAGCTTCCAGCTGTGCAAGTGCAGCCTAAGAGTGTGCATGTGACAATGAATAAACAGAGCAGCTGCTGCTCATCTTGCAGGGTTTAACCCCAGTTTTGCTGTGCCCTTTGAGGGGCACTGACTCTCAGGGGACACAGGCAGGTGCATTGACTGTGTGGTGGCACAGGTGGTGTCTGGAACTGGCTTGAGGCTATTGGGTGCATGAGAACAAAACCTGGATGAAGTTCATGTCATGGCTGGAGCCTCCATGGTAGCTGGAAAACTTTGTTTCTGTTGAAAGGAAGAACACTTTTATCAGGCTCCTAAAGATAGGGCAGGTGGATGCTTTCCATGGTTTTTTCTTTCTGGGAGAAATGAGAATGGAATTACTTGCTCCAGCAACTGCAGAAATCAGCACCAGTGATTTATCTGTCTTTAATATTGGGAGAAAGTCCATCAGAACACCTCTGGCCTCTCAAGTTACAGTGAAGAAAGAACCAGCATAGAGAATCCTCTATAACAAACCTAGATTTTACTTGTGCTAAGTGATAGCTACAGTAAGAGGACAATAAAGTTTACTTTTCTAATCCTCCTTCCATTTAAATCCTTTAAGTAAACCAATTAGTCATATTTCTTTGCAAAAAACAATTTTTAAAATAATTTTTGTGTTGGATATATGTGGCCAGAAATGTGTATTCTATCACCATAGATAGTGAGGGATTTCAACGAGCATCATTTGGGCAAGTTTTGGTCGTTTCGGAATTTTCCCTTGATTTCTCTCGCCATTTCATTTTCATGGCAACCTCTAAACAAACTCTATTTTTTCATTACTTCCATGATTTCAGGATGTTTTTAGGAGGAATTTTAGAAAGTTTTGGTCCATTTCCCTGCACTTCTTATCTGAGGCCATGTAGCATGGTCAGCCCATTTAAAAATTTCCCGGATGTTTTCTGTTGCATTTCATTTCATCACATCTCCTTGCCAGCGGGTTTGTCAGACTTTGTCCTGCAATTTCAGGATTTCATTCCCTTTCCTGAAAGGAAATCCTTCACTACCCTTCATCAACCCAACACATTTTTATTTATTTTAGTGGTGCTTTTTCTGTTTTCTCTGGTGACATTTGCCATAACAGAAATTTAATCTTACAAGAATTTGGCTTTTCCTAATACATTTTGTGTCCTCTTTTTGAAATATTTCATTATTGTTCCTCTTCCTTGCTTGCTTCTTGCCCCCTCACATTTCACATTCATGTATCTCATGAGTGAATTTGTTTTAGCAAGGCTTATTTGTGGCCAGCTGCTACTGACAGTGCAATGAGATAACTTATCAGTCTATTGTCGTTTGTAAGGTCATGAGGGATACTATTACTTCTCAAAATTTAATTTCATTCACTTCTGTCCCATTAGGCCATACTTTGCAGAGTAAGGGGGTGATGTTATGATTTTTAGAAATGGCATGTTTGGGGCATTTGGTGCATATAATTCTAGAAATATCTAAAGAGAAAATATATATAGCATAATTTTCTAGAGGAAAACACACACACTCATTCAAAGATACCTTGCTAACTATAAATTCCCCCACAAAAAAGAGATGAATTTTCACAAAAGGCATTTCTGGTTCTAAGCTCAAACAGAAGGAATGTTTTAGTGTTTTGGTGTCTTAAAATGCAGTTTGTAGTAAATACAATTCTTTCCCCCCCAGGAACCAGTTTCATAACCAGATTTGGTGCTCTGTTGACCTTTATATTCAGAGTTGTCCATAGGTTAGCGAGATTAAATTAATGGGTTGTACAGATCACAACTTTAAAATGAAAATCTTTCATTCCCTGTTTTCAACAGGAGGGTTATCAGGGCAGTTACCAAAGGAGAAATTACATATGGAAAAGATGAAGGTGAAAGGAGCAGAGGCTCAGAAGCTGAAAGTCTGCATGGTGGCAAATCAGCTCCATGCTCTGAGAGGTGAGAGGAGTCTGGGACAGCTCCTGGGGGTGTGTGCCAGTGCCCTGAGCTGCTCTCTCTCTTTGGATGCTCAGCATAAATGCTGTCTGAGAAACAGAGCTTAAAAACACAAAAAAAAACCCCCAAGAAACCAAAATATTATCTCCACTCATCTTATTTTACTCTCCTCATGTTCAGCTGGTGATTGATGTCAGTACGTTGTTTTTTGGCTTTTAATTGATGAGTTGTGTTCATGTTAGAGAACTCAGACTCTTTACTAATGAAATGTTAATTGATTATAATTTACATTTTCTTCCTCAAAGGCTGCTTGCTCTTCTCTTTCCATGATTATTGTCCCAGTTATTTTATCATTCTTCTGGGTTTAATAGATCTCTGCTAGTGCTGCTGATGGCATTATAAAATTCCAAGAGCAACATTCCTGTCATGTCCTACCTTCAAAATGAAGCCAAAAAGCAGCTCATTTTTCCCTTGTTCAGCTGATACAGACCCACATTCTTTGCTCAGGTGAACAATCCTAGAAATTTTAAAATTTGGATTGAAAAAATAATAACATTTTGTGATAAGTTTTAATAGCAATTTCCTGTCTCTAAACTACTGTTTCTGGGGGACTCCAAATAGATATGCAGGAGCAGAGGATAACAAATAAAAGGAACATCATGGAGTTTAGTATGTACATAGAGAAACCTATTTGTTCAAGCAAGATCTTGCTTGTCTTTGTTATCTACATTTCAAATCCCAGTTTCTAGATGTTCTGCAATATGCCTAAAACTGATGGTGGCAATCTTCTTGACAGTTGATAATTTGATTTTTTTTGTCCCACTAGGTGCTGCAGCACCTACCAGCCAATCCAGCTTTCAAGCTAGTTGTTTTCTTTAGTCCCTCAAGTTCACTATTTTTTTTTTATTCACTAAGCTTATTAGGCCTTCTATATCACACCAGACTCATACCTGACTTCTATGAGACCAGAAGCAGAATTTTTACTACTTTTTGGCATTTTCATTGAATAGAGTAGGGATGAATGAAGGATCTAAGAGACAAAACCTCAGGAATCTGGTGTCTGTGCTGCTTAATACTGAGGTTATGGGATATTAGTAGCTTTCTCTGAGAGTTTACCAGCATAAGAACAAAGGGGTGCTTGTGAGAGGTCTGTGCAGCTCTTTTTGTGTTCCAAACTACAAGAAAGTTATCATGCAGTTAACCATAAATGAAGCAAAATAATTTTGTTTGGGTGGGGGATTCAGCACCTGATAAACTCTCTGTACAGAATCAGGAGTGAAGTAGTCTATAAAGGCAGCTTTTATGTTTGATTGCTTTGCTTCACTTTAACATAAATCATCATTTTCTAGCTGTTTCCCAGAGACAGAGTGCAAGACTTGTTCAATTAGGGGTATTGAGTCATTATGACAACTTCTTCTCTACTTGTCATCTCATTCTCACATGGTGAAATTGGTGTCCTGTGCCAAATTCCACAGTAACATTGTCAAAATTGGTAGTATTTCACCTACCAGTAGGGAAACCAAGAGAGAATTCTTATTATTTTTAAACACTTCAGTTTAAGAGAAAGTGTATTGAGCTGGGAACAAGCCATGAATTCACCTCTTCTTCTGGTTTATTTCTAATCCAGCAAAAACATTTAGCTGCTGAATGCTGTATGTGTTTTTGTTCTGCTGAATGAACTGGGAGGCTGCATTGTGTCAGGAAATTTCTAGGAGAAATAGTGTGGGAATTTCAGGTTCATTTACACAGGCACTCCTCCCCACTGCACTCAGGTCTTGTCTACCATGAGAAGCCTGGCATAGTCACAAGACCATTTTTCTGTTGTCTACTTGACATGTATAAAATGTGTCAAATCTCTCTCTAATAGCAGACTGAAATAGGAACTAGGGACACATATAAATATAATTTTCATTGTTTAAAATCAGAT
The DNA here is from genome assembly GCA_030060385.1 of Muscicapa striata striata. Lineage (NCBI taxonomy): Eukaryota > Metazoa > Chordata > Aves > Passeriformes > Muscicapidae > Muscicapa > Muscicapa striata. The sequence goes on along the minus strand of JAREIS010000117.1, from coordinate 1,351,284 downwards.
TACCCTTTCTAACTCTCAGTGTTCACATGGGTTTGCCAGTATTTTCTAACAGAAAATGTTCCATGGAAAAATTTTCACCTGTTTTGATGTTAGACAGCAAGTGGGGTCTGCTGGTCACAGATGATTTTTTGGTCACTTTTACTAACATGAAACCTCCAAGAATACCTGTCCAACCTTCCTAAATTTCTACATTGGTTGAAAGAATCAACTGGTTTGGGTCTAGAATCATAGCTGCAACATAAACAGGACAGTGAATGAGTTGGTGCTTTCCTGGAGATTGGATGGATGGATGGATGGATGGATGGATGGATGGATGGATGGATGGATGGATGGATGGATGGAGATAGCTACACAAGGATTTTAGTTTCTGTAGATAGTGCTGGCATTAAATTGGCTGTAGAAGTGTCCAGAAGTGTCATGTTCCTGTTGTCTCCCTTTACACAATGCACCAGCCTGGCAGGAATGGTTGTGTGGGTCGTCCCTCCTGCTGCTGGATGTGAATGCAGTGTGGATTGAACAGGGACAAACACAGCTTCTGCAGCCTGGGCACGAGCTGCCCTCTGGGCCATCTGCAGCTCTGCTAGAGGCACTGACAGTACTTGTATTGTCACTGTCTGTGGGGTCTTCTGAGCCTGAGATCCACACAGCAGGACATGTAGGTGGTTTAAAGTTCAGGTTTTCCCAACCTGGCACCTAAGAAGACTCAGAAGGCTGTTTTCTAAGGTTTCCAAGGTTGTTTGTTGTTTCTTATCTAAGAAATTCTTTCTCTAACTAACAGCGGTCTGTTCAGCTTGAGATCCAGGGCACACTGCCTGCCCTTGGGGCAGGACTTCTCTTTTATACTATAAATTATGTACCTAATATTTACAATTACTTTCCAATACGTGACAATTTTATTACACTGTCCAGCTCTGTCTCAGACCAATCCAGTAATGCCAGTCTGGCACTAACATGGATGGCATGAAGAAGAAGAAAGAAAAGACATACCACCCCAAAATCCTCCATATTAGCTTCAAACCCCCTAATATAAACATTTCTAAAAATTCACTTTTCTACCTTCTAATAATCTAATTTATACTCTACTTATTTTTTGTGACTTGTAATTCTTCCTGCAGTGTTGGCAAATTTCTCCAGGGACTTAAGTCCAGCCCCCAGGACCCCTGGGTACCATGCCAGGGCCTCTGAGACCCCTGTCAGGAGGGTCTCAAGGCATCCAGGGAAGTCCAGGGAGCCTGGACTCCCACATTGTATGATTTGTATGTGTAAAGCAATTGTAATTCATCTTTGCCTGTGCTTTTTCTTTCCAGGTGATCCCCCAGCCCATCAGGGCTCTGATATCCCCATAAATTTAGCACAGCACTTTTCTTGCAGCAGTTTGCTGAAGGAGCTGCCTTGCTTTGCTCGGAGCAATAACCCTCCTCTCCTCCTGTGTCCCTGCAGAGGCAGCACACTTTCCCTGGGCAGCAGCAGTGCTGCAGGACATGCAGGGGGCAGAGGCAGCTCTCCCCAGGCTGCCCTGGCGCGCTCTCCGGCACTCAGCACGCGCAGCATCACCATGGGCTGCAGTGGGGTAAGGCTGCTATGGGATAACCATGGGCTGCAGAGGGGTAAGGCTGCTCAGGGATAACCATGGGCTGCAGTGGGGTGGCTCATGGGATAACCATGGGCTGCAGTGGGGTAAGGCTGCTCAGGGATAACCATGGGCTGCAGTGGGCTGCAGGGATAACCATGGGCTGCAGTGGGGTAAGGCTGCTATGGGATAACCATGGGCTGCAGTGGGGTAAGGCTGCTCAGGGATAACCATGGGCTGCAGTGGGGTAAGGCTGCTCAGGGATAACCATGGGCTGCAGTGGGGTAAGGCTGCTATGGGATAACCATGGGCTGCAGTGGGGTAAGGCTGCTGTGGGATAACCATGGCTGCAGTGGGGTAAGGCTGCTATGGGATAACCATGGGCTGCAGTGGGGTAAGGCTGCTCAGGGATAACCATGGGCTGCAGTGGGGTAAGGCTGCTCAGGGATAACCATGGGCTGCAGTGGGGTAAGGCTGCTATGGGATAACCATGGGCTGCAGTGGGGTAAGGCTGCTATGGGACAGCCATGGGCTGCAGTGGGGACAACCATGGGCTGCAGTGGGGTAAGGCTGCTATGGGATAACCATGGACTGCAGTGGGGTAAGGCTGCTCAGGACAGCTGCACCCCACACTGGTGTCTGTCCTGCCTGGGGCACAGCAAGGACCAACCTGACAGGGAAAATCTGATTTCTCCCTCAGCTCTGCTGGGGCCTGTGGAGATCTCTGCTGCAGCACAGCTCAGTCACGCTCTTCTCAGTGATGGGGGTTTGGGTTGGCACACGTTTCTCTTTTGTCTAAAAAATTGCTGTGGGTGTCCAGCTTTAGATAATGAGTTACAGATTCTGGACTGGGAGGCAAAAGGGATGGGAATAAACTTTTTTTTTTTTTTGGCACTGTAGAGCCTTGAGTAAGTGCTGTGAAATAAGGATGTGATTTTCAAGCATGCACAGTCCAGCATTCTCCCACTGACTCCTAAGGGAACTTTGCAAGTCCAGCATTTGCAGACAATCAGGCCAAACTGATTTTAGCTTTTTTCTGGATTTGGACACTGGGCTCTGCATAAATTATTCCATACCACAAAATGTGTGATAAACATGTTATCAGAACAATTCCTCTCACGTGCTGTTAAGCATCCTGGGAGGTATTTATTACCATTAATACTTGGAAAAAAGGTAGATGAGTGTTCAGATCAGAGCCCTATTGAATGCATGGATTTTCTTTCTAAGTTCCCAATACTTGGTCTAATATGTTGTCTTTCCTAATAAAAAAGTTACTGTATATGAAAAACAGTTTGGGGAGCTGTAAATAAATGTTTTTTATTTCTATTCTTGTTGGCACATATATACTGACTTGTTTTCAAGTGCATCAGATTTGTTTGAAAAATTCATTTAATTTAGATGGAGTTATGTTACTAGCTTTTCTTTTACAGGCAGGCAAGAGGTCACAATGATATCAAGGATGTTGGCTTTATTTAAGGGGTTGTACTGGCATAATTTAATTAGCTCAAGTGCATTTGTTTTTGCCCTGGCTGAAATAATTATGCTAGTACAAAAACCATAGGTTTTGTCTTTTATTTTTTCTGATTTCTTAGCTGAGTGAGCTTTTAATAGATTTGAGTGTTTCTTTTCCCTGATACTTCACTCTGATTCTTCAGCTGCAAACTCAGAATGTAAGCAAGAATTGCATCTTTGTGCAAATTTTATGCATCATCAATGTTAAGCAAAGCAGATTAGACTGGAATCTAAATATATTCAGTAATAGACTGGATGTTAAAGGAGCTTTGGAGTTTTGGAATCTAATAGAAATTATGCTTTTTATAAATTAATAGTGAATAAACTTGGGCTTTGTATTTATGGCATGTACATTTTTCCTCTTGGGCAGGACACTGGCTTGGAAAATGGCATGATTATCCCAGCAAGTGAAAGTGTGCCTGAAGATTTAGTAAAGAAGCACTGCAGGAAACCATCTGGAACACCTTCCATTGCAGTTTCTAGGATATCTTTGTCATCAGGCAAGTTTTTTCTTCTTTCTGACAGCCTTTATTATCAGAGCATTATGCTCATTCTTGTGAATCTGCTCCTTTTGTTCTTAAAACACGTTGAAAGACAAAATGAAAGTTTCATAAATTCATTCATTCTGAAAACACTTGCCTTTTACTAATGAAGTTCATACCCCTTCACAAGTTTTAATTCAAGAATGGTAATCCTTACCCCAGAAACATCAGTACAAAGTTATTGTAGGTAGGTCACATGCTCTTAGAGTTGTTAAAAGATTTCATTCACAGCTGCATGTTGTTCAATCACTCTCTGTGTGTCCCCCTGCATGAAATACTACCTGTACATAATATTACTCTGCTGCTGCCAATACATTTCACACTCACTTTGCCCAGAAGCAAATTTGGGAAACAATGAGTGGTCAGAGAACAAGCCTTTCACAGACTTCTTGTCTGTTCATTTTTATATGTGATGCTCTGAACCAGTCAATCCATCTGTAATTTACCTCATTTCATTGGAGGCTGCTAGGTGGAAAGGGCTTGCACAGCAAGGTGCTGCCACAGCCACTTTGCAGCAGTGGATGGAGATCCTCTTTTTCCTCTCTGAAATAGGAGGCAGGAGCATCCTGCACTCTCCTGTTCCCCCAGGCACTCAGCTGGCTCCTGCAGGGCTGATGGGGTGGGCTGGGTTTACAGGCTTCTCTCTGGAACACAGCAGGACTCACTTTATTGTAGCTGCATTTAGCCCAAAGCAGAAAGCTAGAGATGAATCCCACAGAGTTAATCCAAGGAGTGAATGTTCCTTACCTCAGACATTTCAGCTTGGAAGTGTCAGAGTTTCCTTGAGAATATTGTTCAGCTCCAGGCAGAGGTGTTACAGGTGGTTACTTAGGAAGTAAAAATTCCCCTGTTCCTGCTACCTTACAAAATAAAAGTTTCCTGGTAGGTAAGAACTGACCTCGTGTTACCAAAGCAGATGGATGCTGAGCAAAACTGTAGGCAACTTGGGAGCAGGGCTCAGACTGAGCATTTTTCTGTCTGGCAAAACCCAAAGGACACTCAGCTCAGGAGAGTGACCTTTCCTGCCATATCCTGTAGAGCTGGTAGAAGATGAACAGTTAAAAACCTTTCAGATTCCTACCTGCAGGATCCAAAAGTACTCTCTTCCCACTCTTTTCTTTCTAAATACGTTGAAAATGTCACACAAAAGATTTATATGAGGAGGGCTAAGAGGCTTGGAGAAAGATTTTCTATGTCTTATGCTATGGAGTGGGTTAGAGAAACTGCTGGAGCTCTTGAGACTGTTTCCTCCTAATGTCTGCACAAGGAACACTGTTAATGACAGAATTGCTTTCTACATCCATCTGTATCCCCAGCTGCTTGATTCTGATGCAGATAATGAGGAGATTTTGGTGGTGGTGGCAGATGTGACAGTCACTGTGGACACCGGGACAGTGAGTGAGTTTTGCAACATTCCTGGCTGACAGGCCTACCAGAGAGAGTCAAAATCTTGATGATCTACAGTATCATCCACAGAAGACAATCACAGTAGATAAATAAACAGTACAGGGGTAAAATTATTGCCCAGAAGGCAGAGCAGCACCAGAAAGCATATTCTCCATTTATCACAGTGATGTTCAGTTGCCATAGTTTTTGGCAGACAACTAAAATAATGTTTTAATTTATTTTTTTTTTTTGGTGTTAAAAAAGCATTGAGGTTGGGACAATACTTGTATGGGAGATGAAATGGAATATTTCTGTACAAACTATAGCAAACATTGAAATTTTTTTTGTTTCCCAGACCGCAGCCGATCTGAGATAGATTTGAGTGAATCTTTCTCTGAAGGAAACGAGGATACCCTGAGCATAAGAAGCAAATCTGTGCCTAGTGCCTTAGATCAGGAATTGGTGAGTTATAAATATGTAAATATCCACTTGGTGGAAATTCTGTTTGTTTGGACCAATGAAATTAGGACTTTATGTGTATCTATATAAAAGATGGGTAAGGCAGGATATTCTTTGAGGGATATTTAATGAGTTTTTAATAGTATCATCTTCTGAGTATGTTTGCTATAGGGTGATTTCAATGAATAATCATGGTTCCAGTTTGTTGTTAATTTGCTGAGTGTTTGAGTTCACAGATGAAAGAAACCAAGCCTGAAAATAAATCCCAGGCACTAAATTGCACATGCTCCAAAATTCTATTAATTCATTTTTTATAAGTTTTAATTTTGATGCTGAGAAAGTTCATAGTTTAAAGACTTTAATCTTTGTCTGGTTTGGTTTTCCACTTATCTGTATTTTTAGCAGGAAGACCCAACTTTCTGTTCTGGCAATGTTGCTTGCCTCATCTTTCTGTTGACTCTTCCATGCCTTTTTTTGTGCATTCTGTGAACTGCTTTTCCTAAAGTGGTTCACAACCTCCATTTCCTCCTATGCACATATCCAAGATAGGCAATATGCAGATGTGCATCAATGCTATAAAAGAACATCCAAGCTTATTAAATATGCATGGGTGGAGGGGGGGAAGTTATTTAAATAATTCTTTCTTTAATCACAGTGTATTCTAAAGTTTCCAAATCTGTGCCTGCAGCATTTTTCCTGTTGTTGTAGTCCCTCCCTTCCATCTGCTCTTTCCAGAAGGGCATTGGCCATGGCAGAACTCTCCCTTTCCTGTAGTGTTGAAATTTGAGCCTTGGTGGAAAACCATGTGTTGGGATTTCCATCTTTTCTTGGATTAGTAGCAATCAGAGAATGTGCCTGCAGCATTGCTTTGGGTTAATCTTTGAGAAATTAGCAAAAGATCTTCCTGTGTGTCAGGTATTGGTGGAAGAACAACCTCAAAAATAAGAGGTTTATTTTTAAATTGTAATAAAGGAAAAGGATGTGTTCTTTGTTAAGAAGCTGGAAAATAATGCAGAAGAAAAACACAAAATAAAAAAATGCAGACTCTATATTTCTTCATATCTGTTCTCTGCTGTAATTGACAGTTACAATTTAGATATTTCTCTGAGGCAGCTGCCAGAGATGACAAATCCAGGGAGGTTTTCTGTTCTTTGATTTTTGTCTTCTGAATCAGAGATTTTGTTTTATATTTCTTTCTTGCTGACTGAATGAAATTTCAGATTGCATCTCTGCAACTCTTAGCTTCTTTGCTAGCACAGGAAACCTCTCTTGTGGCATAACCTTGATTCAGCTGCTCTGGAGTCTGGTGCTAATTCCCCTTTAAAATTCATTCGTAACAGGAGTCACAGATCTCTGATTTTACCCATATCCTCACTTTCTCTGCTTCATGAAATGAATTTATTGCATTCATTGGCTTTTGTGTTACCATATTCATTTAGGGTAGTTTGTCTCACAGGAGTCCTTCAGATTCATAATGGATGCAGTGGTTTGAGATAAAAGCTGTATTCCTGCTGGAATTTCGTTTATTTGATGCTTGCATGTAAGAGACAAAAAAAAAAGGTATCTGATGGTGGTAACAACAGCTCCTGCAGCCTCAGAAGGGCTGGAGTTACACCTCCTTTTCTTCCAGCTGAACTCCTTCAGACTCCTATTCCTGGGTGATGGGAGTGGTGTGGGAGATGCCACATGTCAATAGGATATTGCAAATTGCTGGAATTTATCTGCTGAAAGGATGGGAAAAAGCTTTTGGATACTTTGCTCCCACCTTTATCAGGGAAACCCACGGGCAGATACAGAGAAATCAACTGGAAAATTGAATGGATCTTTTCCTTCTCTAACTTAGTATTGCTTTTGAAAATGAAAAGGGACAAGCCCCAAAACCCACATGATTTACCAAGGAGAGTGGGGAACCAGCTAAACTCAGTGTTGTGCTCAAGTGTGAGCACCTTTTCTAGAGAGGTGTGTGTTGAATTCCTGACCAAGCAGTGCTCATTGCCTGCTCAGCTGCTTTCTTAGGAGTAATTGGATGATGTGCCTTTTATAGCCTCCACTGGAGACCAGGAGATTAATATCCTACTAGCTCTAATAAGACAATAACACCAACCAATTACATAGTTGCAACACTGTAACACCTCCTGAGAATTATGAATTTATTTTGTGGTGCAAAATAAATTTAGAGTGTAAGTTAAATGTTAACTTTTTTTTTTAAGTTTTAGATTTCTGCTTGCAGACAAAAATTGATATTCAGCAGTTGTTAGGACTCTGTGAAACAATGTTTGTGTTTGAGCGTCTGAAACACCCCAATCTGAAGATGTTTAATAATTTTGCAGTAAAAATGTAGCATTGTTTATTTTCAAGTTCACTGTGCATACAACAGAGTAAAGGAAAGAGGTTTTAATGTATAGAATTGCTTCTTCCAGTTCCAAGGGCAAGAAAGAAAACTATGTTCTTGTTCCAAATTTAAAACTAGACTAAATCACCTGACATCTGATCTCAATGAGGGGAGGAGAAATTACAGTTGGAGTGGTGGGGATGTTTTGGGGGGTTTTTGTTTTATTTCAGGTTTTGGGGAGATGTTACTTTTGAGTCATTCAGCTGACTGTCTCCCTGAAATAGTTTGCTCTGTTGTGCCTAAGTCTCCAAGGATTTTTCTTTCATTTAGTATAAGGTATCTATTACTTTTTTTTTTTTTTTTTTTTTTTTTTTTTCTCCTGTGGGGTACTAACAGCACCTTCAACAGATTTGATAGCTTGTTCTGATTTCCCTCTGTTCAATATTACATATGCAGTAACAATTGGAAAGCAGTAATAGAAAATTTCTTTTAGGTAGTTTTGTATCGCTTCAGTCACTGGAGCAAAGGAGAAGACCTGTAACAGCCAGTTTTATGTAAATATGGCAAAGGTGCTGAGATTTTTTTATATTAACTGTGAATTCAACTCTCCAGCAGCATTTCTCCCTGCTCTGTTTTTGCTGATTAGCACTGAAGTCTTTGAGGCTCCTGGATCTGAATACAGTATTTCTCTGTTTAGTTTCAAAGAGTGAGAAAAACTAAGCAATAGAGAATGAGGTAGGTCAGAAGCTGAGGTTTTTATAGCTGCAAAGCAGATACAAGGAAATTGAAAATCTGACTTCCATTAAAATTAAAAACAAAGTCTTTCAAAATATACTTATCATAAGGCTTGGGGAAACAAACACTGAGATTTCCAAGATATGCCTAATAGGATTATAATTGTATTCTGGCATTTTTCCTGTTATTTTAGGTAAAAGTTAAGAGTCCCATTAGGACTATCAGTCACATCTAAAGATTTGATTTATATTTTACTTCACTGCTGTGTTTAAACAATGAGGGTTTTTTTCTGTATATAGATTAAAGATGCTAAACTTCAGTCTTGCTTATTAGAACTCAAGCACCTATATGAAGCTGTGCAATTACTGTTTTTCCACCTTTTTATTATTAATACAATGCAGAAATTTAATGATTTTTTAAATGCTTACCTTGATAGTGTAAGCATTTAAATGATACCATAAAGTGTATGTGTGAAGATTCCTGAAAGCACAGCTGTCTCTCCCCCTTACACTCTGTGTTTGTGCAGAGATGTGGAAAATGAGAAACAAAATTCCTCTACAGAACAGAACTCGAATGCATCCAGCACCATCTTCCTAAAGTGAAAACTTGTGAACCAAACTTGACAGAAGCTGACCAAATACAGTGCAGAACACAACAACTAAAATGCCTCTTTGTCATTTAGGGCTATCTGGATGAAACAGAAGAAGATATTGATGACATAGTGGCCTCTTGTTATCCAAGAAAACATGAACATATGACAAGTGGATTATCAACAGTAAGCTCTTGAGTAGAAAACATCCATTGTCCATCCACAAAAGGCCATATTTCCTCCAGAAAGGAATTTATTTCATATCACATTCATCTTTCATTCTGCATTTGAGAAACATCTTTTTAATATTCAGATAGACTTTCTATTATATTATTAATGCTGTTCAAAGCTAAAAATGCTGTTCTCTGCAGGGCATGTAAAGAGAAAACCATTTTGCATACTCATTAGCAGACTTCATGATATACTTTGGTTATTATCAAGCTTACAAGTGGAGAAGGCAAACTAGAGATGTTTGCAGTGTGTGACTGCTCAGCTTTGCAGAGGAGCACTTGATCTTAATTACATTGAGACAAAGAGAACAAGGCTGTTGGGGGGGATATTCCTTCTCAAACTGCTTTCTGATTTTTTAGGTTCTTGGGACACAAACATTTGTCTGTGTGTTTGAATACATCCCACTTCAATGGAATCATTGTCCACCCCCCAACTCAGCTTCTCATTCTTCATGGCATGATTGCTATGCCACCCACATCTGAAAAGTATTTTCCTTTACTGCAGGAGAGAGGTGCTTGGGGATTAGACAATAAAGGGATAGCTGCACCTGATGGTATCAACAAAATTGGTCTAAGAAGCCTTCTGCTGTTCATTGTGCAGTCTGTTATTCACTGGGAAAGAAAATGGGTAATAAAAGCAGCCTTTAACATGTTGAGTTTATTACTATCTGCTGTGTACCTCATTTTTGGGATCTGTGGGCAGCTGCTAATATCTTCAGAGATCCTCTCTGGCCACTCTTCTTTATGGCTTGTATCTAAGAATAGCTCTGGACTGCACAAAGCTGCAACAAACTCTATGTAGAGTATGTGAGTGTTGAAGAGGATGAAGAAAGATGAGTCTGAATACTAAAAGGAAATAGAAGATAAGGTCTGTGACAATAACCAAAGAACTGTCCCTCCTAGGCTGCACCCCCATCAGTCTCTGTGCAAGCAAGGCCAAGGGAATCCCCAATGAAGCTCTTGATCCCCAAAAATGGAGCTGGCTGAATCCAAGCTTGCTTACAAGCTGGGAGGAGAAAGGCCTGAGAATATTAACATCACAGAGCATTTTGATGTCTTAGATCTGGCCTTGTCAGACCATTTTTCCCTGTGATTTTTGTAGTTCACAGACACAGCAGGGAGTGCAGCCCTCCACCCCACGTCAGACTCCGACCCTGGGCTAATTCCACCCCCTTGGCTGAGGCTGGCAGGGACTCACAGCCTCCAGTGCCTGCTGGTCCCAGGGATTTTATAGACAGAATCATTTTCATTCCCTCTCAATATTGATAGGAGGGTTGCAGGGGCTTAAGTGTTTTCTCTGCTAGGCCACTAATTAAGGAATTGCATTTAGGGATCCTTCCCTCTGTGCTTCAGGCAGTGCTCTGTCCATGTGCTGGGTTTTGTCCTTTGCTGTAGATTTCCCTCTGACCTTTCTTTTAAGCAAAGTGCAGCTTTTCCACTGCTGTAGGTTTGAGATAACCTCACATCTCAATGCTCCCATTTCTCCTTATTCACCATGACATGATTTTTAATGTCACTGCATGCAATGTTATGGCAAAGTTGTGAATGGCCAGCTGCTTCTCCCTGCAAGAGCAGGGCAATTTTACAGGTTCATTTCTTTATTCCCCTTAAGTGTGTTGCTAACATTTCCCCATCATATTTTTACCTTCACTTGGATTGTTTTAAGCCTTTGAGCCTTCTTGCACAGTATGTTCTTCTATCCTGTGGTGTCAAATGACTGTTAACTATTAAGTCACATTGAAATAATGTTGTTAATGAACAGTAGACTCATAACTGTATTATTCTTTTCCCCTTTTCCCCTTTTTCCCTTTTTCCTTTTCCCTTTTTCCCCTTTTCCCCTTTTCCCCTTTTCCCCTTTTTCCCTTTTTCCCTTTTCCCTTTTTTCCCTTCTTGAATTTAAAATAAGTATGGCTAGTCTAACAATTAATACTTGATGAAAAGAAATATCACACAGGATAAAAGATACTTGCAGTCTACCTGCAGCATGAATGAGCAAAAATGGAAGTGGAAAGTGACATTGAGGAGAAATTGTATCTCAGTGTTAGTCTTTTGTTTTGTGTTTTCCCAGTGTTATTGCATGAACTGTGAATTTAGTTTTCTCTTCATCCTTCATTCTCCACATATTTATGTGGTGTTGTCAAGACCCACCACATCAGTGAGACTAAAATGTTCCAGTGCTTTACTGCAGAGCTAAGATATGATGCAAAACAAATATAATTCTTAGCAAGATATCAAAATAAGACTGCATTTTTCATAAGTTTTCTGCTACTTACTAAACAGGAATATGAGTATTTGTCTTTAGGATTTTTCATTTAGTGTATGCAATGTCCAGTGTAAATGCTACAGAACAGAGTCTGGGTGTGGGGGGCAAAAAGTGAATTATATCAAATTCTACTAAATTTATTTAATTTTATTTGTGGTTTGCAAGCAGTTCAGAAATTGTGTTTGCATAAATTCAAGGGTCAGGGACCATCTATTTATTTCAGACCTTCTGTCATGGTTTTTTTTTTCCCCCAGCCATTTATTCCATCCTGCCTGCTTACATAAAGATGGAGGAAAAAAGTATTTAGATTAGAGAGAGAGAGAAGTGCTTGGAGTAGGACACAGCTCACCCACCTCCTGGTATTGGTATAACACTGGGATTTTTTTCTGAAGTGAGCATACAAATCATTGCAGGGATAATTTAGGCATTATTTAGCACATACTGGACTGTTAAGTTCCCTATCAGTTCCTAAGTTCTTAAGTGTTAAAGGATATTTTCATGTGTTTTAGAGGTGGAAATATATGAATGGTAAAGGCTGAGATTTAGCTCAAGGCATGTTTGAAATTGGGGGAAATATGTCACATTAGCTGGTATGTGTTGATAATTCTCCAGTAATTTTAACCAGTACAGTTAATGGAATTTCAGATAATTATAAAAAGGATTAAAAGGATAAGCATTTCTCTTTCTTTCCTTTTTTCTCTTTTTCTTTCTTAATTAAGGAAAAAGCCAGCCAGCGGAAATACATCAAAAGCACTTTTTTTTTTTTGCTGTTTTTTTTTCCTGCATTGGTTATAAAATTAAATTTTTGGGTAATAATTTCTTATATAAATAACACTTTTTCCTGTCTGTTGTTGTTTACCACATTGACACAGAACTGTTTATCCCTTGAGCCTCCTGTGCTGCAGGGCCCTTGGGCAGGGAGCTTGGAGAGCTGGGTTTTGTCACAAACCAATTCTTTTTGTGTCCTTTCCCTGGACTGTGCTCTTCCCTGCAGCTGGCAAGGAAGGACATGGATCAAGACACAGTTGATGAGATCCTGCTCTAGCAAGCAGAAGAGGGAAAACCTGTTCTCCCATAATGAATGGATGGTTTTTTTCTCAGAGAGTGACATGTTTCAACATTTTAGTGCAATTGTCATCTATTCTTACGAGCTCCACAGAGAAACTGTCCTTTCTTACAAAGGCACTGATGCTGCAAATACAGGAATGCTTAGTCTTGGCTGGCTTCAGGGAGGATTGACATGCACATGAACATGTAAATGAGAACAAATCCAAATGTAATCCAATATGAATCCAAATCTGCTGAGCTACTGTTGTAAAATACGAATTTTTAATTTTGATAGAGAGATTACCTCATTTCTATGTAATTACTTTGAACCATGCATCCTTCAATACTTGAAGTCTATGGAAAACACAGCATTTCTCTGATTTGGTGATACCTTTTTTTCCTTTCTCACTATGGCTTTGCAATACAAGTTTCCTTAACCTTTCCATATGGATAAACATTTCTCACTGCACTTATTCTTTCTTATTGCAGCAGTCTAATGCTTTTATCTCTTTATCTTTTGCACTGCCTTCCTTAAAGAGCTCCCCGGAAGGCTCTGACAGAAAATGGACATATTTAAATGTTCCTGAAGCAGATGGTGATACTGTGAGTTCTCCTGAATCCTCTGCTCTAGCTTACTTTTAAGATTTCTTTCTCCTTTCTCCCTTTTAGTTGAAGACTGTACCTGTGTGTCTTGCAAGGTCTCTATGTGTCAGAATTTAGGTGGTTATGTATTTTGGTTTTGGAGCAATCTTGTTCAATGACTCAAAAGAAAATACGCACCAGATTTCTCAAATGTGTTTGATTCTGGCAGTGTGTGTATTTCTCCAGTTTTCTTTAAAAAATATTCAGTTTTTTCCTAATTGTAAACTTTTGGAAGAGGGAATCGTTATAGCAGTACTCTGTATTTTATGAGTGTGAAGAAAGAGGGATTGAGGGATGATATATTATGCTGTAGAGGAAAAAAATTGTAGTATTATTGATAAAATTTTTTGAGTTTACAAAATTAGCAGCTATGGGGTGGGGGTTGAATTTTGCTCCTTCTTTTTGAATTGTCAATGAGAGACAGGTGCCACTTTAAATAAATATATTTTCATACTATATCCATTATGGGAAGCATCCTTGTAAGTTTTCCTAAGGGCTCTGTCAGCAGCTGTCTTATGAGACTCAGTAAAAATGAGATGACCAGCTGAGCCAGAGAAGATATTTATTTATTTTTTTTTTTCTGCTTGGAACTTACATGAGCTTAAAATTTATGTAGCCTGTCTGCTCTTCAGTTCATGCATTAATTAAAAGGTGGTAATTTAGATTTAGTCATGTTTATAAATAGGTTTGAGTCTTGTATGGAAAAACATCTGTCTAGACATTTAAAGTACTATTAACTACAGCTCTTACTCCCTTTACATCAAATCATGGCAATTCTATTCTATGATATATCTGTTTCCATAGCAAGTCCTAAAAAGTGTGACAATATTGCAAGGCTGTAGCTTTATGAAGGGGAAAAAAAAAAAAAAGAAGAAAAAAAGGCAATTTTGGAGAAGAGGAATGTGTTTCAGCCTCTGAGCCCTTTTCCTGTGCCCCTCCAGACGAGCATCACCAGCATGATGAGTGTGTACAGTGAAACTGGTGACTATGGCAACGTGAAGGTCAGCGGGGAAATCCTCCTCAACATCAGCTACATCTACAAAACTGGTGCCCTCAACATCCTGGTGAGGAGCTGCAGGAACCTGGCCATTGCAGATGAGAGGAAGCAAAGGACTGACCCGTAAGCACAGAGAATTTCCTCCAGCTCTGCTCTGTCCCCCACCACATCCCACCCCGACTGGAACCAGGGGCTGGGATCCAAGCCTGGGAATTCACAGGACCCAGCTGCTAAAGTAGCATTTTGGTGATGGCTGAGTTTGGGTTCCCTGTGGGACTTAGGACAGCATGTGCCTGTTCTGGGGAAACAATAAGATTATTTAAATTATCAGCCTGTTTGATACTGAAAGGAAAAAACATATGAAGGAATAGGCAGGCAGCATTGAACTTCTTTTTACTTCTATTCTCAAAAATGAAGTATATGAGAGGAGTGATGTTCTAGAGGCAAGGATTAATGGAAAAAACTTTGTTTTCATGTGCCCATAGATGTATTTTGCAAGCACCATGTTTTCTGAATTTCTCATTGTAGTTTTCAGTGTAATATGTAAACTGTCTCAACAGAAGATAAAAATTAGTGTCTCTAACCATGATTAAGCTATGGTGTATAAACTATGAAGTTTTTAATTATCTTGTATTTGTAATGTATATTTTGTCACACATGACCAGTTGGTAATCATATACTGTAAAAGGGAAATTGTTAGGAAAGCTCGTTGCATTTCTGAGGATAAATAAATTAATTTAGCTCTGCCTTTTTAAATTCTGATCTTATCTGACTAACACCACTATGTTTGTAGGTAAAAGCCATGCCTCTCCACGTTTTGCATATTATCTGTTATGTGTTTATATTCTTTACACTGCAGAAATGAATTTCCTCATGTGTTACTGATGCAGCAATGCCAGGTCTTTTCTCAAACTGGTAATTTTCTATTCCTTGCTAATATTTTGCTCCTTGCCCTGCAGATATGTCAAAGCCTATCTTCTGCCTGATAAGTCCCGCCAAAGTAAGCGCAAGACCAAAATTAAAAGTAACAGCACCAACCCAGAATTTAATGAGACACTGAAGGTGAGAACAGGCTCCCTCTCAGGCTCTGATGAATGTTTCCCTTGTACTCACAGGTGTTTTCTAGATGTGTTCCAGTACAGGGATTAGAACTTGTAAGAGCTGCCTCAAAAGGGAAAGTGTTTAAGGAAAAGCATCTAGTAAACTTATGAGTTGCAATTCCTGGCTTTTAGCATTAAGGAAGGTTAAGGTTTTGTTTGGTTCCCCTCTTTACAGTTAAAAATTCTATTAGTTTCCACAGATCTGTTTCAAAACTGTTGATGTTCCCATCCAGCTGAGCTTGGAGTTGCTAGAAGCACCTTAAAGATTTTATATGCCTAATGCTGAAATAAAGCTGGATTAGAACTTCCCATCTAACTAATGTTGAAGAGAAATAACACTTTGCAGTAAGATCTGAGTTCTTTTGGAAGCTTTAACTTATTTCTAAAGCAGAACTAACTTTGATAAGAAAATGCCAGCAACTGCTTCACTATTTGTCCTCTTAAAAACCTGTGGTGAAGCTCATTTTGCAATGGACTTGATGCCCTTGAGGACACAGTGCCCACAGCTCTCTCCTTCCTTGCCCTTTACCCACCCTCACTGGAAAAGCTGAACTCTTCTGAGCTCCTCACAATTCACCTCCCTGGCCCTGTGGTGCAGGTGGGAATGGTGGGGTGGCTGCCCTATCCCTGCCTCTCTGGCATCTTGACCTCAAGGCTCCTGCTGACTCCCTTTCCTACCCGTTCAAAAGAGTTATCCAGCAGGCTCATGAAACCAGAAACTCGTTTTAGTTCCTCCTGAAATATATATATATAATTTAATTTAAGTTTTAAATAAGTTTCCTATAGTAGAGGCAAACAGATGTTCCCTGGCTGGTGTACTTGGCTTAGCCTGGCTACAAAACCATTTTGCAGGCACACACTCAGTCTGGCCATGCTCCTTGCCAAGGAGAGCCTTTTTACAGCCTCATTCTTAAATGGCATAGAGTAAACTTAAGGCTTGCCTGAACTGGGAAAAAATAAAGTATTAGACTTTAGCTATTGAGTAATATAGCACTAAACATATATGCTGGGTGAAGATAGGACATAGAAGTTTCTCAAAAAACAAAAGGGGGTTACTTGAAATGTGCATAGATAAGGAAGAGATGTTAATCCCAACTGAAAATCCTGTTAAAAAAAAAAAGAAAAGAAAAGAAAAGAGAAAGAATTAAATCTGTCTTGTCTCTTCTCTCTTTGAATTTTACTCCATTTTTGCAGAATATGAGGTTTCTCACAGTTGGCATCTAGACTTAGGCATTGTAGATATATGTGTACATAATTAGCCAACTGACTTGACTGTTTCAGCTTTTGGAGAGTATTTGTCCACATCCAAATATTGTTCCTGATGCAAAAATAAGACATGTGGGTGTTTTCAGCTAACAATAAAGGGTGAATGGCAGGGAAATAATGGGATTTTTGCTAAAAGTAGAGCATGAAGAGCCAGAATTCCAGATGTTTATAATCTTCTGTGCATTTATTAGACTGTGATGTGAGTTTTTTAATAGTTTTGATATATTAATAGCTGGAAATGAGGTTTTTTTTTAGCTTTCAAATCCAACAATGGTTTCTGATAGACTATACATGCCTTGCAGATGCTGCTGTACATGTTTTCAGAACAATTTTTTGTAAGCGACAAAGAAAAAATTGGAAATGAGGAAATCTGGAAAACAATGTTCAGCACACTCTCTTTAGGGATGAAAGAAGCAGTGGGGTTTCTTCTTTTTATCAAGCTAGAGGTTGATCTGCTTCTTTTACATAAACTTGTAGGGAATTAACAGGATCATATTTTTAAGCATCATAATTTACTTCATAGTCATAAATACCCAGTAAATAATAATAATTAAAAAAGCCACAATAGTGATAGTAACATAAATTATCACTGTCTGTATAAAGCAAAGAAAGATTTCACATTAACATTCTGAGCTTTCTGGCTAGATCAATCTTATTTGCAAGGAAAACAAATCTCTTTCATGCTCCATTTGTTAACTGCTGTGGGCTTGGTGAAACTGAGCTAGAGCCATAAAAGGCTCAGTGGAAAATATTATTTCTGCTTATTCTGGGAGTTTCTTTTTCTCCTTTTCTGTTGGTAGTATGTCATCAGCCAGTCACAGCTGGAAACCAGGACCCTGCAGCTTTCTGTCTGGCACTATGACAGGTTTGGACGCAACAGCTTCCTTGGGGAAGTGGAAATTCCATTTGACTCCTGGAACTTTGAAAATCAGGGCG
This sequence comes from Muscicapa striata striata, assembly GCA_030060385.1. Classification (NCBI taxonomy): domain Eukaryota; kingdom Metazoa; phylum Chordata; class Aves; order Passeriformes; family Muscicapidae; genus Muscicapa; species Muscicapa striata. Next base: position 1,333,678 of record JAREIS010000117.1, on the reverse strand, counting down.
ATGAGTGGTTTGTGCTCCAGCCCAAGGTAAGGATTTCCAGGACTGGTGAAAGTGCTGGGAAGAAAATTTAGCAAGAGTTAGTTATTTTTTTCCTTTGGAACTTGTTTATAAAGCAGGAATTTGAAAGTGTCTATTATGACAATAAAAAAATTAATTGTTCTTAATTCAGTAAAAGCTTACTGGTTTTAAAGTCTTTATGAATATTTCACATATGATTGGCTACTTAAAAACAGTAACAAAAAAAATGCTTTTAAATAGACCATAAGTTAATTTTGTAATAAACTCCAATTTTAAAAATGACCTTGTAAATACATTAATTTTTTAAAATAGAGCATAAACCAAAGAACTTTCCAACCATTCCCCCTACCCAACCCTTTAAAGGTTATTAAAGAAAAAAGCTTTATTATTTTCAGTTCAAAGTGCTTTACACCTTTCAGATGTGTCAAAACAACTTCTTAATCTCTCATTCACCTTAACTAGAAAGGCACAAGATAAGGCTTCTCAGCCAGCAAATTAATGTTCTGTGAAACAGCATGCCCTGGACTTGGTGAAGGGTAGGGTGACTTCTGTGCCCAGGGCTCCCCTGCTTTGGCAAAGGTGTTTCTTTTTGAAGAAATCCAAAGAGCTGTGGTAAACTAGAGGATCAAAGGCTTCTCTCTGGCTTGCTTCTGCAGCAGCCATAATCCCCAGGAATTCAAGGGGGTTTGACTGGCATTTAAGAAAGTGTATTTTTCTAATTGCAAAAATATAAGATGTGCATCTAATATTGTCAAGATTGTCTACATGATTTGTTTTTAGTATGTTCATTACATTTAAGGTAATAATATCATTTGGGTTTCATGAGAGTGTGTTTAATTTTTGCCTTTCTATCAGGTAGGAGATGGATCTGTTTGCTCTGTAATAAGTTTCTAGGTAATTTCTTTCAATCCTAATTGGAAAATAACCAAAAAAGTCATGAAGCTCTCCTACTCAGGAAAATAAGTAATGAGGCACTAAGCATTTCAGCCAGTCCAGCTGGAAGGTGGTATCTGCTTATTTCCAAACTCATTAAAAAGGTTTCAAAATTACTTATTTTGCTGTCATAGAAAGCAAACACAGAAAAAATTGGACTTGTCTGCCTCCTAAACTGTTGCCAATAACGTTTCTAAATTTAAAACACTGCTAAAAGTTTTGATCATCAAGGATGATATTTTAAAAAATCAATTATTGCTTTTTGAATTGACAAAAATGAGACACTGGTCAATATCCACACAAAATATACACTGTTCTCCTATATGGACTGAATGATAGAGACAGAAATTAGGAAATGGCAACCAAACATTTTCTGGGAATTATTACAGTGCTTTGTTTGTTTTATCATGAATCATTTAGCTGCTTTAGTGAAAAGGTTGGAGACTTGAAGATGTGTTTCTTCTATGAGCATTGAGAGGTCTGTTTTCCAGAGGAGAGTGGTTAAGTCAGAAAAAGTGGAGAAAAAAAGTAGATTTCTGTGGCTAAATAGGGGACAGAGTATAGAGTCATGTTTTATGTGGGTTTGGGGGAGAGGCTGGCAATTTTTTTTCTGACATGAGGACTTACACCATTGCTTGTCCATTGGTAGAACTAAATTAAAAATAACCTTTGATGCCTTTATGGGAAACTTGATCCTAAACTTGCTTAGTTTAGGCCATAAATGAGCTGCCTGACTGGCAAAATGTAGATGTGCAAATTATTCCATAGCTATTTACTACAGGTTTTCTTTAGTCCTTTGTTGTAGCAGTTGGCACTGGACACTGGTGTGAGAGAGGGCTGTTTTCCTCAGCAGCACCAGGGCCTGTGTTGCTCTAAAAATGCCTCAAAGTCACAAAAGGGCCCTGCTGCTATGACTGAAATTGCTTTGTTCTCTGTCCCATCCTTGGGTGCAGACTTGGCCCCAGTGAAGGTGGCCAGTGCCTCAGCCTGGAGCCTGAGTGAAGGCAATGCTGACTCTCTGCATGCTCCCTATGAATTCCTGGTGGGGTTTATTTGCTTGTTTTCTCTTGGTAATAGAATTTTGGCCTTCGTGGGGTGTCAGGAAGAAGCTGAATACATCTCATAGAAATACACTCACAGGTCAGACATTCCTCTCTAAACAGTTCTTTAAAGGCTTCTGTGGTGCCTCCAGCAGTGCTGGAGAATCCTCTCCCTTTATTCATGTCCTTTGTCCCTCTAAAAAAATCAGAAGATTTGCTCATTTGTACTCAAACCTAAGCACTGAAGCATGCACATAAATCACATCACAGAATCCCAGGATGGTTTGGGTTTGAAGGGACCTTAAAGATCATCCTGTTCCAATCCCCTGCCATGGCAGGGACAGCTCCCACTGGGCCAGGCTGCTGAGAGCATCTGAGCAGTCCCACCTCCATCAGTGGAGTTAGATCTCTCTGGGTTGCATCCAGTGTTTCCAAAATGTAGTTTCCAACTTCTTATAACATGAATGGAAATCCAGAACCCTGCCAGTGAAGGCCTAGTATTATTTTAACAAGGATGGACTGAAGAGCACTGGTTGCATTCTTCTGGGTAAGATTTAAGCATTTATAAATAAAGATGTAGAAATGCAGAAATAGTAGCTGTGTAAAAAGGAAAATGGCATTGGGCATAACAGTTTTTAAGATGTTTTTGTGTATCAAAGCTGCACTTTGCTCTCTTTCACCTTTGTTCCCCACACATCTATTCAAAGAGTGACTCAGGAGTGATTGCTCTAAAATACATGAAATTAATTACATTTTAAACTCTGACTGGTGGAAATAAGGGCTGTCTATCAGCTTAAAACAGTTACTGTTTATACACTCAGAAATAAGTTTGAGGGGTTTTTTTGCTGTTGGCTTTTTTCATTTACTCATGCTAGATACCTCCTCCGTGTGTTCACTGAACAGTGTCTAATGCCACATGAGTTTATTTCTCTGAGAGATTGCATTCCCTAGCTCAGAAAGTTTTGTAAAATGTGATTGCCTCCAATTTGGAATGTCTCATTCTCTGAAGGTGGGCTGGTACATCTTAAAACACTATATGGATGTATTACTCTATTTTGACAGAATTAAAATCAAAAGAAGAAGGTGAATGATTAATTGGATTTCTGGTTGATTTGTTTGTTTTCTCTTCAGGTGGAGGTTGTGACAGATTTTGGGCTTCAATACAAAGGAGAACTGACAGTGGTTTTGCGTTATATTCCCCCAGACAGAAACCTAATGCTTCCTCTGGGGCAGTTTCAAGGTAAAACAAACATTAATAATGATGATTTTAAAAATCATATGATGGTGATGTATTAAAAATCCTGACTTCGGGCTAAGTAATGGGTGATGATTGAAACCATACTTTAATATGCTCATTCACAGAATCACTGAATGTTAAGGGGTTGGAATGGACCTGAAAGACCATCTAGTCCCAGCAATGCCATGAGCAGGGACACCTTCCACTAGACCAGGTTGCTCAAGGCCTTATCCAATGTGGTTTCAATAGTTATGTGTGGAAATTCTGAACCATGTGAATGTTTCTTTTGCTTCATCCTTTTCTCTTACACTGAACTTAAGGAAGGAAAGGAAAGGAAGAGGAATATGCAGTCAATGTTGATGCATGGCTCTGACTTAATTTAGAAAAAAATTCCAGACATTAGGTAATATAATCAAGGGCAGACACAGAGAAATAAATTGTCTGCATTGTAGTCTGAGAGTTCTTTTTTCAGCTAGTTACATACAGTGTTTAGCTGATCAAGTAATAGACTTCACTTAGTTCTTCATGCTCAATTCACCTTAATCTGCCTCCTCATTTTCAGCCTTTTTTCCCACTGCTTTTCCTCTGCTCAGTCTTACTGTATTATTGCTGCAATTTAGTCTTGTAAAATCTTATTTGAGTTCTTTGGGGTGAGCCATTATTTTCATTAGCAATGAACAAGGGAATAGAGTTACTATCTCTTTCCATTGTATTAGCATAAGGAACAGCAATGCTTCAAAGGGAGAGCAATCACTGGGCAGCCCCTGAGTGCACATGGATATGCCAGGTGCAGGTATATCACTGTCCTAGTGACAGTACTGCTGGTTAGCACTTGCATTTGATAGATTTGATTTATTTCCTTTCTTCTTTTATGACAGATGATATTCCCTCTCTAGTAGTAAGGTTTACTCAAGATTTGCTCTCTCAAAAGCTGATTGTTATCAGCTCAGTCAGGATACAGTCTGCATTTTTAAAAATCAGTACATTTTAACACCACTCCTGATTTTCTTTCCCTGCTGTTTTCAGCCTGAATTGTGATTGTGTGCACAATCTCTGCTGCCAGGAGCTCTCAGAACCTGCAGCAGCTGCAGGTGCCCGTGTCCTGGTGCTGCTGTTTGGGAGCACTGTGGGCTCTGAGGAGCAGTGCATCCCCACACAAGGATGCACCTGGCTTATTTCTGGACTTCAGGCTTTGGGACAGAGGTTTTATAGCTTCCTTTGAGGTCCAGGGCTGCCTTAATGTCTGGGCATCCAATTTTTTGTGTTCAGCACAGCAATCCTCAAATACTTATATTGGGACAGGACTTCAGCTAGAGCTTGTGTTGTTTCCTGCAAGGAGTACCTAGTAAGTGCTTGGTCAAGTTCTTTATCAAATATGGAGTGATTTTCTGCCTCTGCCTTAATAAGGAATGCTTTAATCCCATTGCAATTAATTACTTTTAAAAATCTAGCCAAGACAATTTGCATATCCAAATCAGTCTTACAGTGTAAATATAATTTCTAATTGTAATTTTCCAACTTTGTTCTATGCTTAGGAAAGAGAGGCTTCAAAAAAGGAAAAAAAGGAGATTCTCATCTGCCATCTGGAGGCATATTAGAAGTACTTATCAAAGAAGCAAAGAATTTAACAGCAGTGAAATCAGGAGGCACATCTGATACTTTTGTGAAAGGGTTTGTGGGGTTTTTTTCCTCTCCTTTTTGTAATGACTGCACTGGATCTAATTTAAGATTTGTGTCACATGCCTGTAAGCATGTGAATACATGAAAAATTTACATAGTATGACAATAGATGCCTATTTTTTTAGATATGCAGCATTTTGTGTTGGATACTCAAAATCCAAACTACACAGAATGCTTGTGTTTGAAAAAAATTAATCCTGCATCTCTCATTATAATGGATTTCTCATAAATGTAGGTTATGCATTATAAATGTTACATTTAGGAAATAATAGGTATCTTAAAATACTTTTCTTTGCCAGTTTTTGCTCTGAATGCCAGTTTTCAGGCCTGCTGATTTTTAGGTATGTTCCAATTCATAGTAATGGGTTGAGTGTTGTTAATGGAATGGGGTCCACAAGAAACATCTTTTCTTTAATTCCCTGCTGGAGCTTAGAATTTATCTTGATCTTCTGGTGTGCTTAAAACTATCACTCAGTACATGCATTTTAAGTAGAAAAAGTAATTTTCATTTCTTTCTGGACAATCTCTTCTTGTGCCTTGAGAGGGACACTGGACAAGATGACATTCTAGCCAATATTTTAATGATTCTGTCTGTATTCAGCCTCACTGAAACAAAAAGTTTGTGGTTGAGATTTGGGGCAAGGAGACCTAATTCCAGTTTCTGCTACAACTGATATTGTAGATATGAGAACAAATGGAGCACAAATGAAAAATAAGCACTTGAAGTCGATGCTTAACTTAATAACAGTGGGGACATGGGGTCCTGATCCCATTTGAGCCTCTATATGATTGTTGTATATTATGAACACTATGTGAAAATCCATTTCCATATTCATTTTCCATTTCTTTATCTCCCAGATACCTGCTCCCAGATGACAGCAAAGCTACAAAACACAAAACTCCCATAGTCAAGAAGAGTGTGAACCCCCAGTGGAATCACACCTTTGCCTTCAGTGGCCTGAATTCAAGGGACATACGGAATGTCTGCCTGGAACTGACCGTGTGGGACAAGGAGTCTCTCTCCAGTAATATTTTTCTGGGAGGTGTCCGTTTGAGCACTGGAAATGGTAAGGCCCCATCTGACTCATGTTGCTTTTCTTATTCTGCTCTACTTTTTTCCTTCCACGTGATTCATGTGTATGAAGGACAGAAATGTTACTGAGTGTTTTGAAAATATACTGGAAGTTGTGGAATTTGAAAATGGAGAAAAGGCAGCATGTAGATAATCTGTAGATGATTTAGTTCTTTCCTTCACTGAATGAGACACAAAAATCATGTGCCCACTTGCATTTCTGCACAGTCTGGAAAAACTGTGAATACCTTGGGAGCATTCCTTATCATCCCAATGAGAAGAAGTCAACTACTTGTGCCTAACCACAGCCTTTCTGCTGCTGATGGTGTGAGCTGGAAGAGGTGTAAATCCATTCCTCCTGTATTGGAAAAAGTTTGTGGTGCAGTGTGGGGAGGTTTATGAACCTCTGCCTGTGTGCCTGAAGGAGTTCAGTGACAAACTGGTGCTCTCCAGGACTGCCTGTTTTCAGTTCAACTCCCTGTACAGGTGGAAGTGTAAAGTGCTTGTCATTTCTCTTGTACACTGTTGTAGTAAACAAGCAGTGATGTTATCCAACTGCTTCCTAAAATGGCAAATTCCCTCATGTTTTTACAATTGTCAGGTGTGAGCAATGGCAAGGAGGTTGACTGGATGGACTCTCAAGGGGAAGAGCAGCACCTCTGGCAGAAGATGATTGACAGTCCGGGAGTTGCAGTGGAAGGGGTGTTAATGCTGAGATCCAGCATGGGGAAACGCAGACTCTGAGAGACTTTAACTACTGGGGGTGCCACAGGTACTCCTGGCTTCAGTGGTGTCCAGGCTCTTGTCACTTTGCCCATCTGAGCATCAGAATGGTTGTACCCTTTGCCTTGGATATTAAGGCTCTGAGTGAGATTTTAATGCATTCTGCACTTTCATGCACATTTTTTACCCAGGCTTCTTGTGTGAATTGTTTCTCCTGAAGCCAGTGAGAACTGGACCTTGTACAGAGATCAGACTGGCTGTCTCTGTCCCTCCTGGTGGCCGGATGCAGCTGATGAACATTCTGCCTGAGCACTGCTCAGAGTGAGCAAATTCTCTCACTGGTTTTTATTGAGTGATGCTGGGTTTATTAATCTCCTTCTGGCTCAGAGATGGCCCAGAAGGCAGCAGTGGCATAGCACAAGCAGATTCAGAGGGAGTCTGTGCTTTGATGTTTGTAAGCTAAGAAGCCATAATGCCATGAAGGACAACACAGTGTTTCTTTATTGTGTTGGCTTGTTGGGCTGTGCAGTGGTGCAGCACAACAGGCTTGGGACCAACACCCAACCAAGCAGGGCCAGTGCAGTGTGTTGCACCCTAGAAACAGCAGCAGTGAGCTGTGGGCAGGGCTGGTGTCCTGGCATCCTCTGGGTATTTTAATGCACGTGTATAAAAGGCAGACTTGGTTAAATGTAACCAAAGAGCCTCTAATGAAAATGAATCATAACAAATCCTCAAACAGTTTCCAGAACTACATGATGCTACTGTGCTTTCCATTCAGTTGACAGCTCTAGCCAAGACCTTCTGATGTCACTGAACAGAGGGAAGATGTCCACATGCCAGTCCCCATCTGATGTGTCACTGAGATGAGACACATGCCAGGTTGGGACAGAGTTGGCTAAAACTTGATTCAACAGATTTTATAGGACAGAATGGGATTAAAGCACATGCCAAAATGATTTGCATAACTGTAAAATCTTCTCTGAATGGGGTCCCATTCAGGCCCATGCACATTATTTAGAATCCAAGTAGGACATTTCTCCTGAACATCCCCCAGTGGATTTAGTGCTGAGTGGGTCTTGGCCAATACAATCATTAATCTTATTAACTGTGACAATTGGTCAACAGTAATTTTGTGATTCCTCAAGGTATAAGACCAAGGAAGATCAGGACACTGAGTGAACAGCACTTCTTCTGAATTTTCCACAATTAGAACACAGCCTTCTATTTGCACTGGTAGATACATAATACTGGTAAATTCCTACATTTTGATTTTTGCTCCAAAGTTTATTGCAAGAAATCTAGATTGAACAGAATATGAGCTGATAGCTAAACAACTACATCTGGAGATTTTGACATCTGTTGTTGTCCTAGTGGAAAATTAACTACATGTATTTAGAGCTGAATTCAAAACCTTAAAAATGTAATATTAATTTTTTTCTTTTTAAGATATTTTATGCTGCTTTTTGTTGGAGTGGCTGGAAACTGCAGGGAAGTTTACAGCCAGTCTTCTAAAATCATAATGTTATTGGATAAAAAAAGTATTTATTTGTGCTGAAAACGGTGGTTTTAATAAAATTATTTGTTTCCTTATGCATAAGTTATTTCAAAATTCTGATATTAATTCTGATTTGACTTTTAAAAGTCACTGGAAGTACTGCTTGCCCAGCTGGACACTCACCATTTTCAGAAATTGCTGAGTCATCCTAGAAAATGAAAATTCTCCTACAAAATCTCAGATTGGGAACCAAACATCAGTGGTTACTCAAGAAAACTGACTTAATTTTCCTTCTTTATCTTTTCTTCATTTTCTTCTGAAGTTCAACTCAAATTGTGCAGTGAGGGAATTTTTCCAGCCAAAATGATTCCATCATTCTACAAATCTGTGCCACAGATGCTGTGAGCTGATAAATTAGAGCACAAATATCAAGCACACAAAATTTTATGACCTTGTTCTTATCACAATAATCTGTCTTTAAGTATTAGATTGTTTTTTTATCAGTATCTTCCAAAGTGAAACCAAACCTAGCTTTTGACACCTAAACTACCTCTCTAACAGAATTGTTTTGAGTTGTCTTGGTTGGTTGTACTACAAACCTGAACTTATTTTGGGAATAATAATATTACACTGATGTGTAGGCACAAAATTTGGTTTTTTTTCCTTTTGATAGAAGTTGTTTCAAAAAGATTAACTTGTTGAATCTAAAGAAAATGGTTTTTCAAGGTAAAATTCCAGCTCAATTTGTAGAGGAACATTGGTCTGTTGAATGGTTTGCTTTGATTAATTTTGATGGTGAAAATGGCAAAAATAATAACAAAAAAACTCCTCCAAGTTGGACCTTGGAATGGGCATGTTTTCATTTGCCAAACTGAAAAAACTTTAAATAATTTTAAATTGAATTTACTTTGCATGGAGCATAAGTGTTTGTTTTTGAGTGGTACTTCCTTACCTCCTAAGCATGAAGATTTTAGCTAACCCACACCTTGTTTGAAACAAAAAAATTTTTATTTTACTGCTTCAACTTCTGCCCATTTTGGTCCTAAGGCACAGTTTGTGATGAATGGTCTCATCTGGGAAGTCTCACCCTGCACACACATTGGCTTTAAGCTCTGACTTGTCCTTCCAAAGGGCCAAAATGTCACTCTGAGCCCACACCTGAAATTGCAGGCTGGGCTATGAACAGGCTGAGCTCAACCTATGGAAGGAACAGTTTCACCTGTTTCACCTGGAAGGAATTCTGGCCAAGGGAGTGATGTTTGCTGTTGGTGTGTTTGGGGCAGAACAGTGAAATCACCACCTCTGCAGCACAGTGTCAATATAAAAGGGGTGACACTCACCAGAGCCTGGGAGAGATGATGAGCATCAGATAAACATTGGAGCAAACTGGAAAGTTTTGCTGTTCTCTGATGTTATCAGCTCATTTGTAGGAATCATCTGATTTATGGAAAATGTCACATTTAATTATGTCTCTCATCTCTTTGTTCTCTTCTTCTGTAAAGATGGTTTATGGTTTGGAAAAAGCACAAGATGATTAACTGCAGATGTGATTTCTTGTTTCCCGGATATTTGAATTAATTGCCCATAATTGTGTGTCATCATGTACTGTGTGTTACCAGGCTGAACAAAAAAGACAGAAAGCCAGGAATTAGACTAAAGCTTTTCTTTTCTATCTGTGTTTATTGGTATTGAAGGTGTGTGAATGGTTTATTCAAAGCTAATTTTTAGGAGGAAATAGCCACAATTTTAGCATTGATTCATAAACTCCTGCTCTGAGTAAACAGATAGAGCAGTGCTAAAGTTTCTAAAGGCTTTTTCTACAAGGACCTGAACAACTGAAGCTGCAACAGTGGAGAAGAAATCTGCTCTGTGGTGGGTGTAGAAAACATGTTATAAAACACATTTTACTCTGCTACTTATTTTTGTAGCAAGGTTTGTGATTAAACTTTAAAGGTTCAACCCATTAAGGAAGAATAAAAGTGCAACTTTTGCTGTAAAAGGCCAAGTTGGGCCAGTAAACACATTTATAAACAGCACCAATAACTATCAAAAAGAGCTGATGCCAAGGGCTTTCCAAGCCCTGCCAACAGATTTTGGTATCCAGCCCTACTCTCTGGTAATTTTCTCTATCAGCTGTATGGGGACTTCAGGCTTCTAAACTTTCTAAACCTTGCATATAAATAATACAGATAAAATAGAAATGTCCTTCCTATCTCCTGTACCTCCACCATGTTACACTTGAGTGAGATGAGAGGAAAGCTGCACAGACTGAGGGCTGCTGTTGCCATCTTCCTGTGCTAATCCAAGTGGCACTGCCCTCCTTGGATGCCTTTCAGATGCCACATTTTCATCCTTCTTTTCCAGCTCTAATGGTTTAAAAGAGAAAGAATTGGATGGTGAGCATGTTTTGATCACAGTACATTAGACTGGAAGCTTTTTTTTCCGTGCCTCTTCCAATGCAGATTATGCTGAGGCAGCATGAATGAAGCATTTCAATATTTTAATTTCTGGTTTTTCTTTTCCTGACTGGTTGAGCCCTGGTAAGTGCAATTATTCTAAGTTGTATTCTGCAAAATATACTATAACAGCAGAGCAGCCTTTCACACCCACTTCTTCAAATAAGGAAGAAGTAACAGCAGGGTTGCATTTTAGTCTGGTGTAATTTTGACTTCTTGATGGCACTACATATTGCCCAGCTTCAGGAATGTAAAATTTGCAGTTTGCTCAGTAGCATCAATGAAAAGAAAAGCTGTGTGGGTCTCTTATACCTTTGAAGAAGAGATCAGAGTCCTGTTTCCACAGCTGTCTGGTTTGTGGGCTTACACAATAAGAGCTGCACTCAAATCCCTGCAAAGGTCTCTCTTCCCTCCATCCCTCCCTTTGGTTCAGCAGCCCTGACCAGAAGGTTCTCCCTGGACACTGACCCCCAGTATTTGGGAGGCAGCATGCAGAAGTGATGGGAGAGCCCCACTTATTTTCTTCTCTATGAGGTTAGGACTGAGATTTTCCTTTGTTAACACACAGTATTGATTTTCAGCACTTTGCCACCATGACAGAAACAAGTATCTCCTGAGAGCTGACCCATGCATTTTATAAACTTTTTAAAAAACTAATTAGTTGTTGCTGGTTTTTTTACCCCCAGAAATGTTAACATTTGAGAGCCCTGGAGAAATGATGGTGAATTCCAGAACAGGATGCAGAATTTTATTTGCAGTGATGCCCTTTGCCATAGCTCAGCTGGAGTTGCTGAGAAGCACACTAACAGAACCTTACCACTGTGCCCATGAATTCTCTCCCTGATGATTTCATGTTTGCAAATGCTGTTTAATAAGTGATAATAATACAGTGTTAGTTATACTGTGTATATTGACACTGAAAACTGAATCTCAGCTTGCTTTTTAGGTGACTTTTAAAGTTGTTGTTGAAACTCACCCTGGCTAACATCTTGACCTTTTATTTAGATTATTTATTTCAACAATTCTACTTTGTGGTGGTAACATTACATGGCTGTGTGCTACTGCTCCTGACAACTCTCTGTATATTTCTGAGAATAGCTCTAATTGTTGAGGTTTGCCTAAAGCCAAGCATAGTCATTTGTTGCAGCAATTAGAGAATGTCACATATCCCTCATGCTGCCTTTGCTCTGCTTAAAATCTGTTGCTAGCAATTTGTTTAATTATTCTGGTGGACATGAACAGTTCTAGCAGTAAATGGCATTGCAGTATGTTAAGCTTTGCCCAAACTGAGACAAAGCAATGCTTTCTTCTGAGAACATTTTTGTATTGTGCATTGTGTTTTGTGGACAAAGATGGCTGGTAAGACATTTGCAGCTGTTGTCAAGATTCCTGTTATGTCTTTCAAATTAAAATACTGAAGTGTTGGCTGTGTCTTTGTCTCTCCTAAAATGAAATATAGGAAACTATGTCTCCCAGGAATATCCCATATTATCTCACTGAGGTAAAGACATCACTTATATGTGATGACTAATGCAAGGGGCCTGGCATAGCTTCAGAGGTGGGACTCCATTGATGGTGTCTCTGTCTCCTTTTTTTTGTCTTAAAAGCACTTAAAGTGTAGAAATTAAGCTATTTTTGATTTCATAAGCATTAAATCTGATTTTTCTTAATATGGAATTCTAAGAAAAGGTAAATACAGAGTTCTCTTCCTCCTTTCTATAAGATTATTTTATGTGTATATTAACTCTGCCTGTTCACTAGGTCCTCCCCTCCATCTCTGAATCTCCTGCCTCTTCCCTAGTTCAAGGTCCTGCCTGCCTGAAAATCCAGGTATATTCAAAATGTATCTTTAATGTAATTTCTGGTCCTGATTTCTCTTTTTAATTACCATTATAAAAAAAAATCAACAAGCATTTGACCCCTCAATTTACACTTTCAGCAGAGTCATGTTCACTTCAACTTACCTCAGAGCTGAGGGTTCTCTTACATCTTCTTGTGGTTCTCTAGTTCCCTGGGCTTTTGTGTCTTGCTGTGCCTTCCCAGTGAGAAAGGAGGCAAACCCTGCTCCTGGGCTCTGCAGCAGTCTGAAAGCCTGGCTCAGTTCCTGTGCCCAGGTTAGGGGAGACCACCTCAGCAGGGCTTGGTGCTCTCTTGGTGTGGTTTGGTCTCTTTTGCCATCACACCACTCTTGTCCAGCTCCTTCCTGGGCTGGTTCTGGCCTTTATGGGCAGGTCAGACACGCAAAAACTGGAAGGCAGCTGTAGGTTGGAGAAAAGCCCTCCTGCCATTTCTCTGCACTCTGTACCTTTGCTCAGAACTGTACTCAAGGACTTGCTTGAGGGTCTGGAAGACACCTCGGTCACTCCTGTACAACTGAACTGCAGGTCCTCCTCCCCTTCTCTTTGAGGTGATAGATGACACATTCTCCTTGTAAATTTTGAAGTATGTGCCATCCTAGTTATTGAAATTCAGGTTTTGGTTACTTTCTGGCTGTGGGTGGCAATGGGAGACATGTTGGTAAAGAGATGTACTAGCACATTCTGCATGGACACTGGCATCTCCATTTGTTCCCTCTGTGTTTCACAGAGCATGCAGCAGCTGCTCACTGCTTGAAAGAGGCCAAAGGAAAAATGCATGTGCTCTCCTCAGCTCCCCATGTCCTCACTGGCCCCTCTAGCCCAGGCAGCCTTGCTGCTCTCTGCCTTCCAGCATCTGCAGGTGCATTCCCACTCCTCCCTTCACCAAGCTGCCATAAAAATATCCTCCAGCCAAAAATGGGGAGAGAGAAATGGGCAGCAGCTACTGGCCAAGAGGAGCTGTGCCACCTCCTGGCAGTGTGAAGCACTCTCTCCCTTTTTGCTTCCTGGGGATGTACAGCAGGAACAGAGGCTCTGGTGAGTGGCTGGAAGTGATCAAGCACTGAGACTGCACAGCCTGAGCTCTGTTATTCCCCCACCTCAATTTAAAAAGTGGGTTGTGATCATAGAGTACTCAAATATACTCCAGGTTACTCTTTAGCCTCTGCATTTTCATTAATTATGTGATGCAGTCTGACTCATGCTCTTATGTAAGTACTGAGCTGTAATGAAGTCCCATGTTGTGGTTGTTTAGTGCAGAGCTATAAAGGATCACTGGTGTTTTCATTTAAACACAACACTTTCTGTCCCAGAGGGCTTTGAACTTCAAGGATAGGGATAGGCAACTTCAAATTTTGTCTCCCTTCCGCAGCTGTAGAGGAGGTGTGTGACAGCAGGGGTTGTTCTCATCTAATTAGGTGAATTATTGGGTAGAATCTGGGGGAAATAGGGCTCTTTACAAAACTGTATTTTGCTCAGAAACTGCTGCCTCCACAATTTATCTTTTTTTTTTTTTTTTTTTTTTTTTTTTTGTAGAGGATGCTGCATGTCAGGAACAATAATTCTTTTCTCATCTGAAATAACAGAAGTCTTCTGGTTCATACCCAGAACCTCCAGCCCATTGCTGTATCCACACACAGTGACGTGTCACATCTCCTGCAATGAACAGCCTGGAGGTGGGATGGAAAGGATAAGACTTATGGCAGGTCTAATACTTGTGTTTTCAATCAGATTTGCATTTTGACAGCAGTGGCAGGATTAGAGCTATGGCAAGAAGAGCTGTGTTGGTAGTACGAAAGAGACTCCAGCCAGTAACTTTGAGAGAGGAGAATTTTCTGTGAAACCTTTAATAAAAAAAGTGCACTGGTGTAGATACTGAACCTTGTTTGTGCAGTGTTATTTTTCTGGGACAAGAAGTGTACAGGATGAGTTTACTGGAATATATTTGCATATATAAATGCTGGGCTAAAGCCAGAAATGCTAAATCCCTTGTTCAAACATTCCCAAAAGGCCATTCTACTAAATCCCTGCATACCACACATGCAGGCTGATTCTGCAATACAGAGATGGCACATGGTATTTTTCATGTTCCACACAAAAATGTACAACAGAAAATGCCAGAAACCTTGTATTACTAATCAAGAACAGCTTTTCTTTATCACAGGACTTTAACAAATGTTCTGTGCAGAATGTAACTAGTAATCCAATCACTCATGCACTCTGCTCTACTTAATTCAATTTCCTGTAACAGCCTAGTGATTGCAATCACTTCCCTGATTGTAGCAATTGTACAGCCCTGCTCCTGTTCATCCAGTTGTGAAGGATGACTGGATGCACTGACTCTATACCTAAATCAAAATGGAGCAGCAGCAGACTGGAATTGCAGCAATACAGGACAAAAATCAGACCCATCTGAGATTTTTATTTTTGTAATAGAGTTTAAATCATTATAAATCAGTTGCTCTCCTTTTTCAGTGAGGAAAGTGAGGGGGGAAAAAGGCCCTAAAAATGTCCACCTGTGATTCAGGTATGTGCATGGTGAAGAACCTGAGCCAGAGAACTGGGGCCACAGCATGTATGTGTATGGATGTGTCCTTGGGTTGCTTCTGTTTCACAGGCACAGAACCACACAATGGTTTGAGTTGGAAGGGACCTTCAAGATCATCTTGTTCCAATCTCCCTGCTCCAGACAGCTCCATCCAACCTGGTCCTGAACACCTCCAGATTCCTGGCCCCCATCATCCTCAGAACTTCTTCCTAACTAATCTAAGCCTGTCCTCCTTCAGCTTAAGGCCTTTTCTATCACTGCATGCCCTTCTAAAAATCACTCTCCAGCTCTCTTTTAGCCCCTTCAGACTTCTCTAAGATCTCCCCTGGAGCCTTCTCTTCCCCAGGCTGAAAAGCCCCAGTGCTCTCAGCCTGTCTCCATAGGAGAGGTGCTCCAGCCCTGGGACCACCTCAGTGGCTCTTCTCTGGTCTCCTTCCATAGCTCCATGTCCTTGGTGTGCCCAGCCCTTAACCACTGACTGCTGTTAGGCAGCAGAGAGAAGGCAGCTTGGGGTACAGCTGTGTCCACCACCCCATGGGCTCCTACCCTCTTTGCTCCTTTACAGTGGGCTCAGAATTTACTTTATTGTTTGTTTGGTCAGGTCTGGAAGAGAAATGGTATTTCTGTGATTTTTGCCACCCTTACTCCTTTTTCCTAACAGCAACCCTTGGAAAGCCCAGGGCTTCCTTGCCCCTCAGCTGCTCATCCTGGCAAAATTGGCACCACCACCTGCAGAGTTCAGGGTGTATCCTGATCTTCTTGGCCTTTGGAACCAGCACTGTAGGGCCAAGCCATGCTTTCAAAGCTGCTCTTGGGTGTTCAGAAACACTCTCCTAACACTGGGATCATCCTGTTCAGAAGACATGGCATATCCCACACAGCTGCTCCCTGGTGCTGTCAT
Organism: Muscicapa striata striata; assembly: GCA_030060385.1. Taxonomy (NCBI): domain Eukaryota; kingdom Metazoa; phylum Chordata; class Aves; order Passeriformes; family Muscicapidae; genus Muscicapa; species Muscicapa striata. The sequence goes on along the minus strand of JAREIS010000117.1, from coordinate 1,317,719 downwards.
GCTTTGGCCCACAAATTAGCTTTTGCTAGCTGGTGTCAAGGCTGACTTACCTCTTTTCACATCCACTCTCTCATTAATTCACTTGCAGGACCAATCTTTTTTAAAGAGTTTTCTTTTCTTTCCCTTTTTTTTTTTTTTTTTTTTTTTCTTTTTGTCATTTCAGAGGATGTGAGAGACCAAATTGTGGTAAGGATTGCCTTAGAGATGCTGGTAAAACTGTTCTGCTGACACCACTGTAAAATTTAAAACTCTACCTTATGGTCAAAGTCAAACAAGCATTTGGCTAAAAAAAGACTGTGCTCTTGAGGGGCAAGAACAAACAGCACAGATGCTGGAGTGCTAGTTCAGACAGTCAAATCATGCATCATACCCTGTGAACAGGCATCCAAACTGCAAGTCAGTGTTTCACTCCTCTGACACTTGTATTCTTCATGCATAATGTGTATTCTTTGCAGTGGACTGTCAAGACTGTGGGCTGAAATAGAACAAATGAAAATTTTTTCCTGTTTTGATTGCCTCCTGGTACTTTTCTGTTAAACAGGGAACCTTCTTTGTTAATTTCAAAGCGATGACTTTCAAACAAGTATTTTCACAGCTCTGGAAGTGACAAATCCTTGATGACATTTCCCTGGAGTAATGTTTCTCTGCCATCAAGCAACAGCCTGGTCTGTCTCCAAGGTGAAGAGGGGGGAAAAAATGTTGCTACTCCAAGACTGGTGGACATTAAAAGCCAGAAGTGTAGCAGGTAAGAGCATATGCTCCTATGAAGAACTGCAGCACATGGGCCTTAGAAATTACTGCCCATCTTCCACACTGACCAGTGCTCCTTCATCATATTCCCTATGGCAATGACTTCCAGACTTCTGCTATCACCAATTTTCTCCTTGCAAAAATCCATGCTTGTGTTGCCTTTGGCTTATGCTTTTTGTCTGTGATTGACACTTTTTTAGTGGAACTAAAAAGTAGCAGTATAATGGTTTGCAGAAATACATTTTCAATCAACTTTTGTATCAATCAACCAACTTTAACCCCCAAGACGAATTTTAGACAACTATCTGTTTGCAAAACAATATTTTATTAATAAAAAGAATTATAAACAGCAAGAAAGAAACCCCAGTTTTACACTGAATGAAAAATCCATTCCCAGAAACGTGTCTCAGTTCTTCACTCTGTACAAGAAATTCCATTAGGTAGTAAATCCTACATCCACATTCATCCAGCTGCGGGGTCCCCAGCAGGAATAAGGACACAAACCTGTCAGAGCAAGTCCAGAGAAGGCCACCGAGGTGATCAGAGGGACAGAGCACCTCTCCTGTGAGGAAAGGCTGAGAGAATGGGGATTGTTCAGCCTGGAAAAGAGAAGGCTTAGGGGTGACCTAATTGCAGCCTTCCAGTCTCTGAACAGAGCCTACAGGAAAGATGGAGAGGGATTTTTTACAAGAGTCTGGAGTGACAGACAAGGGGGAATGGCTCTGACTTGTAAGAGAACAGGTTCAGATTAGATATTAGGGAAAAATTCTTCACTGTGCAGGTGGTAAGGCACTGGACTGGTACAAGCTGCCCAGAGAAGCTGTGGATGCCTCATCCCTGGCTGTGTTCAAGGCCAGGCTGGATGGGGCTCTGAGCAACCTGGGATAGTGCAAGATGTCCCTGCCCACAGTGTTGGAACTCGATGACATTTAAAGTCACTTCCAACCCAGGCCATTCTACCATCTAAAGATGACTGAAAGTACAAAAGAGCACCCTTCTATGCAGAGCAGCTACATGGCTGGACAGATTTACCAATACACACAAAAAAATCACATCAGTGATTAAAAATGCCATGCTTTGTGTAGCACCAAGGGGAGAATTATGTGGATTAAAAAAATTCACCGACAACTGCAGGCCCTGAAATGCTGAACTAGGGACATGACTGACCAATTTCTGCTTGCAGTTTCATCTCATCTTTTCTCAGGGGGAATTTGTCAATGAGGGCAAAGAGCTCAGCTGGTGTTGCTGGGAAAGGGTAGCGTTCCTTGTCCATGCCGTGCTTGTCCATCACCACGATGTTGAAATTGTAATGGGGGATCCTCAGCAGCAGCCTGCAAAGCAAGGAACTGGTTTTGTTAAAGGGCACCACCAGCCTCTTGAGTCTGAGCAGAGAAAGGTGGGGATGGTCACAGGGGCTACACAGAGCCCAGCTGGTTTCAGCATTAACAAGGTGCCAGATAAAGAGCAGGTCCCTGCATGGGCTGCAGGCTCTGCCTCTGCATTAGGGGAGTGTCAAGGTGACTGCACCCAGCTCTGTTCTCTGCCATTACCCACTGCTGTCACGAGAATGAAACAAGGTTGAACAAAAAAGGTAGTAAAAAAAAAAAAAGTGGTTTTGTGTTTTCCTTTTTCTTTTACTGAGAATAGGTTTTTCAAAATATTTTTTTAAAAACTCCCTCTCTGCTGTGTCAGCTATTTTCATTGTCTAAAAAGTCTAAAAATAAAACCTCTCCCTTTCCTCAGGCATATCACAGATCATGTTGCCTAAAATGCTCCTTGACTTTTTTCTAAACAGCTCTTTACTTTCCTGCCAATGAGGCCTTCACTTTTAGGTTTTTTTCACTTCCAGTCCCTAGGAAATGCTGGCACTTGAAGTCTCCCTTTCAAGTGGAAACCAATCCTCTGCCAGTCTAAACCCAAGTCAAAACAGTTTAGGCACCTCAGTAAAACTGCTGATGCTGCAGTCAGGCTGGGGAGGCTGAGATCATTTTCTCTTTAAAATACTGCCCATCTTATTCTTACATGTGGGACTTCAAAGAGTTTTCCCTTTCACTGCTTCCCCTTCAGGCCTGGCCACAACCACCATCAGCCCTGGTGCAGAAGATTGGCTGCCTCTGCCACTTGGGGCTGTCCTTGCAAAGGAGCAAGTCCAATACAAATACAAACAGACTCCAAACTGTTTTCAGTGTCAGCAACCAAAAATATGAACACAGACATATTAAATATATTATTAATAAATAATTGTATTTTAATTGTATTAAAATTCATTTAATACCTCTATTATGCAGAGAGCAAATTAATCCCAAAGTGTGCTCACCAGTATCTACTTTCCAGTGTCTAGCTGTGTACATTAGAGTAGAATACATGTATTTGGAGAGCAAGATGCAGAGATCAAAAGCAATACATCTTGCAGGATAGGGTGCAAACACAACAGCAGAGAGAGGTTCCTTTACCTGAGCTGCAGGGCAAGTGATGGGGGCAGCAGCTTCACTCCTATTCTTCCAATCTGTGCTGGGAAGACACCAACCAACTCCACCACGGTGATGTGCCGCAGGTCTAACCCGCACTGCGCCGGCTGCGAGCGTCAAGAGCAGAAAGAGGTGTTGGTTATCCCTGAGAGAACAGGGGGATGTTTGGAGTGTGCAGCAAGTGCTCACAGAGCCCCCTCTTCTTAACTTAGTTGAATGTTTTAAACTGATTTGAGAGCACATTTTGCAAACACTCAGATTCTCATGGCAAAGAATGGGAGCTTCACGACTCAAGGGGAGGTTAAGTAACAGATTCTCAGATACTCTATGAAAACAGTGACCACCTAGGAGAAATACCAACTTGTGTCTGTAATTATAGGAAAAGATGCCAGGATATTAAGCATTATACCAACAATCTAATTGGGTAATCAAAGCAAATTATGCGAAATAGAAGTTGACTGCAGAAAGTTTTCTTCCATGCCAACTCATTTGCCCACTGTCAAGAAGTGGAAAATGTACTATAGCCATTAAACTCAGTTTGATCAATATACTGAATTTTCTTCCAAGTTTATCTAATAGGGAAAAGGAGCTGCTCTTTTTTCTTAAATACAACTCTAATGTAAGCCAGCAGTTAAAAAACATCCTAACATTCATATCTCAGTGATTATTTACACTGCATTTTGTTACAACTTGTGAGAAGAAAAAAAAATAGTAACACTTGTAGCTGTGAAAGAATACAGGAGTGGTTCCTTTCCTTCCTTTCCCTGAGGACACAGACACATTTTGGAGATCTATTCCTAAGTCTAGCAAAAAGCCAACAAGGGCATCCCACCTGCAACACATAAGAAGAAAAATTACCAAGTTTTGAGGTTTTTGAAACAAATCACTCCATTGTTATCTCCAGCATTCTGGATGATTTCTGTCCTGTGTCTCTGGTCCTTTGTGGTTCTGGTGCACTTTTTATTCCTGAAGCTATTCTTACTTCCTTGCATTGTAGTTCCATATTCTGCAAGACTGGTCAGAGGCAGCACAGTCCAGAATGGAGCTGAGTTAGTGACTGGGGGGATATTTCAACCCAACCCCCTGTGAAAAGGATTAATCTAGAATCATGACTGCTTGAGCCAGGTCTTCCAGTGGCTACAAAATAACAGCTAAAGTTTGTGGATTTATATAAAACAGTGGAACTTGTCCTCTTGTGTCTTTCTTTAAAGAAAAAAATCAGTTGCACATCCCCCTTAAATGTGCTTTACCTGCAGCATCCCCAGCTGCATCCTGTAGAAGAAGTTAGCTGCAGTAGGAGTTGAAATAATTAGCAGTCTCCTCTTCTCATAAAACTGATCCAGAAGTGCAGCTGCAGTCCTCACATTCACATTAATATTCATGGCTGGAATAAAATTAAAGCAAAAATTATGGAGCATACTGAAAACAGATCTATTTCTAGAGGCAGAATTAGCAGAAACACAAGAACAAGAAAACATAATAAAGAAGACATGGGTGAAATGCTGGCCTCATTGAAGCCAACAATTTTACTGTAGACTGTTCTAGCCTGCACAATGGAGTGACTCCAGAATTTGACATTTTGTGGAAAGCTTTGAGCTAAAACAAACTCTAGGCAAGAGCGGTCAAAGGTGGCAAAGGCTTCAGTCATAAGTACAAACTGGCAGGGGAAACAAAGATGATGTTAAATTTCCTATCTCTGGGACACTGCAGCTGTATTCCACCCCACATCCCCCTCCCAAATTCTCACTGCCCTAAGAACCATTTTGCTGGATTCCTTCTGGCAGAGTGGTGAAATACTCACTTACGTGCACAGGTTGGCTCCACTCCTGACCACCCCAAATTGTACTGGCAGACTCGAGCTGGGCTTCCTTGCAGCTCATAGCCACCAATGCAGGAGAACTCACAGGTAGCCCCATAGTTATTTCCATCACCTGAGCACTTGATGTAGCCATTATCTGGGGCATTTAACTTCACACAGCGCCTGACTTTGAGAAAGAGAAAAAAAACCTAACAAAATGAAAGACTCAACATGAATCACCATTGGTTACTAAGGTAGCACAGGTCAGGGGAATACCAGTACCAAAGACATTTTTCTATTTGCTGTATTATTAAACTTAAAAACCCCAAACAACCAACCTGAACTCCCCCCCACTCTTACGTAAAATGAAACAGATGTGTAGGTGTATGCCTGTGACAAAAGGTCATGGAGCACAAAGGCCTGAAGCTGAAAACTATAGGTCACTTCTGTATATTCAACTCCAGAGGTTAACACCTGGACCTGTGAAAGGGCAGCCCTGCTTGAGAGATGTGAGCCTCAGCTGAAAACAATGCCTTCACCTCCTTGTTTCAGCAGCTCACAGAGAAGCTAGCAGGACAAAGGGGTGTGGAGCTGGGGGCAGGGCTGATCAAAGCAGCTCCTTCTGGATGTGCAGGAATGCTGCAGACCTGGCCCCCAGAGTCTTCAGAAAGACTACATTCTCCCTTTCAGAATCACTACAGGAGTTTATATACAGAGACATATGCAGATAAATACAGAAATGAGGACATTTTCAAATTGCCTACTAAGCCAGGCACAAATCAGTGTCTGTACTTCCAGGGCAAAACATCATCCTTACCTCTGACTTTAACAAGAAATTTGCAAGTGCCTTTGTTTTCTGCTCTGTCGTACACAGTATATTGGATTTTGTGGTCGCCTTCTGGAAAATGTGACCCTGGTGGCAGGCCTTTCAAAATAACACTAAACCAAGATATAAAACAGGACAGACATTCATAAATTCACCAGTATTTATTTACCCACAATGCTGTAATAGCCTGAAGAGGGATGTTTGTGGCATGCCAGGATTGTCTGGCTGTCTGCAGGACTGAAGACGAGAGTAAGCAAAGGAAGAAGCTGGGAAGCAGCAACCAGAGTATTTAAATTTGCTACCTATAGCCCACCCTGCTGAGACAAGGGGGTTAGAGAGGGCAGGTCTGCTCCCTTCCTATAAAACAATCCATAGTGTAGCCAAGTCCATCATGCCCAGAGGAACTCAAGCTTCCTTCTACTTACATAAGAAAAAGCCAACATTAAGAATAAAAATTTCCAGCCTCTTACAGTGGGGATGTATTCCCATCTGGCTGCACTGAACTATGACTGTCATTTGTGACTGTTAGTATGTACAGAAATGGACAGAAAGTGAGATTCAATGTCACAGCAGAAGGGTGTAGTGATTCACCTGTCCTGCAAACAAGGTGGAAGAATTCAGAAGTATAAAACATAATCTCAGGATTGAAGCAGAGAGCATGCAACCAAAGAGGTTTCCATGTAATGGAAAAGCTTTTGTACTCCTGAAACTGAAGGACTGTACATTTAGAAAAGCACTGCACACTCTATAAAACAGCACAGTTTAGCAAAATTTTATAAAAACAGAGATGTAATTTATGGAAAAGCTTCCACTAAGTCAAGAGCTTGGCTCTTTCAAGCTGACCACAGTTACTCATATGACAAAGTCTACATAGGATATTCCCCATTTTTTTGCTTATCAGACCTTCCTTTATCAAAAAGACTTAGGAATGTCTTCATTCTGACATTTTCTAAGTTTTTACTTTACCAGGTGTAATTTTTGATGTTGTTAAGTGTCACTGAATTGTTATGTCAGACCTTAAGGGCAATTAAGTTTTAAATTATGTAATGAATTCTTCTTTATGAAATTATTAAATTATAGCAGTAAAAGGGCAATATTGTCTTTCATTAGTTTTTTGTATTCACATGAAACTGTAAAAATCTTCACAACTTTGAGCTTTTAAGCTTAACCAGTCCACTACTGAAAGAAACAGATTTCCACGCTCCCACCATTACAATCATCCAGATAGACTGACCTAAATCCTGCATGATAAAAATGGGAAAATCAGACACAGTAGTACCACCATAAGTACATCCTATTTCACTGGAAAATGGGACTGTGAAACCACAGAAACTGACAAAGAAATTTGGAAGTGTTATGCCTAAATCCAATGTTTAAATCCATCAAGGTTGCAAACAAGAAATGTTACTTTAAAGGTAACTGCAGAATCCTGGAACATCAGTAGCCAGAATTACCTTAGTAAGAAACCTAAAGATGATTACAGATATTATTTTGTGACACACCTTATTTTTTTTAAGATAGTCAAACTTACCTCTTCTGTTACCTCCAATGCACTACTCTGCCTTCATTCTTATATACAAAAGGTAACTTGGTGTAAGAAAACTTGTTGATTATGAGACCCACAAAGAAGCTCTGTAAAACTTCAGAAGTGCAGTAAAAATGCTGATGGTTGTTTATTCTAAAAAACCACAACTGGGTAACCAGCTCCTGAACAACTCATCTCCAAATTGCCACTTCTTCCAGTTAAACATGCAATTCTTTATAGAGCGGTGATATGTGACAGTGATAAAAAAGCATCTTGGATGAATGAAAGGAGAAGGATACCTGGCCTGCTGCACTGCTCTAAAAGAGGAAGAAGTACAGATTGTCACCTACTCGGTGAGAATGCCGTCGGCAGTGTCCCGTCCCTCCGGCGTGTCCCAGAACACTCTGGCTGTCAGCTTGTTGGGCTCCGCGCTCTTCTCCTTCACGCTCGGGCACTGGATCCTCGGAGGCTCAGTGTCTGTGGAAATGAGTGTCACAGAAAAGGGCACTGGAGCACCTGCTAGAGCTGTGCATTTTCCTCACAGCTCCTTCCCTACTGGCAGGGTAACCCAGACGGCCTCCTCAGCCCTGGATCCATCCCAGACAAGGCACATGGAGCTTCTATTGCTCACTTTTTTTAAGAAGAGCTGCCAATGATCAGCCCTTTGCAATGCAAAAAACCCAACTAAAAGTAGTTACTGTAAATTTCTGTACATAGCTCAGTTAAAAAGTAAGGTTGACAAATGGATGGCTTTGAACTCCATCTCTCCATGAAGGAGGGCTGTCAAAGATCACACCCAAGAAGCCTGGGTGCTCTGTTTATCTGCATTCTTTTCTTTGTCCATCTGGACAGTAGTTAGTGTGATTCAGAGCATTTTTAAAGCACACTGAACATCAATCTGTCTCTGCACAGTAACTTTGCATGTTATTCTTAACATGCTGGTTATATTTCCTGCAGTAATGGCAAATGAGAAACAACACGACAGAAGACTGACATAATTACCATTTTGTGGAGAATCAATGCTGCTTTGATTTTTTTCCTAGTAACTCTTATAATAATGTCTTACATCAGTAGCCAGCACCACTAGGACAAGAATCCTATCAATACAGCCTCAGGATGTAACAAAAGGATGACTTAGCTTGGTGACAGCCATTTACCACAACCTCTGTTATACAATCAGCAGGGAAAGGCAATCTCTCCATAAGAAAAGGCAGTGACATTTTTCAATCTTCTTGAGGAAGTATCTATTTCAATACATGTTATAGTGCATTAAAGATATAATGGAAATATTATTCAACAGAGTATTGGCATTTTTAGCTGATAACTAAAACCAGCTGTACATTGATTTTTCTTTTCATCAAAATTAGCTCAGCAACATGAGGGATATCCTTCCTCTTACAGGGTGGGGTAGGAGACAGTCTACTTCGTAAGGACAGAATACTCACTAACTATAAGGATTTCTGTAAGTGACTGCTAATACACCTAATTATAAAAAATCTTTTTTTCCCCTTTTAATGAATACATGTTTGACTACTGAAAGGCCTTATGTCTTTCCTACACAGATCTTCGCTGCTGCACTGCAAAGCCCACATAATTTAGTGCAAAAATGTTACACAGTGCAACTGCAGTATAAAAGGGTAGAGGAAAGCCCCTTGTTTGCAAGAGCACTTGAAGTTCAGGTCTGAAGTAATTTTAGCCATACTCAATGCCAAAAGCTGTGGAATCCCCAGGGTACTTCCATGAATGAAGCTTACCAGCCCCATGCCTCTGATCACAAGTAGCATCCCCACTGTGCACAGTGAAACTAATTGTATATCAAAGTTAAGAAATTATGCAGCCTTTTTGCCTTTGTGTTTCATTGCTCCCCTCAGTTTCACTCCTCAGCTGAAAGTGAGCTGTTCAGCCAGTCCTCTCCTGGCCACTGTGCAGGCTGCAGTCCTGCAACTTCTGAATTACACTAAGGAACAACCGAACAATTAAATGTTCAATTTCAAACGTCATCATACTGTTAAAATTATGTCTGGCCACAATTATGCCTGTGATGTCTGGTCAAAAAAAAAAATCTCTATCCTGCCTATCAAGAGGCCAAAATATAACCTTATGAAAGTCTGCTAACAGCAGATCTCATTATTTGCATAGAGGAACTGTGTGCACACAAGATTTGAAGGGACCTTCTCCAAACTATGTGGTATTACCACAACTTAAATCTTAGTATTACTTTTACTGGGTTACTTGGGACCTGTAATCCCAGGCAACAATTGGGACTTGAAACCCTAGGCAAGAACTACTCCGCATTTTTTGAATAAAAAAGAAATGTTAGTGCTAATTTAGCCTCTTTTCTTTGCTGCTTAAGGTACTTGCCTACTTTACTCTGCAAGACAGCATACTTTGTAAATAAGCATACTATCTCTGCAAAGAGATGAGCTTCAGAAAGTGCCAGGAAATACAGAGAACAATATTTTATCATTTCCAAACTTAAAAGGTTTGTTTTTCTTCCTCTGACCACACCACTGAGAAGGACAAAGCTTGTTTTTGCAAACAAAACCAAGAGACACCACAAACAATCTAGATCTAAGCAGCTCATTTCTACATTTGTACAACACCAAATAACAGGAAACCTGAAAAATATTTTATGAGCATCAGGCCACAGTGGAGAGGCTCCAAAGCCATTTGCCAAGCTAGACTGGGACACAGCCATCATGAGGAAAACCAAGTTATCACACACACAAGACACTAAGCACAAACATTCTACCACCCACATGCTTTAAAATACTGGTAGTCATTTCAGATGGCCAAAAATTACTTTCCTTTGTGGATGGCTGCTGGAGCTTTTATCATAGTCTTCCCAGAAACAGGGGCAGCAGGCTGAGACTTCACTACATGCCAAAATTTTTAATAGTCAGAAAAGTTAAATCTCAATGTTTGCTTATCTCTTCAGATTTATGTATATAGAAATATTTCTTCCAGCTGAGATTCCCAAGAGACTACTGACTATGCTGGCATAACTTGAGTGAACTAGGCTGAAATTTAAATTAGCTCACTGCAACCAAGCTGGTAAGTACAATCCATCCGCATTCTCTGGATATATTTGAAGACCATGATCCCAAGGAAGAAAAATTCAGACAATATATTTACTTTCAAACCTGTTTTTAATTATTAAGCAGAAGAGAGTGAGACAGACTCCAGCACAGAGAACATGCTAGAAGAGCAGCACAGTAATCCCAGGCTACCAAGGAGTCACTCATGAATCACCAAAGGCTACTGCAAGCATTGTAAAGTGCTAGCCATTTACACCAGACTCATCTCTATTATGTGGTAATGCTTGGCTACTGGCTTTGGACTGAAAGTGCTGAGTGACAGAACACCGCACTTTTGGTTCTCTGCTCCCTTAACAGGAATAGTTGCTTTTTCTGCCCATGAACTGGATAAAGGCCTTTTGGAATCAGTGTGTGCAGGCCTTGCACTGGCAGGTACCCCGGGGTGCAGACAAACCGCACTCACCGAGGCAGGCGGCCGGCCGGCCGCTCCAGGCCTTGCTGTCCATGCAGGTGACAATGCGGTCCCCCTTGAGCTGGTACCCTGGGGAGCAGTAGTACTCACACCTCGAGCCAAAGTAGGCACCATCCAAACACTTGAAGCCCCCGTTGGTCGGCATGGACAGGGTAGGGCAACGCTTTTCTGGAAAAGGAAACAAAGACTTCTGGAAAACTGCTACCCTTCCTTTACAGGAATGCACACGTGAGGTTTTACACAGAAATAAAAACACAGCTGGCAAACAAGTGGGAGAAAGTCTAATTCCACGTGAGGTTTTCCCACACTGTTCTCATTAGCTGCATTACAAATTTAAGTCTACATAAGCGTTTGTGTCCTGATACAACATTTATATGAGAAAAGGCATGACAAGTACCTATTCCTCTCTTCTCAGAAAATGTTTTATTGTAAGAGCCCATTTAGTCAGCTGGGTACAAATTCTGTCAACTTAGAAAGTCTAAGATGGGCAATATTTTAAAAGAACTTTATGGCTCTGTCATAATACTATTCCCACAAATCAAAATTTCACATTGATAAAATATTCCCTATCTGCCAAGAACGTTTGTACCACTGAGATCCCTGTCATGTCATGTACCCCTGTGAGATCCTCAACAACAAACTAATCTATATATCCAAGGACACTGTCAACCTTTAAAAGAAAAAATAAAACCAATCAATGATCAGTTTCAATGGCAAATAAGGATTTATTGTCTGAACACAAAGTCACGCACAGAGATTTTGCAACCACTTACGTTTGCACAGCACCTTCCCAGACCAGCGTTTGCTTGACTGACAAATTAGCTGGTGAGGGCCATGCAGCTCGTAGCCTTTTTGACAGCGAATATCACATCTTGTGCCCAACACATTCTTGTAATATTCCCCTTGAGGTGTCCTGCAGTTTGCATAACCATGTTTCACTTTAATGGGGGAGCACCATGGTGTTTCTGGCACAGATAAGAAAAAAACCCCACAAATAGCAATTAGAAAAATGTGAAAGTTCAGACACAAATATAAAATCACTTTGCTTAATCAAGGTCACAGAGAAGAAAAGGAAAAAACTCTTATTTAAAAAGCCACCAATCTTTAAAGTGGGAAGACTGCAGAGGTACACACACATGAGGAGGTCAGCCCTTTAAAGACTGGAAGCTTTTTTTTTATGACAAACATTAAAGATTGTAGCCATTATATTGGAGGGGTTGGGAGGGCAGGTGTGGTTTCATATGTTTTTTGTCCATGGAATAAGTGTGCCACCATGTGGGCAGTTTGATGACAACTGGGCTGTTTTTCTCTTGTTTTTAAGCAGACACATCTAACTGCTTTTTGATAAGAGAAGTTTGCATTAAGAACATCTTGGTCTAGCTGCAGTTGTCAGTCTTCCACATTTAGCTTAGTGCTCATTAAAAAAATTAAGCTCTGCTTCCATAATAATCTGTGCCTTGTAAAACTCAAGGTGGTTCAAGCTCTCCCACAGTTAAAAGATACCAATTACATAAATCATATTGCCAATGTGTCACATTGAACATGCTCAAACTGAACCTTTATTAACCTTTATAACCAGGGCTATGCTGTAAAATATTCAGGATATGGGTACCCCCACCTTGTGAGGATTTACCACCACACTGTGCTGCTGATGAGAACAGTATCAAGTAGAGACTTCCCTTCCCAGCCAAAGTTTCACATCCTCTGTTTCAGCTTTGACAACAGGGTGCACCAAGAAAGCAGGCAGCTCCTCAGAGGGAGTTTCCTACACAAGGAGTGACTAAGCCTGCCCCTTTCTCAGATCCAAGATTCGAAAAGCATCTATTGGGAGAGGAGAGAGGGAGGAAGGGAGGGACTGCAAAGCAAAAAGGGAAAGCTGACAAATCCTGAAATCTTGTGTGACAACGTGTGATATGAGGGAGGAGCATGAAAAAACATCTGAATTTTGCAAGAAAGGTGGAAAAAACCATAAACAAACAAAACACGAGTTTTAACCTTCATACTTACAAAGTCACAACACTTAAAAAAAATTTCTAGATCATGTTTGGCAGATGTTTACTTCTAGCTCAATTCCCATAGTCCTTAAATACATTTTCCTATACTAGTTGCATCAGCTCCACACATAAATAAACAACAATCAATACAGCATTTCTTATACATTGAATATTTATATTCAGTGTGCTGTGTCTCTAGGACATATTTCCACTTTCCTAATGGCAACTACACTTTACATCTCTATTTTGCAGTGCTGGTCCTCACTAAACACAAATAGCATCTGTAGACTAAGATCAGAGACTAATTATCAATCTTTTGCCTAGACCAAGGGTGCATTTGCTCCAGATTAGTCCAGTTCTGAAGCAGCTGTACTGTGATAAGCTTATTTTTATCTTTCACCAATAGAAGTAAAAACCCTTTACAAAATGTGTAGGTGAAATTATTCTGAGTGTCACCAAATACACAGCAATTGAGGCACAGGACACAAGCAGGATAGTCTAACAGCACCCCTCAGGTTAAGGCAGAGTACAGTTTAGCTTTTTGGCTCAGCCACACAATCATCCCAGCTCTGTTTCCTCCCACCTACAAGCCTGTTTTCTCAATGTCAAATACAACCTCTGCTCTTTACCTTACAATTATGCAAAGTGCTTTAGTGGAGAGTGGGTTTTGGTTTAGGGATTTGATTTTTTTTTAGAACTATTTCCTGTCCTTCACCCTAATCTCTATTCCACAGCTCCCACAACACATTAAAAAAATTCCCACATCCACTGACTAGGAGGGGCTGTATCACAGTGGGTCCCAGTTTTCATTCTCGTTGTGCACCACATTAAAGCTGAGACAACAGATGAGTAGTGTGGGCTAATGGGAACAGAAGTCAACTGCTGAAAAAATGAATGATGCCACCACCCAGCTCTGCTTCCTTAACTGCTAGCCCAGGGCTGCTGGTGCAGTCTCAGGCACCACCTCAGAGCTCTCTGGGGAATCCATACATCTTGGATTCACAGCCTCTGTCTCATTCACCTCCTGGAGAAATCCTCCTACTCCTGGGCTTTCCCATAATCTCTGCTTCAGTGGTCTCATGCCCAAACTCTCCAGCTTTTCTGCCCCACTTGCTCTTCCCATGCCCTGAGACCTTAAACTTCAATTAATTTACACATCCACACTTGTAAGATCTCCTTAACCAAGAACTAGGCCTCATATTTTCTGCACAAGGGCTTAAACCTGAAGTTACTAAGAAAACACTGTCTGCACAGGCAGGACTGGGTGGATGAAAACTCATTTGGGCTGAGTTTTCACCCCAGCCAGTTATGTAATTCTTCAGCAAATTAGTTCAAGACATTTATGCCTTGAGTTTTCCACATGTATAAACTCCAAATGCACATTGCTGACTTCCTTTGTAAAGGGTGTTAAGACAAATATGCTTTGCAACATGATCAAGAGGCTAATAAAAATAAAATAAAGAGGGCAAAGAAGCTGTTTCAGGAATTGCAAATTGCCTTGAGTTTTTCTGCAAATTTTTGTGGTTTTACAAACACACCTGACTTAACAGCTACCATACACATTTTTTTTAAAAAGGTAGCTAACAATGCACAAACACAATATTGAAAACATAAATGCCTTTCCTATAGTGTTGTTGCAGCTACATTGGTTTACAGAGAGAAACAAAGCAAGCTCCTAGACGAGGGCAAAATCCATCTTACACTGGACCAAATGATTCTGCCAGAAAGAAAAACAAAAGCAAACATGCTTTTGGATGCAGATAACTTGAAGAGTTTATGAGGAACATCTGTTTTGATTAAAAACATAACAATGCTTACTATAGAACTGATTGTGATGAGAAGAGGGTGAGGCAGGGTTTACATGCCATTTACAAATACTGGGGGTTAGACCAAGTGATACTGCTGGAAAAAATCCAGCTAACTTGAAAAGCACATCAAACAATACAAAAAAGTTTTAGATCAAAGTTTGTTTATTTTAAAGTGAAGGCACATATTGATTTTCAAAGGCTAAGCAGCTACATAGAGCACTTGTGGAATATTAGGTTTGTGTGAGGCCCCAAGGGGTTACATAAGCTGTTCCCTGCCTCAAGGCTTTGGGAATTATAAAAGCTAAAGGTTTCCCAGACACCTTTTCTGGAACTTCACCATCTATACCAGGCTCTGTTCACCCAATTGAAAATTGAGTTTTTAGGTACTAGGAGTGATATCTAAAAACTGTTGGTTTTTTTTTTCTTTAATAGAAAGTTTGCACTTCAGCTAAATAAAGAACTAAAAATTCCCTCAGCAATATGTAAGCCTGAATTTTCACTTAGTAGTAAAACATTCCAGAGACTCAAACCTGTGTTTGAAACCACTGGAAAACAGGCAGCAAATAGAAATGGTTGAAGCCCCAGTGTAGCCTTTAGAGCTATGGATACTGCTTGATCATTACAGTATCTGAGAAAACATATTAGGAATGAGGATCATCAGAGCAGTGGCACTGGAGCTGTGATGAACACAGGAACTGCTGTATTCAGGAAACCTTTCCTCATGAAACATGATCAGAGATGCCAAGAGGCAGGAAGGAAAGCACTTTTTAGAGCATCATCTCCTCCAGCCCCTTGGTCCTGTTTAAACAGCACCCTCAGCTGAGCCCTTCCTTCACAAACAGCATGCCAAGTGACCAGCCTGCTTGCTGCTACACCAGCCAACAGAGCTGATGGTTCACAAGAGACGAAGGGAAAAACTCCTTTAAAATGCTGTAGGCACAAAAAATCTTGGCCATGTTTCTCTGGAAAACTGAGCAAGTGGGAAAACATCCAGATGAAGACAAAAGGGTTTAGTAGGAGGCTGATTTTCACCCCTCCCAGTAAACTGCAATGTTTTGTTTGCAGATGTCAAAGAGGATGAATCTGTGTGCTCACTTACACATGTGTAGAAAGAAAAAACAAAACAATGCTGCCTACATATGTGAATATCAATTTCTAAAATCCATTCAGTTCCTGTTATTGGTAAGTTTTACTTGCTAAGAAATGAGTCACACCCAAAATGCTGGACTGCACATCTGAGGAGAAGCTCTGAAGATTGCTACATGGACAAAGCAGGGAAAAAATGGGCTCTCTCCATCCCCTTCCCCCCAAACCAACATAAAGAAATATGCTAATGAAGAATCAGCCTTTTCTGTTCCAATGCTTTTTATACTCTTAGATTCACATTGTCTGTTCCTCAACATTTAGCAGTAGTGCTTCCAAACTTGGGGCAGTTTTTAATATCTGTGTGAACGAGTCATTATGTTCCACTTACCCTGGTGACATTTTGGCTGACATGAGTATAATCCATTTTGGATCACCATACAAAAGGAATTTACACAGAATTCACATTTTAACTTGCCTGCCCTGGCATGAATTGGCATTGATTTATCTTCATGATCTCTGAGCTCTTTTTCAATGTGTCTGCAGAGGATCACATGTTAAAAGGCAAAGAAAAATGACTTAACCTTAATAAAGCTTTAGAGAATTATTTGTGCACATGTTTGAAAGCAAAATTTTATACTTGATAATTTTACTGGGGGGAAGATGAGACATTTATGAAAACAGCAACATAGTCATAAAAGCTGTGCTTTCCCCTTGGCTGTTCATAAATGTCTGAATTATTTTATGACTTACCTCTCATATGGCCCCTTGATTCTTTGAAGAGAATCAACAATGTACAAGATACCAATGACCAGTATTTTCAAGTAATCAAAAGGATGGCAACTCTAGTATGTCCATAGATTAATTTACTAAAAAGAAACACAGTTACCACTTAAATGACAAATAAAATTCTATGTTTCTTTAATGTCTAGGCTTCTGGAGGGATTTTGGCAGAGGAGAACAATATTAAGACAAAAGCAGACTCTTTAGAAAATGGATACAGCAATTGGAAGATTTACTGGTAGTAGCAAAAAACTTCTCACTCTTGCTGAATGGCAAAGTCTTCCAGAATAGGGAAGAAAACCTAAATTTCCTTTATAAACATGCCAGTCCATTCACTCCTCCAGCCACATAATTTGATTTTGGAATGCACACATGCATTTGTTAAGCACACTTCACTTGGCACTTCAGGTAGAGGATTAACCTGAAATGCAAGCAACTTTATGGAAAGAAAAAAATGATGAAAATCAAGCTCTCTTGCATGTACTTCTATAATTACCATCAGTAAGCCCAGGTTTTGAGTCAGGTTATCATTGATGGTTTTGTTAGCATGTAAGAGAAGCTCTTCCTGATTTTCATAATTCAACAACCTGCTCTCCCAGGAGCAAAGGCAATGTAAAAGTTACTTACTTGGGTGCATGAAAGAATTGTGATCAATATTTGGTCTAATTTCCATTGTTTAAAACAGCAGAAATTAAATCTTGATCTAAATATCCATGAGAAAAAACATGGAGCTGCATCACCAAGATTGTATAATCCATGAAAAGAGAAAAGAATGAAGCTTTCTGTCAGCAAGCAGTTGATCCTCTTTAGCACATAAGCAAAGCATTCACCTTTGTATCTACTGCGTGCATAAACATCCTCATCATCTTCAAGGGGTGAATATCCCGATCCTACAATACAAAATAAGAGAAAAAAAACTGCAGCAAGAAAGGAAATATAAATTAAAAATAAAAGAAAGCTTTGAGAAAAGACATGCAAGATTAGGATGCAATAATCTATGCAATGTCATCAGCAGGGGTTTCTCTGAAGCTCAGAGCCATAGCAGACCCACTTTATAGTGAATTTGGAAGGGGAAAATTGATTTAATGATCAAGTGAAACACAAAATTTCTCCTACAACAATGCTGTGCAATGTTAAGTGGCACATGCCAACAGCTCCTCTAGTAGAGAAAGCCCACGTACTATGTAGTTGATCTATGGGCAGAGCAGGTACAGGTGAAGGATCTCACCAGAGGCTTCACTATAAAGTGGTTCCTGATAGTGAAATGGCTATTAAGTGTCAATGGCTGTTAACAGCCATCAGGCCCAACCGCAAAAGTAAAATGTAAATAACTCAAATACAACCACCCTTAATGACCTGGAAGATCCTCACACCAAGAACAAGACTCTGAAGTACAAGACCTGCAAACGCAAGTCACACTCAAATCAAAATCGAAGTTTGGTTTCAAGCACTCTTCTGGCATTGTTCAAATAAAGAGACAACACAGCTCCATACTTTTAAAACCCTGTGTAATGGCTGAAAACTTAAAATAAAGGTAGAAGCTGCTTTCTGAAAACCAGAAACCAGTTAGAGCGCTACTACTCAAATAACCCATCAGTAAAACAAAGCAGTTGGCAAAAAAGCCTTCAAAATTCCCCAAACAACGCTTACTTAAAATTAGCAACTTCAGAGCATGAAGTCTAGTCTAAATTCTAGAAATTTTTTTTCTACAAAGAAAGGCTCATACAAATTCCCCCTTTGAAATATCCTTTTAAAAACCTTGCATGCAACAGGCAGGTACTCAGGGGCCACAGGAGCTTCCCACATGGTATCTCAAGTTACAGCATTTGGGGTTATTTCATTGCCATTTGTTGATGTCTGAGACTATGTCTGTACAAGCTGCTGCTTAGAGTTAGACAAAATTATTTAATTCTGGCACCTCAATAAGCTACTGATTCCATGTGTAAAGCATACAACTGTTCAGCAGTTTGATTTCTGTAAACATCTGTCAACAGACTCCATTTCTTATTAAAAAAAACCCCAAAATATCTGTCTAGAAAATGGTCAAACTTGATTTCTTACTCTACGAGACTCAAGAAGACCCAGCCCATGTATCTGCAGCTGCTCCATGGGAGCATCTTCCCCAGCACTGGATCACTGGGAATCCCTCCACCAGTTTGAGCTGGGACCTGAAGAAGTGAATTTCCAAACAACTTCTCCTCTGAAATTGAGGAATTTATACACGACAAAGTATTGTTATAATTTAGAATAATTTCTCTGGATTTTTTTATATTTACTGTTGAAGTTCAATTTTGATACCTAAACACTGACATCTGAGAGACTTCTGAACACAAAACCAAACTTTTTGCACTTGAAATCTGACTGCATAGCAAAAAGTGCAATCTGTGACCCCTGGGGGCTTCAGGAAGACCTTGACATGTAAATTAATACCTCTCTAAGCATCAATTTTTCTGCCAGAAATTGGAATACTCTTAGCTTTGAGGGTTATAAAACTGTTACCTCAGTGTTATCACTAATATTACTGAAATCGAGCAATTTTACCATTTAAAATTAGTAAATCTTAGAACTTTGTGAACTCTTATGCATTTGCCTTTCCTTAGACAAGAAACAATTAAGTGCTTTTGAAAGTTTTCTAAGAAAAACTGGCCATAAAGAGTTATTCACTACTTTTGCCCTGAAACAAGGCTCTCTTGGTAGAGCTCGACATCTCCCATTTCCAGCTCATTTTCTAGCTCAAAATGAGAAGTGAGTCAGGTCTCTTTCCTAACAATCAATGTTTTCTTAATAACCACAACAGGCTTGGCTTGGGGAGCCACAAATCAAAGTGTTTCTGCTTCACATACATTCAAAACTGGCTACCAAGCCACATAAGGACAAAGTATTGTTCTTTGTTGGAAGTGCTAAAATTACCACAGCTCAGGGTATAGAAGGTCCTGCCAAAACCAGCTGTGGACTTGGTTCTGGCAGATGTCAAGCAAAGCACATGAATTAACATTTTCATTATAAGATTCAGCTATGGGTTTACACTATTCTATTTATGTCAGAAAAAAAAAACAAAACCAAAACAAAAACAAAAACCCACCAACATTTCTTCATTCATGAAATAAAATTCTGTCCCCATTGCAAAGGTTCACCTGTACAGGTCTGATGGCAAGATCAGGGAACAAGAATATAGTGCCAAGCCAGTCACTGCATACACACAAACAGCCCTTCACATGCTATTGTGCTATAAATCCTTTGTAACAGAGTAAAAGAGGGAATGTGACACTTAAGAAAAAGAAGAGCTATAAACACTTGCTTTCCCAGGACTCACTTAAGAATTATTTACCTCTCTGAGTTTAATTTAGAATAAGCTAGAGGCAACAACAGTAAAATAAACATTAAACGAACCTGAAACTTTTCAGTTTACTGCCCTGAAACAGCACAAATTCTGGAACACAAGTCCTAGAAGGAATTGCTGAGGGAGCTGGGGTTGTTAAACCCGGAGAAAAGGAGGCTCATCACTCTCTCTAACTCCCTGAAAAGATGCTGGAGCCAGGTGGGGGTACTCTCTTCTCCCAGGTGATAACCAACACGATGAGAGAGAGGAAACAGCCTCAGGGAAAGTTTAAAATAGTTATTAGGAAAAATTTCTTCACTGAAAGGGTTGCCAAAAGCATTGGAACAGGCTGCCCAGGAAGTGACAGAGTCAGTATCCCTGCAGGTATTTAGAAGATACTAAGATGTGGCACTTAGAGACATGGTACAGTGGAGTATTAAAAAGAGACATCTTGGAAAATCATTTCATAACCATCATTTTTTTGGGGCATAAGCCTGTATCTTCAGCTTCTGTAAGCTGACCTTACCCCAAAGTACACCTGAAGAAAGTGTGTCAGGAAACTGGGCCCGTAACTCATCACTCTGTCTACCTTAGTGTACTTTTCACGCTGCTAAACTAATGGATAATTTGGCGTCTAACAATCCCGGTAAGAACCCTGAAGGGAGATTCTGAGAAAGCATGGCCTTATGGCACTGCAAAGCTCCGGCACGGGAAACAGCGGAGAACACGATTCGTGAGGAAAGCAGAGCTCGGTGCTGTCATTTCCAAACCTGAACTCAGCACAGCCCCCGGCCCGGCCCCGCTCCCGGCGCGGCCCCGCTGCCCCTTCCTCCCCTCCTCACCCTCGTACTCCAGGCTGGCCCGGGCGCCCAGGGCGAGCAGCGCGGCGAGGCGCAGCCAGCAGCTCCCCATGCTCCACACGGCGGCTCTGCCCGGCCCGGGCTGCGCGGCGAAGGGCCGGCGGGACGAGGAGGAGGAGTGAGACGGGGACATTCAGCGAGCGGCTCTCGGCCCCGCCTCGCCTCCTCCTCCCGCTGCCCGGCCCCGCCTCGTTTGGGCTCCTGTGCCGGGGTGTGGTGGTGCCTGTGCCCTGTGTTGTCCCCTCAGGGGCTCCTGGGCCCGCAGACATGTGCGGGGTCCCCGCCTGCTCCGTGAGCCGGGACTGGCTGCGCCGGCCCCACCTCAACCAGGGCACCGAGCGGGCCGGGACAGCGTGTCTGTCCAGATCTATTCCCACAGGATCACAGCTAGGTTGGAAATGACATCTGAGATCATGGAGTCTAACCTATGACCACCGTGTCAACTATAACATGGCACCGAGTGCCACGCCCAGTCTTTCCTTAAATACCTGCAGGGAGAGTGACCCCCCCACCTCCCTGGACTGCCCTTTCCGATGTGTCATCACCCTTTCTGAGAAAAAAAAATGCTAATGCTCCTGCCCTGGTGCAGCTCAAGACCACGTCCTTTCATTCTATCGCTTGTCTGGTGGAAGAGAGCAACGCTCATTCTGCAGCAGCCTCCCTTCAGGAAGGTGTAGAGAGCAATAAGGTGCCCACTGAGCTCCTTTATTCCAGGCTAAACCCAGCTCCCTCAGCCTCTCCTCACAGGACTTGTGCCCCAGACCCTTCCCAGCTCTGTTCCCTTCTCTGGACACGCTCCAGCCCCTCAATGTCCTTCCTGAATTAAAGGGCCCAGAGCTGGACACAGCACTCACAGTGTGGCCCCATCAGTGCCCAGGACAGGGGGAAGGTCACTGCCCTGCTCCTGCTGGCCACTCTGATCCTGATCCAAGCCAGGTGCCACTGGCCTCCTTGGCCCCCTGGGCACACCTGGCTCATGTTCAGCCACTGCTGACCAGCACCTCCAGGTCCTTTTCCTCCAGGCACCTTTCCAGCCACTCTGCCCATAAAGATCACCACATTTCCAACTTTTTAAATGCTGCTGGGAAATGGAGAATAGTAAACCCCCCTAAAAATACAGCAATAACAGCCAATTTCATCTGCATGGCAGTTTTCATAGAATAACAAAAATAAGAGAGCAAAATGAAAAACTAACAAACAAAAAAAACCAAACCCAAAAGCCACCTCAAAACTATGAGCACACAGAAACAACATGAATTAAATGGACCTAGGCAGCATCTTCGGGAGGAAAGAGAAAGCTCTTTTCACATTTAACCTACCCTTTAAATCAGAGAAAAAGTGCTTGGGAATTCCATTTTCAAAAAGTTCATCAGTTTAAGCATGTATAAGAAGAGAATGACCAGTTTCCACCTGTGAGTCTGCAACATCTGGATTTAGTTCCTCCAATGTTTTGCCTCAGAGTTTTACATTCCACAGTACCTGAAGGCATATCAAATATGTGCCATATCAAATATATGAATTTAAAACCCTAGCTCTACTGCAGCAAACTAAAGAGTTTCTTGGAGTATGGCAGGGCTAAGGTCACTCTAAGACCTCAGAAGTCTGGAAGAAGCACACGATGGTCAGAAAAGGCATAAAATGGTCATGATGTTCACATTTTGTGTGCAAAAATACTTACATTCATTTTTATGATGGTACTAAAAATGGAAAGCTGGGTTTTTAATCTCATTCTTTACTGGCTGAATATTACACCCCAGAGGTCTGCAAAGTTCATGTTAAAAAACCACTTGCTTTGGTGGGATCTCAGTATTTGTTTAAAAACTGCCTGCACGGTTAGGTACTTTGTTGCATCTGGTCTGTGAAGCTTTATTTATATATATATATACACATATATATAATTTGTTTGTTTGTTTGTTATAGAAATCCTACAATCATAGAATAGTTTGGGTTGGAATGGACCTTAAAGAATTGAAACACAACCATTATTTAGCAATAGTTGTGCTCAACTGAGAAGCAGAGTATATCGAGTAAATCAGGGCATGTTCCTGAATGCCAAGTTAATAATCCTGTGTGCAGCTTATTAGCCCAAATTATTAACTTCCAGAGATGTTTAGGCATTTGTCTGTTCATATATATGGAAATACACAGGTGTATAGCATAGATTTGAGTTTCCATGCACAGCCACAAGCTCCAGTCCACTGTTGTGCTTCTATTCCTTGCAGGTGTACAGTCTTTCAGGCACAAAAAGTAATCCTACACCAAGAAGATCCCCTCAGGGTTGTACACAGATTAATCCACTGTCTCTCAGTATTGATTAAGATGCAAACACCTTGTTTTAATGCACAGGTTTTAACTTGCTTCAAGAGAGATGCCTCATACAAGATCCCATCAAAGAACAGCATTTTCAAAGTCACAATCAAAGCACAACTGAAATGCAGAACAGAAAGCTTCAGAATTATCAAGCTCAAAAGAGGTCAGAGTTTGCATGCCAGCAGTAGCTTATGCTTTGTGAAGTAAAACCACCCAATTAGAGAGAAATCATGAACTGGATTAGGAAAATACAGGCACGGGTTCTTTTCCCAAAAGATAATCTCTTTCCTCCTCCCTTGCCATCTGTGACCCAATGAAGAAACACTGCAGCTGACACCAAGCCATGAAGGTGTTTCCAAACAGATTAATTACATGTTGAGAGAGCTACTGCTTTGCACAGAAGGCAGTTAACAAAATAAAACTTGTTTCATGTGTTGGCAAATATTGTGCTACAAAATAAGCACTACTCCTGGCTCAAGGAGTTTCCTTCACTTCAATGAAGTCCCATAGCCAGAAGCAGGTAGCCACGTCCATGCAGTTTACTCTCAGAAAAATCAGTGGTGGGATGGAAACTGCATGGATACAGAAGTTGGTGCTAGTCTAGAAAAGCTCTGTAAAATAACAATTGAACTCTGCTTCCTTTTATGGACACACGTAGATATCTTAGATACAGCAAAACCAAAGCAAAACACTTTCCACCACTGATTTTGGTTTATTTTTCCCACTCCAGACTGGCAATAAAAAGTGGAAGTGGCTCAAGTGGCTCTGACTCAATGCAGGCAGAAGTCCTGTAACACAGCTGCAGTCAAGGGAAAGCTGGCAGACATAACAAGAAGCTACAAACCCCTTTGCCAACACATCCATATGATCCAGGAACTTTAGTGCGGTCCCAGGCTGCTCCTGGAAACCTTGCTCCATTGCAAATTAATTTGCTTTCACTGTAATCATGTGTTTAGTGTTAGAATGAGCAGTATGTTAAAATGCTGCTTGCAGTTTACACACTTAAATGGCCAAAGTTTTTTAAATACTATTCACTTGAAGCTGTTAAAAAACCCAAAACAAACAAACAAAAAAACCAAACAAAAAACTTCATGAAAATGGTGTCCTTATATTCAATGAAAACAAACGAGGCATTTCCAGAATACAAATTCTTGACATTCTAAAGACAATTCCAGAACCCTAATTCTGGAAATTCTGGTTTGCCCTGAATTGCTCTTGTTATGTGACATTTTGGGTGATTCAATGGAAAGTAAGGATTTAATTTCAAGTTATCAAATGTATATACATCTCCATACTGAGTTTTCAGCAGAAAACTAAAGAAAATGTAGACCAAAAAAAAGTGAAGTATATGGATGAAAGGCCTCTGCTATTAAAATAAAGTGTTGATTACTGTGGGGGGAAAAAAAGGAAGTTCAAAAAGGCCAATAAGGATACACCTGGGAGTTAATATTGGTACAACTTCGAGAAAATCATCAGTCATCTCCTTTGTTTATCCATGTTTCCCAGATAAGCCACGTTCCCTTGGTTACTGAGCAGTATGAACCACAAGGTGCCACAATGATTCATCAAGAAGATGGGCTCAAGCTGGGAGCTTATCTGAATATTACATACATGAGTAGTGCCCTCAAGTGATACTGATTTTCAGCCTGATCAGTGGGTTGGGTTTTGTTTGTTTTGGCTCATTGTCCAAAGTTTTAAATAAGGAGTAGAGGAAAAGGAGAGGTGAGCTTCCATGATATTTTAAGCTGTAAAGAGAAAGTCCAAAAGCCACTTTCCTCCCTTTTAGAAAGGGCTCCACCTGAACAAGGATCTCTCAATAAAGTGAAATACAGCACAACAAAATAAAAATTCTGAAAAGACAGGCAAACAAAAGAAGTCAGTGATCATTTGGAGAGAAACCTAGTTATGCCAGCAGGAGACTAACAGGGAGGAGACCAGAGAAAAATATTTTCTTTGTTCAGGCTGTGAGGAATTCAAAGTTTGATTTTTGATTAAGGCACTCCGCAATAAATAATGCTGAAAAATTTAGTGGCAGCATCTCTTTTTATGATCAGAATCAGTCACAGGCTGTTACCAGAGAAAGGATGAAAAGTGTTATGAACACTAAAATGCAAATCAATTCAGCTGAACAAAATGTACATCCTTTAATCGATAGGTTTCAGGAAGGTAAGCTATGCATTACATCTACACAAAACAAAGGTATTTAGCTGCATACTGCAAAATACATTTGTTATCCTGAGCATAGATGTGTCTGTGCTTTCCTGCTATGCCTAAAGCAAACTCTGGCTAAGCCTTCAGCAGTGGTACAGCAGCTATGGGGTTATCCATGGATATAGAAGAATGTTTTATACAGAAGAATTTGCACTGTGTGTCTGACAAACTCCAAGAGGCTCTGCAAAGGCTGTTTTCTGCAGGGGCTGTGAGGGGTCAGAGCCTGGAGCAGTGTCTCTGTGGTTATTCCATACCACACACACCATTGCTGCAGGCAGGAGTAAGGGACTCTCACTTCTGGGAAGAAAGTGACTTTGAGTGGAAAAAAGATAAATAATTCCTGTGAACGTATTTCAATATGTTTTTTCCCTTATATTAAGATATTTAGAGTCTTTAACATAGCCTACATTTTAGGAGCACATTGAAAACATGGAAAAACAGGAAGTCACCTACAGAAGGTCAATAAGGGATTGAAAAGAGGTAGAACTACTAGTGTTTAATTAAGTAAAGACTATTTAAGCTGACAGTCTAATGACAAGTTCCAGTGGACTTTGGATAACTTTCCAAAGGAGGAGACTGAAAACTAATCCTGATCTATTCTGAATTGGTGGCAGATGGAAGAATTTTTTTTCTTTTTTATGCTGACACTGGAAACTGGCACATCTCAGTTTCTGACTTTTAATACTACAGTACCAGATACACTGGTATCCTTAAGACACATCATTTCTGAAGCTCTGCCATTTCAGAAAGGTTTTTTGGATTTTATGAGCAGACTAAAACAAAGTCTAAAAAGAAAATAATTTCTTTCCCTATGAAAAAATCTCAGCTTGAAGTGTCAGACACTACACCAACACTTGAAAACTAGCATCAGGAGCTGCCTGTAATTCACAGGAAACTCTCCAACAAGTTCTTAGAAAACAGAAGGGGAGTGGAAAAATATGATGTTACTTACAGTGATCTTCTGCTCTTTAGTAAGCAGAGTCACAGAGTCTCAGAAGCAGCACAGAAATACTGTAAAACCTAAGCTGGCAGTGAGCACCCTTCTTTGAAGAAAATAGGAACTTTAGGGACTCCAGGACTACCTCTGCTCATGCTTTACTAGTACTTTGCAAGGGTAGAAAAAAAGCAGGCATTACACCAGTGAGGAACAGCTGAAGGAACAACTCCAGGGGAAGTAGAGCAGTCAACAAGACAAAAACTGAGCAAAGATAACAGAAAACTCAAAATCCAAAAAAAGATGCAAAGGAGCTTCAAATTTAATAGCAAACCAATAACTGAAGGAAAAAGAAAGCAACTGCTGTCAATACTCAGGAGATAGGAATTTAATTTATTTACAAAGAATAGTATTAAAAACAGCCTCACAACAAACAGTATTTAATATAGCCAAAAGCACAGAAGTTGTATAAACCAATTTATGAGAAGTGGCTTGCTCCTTTTGTTTAAAGTAATCAATGTTAATCATATCCTAGGGTAGAGTCAAAAGTTCTTTTCATAGAGCCAGCATAAAAATAATGCTGATTAGATTTTAAAGGAATATTTTAGACAGTCCCTCCAAACCCTTGCTCTTTTTTCATTAATATTTATGTCAGTAGGAAATCCCATCAGGAGGATGTTCTCACTTCCATCAAAATCAAGAGGGTAAACAAATTTCCTTCTGAAAGATTGGTCACCAAGGTCATTTGAGAGGATACTGGCTTAGAAGATCCAGCATCACTGATGATACACACTATTTGGGGTACCACAATATAAAAATATATAAAGCTATTAGAGTGTGTCCAAAGGAGGCTACAAAGATGGAGAAGGGGCTGAGGGCACTGGGTTTGTTCAGCCTGGAGGAGACTGAGGGGAGACCTCAGTGAAGTCACAACTTCCTTGTGAGGGGCAGAGGAGGGGCAGGCACTGATCTCTGCCCTGTGGTGACAGGGACAGAACTGAGGGAATGGCCTGAAGCTGTGTCAGGGCTGGTTTAGGTTGGAAATTAAAAAAAAAAGGTTCTTCTCCCAGAGTGTGGCTGAACACTTAACAGGCTCCCCAGGACAGTGGTCACAGCACCAGCCTGACAGAGCTCAAGGAGTGTTTGGACAATGCTGTCATGTGTGATTCTTGTGTGCAGATCCAGGAGTTGAACTTTGATAATCCTAGTGGGTCCTTTCCAATTTAGGATATTCTATGATTCTTAATATATTGTATATAGAGAGAGATAGAGAGAGATCTAGATATACACACACACATAGACATAGTGCCAAAGAGAATGCTCAGAAATCAAAATAATATTCAATTTCCTCTGCCTTTGGAACCCCAACTGCTGGTTTAAGGCAAAAGGAGACCTGGCAACACCAATATAATAACTTAAACCTAATGACCTCAACACACCAAGGTCATGTTTCCAGAATTATACCCTGCTTCTTCAGGAGAGGGAAAAAGGCTATGGAAAATCCACTGCCACTACCAGAAACAGGAGAGGTGACTGAAGCACTTAAAATGGCATCCGAAAAGAAACCTGTTTGGAAAGAAGAGGAACATGTATACAGCCAACCTGCAGGTTTTACAAAAGGTGTGGCCAGCACCATGATCCTCAGCAAGAAGGATGATGATTCCCTGTTTCCTTCAGCTCCTAAAAATGCAGTGGCAGGTCCAGCCCCAGCTTCCTGACATCAGGACAGAGCATGCTGGAAGCTGCAGAGCTAAGCAGGGAAATGTGAAGTTGTGCTGTATTTGGTGCAGCTACATTACCCACGCTCTGGGTCTCTTTCACTAAGGGCAGACTGATACATAGGCATTGATGAACAACATCTGGCAGGAATGACCAGCTGCAGTAAGCAAAGCTGGCAGACAGATTCAAATTACTAAGGTCAGGGTTCACTTAACATAATAAGAATATTATCCTTTAATAGTCAGTTGTATAAATTTTAGTTTCCACAAAATCAGTTTGGTACTGAAAAAAATCTCAAGTTTCATAAACATCCTGAAGATGACAACTAAGGGCTGTCAGAAAAACAAAACAAAAACAAACAAAACAAGAGAAACTTGTACCAGAATAGATATTTTTAAATAACAGATGTATAGACTTGTTGGTACTATTTTTACACCTGTTTGAATGTCAAAATATTACACTAGTCAAAGACACTGAAGACATACACCAAAGATCAGTTGTTTGCCTCAAAATGGTAGGATTGAGGTGCCATTGTATTTCTCACTGTTTCTTCCTCACAGAAGCATCCAAGTCTGAGAAATTGACTTGTGAAGTTTCAGAGCTCAACATTAAAAGCAGACGGACAACCTGCAAATCTGCCATGGGGACCAGAGATATGGGTGCAAAAAGGGAGCATGCCAAACACACTGGGGGAAAAACAACCCACAGAAAAGGTGCAAAGCTAGTAATAGTTCTCACAGAAAAATGAAACCACTGCCTAAATTGTTACTGAGAGTTAATACACTGTAAATAATGTGGAATTTTACCCAAACATGTGAGAGATATCACCACCCATAACACTCCAGCCCTGACAGGAGCTTGGCCTCAGGGTGCCCCTGTCCCTGCAGCCAGAGCTGATCCCTGTCCCAGCTCTGCTCATGCCTCTGGGCTGCTGGGGGAGATCCCTGTCCCACTACCAGCACCCACAGAACCAGCACAGACCTAACCCTGCAGTCTTCTGTGTAGAGAAGAGAAATTTAAATCCCCCCCCTTTTTAAAAACTAATTGAAAATCATCAGTTCTGCAGTTTCCTATGTATCTCAGTCAGGTATGATGTTTCATAGAAAAATAGCCTCTTCAGCTGAGGAACCTACAGAGGTTTCACAAAAACCCATAATGATTTCAACCACCCAGACACAAACATAAAATCAAGCGCTCACATTCCTGAGTTAATGCTCTCACCTTCCTTTTGCAAATCTGATCCCATGTCGTTAAAAATGCTCAAAGATTTGACATGGATTTCCATTGCAGACAGACCAAATAACCAAAGGATACACACAGTTGCCTATCTAAAAATGTGCTTCTGAGTTGATTCCACTCCATGATTTAAAGCTTCCCCTCTTACAAAATTTTACTATAACACACAGAAAAAATTAGAAATGTACTGTACAGTCAGTTCCATGGCATGGTGTGTCTTGTGTGCAAAAGACAATCAGCATCACTCTATTGCTGTCATTACCACAGACCTGTACTGGCCTCACTACATGGAGGAAAATGGGATGTTATGTTTGGCAGGAAGTCCTGGCAGAAGGCAGAGGGTCAGACCAGCCACACATGGCAGATCCCCAGTCACTCGCCTCTCGCCACTCTGCCCCTGTGCAGTCGCAGGCTTGTAAGGATTCAACAGCAACCTGAGACAAAATCAACATTTGCCAGTGAGAAAACAGGCCAAGGGTAATCTCCAGCAACACCTGACAGTAACCCAGCTGACTCTGGGAACAGAAAACATTTTCTGAGAAAAAGCAGATATAGTACAGCTTGTTTCAGCCATCCCTCGACAACCGGCTGCCCTGGCAAGGAGCTGTCAGCAGGAGCAGTCCATCAGCCAGCTGCCCAATGTGAGCTTGCTCCAGCTGTCAGCATTTGTCAGGAGCCTGTTACAGGGCTGGAGCTCTCTCGTTGCAGGTGGCTGACAAGTAAAAGCCCAAAAGAGCTTCAGTCCTGTCTGAACTTGTGAGTTGCTGTGCTTGGTGCCTGCCAAGCCTTCCCATTCCCTGCTCAAACACACAGAGAAAGTACCTCACTGCAATGGCAGGGATTCCTCACAGCTCTTGCCACACTGGAAATGAGAGGTGACATTCAGTGGCATGGTTTTAGAAGAAATGTTTATAATACAAAACATGAATTGCTGCATCAGCTCTGTAAAGGCCTTGGGAGGAGGGCAAGGAGTTTGTTGTATGGAACTGGTGCACTGGGCTTGCCAGCTGAACTTGATTTAAATTATTCATCTTTGCAGACATTAGGTCTTACTTTAGTTTTCTCTCTGTGCACTTCTGTTGTTGTCAGTGCCACTTACCATGGTGCCTTCATACAAGAAAGGCCAAGAACATTTTGGAGAGCATGGCTTCCTATGAACTGAAACCCTGAGCACCATCTACACCACAAAATCCATTATTAATACTTTAGTTTATTCTCTCTCCTGTGTCACATACTATAAACATTATTTTTTTTCTGTTCCCTGTCCTGCCTTCTCATGGTCTTTGTGCAGTAAGAGAAGCTTTTTTAATGGCAGAAGAGTAAACACAGACCACGATTGCACTTTAGAGACAACATTCACCCACTGTAAATAAATCTAACCCCATACTCCCTGTGATGGGCTTACAAATAGGGAAATATTTTCTAACTCAGATTGAGGACTTACTTTCAGTTCCTTTGGACTTTGGCAAACCAATTTACTCTTCAAATAGGGAAATGAGCTATAAATCAATATTATCTGCCTTTTATTACAAAATATTTATGGCTTTTAATGCGTATTATAGCTAAATTGTCTGAGTGATTTTATAAGTGTTATAAATGTGATTAGTGCTAATTAAATTGTAACAATATTGGCAAAATTGTTACATTATAATTAATCAAAAACTGTATTTAATTGCTGTAAAGCAAAAAGAGATAAAGAAAATGGTTAAATAAAGCAGAAAAAAATCACCCTGCAGATGTTTAGTAGGAGGCAGGATCAGAAGGGTATAGGTCTAAGAACAGTATCTAGAAATAGATTTTCAACCTTGAATTGTGCCAAATTGGGATGATTCCAAACCACTGGACACTGGACTAAGGCCTGTTGTGGGAACATAAATTAAATTATATAACTTTAAGTTTAGTGAGCATGTGCCACCTGTGAGGTCAAACAGTGAACACTGAGGAAGATTCACAGCCTTCATTGGAAATAAGACCCCCAGAAGGATGAGAGACCCCCAACCACTGGTGACGCATGCGCAACCCAACGCAATGACGTAGATTATAGGAATAGAAACAAGGAGGAGCTTTCTAGAAGATTCTGTATTAATATGTATTAGTAAACAGTAAATAAGTGAAATTTTTAGCTTGACTGATTTAGTACAGTACGGTGTGAGGAATGGCCCTACCCATACCCCTGGTCGGGGTATTCCCAGTCGATTTTGCTTAAGCTTTATTCAACCGAACCCGACCTCTATTATACCTAAATTGCTGCTAAATTTTGTATTTACTCAAATTTATATAGCTCATATATTTTGATTGTATTCATTTATATACAATTGCTATTATTAA
Source organism: Muscicapa striata striata (assembly GCA_030060385.1). NCBI lineage: Eukaryota > Metazoa > Chordata > Aves > Passeriformes > Muscicapidae > Muscicapa > Muscicapa striata. Next base: position 1,286,257 of record JAREIS010000117.1, on the reverse strand, counting down.
TAAGTTACTGCTAAATTTAACTTTGTTGTTTGATTAATTGGACAAAATCGAACCATCCAATTTCATTTATAACATAAGTATGACACATATAAACAATCTGCCTACAATATGACACACAAAAATATTGCAAAAGAATGGTTTGGATAAGAATAAAATGAAAGAACTTAAAGGGCAGTGTGCATCTCATGCTTTATTGGTATCCAAGAGGTCTGAAATGCCTTGAAGACATCTAAAGGTACAGTTTAATATTCTTGGTTTTGACATGCAGAAGGAGAGAGGTACAGAATCCTTAAACAGAAACACTTCTCCTAAAAACAGAGTCAAAACACAGTTCAGGTGTTCCAATTTACAAAAAGATGACAAGCTGTCAGACAGTCAAACACTGAAAGCTTCCAGAGTGCTGGTGAAACAAAGAGGCATCAGTGACACACCAACAGCAGTGCTGGCGTTCCTACAAATGCTGCCTTCCTTTATTAAAGAACCACTCAGGATTTATGTATTTGACTGGAAATTTCCCTAAACTCTAAGTCAAAGCAAGTTTCCAGTTACAGTTATCTCCTGTTCCTCCCAGACATGTATTTCCTACCTCATTATAATAAATGTCAAGTACCAACAAGAAACTCAAAATGTTTCCCAACAACCAGTAAAATGGGTGCACATCCAGAAGCTTTAACTGAAGCAGTAAGGAGAGCAATGGAAAGACAAGCCAGAAGAGTACACAGGAATGCTCAGAGTCACAACCAGGTCCAGGTCACCCCTTTTTAGCTCCAAAGAGACACAAAAGCCACCTGCTGTATTTCCATAGCCAAATACACACACATGGTGTTACTTGATATGATGCACTGCACATGCAATGGCAATAACTGCAGCTGAATGAATGTTTTCAGTCAAAGCCCTCTGGACAAACCATATTACAAATGTGATGCAGACACCAACCAGCTGCCTTAATGTGACAAAAAAGAAATCAGTGCTGCAAAGCTGAAGCAAACTGCCAGTGAGATGCCTTCACAAGAAACACCTTTAGCAAGTCATCCATTTTTTTTCTTGCTACAGTAAAAGGAAAGGTACCTGCTTTCAGCACAGGGCACTCACATCTACTCCTGTCCCAGAAAAGTATGGGAAAGACTTTTATATTATTTGTTGGGATGGTTTTCTTATTTACATATTTCACTATGACTGTAACTCAGCACCAGGTGTAATGTTTCTGGTATCTGTCCCTGGGTAGTTTAGAACAGGGAATGTCTGCAAGCCAACATGATTTTAATCTTCAGGAATAGCTGTACAGAGGCATGTTAATTTTGGGATCTTTTACTAACAAATCACACAGTATAACTAGAAAGCCACAATGGATGGACTCAAGACAGGCAGATTCAAATCGAGTAATTACATTTGAATGCACTGCCTTGAAGCTGACAACTCCAAAGAAAACTCTAACAGGCACAGGCTCACAATTTAACTGAGGCAGGAGTTGGAAGCAGCATCTTCCCCCATCTGTCAGCATCAGGAACCCAGACAAAAGATCTCTGAGGGACACCAGGATGGACCACAGACCCTGGCAGGTTAAAACTCTGAAGACACAGTCTAAAAGGAGACAGACTTTGCTGAGTGGCTCATGTTGGCAGCCCACACTGGTTAAGTGTAGGCTTTGGGTAAACCATGCAGCACAGCTCAGCACAGCATGGCTGCAGAAGCCTGAATACAGCACTACTTCCAAACTGCAGTGCTATTCTTAGTGAATGTATGTGCAACACATCTAAATCCAGTACCCTAAATAACAATGGCATTTCCTCAAAAGGACGAGGGCAAGAAGTAGGGAAGAAAAAAAATCAGATGTCTTCAATCATGCTGCTCAAATTATAAGGAAATGCGTCTATTCAAAGTTGTGACAAATTTTAAATTTTACACAACAGGACAGAAAGGTTTTCCTTCATATCAACGCCACAGTAATTTCAGAATCTTCAAAACAAGATTAACTTATAAAACTGCTCAATCATCCAATCTGCACATGTGCAGTACTCTCACACATGCATATTTTTATCTACTGCAAGATCTGAAGCAAGTGATAGCACTAACATAAAATTTAATGTTATATATCTTACTGCAAAGCTGCAGAAGGTTCTTCTGTGTCTCCCTGAAGGTCACAGCTGCACACCACAAATCAAAGACTATACAAATCAAAGATGTATATACCCATATGGAGACATTTATTCACCAGTTTCAAATAAATGAATGCAATCAAGAATCTTTGATACACATCCTGCATGTTTCAGTTGTGAGTCTTCTCTCCTCAAAAACAGCTCATAATGACCTGCTAGTGTCCCACAAGAACAACCCAAAATACACAAAATTTCAAGCATTCTTTGTTTTTCAGGTCTATGCATCAGGCAGCAAAACGTGGTCTTTTAGAGCAGCCCATCTGAACCCCACAGATGTCATCTGTCCTTAGCTGAAGACATATTTTCACTGAGCAAGCAGAAAAGCATGAAGTTGCACAAACTCTATCTGCTCAAATGGCAAAAAACCTTTGCCAAAAATGTGCAGCCATCCCCAGCTTGAGCTGCACAGGCTGGCAGAAGCTCAGCACTCTGGCATGGCTGGAGGTGTTTCCCTCTCCCAGCCTGTAATTTGCCCTGCATGCTGCCAGTTCTTCCCAGCTACTGAGCCAATGTTCAACAGCCAAACGAGGGCAGTGAAGACGTGCAGAAGGCTGCAAGGGACAGCACCATCCACAGCAGCAAGATGGGTCCCACCCTCAGTGCTTATCTCATATCACAAGAGGGAACAGGAGAACATGCAAGAAAAATTTATGGGAATGATGTCCTGAATTGGCTAGCAGGCTTTTCTCTCCCCTGAGCCTTGTGATCCCAAGGGAAACACTGTGTTAACTCATACCCAGGGAGCCAGGGATGCTCACCCAGGGGAAGGCAGGACAGCTGGGCAGCCCACCTCAGACTCCAGGGGTTAGTTAAAATACACAAGCAGGAGAGAAGCCAAGAGCTGAAACTGCTGCCAAGGTGAGAGAATTCACAGAATGACTAGGGTGGAAGAGACTTTCAAGATCACTGAGTCCAACCCATGCCCTAACACCTCAACTGGACTATGGCACCAAGTGCCACACCCAGTCCTTTTTTTTTAATAGATCCAGGGGTGGTGACTCCACCACCTTCCCAGGCAGACAATTCCAGTACTTTATCACCCTTTCTGTGAAAAACTTTTTCCTAATTTCCAACCTAATTTTCCCTTGACCCAGCTTAAGTCTGTGTCCTCTCATTGTGTCAGTTGCTGCCTGGAGAAAGAGATCAACTCCACCTGACCACAGCCACCTTTCAGGGAGTTGTAGAGAGTGATATGGTCACCTCTGGGTCTCCTTTTCTCCAGGCTGAACAACTCCAGCTCCCTCATCACCCTGGGATGGATCCCATCTGGTCCCACAATTTATAAATATACAAGCATCTCAGCAGTCCTCTGACTGCCTCCTCTTGGATAATGGGGGGAAGAAGAATGTTATCCTCTTGGATAACCTTCTGAAGGAGAGGGGATGTTTCTAGCAGTGCAAAGTAGGTTTGGAAGAAAGCTATTTTGGAAATCTCCCCCACACTGCAGACATGCCTGGGAACCCTGGCCGAGTCCAGACCTGGGCCCTGCTGGGTCAGCACCTGAACAGACTGAGGCAAAGGCCTGGGATGCCAGGAATGGCAGCAGGGATGGGTCAGAGGAGACCCAGGACAGTGTGGGGACAACACAGAGTCCACCAGGATCAGCGACAGCCACAGCTGCCTGATGTTTCCTGGAGGGAATGCATAGCTCCCAAAAGCAATCAAATTAGAGATACTGCTGGGAGAGTAGGCTGAAGGGAGCCAAAGTAGCTACTTTTCTAAGGTAGCATCTGCTAAGTGCTAGAGGAAAAGCACAAAAACAGCACTAAAAATGAAATCAAGAGGGCTGATGGTAAGGACCTGCCAGCCAGTCCAGTAACTTGTGTTAAGGAAACAAACCAAAACTCACAAGCAACACTTTCTCTCCAAATAAGCCTTTCAGCAGAAAAAATCATTTTAACAGTAGTCCAGCACCAAGGTATTCGGACAGACTCATTTTTGCAAGCTACTAGCAGGGTCTTAACATGCTCCCATGCCAAATGCATTCTCCCTCCATCCTCAAAAAAATGAAGAAGTGTAATTTTAGACATTTCTCTCAGGAAAAATTTCTGCAGCTGCCAAGAAACACCATTTAGAGGTGATGGTGGGTTGGGGAAGGATTTCTTATCATCCCGATGCTGAATTTGACAGAGCTTTACCCTCTGTGTAACTACTCCTTCCACATTTCTGTGTTATGTACATGCCAAAGATACCATTTATTTCCTCAGGCACAATGGAATCTCGTCAAAATTGTTCAGGCAAATCAATGGAAAATATTGGCAACGCTGTGCTTGCAATAGGTATTAACTTGGGGAACCTAATTTTTTCCTTTGATCTCTCAAGAAGTACAAAAATCCTTTCTTTCTTCCTATGAAGATGTGCCAAATGACAAGTTGAAGTGGTTTCAAACTCAAGCAGAGATCTTAAATGGCTATTTCAAGTTACAGGAAAGATCAAAATAGTTAAATTTAAAACCCATAATTTGGAGACATTTTCAAGGTACTGCAGCACAAATTTTCAGTCTCAACAAACTTAACAGTGTCCTTTAGATACAATCAATAGTTAGAAATAGTGGCAGAGAAGTGCCAGCCAGCCATGTCCTGTATGCTGAGATGTTAATTTACTGCATTAAAAAAATTAAGTGAATGCCTTGTGAAATGGGTGATACAAACACACTGTAATTTTTCACATAACTTGAAACAGCAAATTAAAAGAAAAAAACCTCAAACCAACCAAAACACAGCCATTTTGGAAGCTGAAACATTAGCCAAGTATTTAGAGGAACATATAACTTGTTACCTCCAGTCAGGGAAAACACTTACAGTTTCAGAAGTTTCACAAAAGTACCAGGAAAGATTGACAGTATTAAATTTGAGTCTGTATTACAATGCACTACATGCTAGAATTTCGTGAAGTATTAGATTGCTGATATGCTTTTTGGGCAAAAAATGAGAGTGTGATGGGGGTGCTGGGAGGGAGAGGTGGGTTTTGGTTGCCTCTTCACTGCTTTCCACTCAGAATCACAGTGCTGAACTGGGGATCTGTGCCTTGGGAGCAATCTCTGCCAACAAAGATACTCCTGTTTATCCACAAAGATCAGAACAGCTCAGTGTGGGCTTAAGCCATGTCCATCTCCAAACTCTGCAAAGTCAGTCTAAGCATCTTGCCTTAGCCTATATGTAAAATGTGTATTGAGTGTGAATTTTCAAACCAGTGGCTTATTCAACTGAATGCCAACACAAGAATTTGCCAGATCTTGCTCCCTGCACCTTCATCAGCCACAAATTTGACCAATCAATACCCATTCTGTTCATAGCTCTAGACTAAGAGAATAAAACCGTATTTCAGTGATGCTCATTTCTAACTACTCAATTCAACTGTCAGACAAGGAGACAAAAGTAAAACACAAATCAACATTTCCAAATTACTTTTAGAATCAATGTTTTTGATAAATGAAATTATAAGCACATATATACTTTTCACAGAAAGAACCTCACACATACTGATGGCTGTCTCAAGTGCAAGCTTTTATAAACACTCTGGTTTTTACACTACAGATGTTTGGCAAGCCCTTGTCATGCCAGCACTTACTGCTACAAGTAAGGACCAAGGACCAAGAAGATAAGGGGGGTACAGTAGCTTGCAGGCATGAAAAAAACTGTCATTGATGGTTCTATGGCACCTCCTGTACCACTTCCAATGCTTGCCCAGACTTAGCTACCCAAGGAATTAAATGCAGTTAGTTTGTCTGTGCTGTCTGGCAAGGTGTACTTGACTGTGAGAGAAAGGACAGTTCAACAACTCATTGAAATATTCTTAATTTCACTCTGTTTATGTGATCTCACCCTGGAGATTTCAGTTGCACTGAAGCCCCCAGGTGCTGCTGAAGAGTGAGCAGGCTGAGCAGAGAGGATGCAATGGCCTGATTATTTAAGGACCACTCAGGAAGAAACGTTCTGCTTTGGTAATGCTTATAAAGGCACAAGGAATTTTCAGTAGGGAATTACTACAGCTCATGAAAATGGTCCACTTCACACAGGAATATATGAAAGCAGTGTCAGGAGATGAGTTAACATTATTGACTGATATTAACATGACATATCTGTTATGCCTGAGGTCACCTGAGAATGTAATTTCTCCTAGGCTTCTCTGCTGCTGGAAGTCTAACTCATATGCAACTATCCAGATATCTGGAGCTTGTTCAGACAGAGCCAGCCCATCCAAAGCACAACTGTGGATAAAGCTGTGCCTCAGAACACACTTACCTGCTTGCATTCAGAACATCACAGAACCATAGAATGGCTTGGATTGGAAGGGATCTTAAAGCTGTTCCAAGCCCCCTGCTGTGGACAGGGACACCTTTCCTTGCAGTATCTCTTCCCATGCTGGGTTTTGTGCTGTATTTGGCAGCACACAACTCACCCAGGTCTGTGCTCACCAAAGGTCACGAGTGGCACCCACAGCTCCACATGTGCATCCTGTACATTCAAACTGTCACCCAGAATTGACAAGGCAGCCAGCAAACTGTGTTTAAAGGAAAAACACAACAAAAGAACTCTCAGCTGGCACAACAGGCCCCACCCTTGGCACTGCAGAGCACCAGCTGCTCAAGCTCTGGAGATTGCTTCATGACCATTCTGCAGCTTTGTCTGATGGAGAGGAGATACGAGTAGGAATCAAATTATTGTGATGCCAGATTTTTTTTAAGGCTGCCATTTGACTTAAAGCAATCTTAAATTCTTTCTTCCTTCAGTGTTGTCCTCCTATCCTTTGTCTATTTATAGTATAAACTCCGTTGGGCAAGAATGTGGGTTATTTGTGTTGGGGGATGGCGTCCAGGACAAACTCAGGAGCTCTGTATAAGCTAGTTATAAAGTTGCAGTTTATTATAAGGGCGTGGCTGCACAGAGTCCTGCTAAGAGCTGCCAGCCTCAGCTGGGAGCAGGATAGAAAGAGAGTGGGGGTAAAAGAGAGAAGTGAGGGAGGGATGAGAGAGAGAGGAAGAATAGAGCGATTTCCCGTTTACAGTACAATAAATCTTCTTCTATGTTGCATATTCTAATTTCCACTAACCAATCTAACACAAGATACAAATCCTATAGCATTTACATACAGCCTATAGGAATCATTTCATTACCATACTGTGTTACACTTTAAACCCTAAAAACTACTCTTTGGACCCTAGGAGGGTCTTCTGTGACCTTTGGACTTGCTCTCCAGCACCAGGCATTGTTCAATCACGAGGGGGATTATCCTCTGCCGGCCATCCTATTGTCTTTTGGTAATTTAGTAACTGAGGTTTGGTATCTCAAAGATGGCTTTCATTTCAATCTCGCTTGTGGTTTCTATATTCTCAGAATCCTTTGGTAAGCATTCATATTTGCAAGGTTTTCCTGGCCCATATTCCCCAACACAAGAACTCTCTCTAAAGGGCCGAAGCACTCAGAAGTCTCACTCAAAGGTGCACACCTTGATATTGAGAAGAACTACCCTTTCAACAACCTGACTTCCATCTAGTTATATTTAATCCATAATATACACAGGTTATAAGCATACAACTCTTATGCATTGTCCTGGTTTCTAGGACAGGGTTCTGCCAATAAAAGGCAGAAGTTCCCCTTAGGTGGGAGCAGCTCCTCACTCACTGTTGTGTCCAGAGATCAGTTGTATTCCCAGGGGTAGGAGGCTAAGCAGGAAAGATGCAGGGAAGCTGACACAGGCATCCGGCTTTCCTGCCTCCTGGCCGCGTGCTGAGCAGACCGGGGGGTGCCTCCTCTCCGCTCCCTCGCCAGAAACACCAGTGCCCCTCCAGAAGCCCGCACGCTCCTCTGGGTAGCCCTGCCTGGAAGCCCGTGTGCCCCTCTGGGTAGCCCCGCCTGGAAGCCCGTGTGCCCCTCTGGGTAGCCCTGCCTGGAAGCCCGTGTGCCCCTCCGGAAGCCGCTCCCACCTACCCGCCCCCTCCAGGGCCGTCACAAGACTCTGGGCGCAGCCGGCAGGCTTCGCTAGCATCACAATGGGAAAAATTCTCCAAACTCACGCAGTAAAGGAACAAAAACCCAACACCCAACATGCATATATTGTTTTCTTTGAATTAAATCTCATACAGCTTTTGAAAATAGTTCCATATTATATGGTCTTCAAGTGATTTTAGCGACATCTCTCTCAAGGTTCATGGCCCCTTCACTCCAGTACGCTGCTCCAGTGCACAGCTCCCGTTCATTCTGTCATAGATCAGATTTTCTTTTCATCTACCAGAAGTTTAAGACACAAGTACCATAGTCTTACATCATACAGTGCCACTTGATTTCACCTTCACATCCCCCAAATACTGAACAAGGGATCTCCATATGTATTTATGTACATGTGGACAGCTGTACCCTCCCCAACACCACAGAAAGTCACTGAAGAACTCCAAGATCACATCTCCCTCTTCAGTCCTAAAGGAAAAGGTCTTACACTTGTTTTAACTTCCAAAATGTGCATCTCTAAACTGTTCTTGAAGAGAAAACAGACTTTCCTCTGAGTAGTGCCACCAGAGAGATTTTGTCAGTGCCTCATTAGCTTTGAGTGTACCAACATGAGAATACCACAGCATCCTTTCAAAACTTGAAAATACACTTACAGTTGAAACAGCTGCTGCTTCTAAGGCTTTTGAGTATTTCAAGAATTTTAATTATTTGGATATTTTTCAGTTTTCTTCCTTCTGCTGATCAGATAATTAGTTCAATTACATTTTCACAGGTGGAATATTGGCTTGATTTATACTTGCCTACCATCAGAAAATTGATAGCAGAACTCTTAGGGCATGAAAATTCCACCTATTTAGTGTGGTGTTTAACACAGTCTTTGGAAACTTCAGTGTTACCAAATTATGAGTTCAAGAGCTGATTAGACTATTCCTGATGTTTCAAGAACAATCTGCTATTGAGTACAAGCATTTTGCATGAATCCAAACAGACTGCTTGGCTCTGTATACAAAAGAGCCAAGTCCAGTGTCAACATCTTGGTAAGGGTTCAATAAGCTTGTGCCTGTATCATCAAGAGGGCCCCAAACACTGATGCTGTAGAGACTTTTCTTTGTAAAAAGTCTATTTCAGTTTACTTAATGGCATTCTGTACCTAATGTGCATGGTTACATACCAACACAGTACAGATATTAGAAAAAATATCTATTAACAGTTTCACTAGATTTCATACTGGGAGTAAAGATCTGAAAGTATCACATTTCTCTACTAAAAACAAACAGAAGAAAAGTAACATGAAATATTAACTTTTATTAGGGCTTACAATTCCAGCTGCTGATGATTTAAGCGCTTTGGAGCCTTTGACACTAAGCATAAAGAGGAAATTGGACTTTCAAATGACTGAAAGACGAAACAAGAAGGCTTTTGTGCAGCCAACTTGAAGATTACATGCAAAAATTAGACTTTTGAGATTAAAGAGATTACATTTGGCCTTTTAGGAAAACAGATGATAGGATATTAGCATCCTTTATAAACTACTTGAAGACTGTAACATTCTCATGAACCGCAAACTAAAGCATTCACTCATCTTCCTAAGAAAATAAAGAGAATTTGGCAGCGCAGTAATCATCAGAGAAATGCCAGGACAGGAACTTCTGTTGTCTTTGTTTAGCAGCTGATGTGTCCAATACCTTAGTGTTTGGTAAAGAAAAAACATAACTGTGTGTTCCAGTATCTTTCATCTTGGAAAGAAGCCACTCGGAAGCCGCCAAGGTGTAAGAGTCAGTCCAAAGCTTCTCTGATCTGTCTCATGACCATTATCAAAGACTGACACCTGGGGCCGCGCCCCTCGCCCTGAGCCGGAGCTCCAGCCTGGCCAAGGTGGATGCTTGCCAAGGACTGTCTGTAGCTGTGCCTGCTGCTGTCATGGCACACTGCAGGGTACTGCTTATCGCACCCTGTCCCCGCCCCTGTGTCATGGAGCTGCAATCTCCTCATACCATAGTCCATAAATCTCCCCACCTTTTGGCCAGAGACCGCTCACTTTGGAAAAGGACTATAAAAAGTGACTTTCCTAGAGAGACTTTGAGATCTCTTTCTCCCCAATGGATTGAAGACGCGTCTCATCGGATGACAGGAGGATGCGTCTCGTCTGTTGGTAGCGATATCCCATCCATTTCCTCTCTCACTCTTTTCTCCTTTTACTTCGTTTCCCTTACCTCTCTCTCTCTCTCTCTATCACAAAACTGAATTGTTACACACAATAAACTGCATTACTGCTTGCTGCTTAACAAAACCTGAGTCTCTTGCCTTTTGTCTTTTGCACCCTGGGGTCAAACGAACCATCACAACTCCCACTCGGGTTGAGCAGATCGTGACACAAGGAAAATTAGAAAAGCTAAGCTTCAACTCAAAAATACCAACATTATGCCATTTTACACCTCTCCATGGACAAAACTACATATTAAGTAGGGATAGCTCCAGGAAAAAACAAATGGGTATCACCAACATGCAGCTGTGAGTTGTATAAGACACCTTTCTCGCATGTCCACTGCCACCCTTCCCTTTCAACCCAGAAATGCACCTTTGAAGCCATACCCACCAAAGTGGAAGGCTGTTCTGACCACAGATTCTCACGGACTGCACCTGTTAAACCACCATGGCATGCCAGTTTGCACGTGCTTTGCTGCAATGCCTGCCAAATCGGAAGTGTTTAACTAGGTAGGATGCAGCTAGCTGCTTTAGAACAGGCAGAACCCACATACCCAATTCCTTTCGCATGGAAATGGGACCATTTCAAATTTTGCTATGGGAAGTGCAAACAGATGTGAAATAGCATCAGCATGCTTTTTTTTTTTTTTTTTTTTTTCCATTTACTAGAAACCAGGCAGATTCACCTATTCATTTTTCACACTAAAAACTGAGATCACCTTGCTGCATGCACAGTCTCACCCGGGCACCAAAAATTGCTGAAAGGCTCCGAAGTGCCACGGTCCAAGAGGCAGGGCTGGCCCATGGGAATTGCATTTTACACTTGGGGACAACACAGAGCCTCTCTCTGGTCCTTCAGCAGCTGTGAGCGGTGTCGCCTGCTCTGTCCGCCCGCCGAGCTGGCGGCACGGAGGTGACACCGGTCAGGTGTGAGGGAACGCGCCGGGCTGCCAGCAACCCGCACCCGGCAGCGCTTAAACCCGGCACGGCCGCAAGCTGTGCTGGCTTTACCCACCGCAGCAATAACCCGGCACTCCAGCTCACCCCGCGGCTTCACCCGCGCTGGAGCAGCGCAGAGCGAGCGCAGAGCGAGCACAGAGCGAGCACAGAGCGAGCACAGCGCGCCGCGGGCGGGCAGCGAGCAGGGCGGGCCCGGCCCCTCAGGCTGCCGCGGACCCCGCGGCGCTCCGCCGCCCCCGGCCCGGCCCCGCTCCGGCGCGGCCCCGCCGCCCCTTCCTCCCCTCCTCACCCTCGTACTCCAGGCTGGCCCGGGCACCCAGGGCAAGCAGCGCGGCGAGGCGCAGCCAGCAGCTCCCCATGCTCCACACGGCGGCTCTGCCCGGCCCGGGCTGCGCGGCGAAGGGCCGGCGGGACGAGGAGAAGGAAGAAGAGTGGGACGGGGACATTCCCCGAGCGGCTCCCGGCGCCGCCGGTGTCTCCTCCTCCCGCTGGCGGCCCCGCCTCGCATCGGGCATTCGGGATCCTGTGCCGGGGTATGGAGTTGCCTGTCCCTGTGTTGTCCCCTCAGGGGCTGCTGCTGCCCGCTGCTCTCCGACTGGGCCTCCGGGAATCGCCCGGTTGTGCCCTGGCACGGAGAGGGGTCATAGAATCGTAGGATCAGGATGGTTTGTACAGAAAGGGACCATAAAGATCACCTCGTTCCACCCCCACCGCCTCCTCTGCACTCACTCCCTCATCTCCATGTCCTTGCTGTGCTGGGGTGCCCGGAGCTGGATGCGCTGTTCCAGGTGCGGCAGAATCCCTCCTGGCTCGCCGCCCACGCTGCCGCTGGGGCAGCCCGGGTGTGGGGTCCCTGCTCGGTGCCGTGGGCCCGACCTGAACCAGGCACCGAGCTACCTGGGACAGTGTGACTGCCGCCGGTGTCCTCCCGGCTGTCCCTCCCAGGCAGGGAGGCTCCCGGTGGACAAGGGCAGGATGGGGAGGATGAGCCCCTCATGCTCCCTCCGGTGACTTTTCTGGTATGGTAGGTCCTCTCTGGCGAAGTGCCATATTGCCAGATCCCATCCCATCCCATCCCATCCCATCCCATCCCATCCCATCCCATCCCATCCCATCCCATCCCATCCCATCCCATCCCATCCCATCCCATCCCATCCCATCCCATCCCCCATCCCATCCCATCCCATCCCATCCCATCCCATCCCATCCCATCCCATCCCACAGACTGCATTTCTCAAGGTGAGCTGCTCTGGTTGCTCAGCAGTTTGTAGATGGCAAGCTTTAAACGTTAAAAAGAGAATCCCTAAGTCATGAAAGTAAGAAAAGAAAGTTTGGGGTCATCACATTTCTCTAACTTTTTGAGCTGCCAGTGTGTTGTGGAGTTACATATTCAGGCTATGCTCCATAACCACAAAGACTAGAGGCTTTTTTCCCTGCCTTTCACATGAAAGCAAATTCCCCAGACACTCTAAGCCTATGGAGGTGGAGGCTTCAGGCAGAGCGTCATGCTCCAACACTTTGGATTTGACATCTATCAACTCTGCAGCTTGACTACAGGTAGATTTGGGATTTCTTTCTTTTTGCATTTCCTACCATGAACATTTAATGTGCAATCTAAACTGGTGAAGGTGTGGAAAAAACCATAGCCCCAGCCAGAGTTTGTGTGCTGAGGCAGTACAGGGGAGTGAGCCCAGGGAGTTCCAAGGGTCCCTCCCACATTCTGCGCTGTTTCCTGGACAAATAGAGAAATTTGTCAGGAAAGGAATATGTCTTTAGAAATAAGGCACACTGAATTGCAGAGGAAGGAGAGTCATCTCAAGGGGAAATTGTTAGTCTGGAAACAGAAGAAGGTGACAATTCTGCCACACTTTCAGGCTGGCTATACCAAAGTGGTCTAAGAAAAATGTGATCTTGCTGGTAATTAAAATAAAAATCTGCATAGGTGCTGTCTTTGAGAGCTTTCTCCAAAGCATTTTCTTTTCATCCGACTTTTTCCTTTGGATCAGGAATGCCCCTGGATACCTCCCCGTTTGGGTCCCCTAATTTGCTGTCTGAAACTGGGATGTGCAGAGGAGTGAGTGCATCCCCGGGGCCAGGCTAGAGCTGCTCTGGAATAAATACTTGGCGGGGTTTGGTGGGCACTGGGGCCTCAGCACAAACTGTTCTCCAAATTGCTCTGCCCAGTACAGTTGGAGTCTGAGTATGCTTGGGCTCAATAATCTGTTTTGAATTTGTTTGCCAAGAAATGAAAAAGAAAGATGGTAGCAAAAACAGTGGCAGTTTCATCAGAGCAACTGCAGTTTAACAGCCTAAGGAATTCTTAGATTTCCACATGTGAAGAAATTAAAATACTAACATTACTCTATTTAAAGAGCATCAGGAAAAGGAGTTCTTTAATCTGACAGTGATAATTGCTGTAGTTTATTTGTGCTGCAAGGCTTTGGTAAGAGTTCAGCATTCCAATGTACTGGAACAATAAAGGGACCTGAAGCAGATCTTAATGGGTCAGGTATCTCTTGCTTTCCCTTTGTGTATTGTCCTTGTAGCTGCTCATTTCCAAAACACTGGCCTTCATTTAGGTATTTCTGTGAGTATAAGGTCACAGATGTGAGTATAAGGTCACTGGTGGGCATTGTAAAAGAAGCTGCTGCCAGCAGAAGTGTGAATGCAGCTGCAGCTTCTCCATCAGCTGTCCCAACACCACTCTGCCCATGGGGCACAGCCTCTCTCCTGGGCAGCCTTTTGGAGCCATTTCAAGCTGCATGGCCACAGTGCAGAAATGTGATGATTGTGGTGACAAATCCTCCTTGCTGGGTTGTCTCCTCAGCATGAGAGATGAAGGTGTCAGTAGTAGGTGCCATTGGTGACTGCAGCTGTGGTGTCCGAGTTAGTACAGGCCAGAATCCTGTTTGGTTCCCTGGAATCAGTGGGACCTCAAACTGCTTTCCTGTTGCTCCTGATTGTGCATGTGAAATTCCATCTGCTCAAACAACATAACCACTGGTGTTTGCAGAATTTTTACTTTGTCTTGCCTGTCCACTGCACAGGGTTCTTGCAATGGGCACTGTGAACAGGCGTGCCTGCAATGGTGCTTTTCCTCTGACATCCAGCTCCAGCCAGTGTCCAAACTGCCCTGAGAAAGGCAAGAGATTTAACAGCTCACACAGTCTGAAAATTTCAGCTCAAATTTAGACACAAATGCGAGGCATAAGTATCAGTGGGAATGCATCCTTCGTGTCCAGTTTGAAATGAGCCTTGGAAAAACGCCAGCACCCAGGCATGCACCCAGCCAGGCTCCAGTTTGCTCTGGAGTTTCTCTGTGCAAGGTAACCCCCATTCTTCGTATTTGATAGAATGACAGCAGTGTGAAATCACCCAAAAGACTGGGGCTTGAAAGGCAAATTCAAGGCAACTTTAAAAAAAAATTGAATTCCTAATAACAAATTAGATTTTTGTAGTTTTCTTAAGGGACCTTTTAATAGGAGGAAGCATGTGGAACTATGAATGAATTTTTAAAGTTACATATATTGAGTTTGAAGGCATAGTCCATTTATTTTCTCTGAGTTCAGCTTTTAATTTTTATAGAAAAAATTCCAACTATTTAAGCTTGTGGTGAGTTGGAGTTCCTGGCACTCCTGGCATTACACAATAATTAACGAGTCTGCTTTTCATGGAAAATTCAGGTTTTGACTGTTCAGAGGTAAAAGAAAATTTTCAAGACTGAAATCAAGCAACACCAGAGGACTGAAATGTGTGAAAATGTTGTGGTTGAATAGAAAAATAAAGCTCAAAGCAAAGTTAAGTGCTCTTGGAGACTTAAAAAAATATTCTTGTTATGTCAAAGAGTTAGTTTAAAGACCTAATTTTTCTTTTCTGCTTTTTTAAATAGCAGTTTAGAAGTATAATTTTATTACTCTGTACCAGAATAGCTGTAACAACTGCAGTTACAGTGATAATAAAAATACAGCTTTTGATGGAGAGGATAAATTAATTAAAATGAAATTCTAATAATGTTTAACAATGTAGTATTTTTCTTTTCCAAACAGTAAAATAATGATAAAGAAATAAAAACAATACCCAGACATATGTGTGTAATGGAGTTTTGGAATCCCCAAGTAAAGTCTAATTAGTTGTAAGAGGATGACAAATAGGGCCCAATCCAAACCACACCGTTTTAGCCCAGTGAACTGCCTGACTGAATGCAAATGCTCTGATACTTAGAATTACTCTTGTAAATATCTGCAGAAATAGACAGTCCAAAAATTAAATAATAATCATAATAATGCATTTCTTCTGTACAATTCCTAGAATCCTTGGAGCTTATTACTTTCTTATGATGTTTAGTGGCAGCACACTTGCAGTTTTCAAAAGGCCTCCCCTGCACATGCCATGCCTATCAAAGGCTCTTGGCTCATTTTGCATTTTAAGTTATATATTCATGTTTGCTAATAGAAAGCTGCTTTTCCTAAAATGACAGGAAAGAAATACTAGAGGCCAGCCTGTGAGAGGACAGCATTGGCTAAAAATGTCAGGAAGATGTGCACCAATGGAAATTCTTATTCTGGAAGCTTAAATAACACATGATGATTATATAGTTTCTTGTGTGAAATAATAAACATAAGTTCTATCCTAATAACTTTTATTTCCTAGGTCACACCTAAACCTCAGTGGCACACTCTTTGTTAAAAATATAAAAGATACTGCTGTGACTGTAAAACTAGTGTATTTTAGGGGAATAAAATGTTCTTCAAGGCAGCAGTGTCAGGCTGTGTGTCCCATCCCTGAGCAGTTTCCTGCTCCCTACAGCAATGATCTGAAGAAATCTCCTTGGCTCTTTCCCAGTTAAAGGTGGCCTCATGCCCTTCCTCACTGCAATGGCACAAAGGAGATGGTGAGAGTAGCTTTCCCTCAATTTCTCCACTACCAAAACCCTTGCTATGGAAAATTTCAACATGGAAGTCTGGCTCAGGCACACAGAAAGCACATACATGGAGCACACATATAGCAGGTTCTTGGAGAACACCAGTTGCCTTTTTCCATTCCATCTGGTAGGGTTGGTGTGTCTTAGGCAGCCAGCAGAACAGAAATTTTGGGGGGAAGACAATATTGCAATCCCAGTTAGACACTGACTGATGCATCAGTATGTGGTAAATCAGCAGATCCATGGCCTCATGTTTAATAGATGTACTGAAAAACAAAATCTCTGTATTTTTAATTTTTTTGATGCTGTTAACATCCGTTAAAATTCTGTTGACATCTCTTCAGTTTTTGATGACTGTGATTGGAAACAGCTGTATCTAAACTGTTTCAACATTAAATGAGAATGGTCTCGAAAATTTTAAAAGACTTCTTTTTGTACAAACAAAAGAACTACAGTTTAGCCAGATTTAGATTTTGCAAGGCTTTTGCTGAGTCATTACAATCTGGTCCTGAAAATGAAAGTGGTAATTACATAGCATGAATAAAATGTAATCCCAAAACAGTCTTGAAAGGCAAGGTGTGAACTTTAGAGCTCATCACTTTGAGATACTAAGCAAAGCAGACTTACTACCAAAGCATTAATATCTCCAGTTCTCATCACTGATGGTGGTCTCATCACACTTAATCAAAACATTGTTTAGGTCCTTAAAGGAATTTAGACATAACAGAGTGTGAAAATGTTGCAAACTCTTCTAAGTAGTGAGTAGTATAAATAATATAGCCCCTAAAAGCACTGTGAAGGAATTAAGAGATAGCATATTTATATTTATATTTATATTTATATTTATATTTATATTTATATTTATATTTATATTTATATTTATATTTATATTTATATTTATATTTATATTTATATTTATATTTATATTTATATTTATATTTATATTTATATTTCTTTTTATTTATATTTACATTTACATTTATATGAGCTAAAGTAGCTCAAGTACATGAGTACGTTTTAAGTGAACCCACACTTAGTCTTTCAATAGTCATGCAAGATTAGCTTCTGTATTCTTGAATATCAGGATTTACAGTAGTTTACCATCATGATATGAATTCAGTTCACTTCACCTACCCTAATGTCAACAGCATGACTTAAAATATTCCTCAGGAACAAAGACTGGATATATTTTGCATATTGTACAATAATACCTGGAAGAAAAGAGAAAAAGTTGCACAAAGTTAATTATGATTATTAACTTTGGGCATATAAAATAGTGTCTGAACTGTTCTCTGCATGTTCTCTCCTTTTTTCATTTCAGTCACCACAAACTTGCACAGGAACAGCAACTGCATACATGAATCCTGTGCTTCTGGAAAGCAGTAAAATTGCATAGGCAAATATATGGATTAAATGGAAATTTCAGGAGGTCAGCCACTAGCCAATTCAGCACACACACACACACATACACACATATTCTGTATATCTGTCTGTCTATAAATGCACACATATATATGTCTCAGTGCACATACACGTATACCTGTGTATGCAAGGTGCAAATACCACTTCAGTTTAAATCAAACATATATATTTAGACTTACATTTATTTATCAGAACTTGACCACTGTCCATCTATATATACTTAGAAATAAATGGGTAATTGTATTTTTTTATCTTTATATTTTTACAAATACACACAATTTAGAACTTTCAAAATGCACTAAATAAATACACCGAGGTACCAGGGTACTTGAATGCCAAAAGCAATATGCCAGAAAACATAAAGTTTTCTGAGAATTTGGAGACAGTACATTTGATACAGAATGAGTATCTTTAACTTCTTTCAGGGGCCTTGGGAAGGAGAATTTCTGGCTTCAGGGGCTGATTACACCTTCAAAGAGCACAAACTCCACCTAGTGATAAGTTCAGTGGTGAAATTTTAGAAACCAAACAATTCTAAAGCACAATCTCAGTTGTATGGCAGGACCATAAAAATGAGAAATAAAGACTTAAGTTGATACACTTAATCTTTGGGAAAGTAAGAAAAAAAAAAACAAAGATGTACTATAAATGTTTCTAGATTTTTTTGCTACTCATCTGTTTATGCAAACATTTCAGTAATAAAAATGTTCACACTTTTATCATAAATGTTGAACTTGTTAAAAAACCCTATAAGTTAATACACGTGCACATGTAAATTGTTTTATTTGTTTAATCTTTTTTATTAAAAATGAAGACATGTAAAAAAGACATTGGAATGGGTTAATAT
The DNA here is from genome assembly GCA_030060385.1 of Muscicapa striata striata. Lineage (NCBI taxonomy): Eukaryota > Metazoa > Chordata > Aves > Passeriformes > Muscicapidae > Muscicapa > Muscicapa striata. Next base: position 1,267,798 of record JAREIS010000117.1, on the reverse strand, counting down.
ATTCCTGCTTCTTGTTGAGCAAAGTGTGTAGACAAGATAAATATACCAGTCCCTGAAACTGTTCAGACATACAGCAATTTACAGTCCATGATGTAAACTTCTGTAGCATTAGATTTGAGGGTAATTCCCATTTTAAAGTAATATTTCTCATTAAATTCATTCACCTTTAAAAAAAGAAATTGTCCTTACAGTAAAAATTTCTATGACTGATTTCCCCTTAAAAAAATAATTAAAGCTTATTTAAATTAATGGGGGCACCATTTATTTTATTTCTCCTTTTCCATTTCACTCTTCTCAACAATATCCAAGTAGAACAGAAACCACATGTGCATTCAGAAAAATAAGAAAATACATAAATATAACAGAGGAGAAAAACCCCTCGTGTAAGGTTCACTGTAGAATGCAGGAGTAGCCCAAAGAAAAATAAAAGACACAAAAAGATCCTAACTAACCCTGGCAAAGGATGACCAAAGCACCCAGGTTTTTAGTATGATGATTAAGGTGGCACAGAGGAGGCCCTGTGAAAGAATCTGGGCCATACTTATGAGGAGAAAGCATTTAGGTGAACCAACTCCTGGGATGAAATCAACTCTGGACACTTCTGATCTTTTATATAAAATTTAAGCAACTCTGAATCTAGGAAAATTGAAGGAAGAACTGGGAAGCAACCAGCCCAGCTGTCCACCAGTTCAATGTGAGGTCAGAAATCACTTTGGGGTCACCGACCACCAGGGACCAGCAAAGAGACCTCCAGGGCAGAAGAGTGCATGTAAAGGGGAGGGAAAATATATTAATGATTTCAGGGAAATTATTTATAATGTATATGTTTATTCTGGGAAAATCTATGACTATGTATGTAAAATACAATATATAAACAGGAGCTTTTTCTGTACTCAGCCTGCACAGTATTTTGGAGGAGATATCCCCATGAGCATCTGGCTGAATAAAGAATTTCTGCTTCTTAATGCTACAGTGGTGTTAAGCAGTTTTTATTTGTACTGATTTTTGGTTCCTCCTGCTAAGTGTTCATCTGAAGAAAAGCCAGTCTGCTTGAGAAAAAAGTGAATATTTACCCCATAATGATCAGTTTGTTGTATTGATGCCCAGTACCTCTGGTTACATTATTTTCCTGTAAGAAAGTCGTCACTGAAGACTCATTAAGGTGTGATGTTCAGAGAATATAGGATTAGAGTCCAAGTGAAGCAAGAGGGTGTCCAGTTTTCACTGGGCCTGATTCAATGAGAAGAGAGGCCCATCAGTTTATGCCAATTTCAGCAGGAGCAAAGGTTTTCAGCACCTCTCAGAAATAAAAGCTTTCTCCCTGTCCCAGCTTGGCAGGATAATTCTATACTTGCCCTGTTTCCACTGGGACTGCTGCCATGCATGAAATTAGGCACATACTCAAGTAACTTCTTCCATAATGCCCTATAAGTTAACTTGAAAGTTTTACTGCTGTTTTTTCTATGTCAAAACAGAAAGTATCATGTATATTTCTGAGTATCTTCAATATTCTTAACTGGTTGTTAAACCAAATAATATCTTACATCAAATATTATAATTTTGTAGGAGTATCATGCTGAAAGTGATACTCTGTAGACTGATACAGAATAAAATTATTTAGCAAAAACCATAAGATGCCTGTATTCAACTTTTCACATAAAATCCCCCCATATTTTGTTTTAGAACATCAACAGGTAAGGCCACAGAAGTCCAGCAAGGTGCTGATAAGCATATCATTTTGAAGTAGTAAAATTACCAATAAATACCAAGAAAATAATCTGCCTATTTAAAATTACAGCAATCCAACCAATCAAAAAAGCAGCCATCAACATCTCGAGTCATAACTGTTTTCAAGTAAAAATTGCATTATGTGCTTTAAGACTGTCACATTTTCATACATTTTAACAGTGTTACAGCAATATACATGTTTTCACCCTTCTGTCCTGATCAGTCACAGTTTCACTGGAATTCTCCAGTGTATTCTGATTTTCATCCTTACTGTCTTCACCAGGTAAATCTTCCTTTTCTTTTTCTTCACTCTGCAATGGCTTTTCAGAGCTGTCTTCCTTTTTGCTACATACGTTCTTCTGGCTTGTCAGTGGCTTTCGCTTAAACAGGGAAAACTGAAGTGGAAAAAAACCAGGTAAATTATATGACTGAAACAGTTAGCAGTGAAATTCAAGATGAAAAAAACACAAACCCCTTTCTTTGTATATACTAAAGTTAAATGAGGCTGACAGATTTCTCCTTGGTAAAATATATTTTTTTTCAAAACAAAATTACTAAAAAATGTTAACAAGAAACATTTGCAATATTTGAAATGTGGCGAAATAGCACATGGGAGTCAGAAAAGTTAAAGTGACTGCACATTGCACAGTTTGTACACAATTCTGTAAGTGGAGCATTTATTTGTGTTTCTTTCAAATAGAGCCTGAGGCAAGGTCCAAAATAAAGCCCCAGAGCAGTCAGTGCTTACAATGCCTCCTGATAAATGTGTGTGCTGCCATTAATGACAGTGCATGTGCTCAGTGAGACCACACACATCAAATGCTGCTTAGGGTCTTTTGTCAACAGGAAACCCAGCAGCCTCTGCAGGAGCCTCTGGATCCTAAAACCTGTAGGAAATTCTATATCAGGGACCCCTGAGCATGCTCATGCACCTACATAGATATATATATGATGACAAAATCAGTGCTTGTTGCAACTGAATGCAAGGTCAACGAGCTCAGCTGCTGCTTTCAGAGACAAATGGAGAGAAATCTTTTTAGATAATGTCCCATAGGAATCAACTCCTAAGTTTTCACCTTACCAGTACATGATGTGATAAACAATCTCTCTATCAGGGACATGCCATCCATGAAGAGGCCATAATGGGATTTAACTAATTTCTGTTATTTGGACAATTTAAAGTTATTTTACCAAAAATTAAAATCAAGTCAAACAAGAAGGAACAGGTTGCTCAGCAGTTTAATAATCTATGCAGATCATGTGAGTTGAAGTACTTGGTTTGATAACTGCTCACTGGCTTCTTGGCCACTGGCAAAGCTAGGAAGAAACATCAGGCTACAAACCTTTTTTCTCCCCACAATTCCTCCAGTTTTTTGGTCATCAGTGTTCTCTGAAGAATTGTTCATAGTGTGATTGTCAGTGCTTTCCTTCTCTACAATAATATAAACGTGTATATTAACTTTCTTCTGATTCATGCAAATCAGAAAAATATCACAGAAAAGCAGAAAAAAATTCAGACTATTTTTGAAGTAGAGGTCACTAAATGAAACTTAAAAATCAATTAGAATATTCAGTAAAACTTGATGCCTAGCCTGAAAACTTTATTTTTATTTTTAATCTCTCCATATAATGTCCTGATATTACTCTCCAGATGCTTGATTTTTAAGAACAGAACACTTACAGCAGTGACAATATATAAAATATTTTTACTTGACACTCACAGTTTCCTCTAGCTGGCAGGAGACAATGTCTTGCACACTTATTTGCAAGTATATTCTAATTTGGTAAAGCTAATTTTTAGGGCAGGAGTTATAGTTCAGCATGAAGTTTATTCCATAGAAACAATTCTGGGAAAGGAAAAACTTTCCATCTCAGTTGATGTTCCTGTGTTTAAATTTTCCTATACTCCCTGTATGAATCATATAGATTTCAAACTTAGTATCAAAACTTCCAGATCACTGGATAGTGGAAAAATATTTAAGCATCCCTTCTGTACAAGCTATTTCCATTATAATATTAAAAATAAATGGATAGCTTCTTCATTATAAAGGCTGTGGTCTGTTTTATATCACACTTGTTATTTTCTTTCAAAAGAATCATTCTATATTATTCCAAATTTTTTAAAATAAAAGAAGTCCTACACATATGGGGCACCCAACTTCATGTTCCCCAACTTTTCTAAAGGGATATACACTTCTGCCATTAAAGCTGCAAGAAGCTTTTAGACTTACATCTTCAGCATCCTGAACAGTGTTCAGCAATTATCACACTTCACCTAAAATAAGTTCTTTGTGAATGGAACGAGGAAATGTCAGCTGAAAAAGATGGGGAAGAATTCTGAGAAGCTTCTTGATTGAAGTGAGGCACAGGGCACCTAAAGAAGTTGCCTGAGAGATAATAAAACTACCATGATTTTGGCACTGCACAGCCAGAACTGATCATAGCAGGATATAGTCCTAAGTGAAGGTCCTCATGGACTTCCTCCATCACATAACTGGGAAAAGTATTTATTTCTTTCAAATCACCAACAATTAATAATGGGGGTTTGCCCCTCAAACTTCATTATCTCTCAAGAACTGCTTTACCAACTATGAACGAGAACTGTGTTGTCCAGTATTTTTAGAATATTGTTTAGAAAACTTTTACCTGTCTTTAGAATGTCCAATTCTTACCCTGCTGAATGATGGTCTCTTTCTGAGTAGTCTCCTCTGTGGTCTCTTTCTGAGTTGTTTCCTCTGTCTACAGACCAAAAAACAACACCAAAACCCACAAACCCTCTTTCAAAATTGTGTTTAAAAAGAGATGTTTAACTATTAACACCTACATGTGTTTCTCCCTCTACCAAAACCACCCCAAACAACAACTGTGCATTTACAGGATAGCTACACATTTATCAAACTGAAGTTATAGAAACAAATTCTTTCAGAGACCAGGAACTTTAAAGGAGTAAATGCCTTTACCTCTCCAGTTTCCACAGTGCTACTGCTACTGTTTGTCTCTCCCTCAGGTGATTTACGATCCTTTTCTTTTCCATTTTTTTCTTCTTTTTTCTCTTCTTTCTCTGTTTCTTTTCCTGCTTCATCTCCCTCTGTTTCTTCTTTTCCTTCTACTTCTTCTTCTATGTCTTCTTCTATGTTTTCTTCTTCTTCTATATTTTCTTCTTCTTCTTCTACATTTTCTTCTTCTTCTTCTGTTTCTTCTTCTTCCTCATCATCATCATCATCATCTATTTCTTCATCTCCAGACAAGTTTTGTTCCTTAGACAAAATTGCCAAAACATAATTTTAAAACTTAAGCTGTACAATGATCATGATCCTAATCCTACACCAGTTCATCACACATCAGAATTTGACTAAGAACAAGAAAACTCAGAAGGGAATGTTCTAAGGAGTAGATAGAAGAACAGACACAGGAGATCTCAATCAAAGTTTGCTAATTCTAATATATTTTAAAAAAACTGGTCTCCAGGCAACATTAGGAGTGCAGCTGACTTATGTTTTGCCAACATGTGTCCCCTTACAGGAAAAGCAATGAAAACAACTTTTTGGAAAGAAAATATTTATTTTAAATGTTTGAAATGAGAAAAATGGACACAGTAGTAATTCCAACACACACACAAAAAAATCTAATCTAATTCTCAAGAAAATTTAATGAAGAAATGCCAGATACAATGCTTTGATTCATGTGATTCAATACAGACCTTATAATTTGAATTTAAGTTATTTTCAGCCTAAGATAAAACTTCAATATAGTAAAAATAAAATGGCCAAGGGCATTATAAAATAATTATTTAAAAGCACAAATATTTTTGTAAAATGTGTAGAAAAATGAACCAATTATATCCTTCTTACTCCCTTCAGATTGTCATTATTATGCCAGTATATCCTTACAACGGCATAAAATACAATATTTAAATAATAAACATTCTCCTTCCCATTGCAGAAATAGAAAGGCCTAAACCAAGGGCTTCCAAGGTCAAATCAAGTGAAGGCTCATCACTGCTCAGAAGGGGAACATTCCTGTTCCACTGCAGCCAATGTCACAGTGGTAACTGGTGGGAAGTGCCTGCACATCCTTTGGAAGTGTGGTAGAGGAATGAGTCTTACACTGAACTCCCTACACCTGGTTTCAAATGTTGTCTCCTATCTTTTGTTAATGTTTTCCCTATTCTCTCTTACTTCTTTGGATTTTTGCCTGTTGTCTCCCCTGTTCTCATGGTCATTAGAAGGTAACTTGCTGATGAGGAGGAGACCACTAGTGAATGTTTCTAGAATTTGGAGCACAGAGACCTTTGGTGGAACTCCTTGGCTAAGCACAACTCACATATCCCAGGAATCTGAGACATCCTTACAGGGGACTTATGGAGACCTGCATCATTGTGAACCCCAGCTCACAGCCTACAGCACCTAAAACCACACTAGATGAATTTATTTCAGCAACTGAGCCATACTCCTCATCCTCACTCCTTTTACTTCAAGGAAGCCACTTGTTAAACTGAACAGCTTCCCAGACTGACCCCATTTCCACTTACTGCAGCTTTTCAGAGGTGTCTCTGGCTGTCACCTCATCTGTTCAACTCCCAAAATAGCACATTTTGCATCATAATTCTGATAGCACTGTTCTATTACTGTTAACTCTGCCCATAGGCATGTTTTGGAGATTTTACCAATAGTAGGAAATGATCTAAGAATGTCTTACTATAGATATGCTTTTACCTTAAAGGATGAATCATCTGACCATTCAAACTTATACCTGAAGAATTTAAGAATCTAGGCTACTAGTTAAAATACATATATGTGTATATTTAAATTAAATAAATTTAAATTAAACTACATATTAATTAAAGTACATATATGTATATTAAAATTTAATTAATTAATTAATTAAAGTACATATGTGTATATTTAAAATAAATAAATTTAAATTAAACTACATATTAATTAAAGTACATATATGTATATTAAAATTTAATTATTAATTAATTAATTAAAGTACATATATGTGTATAATTACACATATATGTGCAATTAAAATACAATTGAAGTACATATATGTGTATATATATGCATATATATATATATATATATAATCTATAATCTCTTCATTATTTTTCACCATGCTTTAGGGGGTTTATTTTCTTATTCCACTCTAAAGTCCTTTTTCATAGAAAGATAATGCTGAAAGAATACCTTCAATACCTCTAATACCACAGAGAAGCTGTCTGGGCCAAGGTCACACACAGAAAGCCAAAGTAGTAGAAAGCCAAAAGTAGTAGAGAGCATACAAATGAAATATTTCAAACTGGTTTCATTTAGGCTTGAGATTCCAGTTTATTCAGGGACAAAACCATGGTTGTTACTATGAAACAGCCTTAAACATTTTGTACCTCTATAATAAATCAGCACAGCAGAACAGCAGTCTAGAAAATATAACCTTGCAGATTTAACCCACTACACAGATTTTTGCAGAGCTGTCTTTGCTGATTTTTTTTTCATGAATTTATTCTGGTTTTCCTGTAAATCCAGACCTTCTTAAACATAAATTTGCTCTTTCCAAGCTTATGGAGACATTTTTGGCAAAAGTATTGCCTTAGTGGGTGTAACTCAGTGGGTAAAACTCTTTTGCTAAAATAGCTGTAGCTGGCTTTTCTTTGGGCAGATTAATACAGACTAAAGACATTTCTTTTCAGAATGCTCTATAAAAATGCAGTCCTTCATCCACAGGAGAGAGGGGAAAAAACTTCGCTCTGTTCTGTACTGTTGTCTCACCTGGTGCTGTGCCCTGGCTAAAAATCTCACTGAAGACTGAGACATATCTCATGGTAGACCTTACTCAAATGACAGCTGCAAACGAGATTTCTCTGTATTTCTGTAATTGTTTCATTGGGAACCCCTCCTGCTTAGTTTATGGAAACAGCTCTGGCAGATGGACTGCTCATTATTAGCATTTCAGAAGGGAAGGATTATGGTATCTTTTCACATTTTCTAAAGAAGTCAAAATAATGTTGGCCACTGCCATTTTATATTTTTAGAGAAGAAAATATCAAAGACACTGATGGGACAAATTTAGTTGCAGATCTTTTAAAAATATGGTGAAAACTCAGTGATGAAGAGCAAGTTTAATTACTATGTGTACCACTTGAAGTGGAGAGTTCTAGGAAGCTCTGGTTTATAGAGATGTTTCTGTTTGCAGTTGTCTTGGAAACTGTTAAAAATCCACAGAGAAGGTTATTAAAGAGAGTTGAGAATGAAGTAGGTAGCTGCATGTCTGTTCCTGTGTGGGGCTCTGCCAAGCAGCCCTAAAGCAGCAATTGCTTAGCACACTTTTGAATCATTTAAGGACCTTATTTCTCCATTACCTGCCCAGCTCATTAGCTTGACGTGCCCAAAAGCATTCTCATGGCCATTTTACATGTCTACAGGATAGATGAATGGTGTAAATACCAAGCAGGAATTTCCCTATGTAGCAGAAGACTGAGTAGATGGGTGTTAGGTCCAAGGAGGTCGGGCAATGGGCATAATGCTTCATACAGCCTGAACATTGCTCCCTTTCTGGAGCACTGGTAGAGACAAATACAAAACTCATTCTACAGACTAGCTTCTTGCTTTGATGCAGGAATGAAGAGGAATAGGGAGAGGAATCATATCTTATGCTAGCTGTCATTCTGCTCTCCAAAAACCTCGTGCACATCCATGTCACTCCTGAACTGTCCATGCTGGGAAAATGCACTGGGTTAACAATTTACTAAAACAGCACTGAAAGTAACAGTACTAACCCTGATCTTACTCACAGATGAGTGAAAACAAACCCAAAACCACACAACTGAGTTTACCATTTGTGGGTTGGAGGTACATGGATGGGTAGACATGTAACATTTTCTTGATACTGACCAGGGTGTCAAGGCATCTGATGGGAAGTGATTGGAAATACTGCCTGACAAAACTGTTAGCAAAGCTAAGATCCACACTGTGTAGTTTCTTACAAGCAGTTCCAGAGACAGCTTAACACCTTAAAGTCCACACAGTGTAAGCCAGTTGTCATCAGGTACTTGAACTGCCTTTCATTTTGTAGCTATTATTATAGTGAAGTTATTAGCTCAGCTACTCTAAGCCTTAGACAAATATCCTTCACTTTAGTGATTCTTAAAGAAAGCTGTCCAGTTTAAAGACTGACAAAATTCAAAGATATGAGTACTCAAAGGAGAGATTTAGCAGCTTATCCTTCAACTTACAAGTGATAAAGCAGCCAAACTAAGCTTTCCTTATATATTGTCATGGAGACAAACAAAAAAGCTCAGCTGAATACACTTAGAAGAATTTCCAGTAAAAAGCTGAGTCTGCCACCATAACTTGTCTAAAAGTTAACACCTAGGCTTCCACTAGGTTGCATTGGTTTCCTAATTACACAATTTTATGTTAAGAGCACCTAACATGGATTACCTGATACTTATTACACTCCCTTAACACTGCTCTTGTGTAAGTATCCTGGAAAATAAAGGCAATGCTGCACTTGTAATTTCAGACACACTGTGCAGTGAAACCACTGGAAACCAGTTTTATGTCAGAGAGTTTCCATTGTTAAATGTCAAAAACTGAACTTTAAAGATAGTTATGCCTGCTTGTAACTATGATGGAAGAAAACATATTGAAGTAGCAGTTGCCTCGTATTGATACACTGATTCCCCTGGACATGTGACTAATTACCACAACAGTGCCCTCCAACAGGATGGCATCACCCTGGGATAAAATAGCAAATACACAGCTGAAAATGATGTTAGTAGAGACTGACTGAACAGACTCATTTTCCATTGTTACTTTTGGCCCATACTTTGCTACACAACATATTTAATTTACTTAAAGCCGAACACAACATAAAAGTCTCCACAGACCTGTGCACTTTTGTCATAGGCTGGCAGTGCACATACTTGGCATTAAGAAGATTACATTACATTTTTTAACAAAGGCTTTAGGTATCATCCTGAGATTGCACAGTGGCCTTTATTACACAGAGTAGCCAGTAATTTTTGAGGGTGTTCTCATAAAGATTATTTCACTTTTCTTAGGTGTAATTTTTCTATGGTTTCCCAGCTTGCTGCTGTAGGTGTACCTGGAGAAAGATATATCTCTGCATTCTTCTGTGAATAAAAATAACTACTTACCAAGGTATAGCATTGCAATTTAAAACTACATTCTGAAGAAGTATTTGTACTTTCAGTTTTTCACTAGAAGTTTAAATAGAGTTATCTAAAGGTTTCTCCTCCCTTCAACTCAGAACATATTTTTTGTTTATTCCCCAAGATAAGTCAACATCTGAAATAGCTCAGATATACTACACCTTTCATATACAAAACAGTTACCTTCTCATGAAAGTTTTCTTTCTTTGGAGAACAAATAGAATATATAAATTTCAAAGCAAAAAGGAGGGAAAAAAGCTTCTATAGAACTAGAAAGAATTTTTAAGGTGTTTTGTGAAAACCATAAAACAAGTTAGAGACTGTTTGCATCAAGTATAAACTTTTATGAAGTATTTTACATAGTAACATAAATACCCTCTAATATTCAGTCACTCACAAAAAACATACCAAGATAACTCATTGGTATTTAAGCAAAACAGGAGAAGTATAATGAGCAGCTCCAGAATATGTTGATGTTATCTGAAAACCTTACTGTGTCTCTGGAAGATATTACACTGTATAAAATGAATTTTTAATGCTAACAGACACAGAGAAAAAAAAAATTACTTGTGAATATTGGCCCACACTTGGATGCAGATTGTGCATATTTTCCAAATCCTTATAGAAAAAAAAATTAGTGTCTGGAGTTTGTCATGCAGCTCCTGTATATTTGCAAGTGAATGAGGACAGTCACTACTTTCTGCTTTTATTGTGCACATAGCTTAGAGTACTGCATGTCTCTTCCAAATTCTGCCTTAATCATGCTGGTTTTTATTCAGTGCTTCGATAAAAATACTGGTAAAGGCAAATCTGGTGCCAAAGCACCAAAGATGGTTTTTTGAGCTTTTCTGATGCAAAGAGCTGGTCCATGAGTCACTGCAGAAACCTCCACAGACTGCAAAAACCTCCACAGACTGCAAGTCTGGGTCTCAGGGCAGAGCCCCCATTTCAGAATACTCTGATGTAAAAGTGGTAATTTTTACACAATCATCACTAATCTTTAAGCCCATTCTCATTTCACAGATTTTTCAAGGCACACCCAAGTCAGTAATGCAAGTGCCACCAGCTTCCCCATGGAATTGTTGTCCACGTTGTGCCAGCACCTGTGGAAGTTCTCCCTCAGCCACTGCAAGGCTGGTTTTAAAGCACAGCTTGACTTCTTTCTGTACCCTTGATACAGGACACGTCCAGGTTTGCTTTGTTCTTTTTTCTGCTCACAGATGATAATGAAGTGCCTTGTAAAAGAGGTTAAATTTTGCAGCAGTTCTGCTGCTGTGTTTCTAATTATGAAAGAAGTTTTGTGCCTGGGATAGATGCTGGATAGAATGAAAGTGAAGTATTTTACACTTCCTGTAAGAAAGCCAGGCTCTGCCAGGGTGGCTCACAAGCTCCTTTTACATTGGTATTTATTGTTCACTTTCCAGTTGAACAGCACAGGCTCTTGTACTAACATTAGTACACAGGAGGTTTGAAATATAATTATTCAGTGATCTATATCCTTACAAAAAAGGTGCAGATAAAGGCTTTGTTTAATGTAAAATCCTTTCCAGAGCCACCTTTTTTTCTCTCTCTCACGCTCTCCATATGACAGCACAAATACTTTACATTTCACACAAACCACAAATGAGACTCTGTGTGAAAGGTGTAGCAGTCATGACAAAATATAAAGCACAAAATCCATACCATTGAACCTGTGATACTCCAGCAGACAGCCCTGAAACCCACTACTGACCAAAAAAGTAATTTCTGATTTTTCAATGCTGGAGAATTAAGAAAACCAGAATGGTCAGTATTTTTACACTAACTATTTCAGGGCTCTGATAAGAATTATTCCCATAACTAGGCATGGGGGTTTGAGATAACAGTATTAATATTTGTTTAAATTATTATAGTATAAGGTTGACAAGCAAAAAAGCAATGAGCACTATCATAAATCCTTAAAAAAAGAGAGTGATTAAGTGTACTTGCTTCTTCTTTTGGCAATAGAAAAATAAAATCTCTGCTGCTCTCTGCAGTGCAATTTTCTGATGCCAAAGCTGCCTCTCCAAAATCCTTTCAATATGCAATAAGTTAACCTCTCCTGTCTCCATTAAAACATAACTAAATGTGTAAGAATATTATGCTCAGTGAGTGACTTTGGATCCCAAACATGCTCAGAACTTTACTGAGCACAATACTATGGGTTTGCAATTTGTGCAAGCAAGAAATTTGCTCAGTTGCTCATAGGATGCCACAATACTAGACACTGTCACTTCCACAATTAGAAATTAGATGAAAAATTACCCTTTCACATTTACTTTGCCCTTTTTTGGCCTTTTTACAGATCCTTAATGCTATGGAAGAGATAGGATCTAAAAGATAGTGTCATCTTGGGAGAAAATAAGTTAAAATTTATATTAATAGATGACTAAAGGTAAGAAAAACTAGGAGGGGGAAAAAAAACTTAAGTGCAATGAAAAAAAAAACTAGATGTCCTTTTCCTTTCTGCATAATTCTGAAACGCCTTGCTCTAAAAAAATATCCATGTACTCATCCAGATAAGAAACTGGAACAAAAAATAATGAGTGAAACCTGGACGCTTTATGTAGTTTGGAGAAGGATGTTTTTGTTACTCAGCATCAGTTATGCAAAGAGATCTACTATCTGAATAAATGGTTTGATATGTTCAGCTCTAATGGAGAAATTTATCTGCTGGTATTTTGCAGGCACAAGACAAGAGCTGTGCTACAAAATTTTCCAAAGTCACCCAGAGCATCCTCACCTGTAAGCAGAGTTGTGAGGCAGCAGCAGACCTGCACCCAGCCCCTCTGAAAGTGCCAGAGGTGTTGGTTTTGGATACCCACTGAAAACAGCAGCAGTGCCCCTGTAATTCTGTGAATGTGTCTGTGAGGCTGTGCAGGGGATTAAAACTTCTGAGATCAGCTGCAGGGAGTGCCTAGAAATTCACAGGTGCTTATTAACTCTTTAAGGATGTCCAGTGTTTCTGTCAACTGCTGTGTTGCTGCTCTTGAATTAAACGTGTAGGTGGTTGATTGCTGGTTAACTGTAATTAATAAACCAATAAACTACTTATTGTAGACTTAAACTTCAGAACTGAACAGTTTTTTCCCATGACAATCATTAGGGAATAAATCATGAAGAGGGAGTAAATGCTCTTTTCTCTACTACAAGAATACAAAGACATCAAGTGATGCAAATGAAAAGAGGACATACTTCTCCAAACATTGTGTAAAGAAATCTAAGAATTATTTTCCAAAACATGCTGAACAGATTAAAAACTGATTGAAAGAAATTCATGGGAAGAAAATGGATGTTAAATATAATACATATATCCGCTGAACCACAAATTATTGAAAATGCTGAATATATTCATTATATTAAATGATTACAGGGGTGAAGTAACCTGTTTGTGCTACTCTAATATTCTAATTTTTTTTTTCAGGCACTCACAAGTAGCCACTGGTAGAAAAAAGATGGATAGATCTTTGGTCTGAGCAATTGACTGTTGTTTTCTCTCTTAATGCAGGATTTTTTTTTTTCTCTATTAAAAACTAACTCAGGACTATTTCTGCCATGTTTCTTCAGTACTGCATATAAATCTCTTTGTATGCTGTAATGAATACCAAGGATATACTGAATATTCACAAAACCACAAGTAGCAAACTTTATAAACCAGAATGAGTCAAACTAAATAAAATTCCAGTTGTTATGCTAATGGAGTTCCAAAGTCCCCTCAAAGCCCAGAAATGCTGGCACAGAGCACAATTTATGTAATGAGAAGTGCTGGAGTAAAGCTCTGCTTTTCCCCTACCACAGGAATGATCCACAAAACTACATAAAATCTGTTCTCAAATCAATGAATTTTCATCCAGACAAAACAAAGATGAGGAGATGCCCATAAGTTGGCTTCCTTCACTCTCTTGGAAAGCTTTCTGCTATCAGCATGTGTTAAGAGAGAAACAACAAATAGTCCTCATTTGCCTAAGAATTTATATTGAATGCTGCAACCACAAGTAAATGAAGGGCCATTTCTATGTGCAATTGGAAATCTCTTGCTTTAAAATGCTCTCTTTTTCCTTTCTCTCTCTCTCTAAGAAATATTTTAAACTAGAAATAACAGGGTTGTTTTGTTTTTCACAGCCCAGTTCTCCTCCAGCAATGAACTTTAGATCCACAAAGTAGATGTCATATCCAAGAAACCCAATTTTAGGCCTATAAAAATACTTTTCAAAATAAGTTTAATCACAGTAGCACCCTAATCTTTCCTAAGAAAGATAAAATAACACACCACAACTCCACTTAGTTTCAGAGGGAAGTGTTTTCAGAGGAGGTCAGTGATAGCACACTGGCAAAATATCCAATGACTCCATTGTTAGAGAGAGCTGATTTCTTGGGAAGGACATTTAACTGATAAAATATTCTCAAACAGCATTTAAGGATACTTACCCTGCTCCAAAGACACATGCTAATGTTAAGACAACGTGTTTCACCAAATTCCAAAGTTTGAAACAAATTTCACAGGGACAAATACAGTCACCTGGGTAACTTTTTGCTGTAGTTAGGCACAGCATGTGACTGAAGTGATCTTACCTTCAAATGCAGTATATGGAAGGGGTGAATGAGGCAAGACCTGGACTAGGATTTACTGGCAAACTACTGATCTACTACAGGCTTCTTAGAAAATAAATTCTGGAGACATCGTGTCAAAGATCATTTAATGCCAGTATCTTACAAAACAATATTAAAATGTCTTATAAGCTCAACACATGTATTGATTCAATTCACATTTTTATTGAATGACATTTACTCATTTTGATTCCTTTCTTCTTCTCTCCTCATTTTCAAGCAGGCTTTAAATAACTAGTTTTCTAGAGAATGTCAATACTGAGATCTGTTTACAAAAATTTCTCAGACCACCCACTGGCATAATATTCAAGTAACAATGCTGCATGATGAGTCCCTATCTCTTCATTTGCCAGTTCAGTCCCTAATGGTTGAAAGAGTGATGCATTATCTTACAAAAATAATCTGCAAGATTTGTTTGTGTGTTTTAAGGAAATTCTAAAAGTATTACCTTTGTCTTTTTGAAAAAAAATTTCAGACTTTCTTGCCACTTTCTTTACTATTCCATCTGCCTTGTTGGTTTACCTCTTTTTGGAGATTACAGATAGGATTTTTTAGAAGGGAAAACCATAAATCTCCTCCAATGAGGAAAAGGTTTGGCTCTGATCCTCAAAACATATGTGCTTCACACTGCAACAACATATATTCCCCTTCCTGAAGTACCTCACAGTTAGAGGACTAATGTGATGTAGTCTTTTGTAGGCAGATGTACAATCTTTGGTGTATTGCTTAGTATAAACAAATAAAAAAATGTTTTAGAGGTGTATATTTCAAATTCTTGGTTCTATCTTATCACCAAGTGTGATATTAAAAAATTATCCTGAACTCTAATGTAATCTAAGCCAGATTCTAAGATCTGTGTATGTATTTTTGCACAGAATTGTGTGCTGAAACCAAAATTAGAAGTCAGCCTTAAGGCCCTTGAGAAGTCCTAGGCCATCATTTACCCAGGCCTGCATTTCCATTTACCTGCCATTCACTGACCTCTGTAAATTTGGCAATTTGTCCTTTCTTTAATTTATGTACTTGAACATTATACCAATATATGAACAGATTAAAAGTAGGAGGAATAAATGATGAAGTGATACCAAAATTTAAAAATAGGTATGTTTCCTAATTTACTGAAACTCTTTTCATGTAAGGCACATTATCAAGTAAACAGTCCTGCAGCTAAAATTGATGTATTGCTGATTCAAAGGCAAAGATTACACTGATTAAGAGGCAAACACAGTTTACCTCCTCAGCAATTAATTTTCTTTATATATCATACATGATAAACATGATTGTGAAAATGATTGTATCAGGAACACGTGATTTCTCTCATAAAAGTATCCTAAATCTAATTATTTTCTTCAGTATTTTTCAAGAAATTGGCACTTACATTATATGCATAATAGTATGCTTTGATTCCCTGAAAAGTTTCTTTTAAGTAATAAATTTGTTTCCTGAATAGGCTTAAAATGTGTTTCCAGTCATCTATGCTACTTCAGTGTTAAATAATGAGGTAGCACATTGTTCCAAAATTGTTCTGAATTATGTAAACCATTTGCTACATGACGCTTGGATTTCATGTTTTGTTTAGAGCTGTTTGATAAAGCAGAACTTTCTGTCTTTTCTGGCTTCCTGGGTTTGCTTTTCTTTTCTGGAAGTTTCCTGCTATAATTTTTCCTTTTATCTTTTGTTTTTTCCTCTTCCTCTGCTTCTTCCTCCTCACCCTCATCTTCTTCTCCCTCATCCTCTTCTTCCTCCTCTCCTACATCTCCTTCCTCCTCATCTTCTTCTTCCTCCGCTTCCTCTTCACCTCCTCCCTCCTCTCCCCCTCCCCTTTCCTCTTCTTCCTCCTCCCCCTCCTCCCCTTTTTCTTCTGCCCCCTCTCCCTCTTCCCCTTCTTCTTCCTCCTCACCCTCTTCCTCTTTTTCTTCTTCCTCCTCTTCCTCTTCTTCTTCTTCTTCCTCTTCTTCTTCCTCTTCTTCTTCTTTCTCTTCTTCTTCTTCTTCTTCTTCTCCTTCCTCTTCATCCTCTTCTTCTTCTCCTTCCTCTTCTTCCTCTTCACCCTCTTCTTCTTTTTCTTCTTCCCGCTCTTCCCCTTCTCCTTCTTCTTCCAGCCCTCCCTCTTCTACCTCTTCTTCCTCTCCTGTTTCCTCATCTCCCTCTGCTTCCACTCCTTCTTCTTCCTCATCTTCCTCTTCTTCTTCCACTCCCTCTTTTCCCTCATCTCCAACACTCTCTTCTTCCCCCCCTACTCCCTCATCTTCTTCCACCCCTTCTCTCTCTTCATCTTCCCTTTTCTCTTCATTTCCCATCTTCTCTTCTTCCTTTTCATCTTCTTCCCCCTCCTCCCCTTCTGCTTCTGCCTCTGTTCCTTCCTCTTCCTCTTTCTCATCTTCTCTTTCCTCTTCCACTTCATCCTCTGCATCTTTTCCTTCTTCCACTCCATCCTCACCCACTTCCTTAGTTTTTGCATTTGCATCTTCCTCATCCTGTTTTTCTTCAGATACCTCTTCTTCCCTCCCTGCCAATGATTCTCCCAACTCCTCCTCTTCACCCTCTTTGTCTTTTTCATTCTCCCTTTCTTTTTCTTCTTTGTCTTCCTTTTCATCTTCTCCTTCCTCTTCTGCCTCTACCTCTTTTTCTTCCTTTTCCTCTGTATCTTCCTCTCCTTCACTCTCATCTCTTCCCTCACTTTTAACCTGCTCTTTCTCTTTTTCAGTGCCTTCCTCTTTCTCATACTTCTCCTCCATATCCTCTTTTTCTCCCTCACTCACCATTTCTTCTTCCTCCATCAACCTGCCTTGCTCATCTCCTTGATCTTTGCCATCTTTCTGGCTGACCTCCTCAGTCTCCTCTGCACCTTCATTCCCACTGTCTCTTTCAGCCTGTGATTCTTTTTCAGTTTCTTCCTCATTATATTTTCCCTCTTCATCTTTTTCTACTGAAACTTCATCTCTATCTTTTTCAACCTCACCCTCTTCTTCTTCCTCCCCTGGTTTACCTTCACTGTCAATTGTTTCATCCAGTTTTTCCTCTTCACTTTCACCCTTTTCACTGGCCTCATTCTCCTGCTCCTGCTCAGATTCCTCCTCATTCTTACTTTCTACTGGCCTGTCAATATCAGATTCAGCATCAGAGCTTGTTTCTTCCTCATTCAGGCTTTTTACATCAGTCTGTTCTATACTTTCTTTCTCATTGTTTGTAGCTTGCATCTCCTCAATCTCACTGTCTTTTTCTAAGTCCAGATGTGTCACTGTTCTCCTTGTTCTCTGGAGAACTCTGTGTTCATAGTGGACCTCTTCCTTAAGTATATATTTTTGGAGATCATTAGTACTTTCCTCAGTTGAAGATGATGATGAAGTTACAGATATTTGTTTCAAAAGCTGATGCTTTTTTTTAAGCTCCTTCTGTTCTGCACTACTTTCTTGTCCTGTGACACTTTCACGCTTGTCAGATTTTTCAACATCATCCTTTATTTTGTTTTGACTTTCTGTTGTTTTTTGACTCCCTTGCTTTTTAACAGGATTGTATTCTTGCACAGTTAATGAATCAGTCTGTGGCTGATCCCTGGGAGCAGAAGGAAGTACCTCTATTTTAAGTGATTGTTTAGGTTTAACAGCTTTTGGCTTTTTATCGGAAGAATTTATTTTTTCAGTCAGAATTTGATTTTCAGTGGGAAGATTATAAGATGCATCCTGTCTAAAAAAATCAGGATTTTCCACATATTCTTTCTCCCTTTTCACTATTATGCTTTTGTCCCCAGCAATTTCTTGAGCATCACTTTTCAAAGTAGTATCACTTTGTGCATGCTCAATTTACCTTTCTTTATACTTTTTTTGGCCACAGACTTCCCTACAAAGGCACTCCTCTTTTTTAAATCTTGTCCAGGTGACTCTGAAAGCGAGGACTGCTTTTGTAAAGAGCCAGACTTGAATTTTGAGCCCTCCTTTGTGAAATCAGAATCCTTGTTTTTCAGCCCACCCTTACCATCTCTTTTCAGTTTCACATTTTTATTGTTCTTCTATTCCACATGAGAAGCAGAAAATTAAAAAGAAAGAAAAAAAACATTAAAGACAAATGGCAGCAAAAGAAAAAGGTTACAAAAGCATCTGAACAAGAAACAATTTGTGAGAGGGGATTAAAGGACAGCATAAAAGATAGAATATTTCACATGACATGAATTTACAAGTGCACATATTATAAAAATGTAACATCCTGTGCAGTGGTACACCTTTCTCACTATCCAAGGAAATGCAGTAAGAATTGTGCAGCCAGTACCACATCCCATAAACCAGAGCAGAGACAATGCACGAGGCTGTGTAAGCAGATGGAAATTAATACAGTTCTTACACTTTCCTCCTCTGGAAATCTTCTGATGCACTCACAGTTATGCTCTTTCTAAGAAGTTTGAAAATCTGTTGTCTTTCTGCTTTAAATTTTACACTTATTTAAGAAATTACTAATAATAACTTTAAAAGTCTAAAATAAAATTTTAATGAAATATAACAAAATGCTGGAAAGCTGGGATAACTTTAGGAGTGAAATAGGAAGGTATTACAAAGTACTTTAATTTCATAATTAAGACCAGTATTATTCTTAAACTGGTGAAATATGATACACTCATGTCAAACTGCACTGGATATGTGGAGTTCTAGGTGCCTGCCCAAATTCTCTCTGCCTTTATGCAGCTTCTTAGAATTTCAGGCCATGGATATTCAGAAAATTAGCAAGAGAATGTCTATTAAATTTGCCCAACTTTTTAAAAACTCAAAGCAAAATAATGAAGTACTAGGACAATACAAGAATTGCAGATTTTTTAATCATCAATATCAATATAATAATATGCAATTAGTTAGAGTACCTTCTGTTTTTGGAGTGGTGATAATTTTAAGGACCAGTCACCAGGATTCAACTTCATCGCATGTGTCTGCAAAAAATAAGATCTCTTTTAAAAAAACAAATATATTTAATATGGAAAGCAGCATCAAAGCCCAATTTTACTAACCAGAACTATTTTATTAACATTTTAATATTGCACAGTCAGGGTGAGACAAACCTGTATGATCATTCAGCTCACCTATTTCACTTCCACTCCATCATTTACTGCTTATAACGAGAGTAGTGACCAGCTCAGATGTCAACACCTAAACTGTAGAGACTGAACATGACCCTGACCTTTATTAGAGCCCATAGGCATGTTTGAGATCCTTCCACTCACTGGGAGGTTACAAATAGAACCTCACCCCATCATCATCACAAACTTCAACACCCAGGTTGGTACCATGGCCTTGAAAGTACATTCTGAAAGAAATGTCACACAGCAGACATTTTCCTTGGAATCTATGCCATTATCTCTTCCACATAAAGCAGAAACCAAAAGGCAACATAGAATACTACTAGGTGTGAATAAATAATAAAATTTTGCTTTTCCCTTGCCATATATTCCAAATGACAAGATAATATTCTCTGCTGCTGATTGTTAACTGCTCATGGTTTAACCACTATATTATTTTTCAACGCTGTGAGCATGGACAGTTCTGCTTTCAGATTCCTGATAATTTGTATCAGCAATATAACACTAAAGGCTTTTCTTCCTCTTGTCACTAAGATGTAAGTTGTCACAGTCTAGAAAAAATTGAAAAAAAATATGCTGTAACAGATTGTTTTCATTCAGATCCAAGAAGAGCAATCATTTATTTTGTATTTTGACAAGTTTGCCTGATGGGCTTTTCTTCAAATTTATGTTTAAAAAATTTTTTACATATTTAAAATTGATTCATGGTAGGTATAAAACCAAAAAGGAGAAGGAAGTCTAGAATATAAAGTGTGCAATATGTAAATAATGCTTCAGTAAATTAATGAAGGCCATGCTCTGCATTGGATCTGATCCCACTTTTTCCTGTAAATCAAAATTAAGTTTTAAAAAGTTAAATAAATGCTATGCACAAACAGACTTTTAAATTACTAAGTACTTTTAAATGGAAACAAATAATAATTCCTTTAAGATGTTCAGTCCCTCCAGTATAACTTTGGCTGCTTTATAGCCAGGACATGTCTCTTCTGCTGAGATAATAAAATGTTTTGGAAGCTGTACAAGTGATAAGGTGAACATGTTTTTTAAATAAAAGAAATATGTAGGAACAAGCTGGAGGACCACCAAATAATCAGAATGTCTGGATTTGGGCCGTCCCTTTAATATGATCCACCTGTATTAAAAAACCTCTTCTTAAAACAGGAAAAGATGCTCTTTTGAATAATTTCCTGCAATTCTCTGTTGGAAATCATCAAGAAAAGCAAGGTCAGAGATAGAGATCACCATGTGGCCTGCAGCATAGTTTTCCTTTTCTTTCTGGTTTCCAGAGTTAAAGTGTGAGGAGGCAGTGCACTACTGGGACTGCTTCAATCTTGTATCACAATATTACTTGGAAAATTAAAACATATTTTAGCGTTGGGTAATGATGATATAAAATGCATGCTCATTTAACAGTGTGTCAGTACTTCTCAGGGTCACATATGATGTTCTGGGCTAGTCAGGAATTCTGTATTATAATCTGAAACACAATTTAGCTTCTTTGTCTCCTCCTGCAAAAAAATTACTGAATTACAGATCCATTATTGGAATATATTACCATATTTAGGATGTCAGTTGTGTCCCCAAGGTTTCTGTCAGTATTTTCATTATCTGAATCTTGTTCTGAAGAGACTTCACTGGGTTTATCTTTTTGATGATTATTTTCTGCAAGGTAAAATAGGGGGGAAATAAACAAATGTTATAGGAACAATAACTATATAGCAAACAGAACACCCCAGTCTTATAAAATAGAGATTGTTCCTATCTTACTAAGATAGAACTGAAGTCCTCAAAATCTTCATTCCCCTAGCCTAAGACACAGCAGAAACACTTCAATTTCCTTTCATCATTAGCAACAGAGGTAGCTCATCAATCTGGTCTCAGTGCACTGTAGATCTCTGACCATTTCTGCAGTCTTTCAAAGCCTAAATATTATCTGGGACAAACATTCTTTTGGATAATCTCTTTAATAATAGGGTAACAATGAGATCAAATTAGATGCAGTCATGTTATCTCCATTGCACATTATCTATGTAATGGATGGAGAGACAGTGAATATAAAGCAGCATTATAAAAATGTCCCTACATCATTAAGCTCATCAGATCTATGACTGTTTTGCACAGCAAAAAAACCTGAGGTTTTAGGCCTAAGACTCTAAAGGAAATTCAAATTTCACTGCATTGATTTCCTGGAACCAGAAATGGTAATGGACATGCTGGCAGATTTTTAAAAAATCATCTTCATTCTATGAATGAATTACTTTCAAAATAGATTTGTCTGTCCAGTAAATCTGAGCTAACTCTTACACAGAAGCTCTGCATTCTGCACTCTTCAGCATTGCTCTTTCTAGGAAATCACAGAGGCCCAGGATTCCAGATAAGTCCAGAACTGCTCTACAGAATCTGTGCCAAAGTCCAGGGCTGTATTATGGTTATCCAGACTTTTCCATCAGGTAGGATATTATAAATCATTATTACCTCAGATAACAAAGAGTGAAGAGTACTTCTGCATTTCCAAGTGAAGAAGACAGGTCCTGTAAGAACTAGTAGACTTCTTATCTTTTCTTATCCAAGTTCCTTGTAGGCTTATCTATTTCCTTAAGATTGGTTTGTTTTTTTTTAATGTGTGTGAAAACAAAGTAAATATTTAATGTTCTCACAGTATTTTTGTGAAATCTTGTTTGTAAAGGCTTAAGGAACCACATGTACAATTCATAAATTGTTTTTCTTTCACTCAAGCCTCCTTTTAATCTGTAAACTTGTTTTGCAAGCATGAACAGTTTGAGGCAATTTTTGTCTGCATTTCTCAGCATTCATGCCTGTATGCTGCCAGACCCTCCTCAGGTAAGACTGAACCTGAACCTTCTTTCAGGTTCAAACTGCACATTTGTTTATGAGTGATGAGGGTCAAACAATTCTTATCAGAAAACAGCAGCGAGATGTGGGGACACTTTACCTTTTTCATGGTCTCCATCCCTCCCAGATTCAGCTTTAGGATGACTTGTTGCAGAAAACCAGAATGGGCTGGTGTTGCTTGTCACAGGCAATGAAGATTTTAAGAAGCCTTCCCCCATCGGAGGCAGAGTTTGTGCCATTCTAGCAAATTGCTCTGGTGACCTTTCCTTTAGAAGATTGAAAAACAATAGATTGAGAAAAATGGTAGGAGAAAAAAATGTAAGCCATCTCTCGTAATTATCAGTGGCATTTAATTTTAGTTGATGATACAGTGTTGCAACTTAATAAGCACAAACAAATATCTTTAATATTTTAATTATTTATAGTCCTAAAAAGTGGGCAGGTACATAGTGGGATTTTAAAAAACAATTCTACGCAATCCTAAAATATAAACAAAGGAGAAAAAAAATTATTCTTTTTTTAATTTAGAATGAAAAACTAGTCTCTCAAATAACATCAAGGTATTTAAGCCACAAAATCCATACATTTTTACAGAATAAATTCAGGTTTTGGTAGAGTTAATTCTTAGACAGATAAGTGAAATGATCCAACTCATTATGCTGTTTAAGGAAATCACATGGAATGTGTAGTGGAGATAAAAAAGCAGAAAGTAATATTTTAAGTAGCTACATCTAATATTCTCCTTTGATATTTTATAAACCATGAAATTGTTTCATATCCTCAAGGATTCAGAGGGAACAGCAAAAGAGTCAGGTTCTTGCTATTTTATAAAATTATTTCTAAGGTAGTTTAAAAAATGCAAAAGAACAGGTTCTCCATTTTAGAACAAAAAAATTACAAACCCAATTGGAACCTCTTTCACAGAAATAATTAAGCAAAATCTGACCAATACCCGTTTTTTTTTTTTTGGTCCTGCATCAATTTTCAGGACCAGAGTAAATTTATATTTTTCACATTCTACATTAAAATGAAACACTTAGTTTAAGAAGGTATATTTAACTGCTTGGCATATACTGTGATTTTAGCTTTAAAAGTGATTTTGTTTCCTGAAAGAAGTGTGGCAACTCTAAATATCTCTGAACTCACCCTCTCTCGACGTCGCATTCGCTGCTGATAATTGCAAAGTGTTTGCTAGCACAAAGTCCCCGCTCGTGTGAGGGATAGTTGCAATCAAACGAGGCTCATATAAATCTTCCAAGAGTACTTCAGATCCTTTAGGTCTTGGAGCAGCAAAAACCAGCATGTGACAACCACCACATGCAACCTACAGCTCAAAAAAAAGGTCTCATTACTTCATTTGCAAGTATCAAGGATGTAATTTTGTTACAATTATCTCTAGGGGCTTAGGTGATAAGAAAAGATGTAGCAAAAGTAAGACATCTCAAATGGCTTCAAATTTAGTTCCTAATTGCACCAGCAAGATAAAAGTACTTAATTATGTTTATAAAATGACTAGTGATCCATGTTCACTTCTAGTTAGTTAATAGAATATATTTGTGTTGAACATAAAAAAGACAGGTCTATCAAATTTTTGATATAGAAGATAGCAAAGATATTTCCACTGATTTTCAAGAGATTTTAGCTAATTATTTTGATACAAGTCAAATGAGAGCAATACTGATAGTTTTAGTGACTCAAACCTAAATGTTTGATCACAAAATCAGCACAACGTGAAACAAATTCGTCACCCTCCAGTGGACACAATATTATTACATAGAGATCAGAGGTTTCACTTTTTAAAAGGTTTAAAACACTCACTGCTTCCAGTAAAACTTCCTTCATCTGTAATTACAGTAAACAAACAGAAGGGATCAATAGACTTTTGTCCCAAATTTTGTTCAATCCTGAGTCATGTTAGCATTTTTGACGCTGACAATTCTGTGACAATTATTTCTTTTGCACCTCAAGATGCAGATGAACAAACTTCTCTTACACAATTCTCAAAAGAAAAGACTATTCCTGGTTCCTTGTTCAGTTTGCATAAAAAAACCCCTGACATCTAAATTTTCTTAAGATTTAGGATATCCTACTGTATAAAAATTGCCAAAATTCAAAAGATAACTCTCAGAAAAGAAATTTCCCAATATTTCCAACCATCCAAGAGCCATATATAGTTCAGTTTATAAGCTACCACAGCTCTGAAGACCAAAACACCGTGGCACAAGAGTACTGAATAAAACCCTAAAGAGTCATCTCTATGTGTAGCCCAAGTCAGAGACATTATAAACTAAATGAACACTGTGCTAAGCATATATAATTTCCTCTTTCTTTCAGTTTGTGTTGTCTACTAATTAAAGGTTATAGAAAGAAATAATTTCAGCTCTAATTAATAATGTGTTTCATAAAAAGATAAATATCTGGTGTTTGAAAAGAATGAAGAAAAGTTTTACCAAAAGGACTGTGAACTTCAAGAAATTGTAACACAGAGTAGGATCAAAGAGATTTGTAAAACTCTCTTCTCCAAATCCTAACTTGCCATGTCGTCCATCTCCAAAAGTAAACATGAGGCCATTCTCTGCACGTGGGAATAAAAAGGATGTTAAAACAAAGATTCAATACAAAACCAGGATAGAATCATTACAAAGTAACAGGCCATAAAAGTGAGGAATATTTCCCTTCCAAAAGCAAAATCTGAACAATTAGTTTTAGATCTTCAACAGATGAGTATTATTAAAAAATACGCATTTTTCAGACAAATACTGTTTGAGATGTTGTTCTAGACAATTTGTAAAAAAAAACTATCCCAGTAAAATAATAAAATTTAAAATGTACATAAGACCAAAGGCTTCTAAACAAGAATATTTGTTAGCAAGGCACGATTAGGAGGTTATAATTTCCCAGGAGATACAGAGTTATGCATGGCATGGCTGTGAGTCAGAAATTCCTCTTGAATTCACCTTTTTCACTGGTTCATTTCACCTTTAGAATCAGTAATGGATATGTCTGTTACTGCTCATTGTACAAGGAAAGGTTTTACAGTATAATAGAGAGTTCTAAAAGTGATTCCAGAGTTTTGCACTCCCATACCTGCTATCACAGCAGTGTGATTTTCCCCACATGCAATATTACATATCTTATGCTTCTTCAAATGTTTCACAGGCTTCGGCACTGAACTTTCAAACACAAAAGTTCCATGTCCCAGCTGCCCATATTGTCCAAGTCCAAAAGTATAAACAGCTTTCTCTGAAATTATACAGGCAAAGTTAACAACAAGTATTCTGATATGTATATTTATTTATTTGTCTGTTTATTTATTTATAATAATTATGTTCTGTTCACCAAATGGAAGGCCACTGACATAAAAGTCATTAAAAATGTTTAATCAATTAAAAATGTGCCAACTAATAAATTGCACTTATCAATTATTAATATACAACAAAATTAAAAAAAAAACAGAAATTTAAGCACTAAAGTATACACAGAAAAGAATTTTAAATGACTCAAAATGCCACATATTTTCTAATATAAATGCAAAATAATCCACTGACCATATGTACACAAAATTAAAAAATATATGGGAATTTACATACTGCAATCAATTCAAGACCACAATGTTTATATATATATATATATATGCATTTTCACAATAGTCTCATCTTAGTTTTTCATTAGCTCCATGAACATTGTATGACCCTAAATTTAATAGACAAGACCTCAAAATTTGTATCTAAGAAGAGACTGGAACAGTAAGAGAATAGGTTTCAGTATTCTGTACAGCTACCAAATCAGCCCTGCAGTAAATACAGAGAACACTGTAATTGTGTTATCTTGTGACAGCATAATCATCTTTCCACATTTATGTTTTGTCTGTTTAATGGACTGTCTGTGCCAGGAAAAAGAATAAGAGCTTCTCCAAAGCAATAAAGATTCTTAGTGTGTCCATCCCTGGCACGCCATCACAACAGGGGAAGATTGTGAAGCCTGGAAATCTTGATGAGGTCATGCTTGAACAGAGAAGTTTTATGGGAAAAAAGGAGAAGTTTTCCTAGAATTTCCTTTCCTGCCCCTTTTTCTTTTGCACGTAGGCAATAAAGGAAAAGTGACAGAAATTCTACTTAAAGAGCTTGAAAAATTATTATGAAAAAACGGGAAAGATTATGAATTAACAAATAATATTCCATGTTAAATTAAAAGAATTTTCCAATTTCAAAGGAACTGTAATGAAATAGTAACACTACATATAGAAATGGTCTTTTTGGGAAAGTATTTTCCTGTCTGTTCCTTATAAGTTGGTCCATACTAAGATGTCATGAATTCACACCATTAAAAAAAAGCCCAATGATCTTGCTTTGTTTTTTTTTTTTTAATTATAGGTGACAAATATTGAGTAAACCTGTTTTTTTACTAAATGTAATAATAAAGCTCCCTCTGCTGGAAATTTTAGTGCAAGAAAGGAAAACCTTCTTAGGAGCTTTATAAAGTAAAAGAAGTAATAAGATTTCTCCTGTAATATTTAGACATCCTGCATAAAAATCAAGAAACTACACCTGAAAGACAACAGCTTTCTCTAAGCAAACAGAAGTCTCATCTTTATTTTAGTAAATGGCTGTCTCACGATGGCTCATTCCAAAAATTCTGTTCAGAAGAATTGCATTTGTTTTAACAATTCTTTGGAAACTGGCAGATCTTGTAACTACATGGCTTTATCAAATTAACATAATTACTTTGAGTGAATTACAAAGTTTTCTTCTTTAATCCTAGCATGAAACATGCAACGTCTTCTGCATTTGTGTTGAGAGAGAGTTGTTCTCAAATGTTAACTTTAAAAGTGCAGGGAATTTTTTCTTTCCTCTGTTTCTACTGAAAATGAGGACAAAGGCCAATCCCAAGCCAGGTTAGAGTGCCTTTATATGATGAATAATTTCTTCTGCTGGTCTTATAGACAAAGGGCACCTAAATGTTGTTCCTCCTAAATTTGCTTCTTAGTGAATTTTCAGGGTAAAGGAAGAAGAAACCTTGCACCTTTCTTAAATGATTCACCACTCTGGTACAGAAGTGAGGTCAAACCTCATTAATAACCCCCTTTAGAAATGACGTATTTCCTCCAATCTGTCTTTATAAATGTGTGGAAAGAGAAGTGTATGGAAAAGCAACCTCACAGACTTATTAGTAAAATGACAGAGGTGACTTTCATCATTCTGAACACAGCAGCAGCCCATGAGAGGGCCCTTGAAGGATGAAGAGAAATGGTTTCAGAGCTGGCACAGAAGAAAATGGCTTTGCTATTCCAAGTGACCTTCAGCATTTGACTGCTGGAAGAGCTGCTTCCCTTTCTGGAAGAACAGGGATATTTCCCTGTAACTATGTTATCTTCCAGCTTTGCAGGGATCTTTTGTAATCTCCGTGACCATTTGCACTATCAATAAACAGTCCTAGGCAAAAAGCCATATAGCTTTCATATTTTCTAGAAGGTGCCATTTGCTGACAGAACTGTGTGAGCCCGAAAACTGTTTTTCAGAATCATGTATTCGGTACTATGTATCTAAGGCTACAGATGAAGTTAAAAAGCCCACAGAACTAAAAAGGAAGCAGACAGGTAAGCTTGTATCAAAGAAACATAGAATGGTTTGGGTTGGAAGAGACCTTAAAGATCACCTGGTTCCAACCTCTTGCTATGGGCAGGGATACTTTTCATTATCCAAGGTTGCTCAGATCCCCATCCAGCCTGGCCTTGAACACAGCCAGGGATGGGGCATCCACAGCTTCTCTGGGCAACCTGTGCCAGGGCCTCACCACCCTCAGAGTAAAGAATTTCCTCCTAATATCCAATCTAAACCTACTCTCTTTCAGTTTGAAGCCATTTCCCTGTGTCCTGTCACTCCAGGCTCTGGTAAATATTATTTCTTGTAGGCTCTGTTCAGGTACTGGAAGACTGTCATGACATCAGCCCAGAACCTTCTCTTTTCCAGTCAGAACAATCCCATTTCTCTCAGTCTTTCCTCAAAGGGGAGGTGCTGCATCCTCTAATCATCCTGGTGGCCTGTGCATATAAATTCATTTCCCTTGAACATTATTATTATTATTATTACTACTATAACTATTATGCAAATGAACTATTCACTCTCACAAATAGCTTTATTTTTAAACAGCTTATGCTGAAAAATGTTACTGTAAAAAAACAACTGTCAACACAATGTTCAGAATTACCAGACTTAGTAACTGGATTTGGGGATTTCAGTATAAATAGTATACAGATTTAAGAATGGTTTGAAAAATCTAATAATCCTATATGATCTGAATCACAAGTTCTGCCAGGAAAAGGTAGAGCTTTTACATCCTTTTTGTCCTCTTTCAAAAGAGTGCCTTGGCTTTCTTTTCTTTTTAAAAGACCTTGAGACAGAAGATGAAAAATCCAACATTTTACATACTGATACACTAATGTTCTTATGTCAAATGTTCTATTCTTGAAGGTCTGCTTCACTCTTTCCTTTGAAGAGTTATCTTTGCTTTCCTTCCTTCCAGAGAAAAAAAGGAAGTAATATATCCTACTACAGAAAAAATTATTCCCAGAGGATCTGTCCTCATCTGAAAAAAACTGCAAGATATTAAGGCCACTCCAAATAATCTGTTTCTTCTTCTCCAATTTCTAGATTCAAATTTATTATTTTTCTAAATTTTAAAATACTTTCTTGAAAAAAGTATGCTAATTGGTATTGCTGCTCCCACATATTTCATTTGGAAGTGATGACACCAGCAGCTTTCATTTGCAGCAAAAGGTACCTGCAAGCACTGGGGGTAGTTGGTGTGGTTTTTTTCAGCCTCTGAGCGAGTGAATCTGGGATGAAGACAGACTTCTTGGACTGGCTGACTGACTGCCATGAAGTGAATGATCTTGTGCTCTCAAGATTTTGCACGATAGAATTTTTAAATGCAATTCTGTTTATTGTCTAGAACAATTGCAAATGTTAAAGGCAGAGGTAACAACAGAGCTTGTGAAGAAGACGGTTTCCAATACCACACTCAACATTTCTAAAACCAATCTTTAAAAAATTGGGGTTTTTTTTCAAATTATTGCTCTCCACAATTTAATTCTTGTTCTCTGGGAAAAAAAATTGAGTTTCTCATTTTGGAATTTTGGAGCAAAAACTCCTGAAAAATTATTTTAATATATACTTTCTACCTTTTACTCTGATACTTTTTGTAGAGATTGCAAACAGCACCTTGATTTAATAAGCCATATAACAGTGGTTCATATCATATAAAATTGCCAATAGAATAGATAACAGCCATAAAAAAGAAATCAAATGAAGTGCTTTGGAATAGACTAATTACACATGAGAGGCAGGAAGAAACTTGCCTTGTACTTTGTAAGATAACTGAATTATGCTTTCTTCTAATTTGATAAACTGAAAGTAGAAATGATGTCAAGAAATGAGCCAAGATGTGTAAGAGTTTTTTGCTGTTATGACATATGACATTTTCTCTTGTGTTTTTCCCATGTTAAATGAGATAGATGAAGCAAGAGAATATTTAATAGTCACACACTCAATTTTCATTTCCTGAGACTAAAACATCACATCCTTAAAATCTGGAAAGATGCTGAAAGGATGTAAACCACATCAGTATATATTGTGTTACTGAAGGCAAGCAGCACCCATTTTCATGGAGGATGACATTTGAAATTCAGAGTCTCTTCAAAATTGCATTATGTTCTTAATTTATAAAAATGACCTTAAAAGCTCATTTTTCATGTAAATTAAATGTAAATGATTCTGCTTCTCTTTAAATATATATCATCAGAATTCTCAGTTTCTGATCACACCACTTCACCTCAAGATGCAATTTATGACTAATTTCAAGTGAAGTTTCTGGTGCAAAGTCATTAACGGATCTGTGTCACACTCACTTCAAATTTTTAGTATCCATATCTACCTCTTTTCACAACTTTTTCCTCAAATTTTGCTTTGAGTCAGAAAATTTTCTCTATGTCAACACTACTGACTAAGTATCTTTCATTTGAGACAATATTTCCATTATGCTCTCCTCTTTCACTCAAAGGGTCTTAGAAGCTCACATCTTTTATCTACTTAGTAACAGCTGAATCACATTAAAAAAATCTATTTGACTTTTCACTCTTATCACAACTATTAATCTTTAGGAAATGTATTTTGGGGGGATATAGTTCTCCTCTTTTTGTGACTCAACTAGTCATCTGGTACTCAACACTGATCATCAGCTGCCAGCTCAGCCAGCACTAATTTTCTTATTTACCTACTACTAAAGAATTTATTTCCATGAGCAAGTAAATATTACATAGATGCATAGTTATTGTATTTTCTTCACTGCATTTTTTCTATGGCATTTATATTTCCCTCTTTGTTCTAGCTCTTGTACAGATTTCACTATAATGATGATGGTCTGTATCTTTCTTCTAAATCTCTAACAGTCATTGGTTGTAATGATTTTTTTATTACATGAAACACCACTAAGTCAAAATATCTATTGGTTGAATTCAGATTTATGGTTCAAAAATATTCAATAATCAAGTTCATTCTACAAAGCTTCACCTTATAACTCATAAAATAATGCTATGATTTAAACATTTGTTGGTCCCTAATTTATGGAAGTTTTTTCACTAATAATGATAATCTGATTTCACATAAAGAAATTTATTTTGTGACATAGAATACAGCCAGGGTAAGACTGTATGTTGGTGGAAGAAGGGAGACAAAGGCATTGAAAAGTAGACAAATGCTTACATTATTTCCTGGATTGGCTACTATCCTCTTCATAGTTTTCCCAAAGGAATTTTAACCTACCCAGAATCTCACAGTTTGACTCACTACACATGATCTTTCCCAGCATTTCACTTCCACCTTTACTTTTTCCAATGGCTTGCAGCACAACACCACATCATAATAGTCACAATCTCCCTCAGTCAGATTTTCAGTTTGTATTTTTAAAAGTTTGGCTACATAACCTTGAAGGCACATCACAAGATTGTCAAGAGACAACTATAGAGAACCTGCAGAATATAGATTTAAGGACTGATATCTATACATCCAAATTGGTTTAAAACTTTTTCATTTTGGCAGAAAAAAAAATACAGGCTATAGAATTTTACACATATTATATTCATTACAAGCTAAAGTTGATATTTTTTGAACTATCTTCAGGTAAAGTCAAACTTAGCTTTCCTGCTTCTACACCACTCTAGGTGGGGACAGAATTTGTGGAAAGAAATGGCTGGCACTGCTTTGCATGTATGCCTTGGAAAAGCTAAGTCACCACTGACAGACAACTGTTAAACAGTTCAGTAACACACAGCATTTTCCAAATACTAGATGTGTGGCCCCGTGAACTAATAGGTAACAGTTGTATTTGCTGACATTTTTATAACCTGTATAATATGTCAAATGTATATGTCTGTCTTTCATATTTATGCTAAAGATTCTGCTCAAAGGCACAAGCAAATTCTGTATCACAATAAGAGATACTTAATTCATTTAGGTATGCAGTAGATAGTGAAGCTATTTGAAAAGTGACTTCCTACATACCTTCCTAAATATTCAAGAGCATTTAAATTTATTACAGAATGGAAGCTTTCCTCAAGAATTTCCCTCTCACTGCAATAACAATTTCAAGCTCCTCAGAGGAAAGAAACATCAATCATCTGTGTTGCACCAGGTAGTACAGGTTTATTACAATTCCAGTAAGAAAGGCACTCAGCCTATGTAAAGTTCTCTTAAAATGCTATTTATTGGAGCTAAGACTATAAAGAAAAAGAAGACAGGATCAATAACCTTCTGTCCCTTCAGAGGCTGGGAATCCCGAGCTGTGTGGAGTTGAAAAGGACCCCAGCATACTGTGCAGATCCTATCCATGGAAGGTTACCTCAGTTTGAGCTCTTATAGTATTTTCTTACATCCAAAACAACTCTATACATCATTTATACGGATAAATTCAGCAATAAAAAGGAATAAAAAGGACATTCACATGGGAACTTGCTGCTGAACTTTCAGATAAAAGCAAGGACAGGCAAGGGGGGTTAACCAGGAGCAGCCTGGAAGCCCCTGTGTTAAAATCACTTGGCCAAGTTCATCCTGCAGCCAAGGGACATGGGCAGTGCAGCACAGGCCTGCCTTAGCTGGGTGGTACACGGATTTCTACCTCCTTTTTCAATGGTCTTCCAGTTAGGATCAGCATCCAGCATTTCAGTGGGATGTAAATTCTTTAGAATGGAGTTAAAATTACAGGGCTGTAAGAAAAGCCAGTTAAGTTGCATACCTGTCAGCACCACAGTGTGTTCTCCACCACAAGCAACCTTTTTAACCTTTTCCATAATTCCCAGGACAGGCTGTGGGACTCTATTGTTCTTCAGCTGTTCAGGGAATAATCCCAGTTTCCCATTCACAGGCTCTCCAAAAGTATAGAGCTCACCATCTCCTGTGAAAAGAACAGAGCATGGTTTCCAGCACACACTCAGGAGCAAGGATGGGTCGTCAAGACTGCTTCAGACACAAATTATAAAGACAGAAAAGTGTATGAACATTACAGGATAGCTGAACATATTTGCATAACAGCCAAACAGCTGTGAAAAGCACTCTGCTTTGATGGGACACAAAGGTGCTAGATTTTACTCCCCTCCATATTCAGTATTTTGCCTGAATGGAATGTAGCCACGGGAAAAACAAAACCATATACATCCTGCTTCTGAGAGGTGGTAATGCTCTCTGTAATCAATATTTAAATCAACTGAAGTTGCTCATAAGAATCTGAACTGCAACAGAAAATAATTTTGATGGAAAATCAAGCAGGGTCATCCCAGAGCACATGCCACAGGATTGTGTCCAGATATATCTGGAATATCTTCAGTGATGGAGGCTCCACACCCTCTCTGAATGCTGTCCCAGTGCTTGGTCTCTGCACAGTGAAGAAATTCTCCCTCATGTTCAGGTGGAACTTCCTGGCCATCAGCTCCTGCCCGTTCCTCCTGTGCCATTGCTGGAGCAGGGAGCAGAGCCTGGTCCGTGCTCTGCCCCTCCCTGCAGACACTGACAGGGATAAAATCCTCCCTCAGCCTCATTTTCTCAAGATTTTCTTACATTCCCCTACGTCTCTTTTCTAAGAGTTTTATTGCAGTCATTTCAATCTGCCTGTGCTTCTTAAGAACCAGCAAATTACCTCAGCTGCAAAAAATGTTAAATTTCATTTAATTTCAAACCTATGGACGGTGTTTAGGCTTCTCTGCTCAGTTTTATTTCCTGTTTTAATTCTGATTTTGTTCTTATATCTATGTGCAGAAATACTCTGAACAGGCTGATACTTTGCTGTTATTTGCATCAGCATCAATTTTCTGCTCTAAAACAGTAGCCCAATTAAAAAGATAAAAATCAACTGCAGCGTGAGGTTTTCTGTAACCAAAATTCTGCTGACAAAAAGAGATTTTATTAAGCATTCTAAATAGAAAGAAAGAAAAAAACACACAACAAAAAGAATCCTGATTTTTTTGGAATGCTTGTATTTTTTCAATACTCTTAGATCAGCCATATATTTCTAAAAACAAGTTCAAAAAACCCAAAAGCACTTGGGAGATAACTACTTATGCAGTTCTCTTTGAAGAGACCAGCAGTCCTTTTTAAACACTATTGCACTGAAAAAATTAATCCAATCACTATCTAATTAAGAGGATTAGAGATTCAAATGGCCAAGCCTCCCAAACTAATCAAGTTTATTACATTTTTTCCACTTAATAATCCAGCTAACAAAGATAAAACCATTTACCAAAGCAATTTTTGAATACATTACACATCCCTTTTAGGCAAATAGTGGTCTAAAAATGATGAAAAATAGCAATCAAGCATAAACAGAACCCAGTCAAACCGAGATAATTTTTGAGTGCAGTATGTGTGCAGTACATCTGCAAGCTGAGGACATAATGTACAGTACACCTGAATTTTAAGGACACTCTGTTCACAACAAAACCTGGTTATTTAATTTTCTCCTCTCTCATGAGTCACAGTTACATGCTGAACTTTGCCTAATGTGGCACATTTTCTCTATCACTAAATTTAAAATCACAGGAGCAGATCAAGAAAATGGACAAGTGAATAGAAAATGTCCCTCAAAGGAAAACGTGCATTTGGGAGTAGGTAAGACACCTGGCTGGTGGCAAATGAGGGACAAAAGTGAGTCGACAAAAGAACTGGATAACTCTAAGATTTCTTGAATAAATAAAGAAGATAAAGAAAATAAATATTTATTAAGCCAAATTGGTTAAAACTGTCTCAAACACTGAAATTCAGAGCTTGGAAGTGCTTGTGGGATGAACGATTCTTAAACCAGTTCTTAAAAATAATGACAAAATACATTAAAAAAAATAATTCCAGGAACCTACAAAGCTCTCTATGAAAAGCCATCTTTTCAATAATAATCTATCTTGATTACAGTTACAGTTCAGGCATGGGAAACACTTGAAGGGGTCTAATATATCCAATTCCTTTCTGTTTCCACAAATCTAATTCTGCTCTAGAACCCAGAGCAGTCATGAGATACATCAGCTTTTCCTGCTCTCTATCTCCTGCAGTGCAAAAATGAGCTGTACATGCTTGCCAAGCTCAATGCTTCCTGAAAAATTGTCCCCTCCTGAGTATGTGGTCAAAGGAAAGACAAGTAAAAATCTCTATAAGTGCTCA
Organism: Muscicapa striata striata; assembly: GCA_030060385.1. Classification (NCBI taxonomy): domain Eukaryota; kingdom Metazoa; phylum Chordata; class Aves; order Passeriformes; family Muscicapidae; genus Muscicapa; species Muscicapa striata. The sequence continues at coordinate 1,232,661 of JAREIS010000117.1, read as the reverse complement.
AAATTATTACTACACTCTCCCAGCAGTTTATTTCTGTGTTGATTTGCTTGAGACATAACCCTAACACTGGGATGCAATGTCCAAAGCCTGCAAAAAGAGAGGAAAGGTTACGTACTGAAAAATTCCTAAAGAAAGCTGGAAGCTACAGACTAAGAACTTCTTTACAGGGGAACTCTTTGATGAATGCAAAGGAGAGGGAAAGGGAGCAATCATCTTTCAAATACGAACTGAGTAATCAGACTAGTTCCTAATTTGCACATGGAATTGAATTAGCTATTATCTGTGCATATGCCTAGTCCAAATTTCAGAAGTGAGTTTTTTTATTTAAAATATTCAGGATTTATTCTGTTCTTCTATTTTACAACCACTTTCTACATGGCAGAATACAGGTGACACATGTTCAGCAGTTAAATTATTGTCTACAAAGAAGGCCTTTCAGAAAGCAGAAGGAAGAAGGGTGACATCATCTTTTTGGAAATATAAGAGGCATTGCTCTTGGCTTTATAGCAGATAAACACCTTAAAGATAAAAGCCTACGAAAAAAAAATCTTCTGAAACCCAGCAATGTCAAAGAAATAAGAACTTCAGTTTAAAAAGCAAAAAAACCCAAAACCACCTGGAATCTATACTTCACCACTTTTTTTATTCAATACTCTCCTATTAATGAACATCCTGCCCTGGAGAGGGCACTCTGTGTCCACACTATGTTTCTATGTTTTCTAGCATCCTCATGAGCCACCTTTTAGTTTTAACCCAGAAATGCCTGTGCTCCCAACAGGCTTTTCAGCCAGGGCACACCTTATGTCAAACTTACACATATTAAGAAAGGGAGCCATATGGCACCACGCTCATCAGTTCAGTCTGACAGCATTTACCAAGTCTTAAATCCTGCAAGTATGTTATACTATTAAAGATTGTGTATTGTTTGATGTCTAAAAATCAAAATTTGGTAATTCTACAGAATTCTAATAACTGATAAGTAACACATCCCATGACTATGGTATACTCAGAATAAATGCATAAAGTTAATTTTTAAACACTGTGTGGATACACACTGACAGTAGTGTAACAGAAAATCAATTCTGCAAAAGTACTTGGATGTCCAGTACTAAATTTCTACAGTAATTGAAGTATAGTCAAATAAAACTGTTGGCAAGGGGCCAAAGGAAATTAATTTTTAAATTTATGCTTTTGCCACAAAGAAGGCCATGTGTGTGTCAGTAGCTTCAGTGACACAGACTGAACCTAATTCATGCAGGACTTGCAGATATTAAGACTGAAATTTAAGATTTTCCATCTCATACTCAGGCCTGTTTAAGTTGTAACAACTACTTAAGTTCAACAACTCCTAATTTTCACAGGTGATAACCAGTTCATTCTTCCTATTAATATTTTAAGAAGCTACATTTTTCTTAACCAGGTACAAACCTAAGCTTTTTGTTCTTATCCCCTTCCATTAAAAGTTTCCATTTCCTTAGGGCACTTGGCACACACTATTCTCTTTTTACTCTTAAATGTTTGTCCCCAACCCTCTACTAATGGGAACCTTTGTGACATCCTGCTGCACTCCTGGACGTTCAGCCCTTGGCTCGAAGGCAGAGATGCACACATTACCACTACATTCTTCAAGCAAGTATCTTTTTTCCCCCCCATTTATTCTGAATCCAGGAAGCTGTATTTTTCCTAACAGGTGCTGAGGTCCTGATCAGCCCCAGACACTTAATCCATTTACAGTAATAAAGCATTTGTAATAAAAGTTGCACACTACTAGCATAACACCTAATTAATATTTGTCCACCATAGCAAGCTCTCATTCTGTTAACAGCATGTTCTCAGAGAGCAATATAGATATTGTATGTGGAAAAATAACATTTATCAAGTAATCTGGGAAAGGTATCTGATGGAATAGCTCCTGGGTACCCATTAAAAGCTTTACAATCAAAACTATCGATCCTTTGAAATCTTTAACTACTCTTAGGGGACCAAACAGTAAAGTTTAATAATGTAAATCTATATGGCTGAGAGGAATTCATAGCTGCTCATACATAATGCCATCAATACTGGCTGATAATTCATCCATACTGGCATTATTAAAAGATGAGTGGAATCTTCACTTTAGAAACCAATGGAGAGTTGGGAAGAGAGAGGTGGAAAGCAAGAGGGAGGTGGTTTGGTTTGGAGATTAGACAACAGCTCACTGCTACATTCCTTCTCTTCGTATCACATACTGCCAGTTAAAACTGAAATTTTGAGACTGAACAACCAACTTGGACAACAATCTTTTACTTCTAACAAGATTAATTTGCCCTCATAGCATAGCAACTCAGTTCAATATTGATATTTCTAGAGAAGATAAAGTTTATTATTTGATCATAAGAAAAATAACCTCAAAAAAGTTGGATTTTTGAAACCATCCTTTTAATCCACAATATATGCAATAACCTCTATGAAAACAAATATCTGTGATCAGATATTTCATTCTTTCAAATCTATTTTCATACAACAATGTGTAAATGCAGAAAATTAACTGCAACTTTTTTCTCTCTGTGTGATACAAAACTACATAGGAGGCTTTCTGTCATATGGCAGTTTTTAACAACTATAGGGTATCAAGTCTCAAAGAACTATTTGAAAACCACTGTCTTGTCTCCACTAACCTCTATTTCCATTCTCTTACCTGTAATCAGGGCAGAATGGTAATATCCACAGGATACAAAAGAAATAGGTTTTCCAATATCCACTTTACAGGGGATACTGACAGAGGCTTCACTGGCCAGGCCAATCTGACCTTCTGAATTATCACCCCACACAAAGAGCTGCCCATCCTCTACAATGAAGACATGGATAGTTATTAGTATTAGAACAAAAACTAATTAAAAGTTAATGTATTTATTGAAGAGTATTTCAGAAACTCTGTATATGATACCACTGAATGTCATGATCTCAAGGATATAAAATGATCATTTAGCACAATGAAAAAAAGGAGTTGGAAATAAGGGGGTTTTCCTTAAGCTTTTCAAAAGTGATCCAGAACACTTATACACAAACCAGTGCTAGTCCATAAATACCAATTGAAAAAGTACAATGTAAAAAACATTCCTTCAGAGATAGGAAGACTGTGTGAGACATTTCAGTTGCCAGAGGTCAATATGAAAATATTACAGTGAATTTAAGGCATCTTCTCATTTCTAGGTGCAAGTCACCCCTTTCTCATTTTTCCAAACTTATTATCTGTTCTCACTTTGGTAGGTATCCCACCTATTCATGCCTTATCTTTCAGTTCTCCTCACAGATGTTTATATTGATTCATTTTGCTTTCCTTAAAATAATAGATGTTCCAGGTTTATTAAGACCAACTTCTACTGAAACAAAGATCAAAGGCAACAGTAAAAAAAAAAAAACAAAACAAAACAAAAAACAGATCAAAAAACACATACAAACCAAACAACAAAAAAGGCAGTGAACAACAGTTCAGTGAACAACAAAAGTCTTCTAGAAGAGATAAGGTCTTCTCTATGTGTATTTCTTATTAGTGGATAAGTTTTGAATAAAAAAGTATCATCTACAGTGCTACTGAGGTGGTGTTTAGGAACTAAAATAATTCAAAATTGTCCTAAAAATCTCAGGAGAATGTCAGCAATTGGCATAAAATACACCAAAAACCAAACAAGCCGGCTAGCATCTCTCTCAAGTTCTGAAATTACAGCCCCAATAACTTACCCTAAACAGGTACAGAAAAAACTGCTTTACAGCAAGACCTGAAAAATTGTTGTATAGGGCAATAAAGGACAACCCACCCAGTGACTGTAAGTATTGCAACTGTGTGAATTTCAGCAGGTTGTGATGTCTGATTGGTATAATTCTGCCACTTGAGAAACAGGTGAGAGGCTCAGCCTTTCCCAGAATTAGTAAGGAATGACACACCTGTGCAGTCTGTGCCAATGGACCACAATAGTTGCAGTAACAAGTGGAATAAGAGATGCTCAGCTTTCATACAATTCATGATTTGTAGCTGCTTTCCCTGGAAATAAACTGATGATTTTTTTCCACTTTGAGGGTATTCATACTGTTTCTCCTCTGTAAGTATTTCTACTAAACTTTCACAAAAACTCTAAGCTGTTAATGAGACTCACACCCCTTACCAGATTGTTAAAAAAGGCAATTGGCTGTCAAAAATTACTGTGGCTACCAAGGAAAGAGGACAATGAGGATAGAAAATGCACCCACATATGCAAACAGAATTCTGGATAAAATGTCTTCCTGGAACCAGGATGGACACACATAAATAGATTTTATTAGCAGTTGTTCTCACCAGTTACTGCTGCTGAGGTGTATGATCCAGCTGACAGTTGCTTGATCTTGTGCTGGTTGGTAAAAAAACTAATTAAATGAAACGTGGTCCTTTCCTCTGTGTCACCTAATCCCAACTGGCCTTCACTGTTTCCACCAGCAGCATAGACATTTCCTTTTTCTGCATACAGAAAAGCACAGAAAGAGAAACCAGAGCAAGTAATTTAATTTTCAATGAGAAAGCATCACAAAAACGTTAGGGTCCATTGTACTGAAACACCCTCCCGCTGAAATTAGCAGTTTTTGTTGTAGATAGCAATGTTTTCCTGCACACACTTGGAGCTCAACTTCCTAAAGGCCTTATATGTATTTAGACTGCATTTCCCACTATTCTGGAGACCGATATGAAAATAAATGTGATTGGAAGTTCTGCAAGAGCTGTGAGAAAATGACTACCAGAAGCCCTGGCAGCCAGAAGCAGCTCCTTCCACAAATAATGATCTTTTGAGATAAAGCAGGAAGAAAAGGGATGATGTCACACACAAGAAAGACTGAAGCTGTATTAGTATGGAAATTAAAGAAATTAATAACTTGATAGTTTTGAGTACTGTGAATGAAATATAATTCTACTTAGTTTTTTTATTAGAAATATTTTACTTATTTTAATATTTAAATAACTTCTGATTTAATTAATCAGGTATTTTTTTTTAGAATCTTGAATTTAACACTGATGACAGATCCTTCAACTTCAGAGAACTTAAGATTTATATTTTTAATTTTAGTATGTTTCACATCTAAAGTGCTCATCTATAAAGAAGCAGATACAGCCTATTATTAACAAAACCCAAACAGAAATGTGATAAATAAACTGACATATAATTTATAAATGGCCACAAATTATCTAGCCAGCATGTACATCAAAGGTGACTAATATTTACCCTGTGCAGTCTTGCATACTTGATTGTCATTAATATGTTCTGTTTTATTCTAACAATCTTATTTACAGTGTTCAAGGTCTCCACATACATAAACCTCCTAATAATCAAACAATCTTCTTTACAACATTACTGAAAGCTAAAAGATTGCAACCACAAACGTGGCTATTCCATTACATGAATTATAGAAGCATGACAAGAACCTTCATAAATTCTCTGTACACTGTGTCTCTACAAATTTATTTTTAAGTTTAAATTTACAGTTTATTTATTTATAGCTTAATAAAGCAACTTGTCACTGAAATAGCAGACTATGTTGTATAACCAAAAATGCAACAAAATCTGAAGACTTGAAAACATTCAGTTCTATTATATTTATTCAAATATATAACCTCACACAAATAAAGATTATTTGTCAAAGGTAAATTTGAGTACAGATGCATATAAAAATAACAATATATCTTTACAGGGCTTAAAGGAAATATTCATAATTATTAACCACTCCTCAAATGCCAGCAAGAAATTTTTCCATATGTCTGTTACTAGGAAACCACTATTGAACAATCGTTTATAAATGCATTTGCTCAGAATAAATTAAAAATTTTTAAAAATTCTGAATTCTAAGAATCGGATGTTAAACCACGAAGTTTTAGAAGATGCATTTTAATTTTTTTTCCTTCTTCAACACTTCTGGGGTTCTGAATGCAATTTTGCATGAAAGCAGAGGAAGAAACATATCTTGAATATGTATGAAATAGAGGTTACATACCTGTGTAAACTAAAGTGTGGTTTCTTCCACAAACAGCAAGTTTTGGTTTTTCTGGTTTTAAAGCTAAGAATTAAAACCAAAGAGGAGAGAAAGTTACAAACAAGCTGCTTCAACAACAAAATGTTCTGTGCTCTAGAGGGAGCTCTGATATCTTTTTTCCACATTTTTACCCACAGAATTATTACAAGATTCATTGCCCATTTGAATCTAGCGCATGACTTACCAAATCAGTATTCCCCCAAGATAAGAAAATAGGTCAAACCTTGAAAACTTAAAACACTCAACTTAATGATGGTTATTTCATCCCAATGCCACAGTCCCTGGAATTTACCGTTTATGGGATATGCCTCAAAGCATACATTAAGTTGCAGGATAAAATTAATGATTTAGGCTGTCTTCAGTTTTCATTACCAGTGCTATTGTTACTTCTCTCTTAGACTTTTCCCACTATTGTAAATATTTGAAGCCATCCTGCTCCTTTTCTTACCATCCCTACCTCCCTTTGTTGTGCTCTCATTCCTTTTCTGCTCTGCTCTGATCACTTCCTGATCACTGACCCCAGTTGTCAAGGACAGCCCTACCTGGACTAGTGCCTACATTTTTGAATGTGTCATCCTGTCTCAATTCCAGCTGAGTTACCACCAATGAGAGTGCCATGGCATGCACTTCTCTGCAGTCTGGTCACTTTGAAACACTGGGAATGTATGTGAGAGGAGTCAGGAGTTATTTTGGTTGGAAAGAGAGAAGAGAAGAGGTTCCTCTTCTCCTGTGACAAGTGCACTCCATTTCAGAAATACAGAGGAAAAATGTCTCCTGACTTTTCCATCCTTGCTCCAGTTACTGTTCATTGTCAACAAATTATCTTCTCTCAGTCATGTCCATGTACCCTACACAATGCTCTAAACCAGGATTATTTTTACATAATAAATCCTTAATTGCTTTTCCACTGCACTAGTCCATAACAAAGCCAACAAGAATCATCTCTTTCACACACCCCTTTTCAGCCCTTCCAGATCAACTTTCATCAGCTCTACAACATCCAGATTAAGGTCCCTTCTACCAAGTCACCAAACAAACCTATCAACTTAAGCATGAACTGCCCCTGGTCTGTCACACAGACACAAACCTAATCTGTCCAAATTCAGGTTCCTGCCTCTTCTATCCAACACCAACAACAGCCATCAGGCTAGAACCATTACATTTCCAATGGTGACTTCTTCCTACAATATATCCCAATACTCTTCAACTTCAGAGATGATCTTAATCAGCTCTTCAGAAGCCTGTGCTCCCTAAACTTCCTCTTCCTCCCACTTAGACTAACCAATTGTATGAGACATGCTATATTTACAATGTTGCTGGTGATTTTTCATAACCAATTTCCTTATTCTCTAACCAAGTCCCAGAAAACGTTTTCTCAGAAAACATGCAGACACAAGCATTTGGCTCCAAGCAGAAATGAAAAGTATCCTTGCAACCCCATTCCCAAGGCCAAGTGATAACCAAAGGCTAGTGAGAAAAGCTCCAGGAGTTCCTCCTGCTGTCTATTGCCAAGAGAAAAAAGACACTCCTCTTGTGACTTTTTTCAATGGATGCCAGCTCTGGTTGAATTGCTGTCATCTTCTCTTCATCTTTTATTCTCCACTGCAATTTGACAGCAAACCCAAAACTTGAAACCAAATCTATTTAAGCCAAGGTAAGAATCAATCTCTCACATGGCTGACAGAAGATGTGTACCTGAGAGTAGCTGCATTCTCCATCTGAAGAGAGATGGAGGCAGGAGCAAATAAAGGACAATAGAATAAACTAAATCAGGAAGAACAAAGTTTGAAGAAGCAGGATAATTTGTTTTTACCAATAAGTTAACAGATCGATCTGCTGGCAGAAAGAGTGAAGATAAACATTTAATAGTGAAAAGAAATGCGTTAATGGGATAGATTTGACTTGACATAAGTAAAGGGACAGGGAAAAGTATTGACTTAGCTTTGTTTGACAAGATAAAAACAGCTAGCAAAGATCAAGTAGATCATAGTGCAATGAAAGCATATTTTCCAACACATGAAAGAATACAAGAATTTATTTTTCTGCCTCATAAAAATATATTAACATTTACACCCCCTTGGGCATTTCTTATACTTGTTAAAATGTAGCAATACTTGTGAAAAGTTTCTGACAAATTTTTTTTCAATTAAAAAGTTGCTAAGAAAATAATGACACAGAGGTTACACAAGGCTGTTGGAACTATGGTTTCTGACACACAGGCAATGGAGAGACCAAGCATCTGGTTATTGTCTGCAGTAAAAAATGAAGGTATGGATTGTCAGAATAGGCAAATAGTACATAAAGTCAGAGTCCTCAAAAATGACAGGATTCTATGTATCTGAAGTAATCCTCAGATGCAAAAGGACTCAGAATCTGAAGTAATGGAAAATCAATAAGGGATCCCTTTGAGCTACTTTCATGATCTTGTGCAGTAATGTGTACACATGATGAATAAACAATCTGTTATTTTGGAACTGCATCCTACAACGTACCTCTTTGTAAGGGTCTCCTTTCAAAAAGGCAAACAAAAGAAAGGTAAAAAGGAAAAATCACACAAACCTTTAACACATGTTGGTTTGCTGACAGTGTTCTTCGATCCTAGTCCTAACTGGCCCCAGTCATTACTGCCAAACATATAGAGTTTGCCTTTTCCTGAAAAAAATCACAGACAGAATCCATACAAGGGTTTGAATATCTCATTCAACACAAGATGGTCATTCACTCACAATAAACTTATTACTTCCTTTTTAATGTAAAGTTGAAGTTTAAGCAATTCAATACGTAAGTGTAAACAATAATTAATTGTGATTTTGATACACAAATAATTAGCAATACTTAAAATCCTTGTGATTTTACAGTTCAAAAATAATAATTGCACTGTTTAAATAAGAAATCTCCAGCCAGAAGAAGAAACACCCTCATCTTTAATTACAGCACAGATTAAGTGCTCTTCAGAAAAAAAGATGTACTTTTGGGCAGACCACAGTATCTATAGGCCCCCTTAAAAATAACAGCACCTCTAACTGAGCACCCACATCTTTTATCCCAAAGTCACGGATGAATAATGCAGCTATTTGATAAATACAAGTACAAATTTGTAATATTTGGCTTATTTGATTGTTTAGGGTGGGATATTTCTCTTACTGTTAAATGTCTTCTCTTAAAATGATTTACAAATATGCATTTCTGTCAAATGTAGTTTCTGATAAATTTTCACAAACTGTATTAATTTTTTATTCTGCATATAAAGACAGAATGCATAAATTCACCATGCAGTCAGACAGTTTTGCAAACCTAAATGCAAACATTAGGTTACAAATGTTCAACAGCTCCAATGCTAGAATCACCTTTCAGAAATTCCTATGATGTGTCATTGGACTTGCATGTTTGACCATTGCAAACAATGAACTGTTATAATTCTGAACAACCAATGCTTTTTCTGAGGATGGTATATGAACAGATGAGAAATTTGTCATCTGGGATGAAAACTAGCCAAAACTGACTACTGACAATATCTTAAAATGAACTAATTTAATTTCATTTTTTAAACTATCACCTTCTAAAGCTGTAAAGTTCCTGCTGGAAAACAAAATCCTTGTTCCAACAAAAATCTTTGCAAAACAATAAAAACTGATTTATTAAAAAATCCACAACAAAACAACATCTTCTCCCCAAACCCCTACTCTTTTACAAAAATTAAAAGGACTTTGTACATTAGACTCCATCATATGTTGTCACCCTCAACAGTAGTTTGGTCATAGAGCTTGTCACCCTCATCATCTACAATAACCACAACCACAATCCATAATAGCAATTCCATATAATAATGTCAAAATAATATGTCTGTTCCCAGTGAAAGTTCTGATTGTGATTTACAGAGACTTTGAAATACGACATTGCAATGTTTTAAATATTACCAAAAAATTCTATTCTAATAAAAATATCCATTTGTTTTCTTAAACATAACAACATAGTTAAAAAGAAAAAAAAATGCACAAATGCTTAACTATAACTGGTAACTAAAATCCAGATCAAATTGTTAGATTTTACAATTCTTGGCATGTGGGGCTATGTGTCAATATTATGTCTTTCAAAGAAAGCTGGAAGGGAAGAAAGACAGAACTCAAGTTCATGCTCACAGTGTTCTACTAACAGCATTTATATCTCCTTCCTAAATTTGATAATACAATCATGTCAAACATACGCAGAGCTGTCCCTGACAGCAAACACACCTTAACAGAAAGGATTTTTATCAGCAAATGACATCTATTGGTATGGCTTCCTTGTATCCTTGCTTCACACTTTCCAACTGCTTTCCTAAGACAGCAGTACTTCTGTGGGAGTATGATGCCAAGCTGCCCTAATTCAATTTAAGCACATTCTCTTTTATCCATGCAAAATTCAAACAAGGTCATGCTTTTCATCCTATAATCTGCTGGGTTTTATATCAGTCTTTAAATTCTCAGGCATTGCTTTGTAAGTCAAGGAGCTTAATAGATGAGAGGAATTTTTTCACATTCTTTTACAACTGAGTGACAGCCTTTTATAATTTCAGGTATCCTAGGAGTATTATAGAAAATAAAAAATCTGGGAAGCAGTTAATTTAGAAAGAGAATGAGAATTAATAGGCACTACAGAGGAACCTAAACAAATACCTGTAATGAAGCAATGTTTCTCAGTCTGTACAGCAAATCAAGTTTTGGAAGAGATATGATTCAATCTAAGCTGGCCAAGAAATCCAACATAATTTTGTATGCAAAAGGCACAATTTTCACAACTGCATATTGAGATATCTCAGCCATCACCCAGATGCACTGAACACAACAGCAGACAAATAGGCAAGGATCAAATTTCAAAATTTCATACACTCTAATTGCTCTTGGGTTTTTGTTTCCACTTTGGTGCTGTCATCCAGACTGTGGCCATGTGCCAGGTGGAATGGCTGGCACAAGACAGGTCCAGCACAGTAAGACTGTGACTCTGGGCAGGAGGGAAACAACAGAATATAAGGAAAAGGCCTACTCAGACTGTTTTGGTGATCCAACAGTAGTCTCCACCTTTATCCTGAAGAAAAACTAGAGTATTTCTCCCAAGTATGTATTCACTGTTATGTACACCAGCAGATGTTTCACCAAGAGCAACTCAGGGCTACCAGGGAAGCCACAAGACACTTCCATGTGTAACAACAGAGGTTTTGTGGGACACTTCAGTGAGAGATTGTCTCCTACCTCATCTCTCATGAATAGTTGGTTTCACAACCGTGATTCTTGGCAACCCTATCGGTTGTGCACTTCTGGTTCATGAAGTGCTTTTAAAGGCATTCATTGGGCAGCTGGGAAATACCAGCTGAAATCCCATATGCTTTGTCATAGCAGGCAGCCAAGTACTCTAATCACCTGTATTTAAAGGTATGTTTTACATATAGCCCCCTTTTCTTTTTAAATTATAGGAATATGGGAGAGAAATAAGATGAGGAGGCAACGTACAGACTTGGAATATTTACTACAAGATCCTTCTGAGAAATTGTATCTGAATAAAACAAAAAAGGCAGCATTTTGTACAGAGTAGCAAATGCCAAGGCACAAAAATTTTTTTTTTTATTATTTTTATTTGAGCTATTTAGTGAATAAATTATGTTAACATTTGATTTAAAACTCATATAGAAGTCAAATAGATCCCAGGAAAATAGGAGTGGCATCAGTTTTGTTAGACAAGTCACGACATTCTCAGAAACTATTGAGCAAACAAGAACAGGCATGCTTAGGACATTTGGCATCACACAAGCAAAACCAGTACATATGTTGCTTGCTCATATACATCAACACAAATATGTACTAATCTTTCTCATCCTCTCCTTGCAGTTGGTGCAAAAAATACTGTGCCATGCTCTCATGACCTACTGTTAAGCAGAAAAAATGTAAGAGAACTGGTAACAAAACACCTTGGAGAGATTCCAAGGTCTCTTTGCTGAATGTTTAATGCCTTACAAAACCTGAAATTATGAGTACACTATGTTCTTGTGGTTCCATAGGCACGTCTTTTCTTTCCCACTTTTACAATTGATACTTCTTTCTTTCCTTCTGCCTTCTTGTGTCGGGGGCTTCAATTCTCTCCAGAGCACCGAGTTCAGAAAAGGTGTCTTCTTTCATAAGCATTTTCCACATTGTGAACAGGATCAGTCTCTTTGATTAAATGTGGTAAAGCTGCCTAGGATACTCTAATTAAGGCAAATAAACAATAAGACAGCTGTTAAATTTAAGAGTATTGTAGAAAAGAAAATTTACTGCACAGGAATAAAGAAGAAGATTCTGAAAACACACATATTCATACTTCTTCATACCAGCTCCCACAAGGATGAATTAATTGCTTTCCGAAGTCTGCAGTTATAGAAGATGTAGGGAATGGACTATCAGTATTCTTGGACCAAAAAATACAAAAATGAGGCAAGGACCATTATGAAACATGTTACAAGTGATGCTGAATATCTATTGTTCATTACTGGATTAAAAACTTAAAGAAAACGGTTGCTTAGAAAAATTCCTGCTTGGACATTTTAATCAAGGTTATGCCAATGGTAGACAGCAAAAGAATAAAGAAACACAGATTTCAATCCCAAATTTTCTTCCTGGAGAAGAAAATATTTCTTCAACTAGCTCAGCAAGCCAACTAAAAGTCAGCAAGTAACTATCCCTGGTCCCTTCAATTCCAACATGCAGCCACAACATGTAAATAAAATTTTGGACTCTTAACTCCTGAGCTAGAAAGACAAAGAACGGAGTGTTTTATATTTACTTTACACTTGTCTTTATAAAAGTCATGTGGGAATACTGATGCTGGATTAGATGAAAGTAGTATTTGAAAGGTTCTGAATATTTTGTTTAAATGCTAAATATCAGTTCTTGTACATTTTCTTCATTAGTATTCAGTCAAGATTTGGTGCTAGAGGTAGCTGTCTCTCCTGCCCAAATCCAGCCTTAAGGAATGATTTTGTATCAGTTTGAGTGATTGTTTTATTTACGACTGTTGAGCCATGTTAAGTGTAAAATTGACAAATTTCTAAATTTTAATCTACCTCAAATTCCCACTGTCCCCTACAAATACAGCTCCCACTCCCTCTTTCAAGGTGTGGAAAAAAAAATAGAAGGGGCGAAATTTTGTGACCTGTAAATAAAGACTGAAAATAAAATGAAGCATGCATTAACACACACCTGCTTGAGATACTTTTCCTTCCTCAGTGATGTTTGTCTTTTATTTCTTCCAGGTCAGGTTCAGCTGAAGAAGCTCCTGGTTTCCCACAAGGTCTGTACCCTTCTCAGTAAACTCATTATCAGCATGCACTTCTGGAGCATTCATTCCAGGTGTTACTGCAGCTCAGGGTCATTCCCAAAGGCTTAATTCCACTGTATCATCCAATTCCATCTAACTGCAGAAATGTGAAGTGCACATGGGCATGCACTGGTGTGAAGACCAAATGAGGGAGAAGAGCTTTTTCTTTCCCTCCTTCACTTTTTTTGTATGACTCTTGCTGTTTCTCTATCTTTGCTTGTTGTTGATCCACACTTTACCCTCACTTTTGCCTTTAATTTACAATGACCCAGAAAACCTTTTGAAACCAAAGAAATCTTTTTCTCATGCTTCTACAGTTCCTTGCCTGCAAAAGCTTTGAGGAAATAAAGATCTGATCATCCAGAAGCCCCCCTGGTGATGCAACTGCCCACTACAACTGCTAAGGCAACCTACAGAGACACTTTTGAAACAAGCTGCATATACTAAAATAATGGAGAGAAGAGGAAATTGTACAGAAATAGTGCTGCATGAAAATCTCTGCAAGATGACTTCTTCAAAAGCTTTATCTAAGTGGTCATTATTGCAGTGATATGGGAATTAGAGAATTGTTGCTGACTGGGGTTAACAGTGCTGGCCCAGGCACATGCTGGCAGGCAATTTAAATTGACTGGTTTAAACACAGAACTATACCTGTGTTATTTCGAACTGGGTGTGGACATAAAAAAGTATGTGCAAAAAGAAAATGCAAAAGGAAAATGCCACAATGCCCCAGGTTACATCTGGATTAATTTAATGCAATAGGTAATTTAATATTATTGGTACAATCCAGGGAAAAGTGTCAAGCTTTGCTCAAAATAAACTATTAATGTATAATTCATCTTCTGTGAAGTTAGGCTTGAAAAATTCATCGTATAATTTCACCTCAGGGTGTTCTGCAGCCCATGAAATCTAGTCTTTCTTATCTTGCCTGGAATAGTTATTTCTAAAAATTAAACATCTTCAATATTGCTTGTGAACACTGCAAAAAACCCTCAGGAAATTATTCAATAAACAATGACCAATTGGATATTGATAAGCATTAACTACATTCCAATTTAAAAAGTCCTGAAAATACACATACTTTTTTTCAACAACACAGTCCTATTATCTGTCAGCAATTGATTGTCAATACAATTGTCACATATGATCATCCACAGAAGAGTAGTTCCTTCCATGTAAAATAAAATTAACAAATTCCTTAATGAGTATTGTTTCCATAATTTCAAAGAAAAGAAAAAAAAACATTAATAATGCTCCCTCTATTACACTGGAGTTTCTTTAAATGTCTTCTCCATTAATTTCTGGTTTTTTGTAGGATTTTCTGAAATCCTTTATTGAATTGCTTCTTCAAGGGTTATTTTCATCTGACAGTTAACAGTAATTCCAAGCTTCATTGGAGAGACACAATTGTAGTTATTGTTTCAAGGAGATTTTTAGTGAACTTGTGATGTTAAGCAGTTACGGTTACTTCCACAATACAATACATGTAACATATTAAACACTGTCAGATTCCTGAGAAACACTCAGCCTGAACTAAGTTATGCTTAGTTTAAATCCTGTCATACACTCAGTTATTACAAACTTCTTCCAGACAGTTCTTGGGCATGTCCTGTGAAAACTTTGAGCAACCTCACACTAACTCCAAAGGCATCCAAGAGCTCCCACAAAGCATCCCTCTCTCCTCTTCCCAGCCTCAATTAATGTATTACCTCAGAATGCAAGTAAGATTCCCAACTTTCTAAGGTGTCCAAATTTATCACCCTTGAGCATATAAGCCAGCTTCACTACAAGAAAGACATTTGAGAGGCTGGAATGTGTCCACAGAAGGGTCTGGAGCACAAGTCCTATCAGGGAAGCTGTGGGAGAAAAGGGGGCTCAGAGAAGACCTTATCACCCTACAACTTCCTGAAAGGAGGATGTATCCAGGTGGGGGTTGGCCTCTTCTCTCAGGCAACAAGCAAGAGGATGAGAGGAAATGGCCTCAAGCTTTGCCAGGGAAGGCTTAGTCCAGAGACTGGGAAAAATTTCTTCATGGAACAGGATGCCCAGGGAAGTGGCTGAGTCACCATCCCTGGAGGTGTTTAAAAGGTGAATAGATGTGGCACCTGGGGACATGGTTTGGTGGTGGACTTGGCAGTACTGGGTTAACAGTTGGACTTGATAATCTTAAAGGTCTCTTCCAACCTAAACAATTCTGATTCCATATCCTCCATTTCCAATACTGACCTGTAATAATAGCTGAATGTTCATCTCCACATGATATAAGTACAGGCTTGTCAGTTTTGAACCAGAACTTGCTAGGAATATCTTCTGCAAATTTGCTTTTCCCAAATGTGAAAACCGCACCGGATTCTGAAACACAAAAAGATAATATCAATTTTAATGAAAGCAAATTTCACCTCACATATTTCGAAATAGACATGTTCTATCAACTCAGTGGCACATTTTATTTTATCTTTCTCTTCTTTCTTCTCTCAGCCTTCAAAATATGGGTTGGCAAAACTCTCATTTCACCCAAACAGGAGGAAGAACTCCTGTGTGAGTGGCAGAGCAGTGGAACAGGCTGCCCAGAGAAGCTGTGGAGTCTCCATCTCTGGAGATATTCAAAGCCTGCCTGGACACAATCCTGTGCAACCTCCTCTGGGTGAATCTGCTTTAGCAAGGGGGTTGGATTAGATGGTCTCCAGAGGTTTCTTCCAAGCCCAACCATTCTGTGATTCAGTGATAAGACTTTGATCTAAAAAATCCAAACAAGACCACCCCAGAATAAAGTCCAAGCAGCTCTTCAAGCTTTGTAGTCTGCCTGGTTTTCTCAATTCTTCACACTTTCAAAAGTGTTAGCAACCTTGTTTCAAAACACAGAATGCTAACTATTTGTTCAGCTTTTGGTTAGGCATATGGCTTGACAGAAAATACTAATTCTACAGAAAAATACATGAACTTACAAGTTAAGTAATTTGTCAAAATCCTTGCAGACAATGTCAGCTCAGATATAAAAGCCCAATAGACATCCTATTTTAAAATGTCAAATCCTGTGCCATAAACAGATTTTTTAAAAAACAAAACCAAGAATAAACCAAACCTTTTCCTTGTAAATTTTGTTAACATGTAACAAATGTTATGAAATACACACAATAACATAAGACTGTTTCAGAAAATTACATTGGACATCTTAGTGCTTTTACTTTCAATGAAAACAATCTCATCAACAACATGCACCCCAGCTCCAATACCTAAAAGTTATTTCTTAAACTGCATTTTCATTTAAAATAATTATTTAATGCAAAAGTTTTCCCCATTTCCAAAGATGTTATTTTGTGTATCAGATGGAGCAGACACGTATAAATTGTACTTATTACCTCAACAGATGTCTTTTTCACTTTCACTTGCTCAACAAGCTTTGTGCAGACAAACTCAAACTTTTTTAAAGAGAGAGTTGAGTTTTTCCCTTATTTTAGCTAGACACACCTACAACTCCAGAAAAGCTAAACAGCATCTGAAAACTCTGTTTTAAGTTTTCTCCCCAGCCAGACAGCCATGAACTTCTGAACTTTCTTACTGATCTCTTTGGCATGTAGAGAGCTCTCTGGTTCATTTATTTTCCTTTCAGAAGGGTTAACATGAAAACATGTCACGTTCTTCATTCAATGCATACAAAAAGCTGACAAATTTCCCGCTGTTTTTTGTATCTCATTCATTTGACTAAGCCACAACATTTCACAACTGGACACAACTACTGTGCCCAGTTCTGGGCTCCTCAGTTCAAATGAGACACGGAGCTCACAAAGCGGGTCTGGGGAGGGGGAACAGGGATGACTGGGGGACTGGAGCATCTCTTACGAGGAAAGGCTGAGGGATTTGGGTCTCTTTTCGAGAAAAGACGGCTTACAGGGAACCTTTCTAATGTGCATAAATGTCTAAACCCAGGCGGTGAGTGCCAAGAAGATGCAGCCAGCAGTGCTCGGTGATGCTGAGCAACAGGGCAAGAGGCAGCGGGCAGAAACTGATACTCGGAAAGTTCCACCTGAACAAGAGGAAGAAATTCTTTGCTGAGCAGTGACTGCGCGTGGTGCAGTGTCCCTGACTGAGATATCCCAGAGCCTGGACACAATCCTGTGCTGTGGGATGGCCCTGCTCGAGCAGCGACCGGATAACCCACTGCTGTTCCTTCAGCCTGACCCACACTGAGCTTCAGCGCTGCATCGGTTTGGAAACTGAAACCCATCAACTCGGTAAATTAAATCCCTCAGGACACACAGGAGGCGTCTGTTGTCGCAGCAACGAGCACTGTTAGAACCTTACCCCGGGCCAAACCGCGACACACAGTACCCATTAACGCTCAGAATTGACCGGACCCCCCCAGTGCCCGGCGCTGCCCCCGCCGCCGGCCGGGCTGCCCCGTCCGAGCTCTGGCGGCAGCGGACGCGCTTGTCCCCCCACGCCGCAAGGCACCGGCCCGGCGCGGGGCCCGCAGCGGGAGGGAGCGGGGGAGACCTGCGGGGGTGAGACGGGCAGGGGCCGGCACAGGCAGACTCACTGCCCCGGGTGCTGGAGGAGCGGCCGCACTCACCGGGCACGGGCAGCTCGGTCCCCGCGGCGGGCGCGGCCATGGCGGCCGGGAGGAGCCGCGCCGGGCGGGCCGGGCCGCGGGCAGCGCCGCCTGGCGGCCGGCGGGGCGGCACCGGGCCTGAGGGCCTGAGGGCGGGCGGGGAAAGGCCTGGGACAGACCGGGATGTGGGCACGGGGTGACAGGATGGGCTGTGCTGGGCAAGGGAAAGGGAAAGGCCTGGGACAGACTGGGATGTGGGCATGGCATAACAGGATGGGCTGTGCTGGGCAAGGGAAAGGCCTGGGACAGACCGGGATGTGGGCACGGGGTGACAGATGGGCTGTGCTGGGCAAGGGAAAGGCCTGGGACAGACCGGGATGTGGGCACGGGGTGATAGATGGGCTGTGCTGGGCAAGGGAAAGGCCTGGGACAGACCGGGATGTGGGCACAGGGTGACAGGATGGGCTGTGCTGGGCAAGGGAAAGGCGTGGAACAGACAGGGATGTGGGCACAGGGTGACAGATGGGCTGTGCTGGGCAAGGGAAAGGCCTGGGACAGACCGGGATGTGGGCACGGGGTGACAGATGGGCTGTGCTGGGCAAGGGAAAGGCCTGGGACAGACCGGGATGTGGGCACGGGGTGACAGATAGGCTGTGCTGGGCAAGGGAAAGGGAAAGGCCTGGGACTGACTGGGATGTGGGCACGGGGTGACAGGATGGGCTGTGCTGGGCAAGGGAAAGGCCTGGAACAGACAGGGATGTGGGTATGGCATCAAAGGATGGGATGTGCTGGAAATGACCTCTGGGGTCATTGGGTCCAACCTACAGCCAGTACCACCATGGCACTCAATGCCCCTCCAATCTTTCCTTAGACACCTCCAGGGGTGGTGGCTCCACCGCCTCCCTGGGCACTGGTGGTGGGGCAGCACCAGGCCCAGCACAGCAGCCTGATCTTCTGGGGAAAACTTCTCCATAAATTCGACCCCCACAGTGCCCAGGTGGTACTCCTGAGGATCCCAGACCTCTTGTTGGCCAGATTGATCTCATTTTCTCTCTCTTCCCACCTTTTTTTTAAATATTATTATTATTTTATTATTTATTTTAATATTATTTTAATGTTATTATTAGTTTATTTTTCCTATTACTAGGAGCTAACTTATACCAATTTACATGCTACGTGTATAATTTACTAATAAAACTTTGTAATACAGGTTTTTTTTTTTGACCCTCTGGCATTTGCTGTTCCTTTTTTACCGTGGGCATCTGTAAATCTTGGCTGCTCCCTTCCTCTTATGTGACACTTGCTCACATTGGCCCATGTGGGAATTGGGATCAGGCAGCCTCTGTACAGGGGTGTGATGGATTGACCTTCACTGGACACCAGGTACCCACAAAGCCATTTACTTCATCTCTACCCCTTCTCAGCTGGACAGGAGAGAGAACATAAGACAGTAGCATAGTTTGAGAGAAGTCGGTTTGCTAAAGCAAAAATGAAAAGTTGCATGCACAAAAGCAAAGTGAAAAAACAAAGATTTTTTTTTTTTATTTCTTCCCATCAGCAAGTGATGCCAGCCAATTACCAGGAAGCAGGGCTTAAGCAATTCATTTTTGCTCCAGAAGGCACATATTGTAAAATACTGAATGCTCCCACTTCCTCCTCCTTTCCTCAGCTTTTATATCTGAGCTGGCATCATATAATATAAAATATCATGTTGGTTAATTTGGGTCAGCTGTCCTAGCTGTATCCCCTCCCAAGATCTTGTAAACCTCCAACCAACTGGTGGGTGGTGGGATGTTGGAGAGACAGGGTTGATGCTGTGCCAGTGCTGCTCAGCAGTACCTAAAAATCTTGGTGTGGTATCCACACCTTTCTGGCTTCCAGTGCAGAGTGACAAGGTGTGACCTGACAAAGAGGCATTGGCAATGTCCCCTCCCTGTGAGGCTGTGGGGTGACACTGATGGCCTTGGCACCTCAAACACATTTTCTCCTTTCTCCTGGGCATCACTAATGATGCAAGCTCAGCCCCCAGGGACTTGAAGGTCATGGGAGTAATTTGCCAGAAGACAACCAAGAAGGAAACCATGGCCTGGCATTCTTCTTTTTCTTCTTTTTCTTCTCTTTCTTCTCTTTCTTCTCTTTCTTCTCTTTCTTCTCTTTCTTCTCTTTCTTCTCTTTCTTCTCTTTCTTCTCTTTCTTCTCTTCCATTCCTTTACTATTAATTTCTTTTGGATTTTTCTTCTGTTTGACATTTCCCCTGACAACTGATTAATTTCCCAAGCATCTCAGGGTTGGTTCATCATGAGGGGTCCTGAACAAATCCCACCAGGAGTTATCACTTAGCATGACTTTTTCACAGCTGTCTGTTTTCCCCAGGGAGTCAAACTTCCTCTCTGAATGTTTTAATTATAAGTTCCTTGCATTGTAATTTCAACGTATCACCCTCTCTGACAGATATACCATCACCTTGATTTACACTGGTGCGTCTCTCCTTGCAGGGAGGAGGAAATGAGAAAGTAATGGTCATATTTCAAAACCACCTACAGTGAGGTGGCATAAAATCTTATCTGACAATTATATTTGAAGGTAAAAACTTAAATGAAGTCACTTTAGTATTTAGCAATTGACCTACTTCAGATTATACAGCAAGCAGTTTAGCCCAAGGAGGTAGGCAGGCTGCAATATTTCACTTTCTGGACCCCATACTTTTAACACAACCGCAGCATTATTGAAAACTTGGTCAAAAAAAACAAACCAAAAAAACAAACCAAAAATACCTGCCCCAAAACCCAGGAAAATGCTGATTTATTTAATGCAGACTACTTCATTATTGTCAGGGCCCCAAAAGCATGAATAAGTCTTTATGCCCTGCCCAGTTCTATACCCATGGGTCCAAAACCCTCATTTTGGCTCAGCTCAGGGCTATGGTAGAGCCCCCATGGCCACAGTCCCATTCCTAGGGGGGTCACCCTCCTCATGCTGACCCTACAAGTCTTATTTTGCCTTTCTCTATCAGCACACGCTCCTGTACAAATATTTAACACAAAATAGTATTGACACAGGTATGATATGACATGATGAGCCCACACAGAAGAGCACAAACTGTGTGTGGTGCAATGGGCCCTGGCAGAAATCTCTGTATCTCTAGGGTTTGACCAAAGAAAAGGTTCAGGGTCAGCCCCAGCCTAGCCCAGCCCTGGCTGGGACAGCCAAAACAAGGACCTTGGTTCTTGATTTTCCCTCATTTGCGCAGCTCACTCTCTGCTTCCTACACACCTTCCTTTCCATAACTTTATTTGCAGGTTAAGAGAAGTCCTAATGCAAAGAGAAGATGCTGTTTAATGGGAGGAATTTCATCAGCATTGCAAAACTAGGAGGGACCAGCAAGCAGCTGCTGCGGCAGTTTTGGTGAGCTTGTCCTTTAATTTTATCTGGTGTGTGGTGTTTGGTCAGAACCCTGGAGTAAAAAGCAGTGGGATCCTTTGAAGGAGTGAGTGTTTTTGAGAAAGGCTCTGGAGTAGTTTTTCCTGCAATTTTAGTGTCCTTTTACCTCACCAGGCAGCAAGTTCTGTAACTTCAGGAGACTGGAGGATTATCTGTTTTTAGTATTTATGAAATACCATTAATTCGTTCTTTGGAATTTAGCTGCAAAGGAAGAATGTTTATTCCTCCTTATTAAGGAGGAATTATTTAGGATATAAGGATAATATAGGAATATATATATATATATATATATATATATATATATATATATATATATATAATAAATATATATTTAGAATATAAGGATAATAAGAAATTATTCTTTATTGAGGAAGGAAAGTTTATTCTTGAGATCAGTGTGTGCTGCAGGTACTGTAACCAGTAAATAACTATCTGAATAAAGTACAGGTCATCTTTCTGCATGTGGACATATATTGTCCCCAGTTTGGGTGGGGAATTCTCTCCTTGAAGCTGCAAGGTGAATCTCTGTCTCATTATTTTGTGTCTCTATATATCCTGGAGGCATGCAGGAAAAGCATGATGTGATGGGAGATTCAAAGTCAAGCAGGCAGATCTGCCTCTGTGAGCTGACTTTGGGTTCTTTCTGCACCTACATAACTGTGCCTGCTCCCCCTGATTTCAGGAAAGTACCTGTATGACAGGGTTTCACTAAGCTGCGTCTCAGGCTTGTCACATCTCCAAAATCAGCTTAAAATTTTAGAGCTGAAACTTCATTCCATGTTTTCTAGTGGTTTTCAGTCAGCTTTAATAAGAATAGAATTAACACTTGTAACATAACAAGTGATTAGTTCTAGAAAACAATATGCAGAAATTTCACATTCACAGGAATCCTGATATGCAATAAGTAATTTTGTTTATAATTTCTAGATTACATCATAAGAAAACCAAATGTTTTTCAAGTTCTATGATTTATTTGTTGCCATTTTAGAGTGGTGCTAAAGGCTGTGTGTTAATTTTTTTATGAATTTTTGATTTTTACTGCAGCCAATTGGGACATTTCTGCAGTTAACAGAGATGATGGAAAAGCAAGTTTGGAAAACAACTGTGGTAAAGCTGGTTTTCCAAGGAAGTAATCTAATTTGTTAAGTTCCACACACAGCATTGTTAATTTTGGTGGGGTTTTTTAACATTCTAGCATAATGTTGGCATAAGTTATCACCACTGCCTGAGAGTGTTACCAGCCAAGCACACTGTGATACTGCAGGATAACCTAATGTCTGTGAGTCTGTCCTAGCAGTCCAAAGTTATGCTGTCCCCACTCAGAAAAGAAGCTGAAATTGCTTGACCTTGCAATTCTGCCTGTTACATTTTAACTTTGGTATGTTGTCTCATGCTCCTTCTCTGGAATTAGTTTTTCCATTTCTGCCCCTCTTTCAGATATGGATAACAGGCAAGGGAGCAAATTTCTTAGAGGTCATAGCAATAAAACAGAATCTTCAAGAGGTCAGGAGCAGATCTCTGGTCCAACTTTCTGCTTGCAGCCTGTCAAACACCATGTGAGAGCAGCTATGCCTTTGCTTAGCCACATCTTGAAAATACTTAAGGATGGTAATTCTAAATCCTCTTCACGTAACCAATTTCAGTGCTTCACTATCTGCCAGTGGAGAAAATAGTGGTGAATATTTCTCAGTCCACTTCTAAGTCATGCCAGATGGTGAAACAAGACCAAGGAACAGAAGTTGCTATTTGGCAAATTGAGATTAGATAATCTCTAAATCCCTGGAAGGAATTGCAGGCTGAAATGAGAAAAACAAGGAGCAGCCCCAAAACTGTTCTGGAAACAAGGAGGCAAAGGAGAGTAGGGAGCAGCCAGCAATTGGATAGATTTTAAAGCAATTTAAAGTTTGTTTTTTTCACCACAAACAAGTTAGAAAAGCAAATCCCTGTTCTGAAAACTCAAAGTAATTAAAGAAGTCACAGTTATAAACCCCTTTTCCTTCAGAATATACACAATATAAATTAAAGCTAGTCCTGTTATTATAAACTAAGTGTCTTTGTATTCAAGAGTGGATTTCAGTAGCTTATCTTGGTGGGCTGTTTACCACGGTGTGGTAAAAACTACCTGACCCATGAATGCCCATACACTTGTTTCCCTTTTTTCCTTCCCTCTGCTTCAAGCTGCAAATGTCCTTGAAAATGTCCAGCAGAAAACATTTGCTGTCTGCTCTGGGAGCCCACATGGCTTTGGGACCTTGTCACCTTGTCACCTTGGGAGGCACAGCAGAACCAGCCGCCCAGGAGTCTCAGTGATTCCCCTCTGTGATCCATGGCACACACTGCAATGTCTGGAATTCCAGTTCTAGCAAGGAAAAGATGTTCCTGCTCTCTAAGGCAGAGCTCTGAAAGGACTGAAACCCAAGCACAGCAAGATTTTACAATGACATTTCACAACCAGCCTCCATAACATTCTCAAGGGCTGTTTTAGCACATGGACTGGGAAAATGATGTGGTGAGCCTCTTTGGCTGGAGCTGCCACAGCTACAGATGGATACCAGGAAAGAAAAAGAGCAGGCAAAGAAAGGCAGAAGAGAAAGGAGGATACAAAAAGCACTGAGCTAAGAAAGTGGCACTCTGAAAACCAAAGTGGAACTTACTGAAAAGGAATGGGATAGAAAAAGAGAATTTGGAAAGCTCCAAAATGGCTTAAACCCAAATGGAGCAAGAGCTCTGAGAGACAGCCCTCATCCCTGGCCTGCAGAGCACATAGAGCCTCTGCCCACAAGTCCCTGGCTGTGTCCAGCTGGCCAATGGTTTGTGCCCTGTCTCGCCCACCCTCCAAAGCCAGGGCTCTGCAGAGTGGGGCTCAGGCTGTCTCGTGGGACTGTGTCCAAAGCCTCACAGGAGTATATCTGGGCATATTCTCCTAGCTGTGGACTTCCGGGTTTGGCAATTAGCAGGCACCACATCTGAACCTAGTTTCAATGGTGAGCTAAAGGGAAATGTAGAACACAAATACAATTGGAAATAGAAAAGTATTAACTGCACTCAGTCCACTTCTTTGCACTGCTTTGCTCTTCATTTCATTAGATCAGTCTAAAAATGCTGTATTCCACTTAAAATAAAAAGGCATGTTTAGCTCATACCCATCAAAACCTTAGCAAGAGTAAGTGTGGGCTGTGTAGTGCTGAGGAGAGATGGAAGTACAGAGTCAGAGAAAAGACTGAGGTGCCACACTTCCCTGTTAATCTTAGCCTGTGAAATGTAGGCTTGGACAAGACTTTCATTAAAATGCCTCATCTAAGCCAGAGGAAATTTGATCATGTAACTTCTGTGGGTGATTATCAACATCCAATTTCATGTGATTCTAAAGTCTTAAATCTGGATGGAGGCCAGAATACACTGAATAAACACCACATGTCCAGAATGTCTCTTGTGTGGTACAGTAAAGCTGTTTTGCTTCGGGTTTTTTGCCCTTTTCCTCAGTGTAATGAAGAGACTTCATACACATTTATAGAAATGGCACCTTTTGTTAGGGTGGGGTTGGAATGTGGCAAGTGTCTTCTCATGCACAAAGCAAAAAGAAGGGAGAAACAACACTGAGATCCATTTCTGTTATTCTGTCCCCTGAAAGGACAGATTTGGGGTCTACACATAAGTCATTTTACCAGGTTCTGAATGGCTTTAGTTGATAGGCAGCATGCAGTTTCCATACACATCTCAGAAGACAGAAGAAAATAAATCTAATGTACATTTTATAATACAATTTGAGACACTATTACAGTGGCCATACAATGGCATGCTGTGCCTGTCTGACGGAAGGAGTTATTTAAACTAATTAACACAATCTATCAGGATGATCCAGCTGGGTTGTGTGAGGGGAGTGGGAGAGATGTCAGGTGCTTGCTCACTGGCTTCAGCAAATCAATTTAACATTGAATGGCAAAAAATACACATTTTTCACTGTTTTGACACAGGTATGGGACACCAGCTCAAATGAATGTTCATCTGAAAGGTCGGGACCTCCTCACTCTACAGAACTACACAGCTGATGAACTGAAGTATTTGCTGTGGATGGCATCAGATTTGAAACAAAGGATAAAGCACAAAGGAGAGGTAAAATGACAACTGTCATTTAGGTCCCTCAGATGTTGAATGAATACTGTTCTGAACGGTATTGTGAAAAAGCCTTTCAGCTGTCTTGTCCTAAACAAAATCTCCTGAGCTCTTAAATACTGTAAATCATGTGCTACAAATCAAAGAGCCTTCCTGTAAAGTGTCCAGAGATATTCTGTGAACACTTCAGAGGACTTTGTGAGTGGAAAGGTTAAACAGGTTTGTGCAGCTAACTCCCTGTTGTCAGCTAACCCCATCCATCCACACACAGTGTACATGCAGCACTAAATGTATGAAATGGAAAACACTTCCCTGCTTGGGATTAAATTAGTATCTGAGTTCTCCTTAATGCTGGCTCAAATTAAGTGCCAAAATGCAGTTGCTTTTGGGCTTAGAATTACTTCTTTGCCTTTAAGCTTTCCACTGCTTATCAATTTATTGAAGGGCAGGAGAACAAAATCACAGGTAAAAAAACCCACTTTTGCAACTTTTCTAATGGTGAATTAAAATGTGCAAGAAGTATTTCATACTTTAAAGTGTATAATGATTATAAAATTGAAATATCTTCATGTTTCATGTTTCAGTATTTGCCTTTGATGCAAGGCAAATCTTTGGCCATGATTTTTGAGAAGAGAAGCACAAGAACAAGATTATCTGCAGAAACAGGTAAGTCAGAGCAATGGCACACAGTAAGACTTTATATGAAACTGTATACATTGAGTATGTACTGAAAAACACTGCATAATTTTGCATTTAGCAATTTCTACTCAGGAGAGACCTAAACTTTGAAAGCAAAAATAAGAAAAGAATGGTGGCTATTTGTGTTTCACCTTTCATATTAATTTCACAAGTACATGGCTTTAGTCACTGAAATTTTGTCAAAATCTTCCAAAACACGGTAGATCAGAAATAAAGTAACAGGCAGAAGTAAGCATTTCTGGTGTAAGCTCCCAGCTGTACTGGCAAGATGTACATTTTTAAATCTATATTTCAGTAAGCATCAAAAATCTAATTTAGTGCAAGCTGAAATAAATATTTTTCTAATGTAATATGCATTACCATTGTTGCATTTCAAAGTGTGTGTTTAGGCTGGGAATCACAGTAATGCCTTGATATAAATTTGGGGGGAAAACTAACATGATTACCTACAAGGGAAGATAACTTGATGGAGACTCAAGGGTATTAGCCAAATAATATCAGGCACTGGAACATTTTTCTTTTAGGTTACAGTCCTGCAAACACTGAAACATGTTCATAAGGTATCATTATTTACATAGTAGTTGTTCTGAATTCAACGGCATTGCTGAAATAAATCACTCATCAATCAATCAATCAATCAATCAATCATTTATGGCAAGAAAGAACTCTGAGCTGGTGATGCATCAAGGAAGCATCCTCTTCATTTCTCTCATCTTCTCTCTTCTCTCATTTAAATTGACCCAGCATCCCTCACTTCTCCCTAGTAAAGGAACAGTAAACCAGTTGATTATTACATTTCTTTACAAGCTGTAGGAGAGAAGGTAGAAATAATGGAATGAAGAAGCAGATACATTAACTCCAAGCATTTCTGAATTTGCCTTTGTATTGTTTGGCACAGCCATTTGCCTGCTGATCCTGCTCTTTAAGCAGACTTAGTGTTGCTTTCTGTTTTCTCCAGATAATGAGGACTTACTAATGTGCATTCCCTCTCTGTGAAGACCACCCATCTTTTAAATCCTGAGTTTTTAGTCCAGTTTCTTGTTGCCTGCTATCCTGGTATATGGCCAGGTAATGAATTCTCTGGATCTGTTTATCCTTCCTTCTTCTGTATTCTGAAGGAAACACTGCTTAGTCCTTGGCTTTTGAAGGCTTATGGAAGGGGGAAGCTCAGGAAAGTTCAAATGAATTAACTTAAGGATGGGAGTTAATGCACATAAATTCATCCAAGGGAGAATTAAGCTCCAGTAAAATAAAATAAATTTATTTCTGAGTGAGGGCTTGCACAGGGAGTTTAATGCAGTTTAGCTCCTGTGCATTAACTTTGCACCTTCAGTTAATTGGTCTTAAGTCTGTTAAGCTTAAAACTTTGCTTCAAAGGCAGACTCAATTTTTTTCTGTCCACAAAAACTCTATACATTTCAGCTGCTTTTTTAACATAAATGATTCCCTCCTTGGAATTTCTAACTCAAAACAAATGTGGAGCCACACGTGTTCCTTTTAGCTAAACAAGATAATTTAATACCAATTTTCTAATGTCTAGTGAAAGTGGACAATTGCAGTGGATTGAAGTGTTTATTTATAAAGTTCCTGAGTTGTCTCAAATGGCACTTCCCAAGAGTTGCCCCTTCAATAACCTGAGAGAGGTCACTTGTAGGGCAAGGTCGTGGGGATGGGATTAATCAAAACAAATTTTGCAACTCTCAGGAACAGCTAAATCAGTGGATTTCATTACAGAGTAGAGACTTGGAAAGCACTGATTACAAAATCTTTTCTGTCCAATGTCTAGGAGTTTGTTGGGACGTATTAACAACCATGGAAATCTTTACAGAATTCCTACTTTACTTGTGCCTATAAAGAACAACATTACTCAAAAATAAATAAACAGAATGATTGAAGTTGGAAGTAATCTCTGGAGGCCATCTGGTCCAATTCCCTGCTCAAGCAGGGTCTTCTAGAGCCAGTTGTCCAGGACCATGTCCAGAAGTCTTTTGAATATCTCCAAGGATTAAGATTCCACAGTCTTCTGTGACAACCTATGCCATTGCTCAATCAGCTTTTCAGTAAACAGAATTTACTATTCAGAGGGATCTTCCCAGTTTGTGCCCATTGCACTACTGAAAAACACCTGGCTCTCTCTTCTTTGCTTCCTCCCTTCAGGTGTTTATTATATACATCAGCAATGTTCCCCCTGAGCCTTCTGTTCTCTAGGCTGTGCTGTCTCAGCTCTCTCAGCTTTTCTTCTCATAAGAAATATGGTTCAGTCCCTCAACCATCTTTGTGACTCTTTGTTAATATGGACATACCAACTGTATCCAATATGTCTGTGTTTCTCATACTGAGGACCCCAAATCCAGACTCTCGAGGTTTGGTATCACCAGTGCTGTATAAAGGATCACCTTCCTTCACCTCCTGGCAGTATTTGTCTGGTGCAGTCCAGCACACCTTTCACCACCCTTGCTGGAAAGGTGGACACACTGCTGGACCATGTTCAATTTGCTGTCCACCAGGACCCACAAGTCCTTTTCTGCCAAGCTTCTTCCCAGCTGGGGGCCCCCATCATGTCCTGGTACATGGGGTTATTCTTCCTCAGCTGCAGGAATTTGCATCTCTCCTTGCCGAACTTCATGGGGCACCTGTCAGACCATTTTTTCAGCCTGCCAAGGTCCCTCTGGACAGCAGCATGACCCTGTGATGTACCAGCCATTCCTCCAGTTTTGTGTCATCAGCAGATTTGCTGAAACCACACTCGGTCATCGAGACCCTTAACACAGGTGTTAAACAGGACTGGACACAAATGGACCCTCAGGGCACTCAGGTCAATGGCCTCCCACTGGACTTTGTGCTGGTGGTCACCACTCTCAGGCCTGGCCATTTGGGCAGTTCTGAACCCATCCCACACTCTGCTCATCCAGCCCAGGCATCCACAGCTTGGCTAGTAGGATCTCATGGGAGGCACTGTCATTGGACACAGTGTCCAGGCAGACAAAACCCACTGCCCCCCCCTCATCTACCAGCCCAGTCATAGAACCAGAGAGGCAGATCAGGCTGCTCAAGCATGACTTCCTCTTGGTGAAGACCTGCTGACTAGTCCTGATGATTTTCTTCTCCTTAATCTGCCCAGAAATGGTTTCTAGGATTAGGTGTTTCATCACTTTCCCATAGATTGAGGTGAGGCAGCTTAGCCTGTGTTCTCTGGCTCCTCCTTCTTGCCCTTCTTTAACACAGGGGGTGACTTTTTTGCATTTCTCCTGGTTGTCCAGATCAATTGAAGATTATCAAAACATTAATTTATGATGCATTGTAGTAGATCAGTTGATATTTAAGGTTTTCCAACATCCTGTTCTATTCTAATGACATTGCAACTGTGCTGAATAATATAATACTCCTTGGGATACAATTCATTTCCTCTTTAATCTTGTCCTAATGTGTATTTCTGAAACCCATATAATTTTACCATTTCTAAGATAAGTAGTGATGTTGTAAGTTTAATACAAAACTAGAAGTAGCTTCCATAGAGTAGTGGCAAAGTAAATCCAGTTCTGTGAGCCTAGTAGATTTATTTCTATCACTGGCTATTTTATTGGATAATGTGACATATCTGCTATTACACTGGAAAATGTCACCTCTTCACAGCCAGAATCCCATACCCATTCTGCATAAAATCTTATGTACTTTTTGAAAACAGAACTATTCACATGGTCATATATTACTTGTAAAATAAACATCCTCAGGCATTGCATAAAAGTGAATGCCCTGTTTTTGTTATAGCTTTGGTGTAAAATATTCTGATTGTCACTGTTGTTCTTAAAATATACAGCTGCAGTTATGTTTTAGAGAATAAGTCATAAATAAATCCAACTATTTCACAGATACTGAATGCAGACAATATTTCACAGGGTAGAAATGGAGAGGAAGCAGTGCAGGTAGGAAAACTCAGCCTACCTTTTGCTGTGCACTGGTTTGTACAAGATCTTAACAGCCTTACAGGGGTTCAGTGCCACTGGCTTTAGTGGAATTACCCCCAACTCACTCCTCCTACACAGTGGGATGAGAGGAACATGATGGCCATGCCTGAAGACTACTGCACAGTCACAGAAATAATTGCATACAGTATATGTACTAAAGTAGTGGGGATGTTATTACATGGCAGAGGTACAGGGTCTGTTTGCTGTTGGAGTGGCTAAGTATTATTTAGCTTGGCTTCATTACAGAGTGTCCAAATGCACTCTTAGTTTACTCTCCACTTAAAAGAGTAGCTTAAAAATAACTTTTTAAAACTGCTTATCAGTTTTTAGCTTTTGCTTTAGAAATATTCTGTAATTGCCTAGGAGACTTCTTTGTAATCAGTCTAAATAGAAAAATACTTTCTATTTTGTAAGTCTGGGCAGGCAATGAGGAAATTAATAAATGTAAATCCGTATGTCTTGAAATTCTAAAAAAGATCCTTCCTTTGAGCCTGAGAAGATGACTGTGTGTGTCTTCTGGTGACAGCCCCAGAACTGTGTAACCTACCTGTGAACTACAGGATTCATTCTGGCCCCCTTGCCCCATGCAGCAGGGGCAGCCTGGGATGAAGATTTCACTCATGTCCTGTCTGAAAGAGTCTGCAAAAGTGGGGTCAATAATGTCAGCATGAGGCATGAAACTGTGTATTTTGAACACTAAAAGTAGTGAGAAATGTAGACATGAGGTAATAATCTATCCTGGATTAGTAGTTTGTTGAAGATACCATGATTCCTATAAATATTTAGCATGTGGCTTTGGAGATGACCAGGTTGTGACAACAAGAGGATTAGATCTCCCAGTTTAACACAGCACTCCAATGTTTATTTGCTGAATTGGTGCCTGCACAGCCTCAAAAGTCATAATTTTTTTCACTTTCTACTGGTAGTCTGGATGAAAGAATCTGAAAATGATTCTGTCT
Source organism: Muscicapa striata striata (assembly GCA_030060385.1). Classification (NCBI taxonomy): domain Eukaryota; kingdom Metazoa; phylum Chordata; class Aves; order Passeriformes; family Muscicapidae; genus Muscicapa; species Muscicapa striata. Next base: position 1,201,576 of record JAREIS010000117.1, on the reverse strand, counting down.
CTGCAACTATATACAAAGCTGGAGCACAGAGCTCCCATATTTCCAGATGGAAAGTTTTGGATGGAAATATGTTCCCAGGCCCTGCTCAGATGGCCAGTTCATCAGCAGAAAGCCCAACACATCAGGGCTCTGCTCTCCAGGTGGCAGCTCTGACTGGGCTGCCTGACATCTGGAAATTCTGAATAAATGTTCAGATTCCCATTTTTTTTTCACATGGGCATCATTCATAGAAAAACAGAATATATCCATTGGAGCCTGCTTGGACTGTGAATCACCTACCAGAATGTATGCATTTAGAATCTTAAAATGCAGAGCTGCTGTATTGTGTGGAACTTGCAGGAATAAATCACTGACATAATTGTATATGACTCAAAAAAAAAAAAATCCACAAGAATTTGGGAAAGAAAAGTTACAGCCAACAACAATTCATCCTTGATGTTTTGACTTTAAAATTTGCACTGAATAAACAGGCTGTAATGTGTAGTTTGCAGACATTTTCCTGTAAATAATGTTTGTATCTGAACTGCAGTGGGGAGATGAAAAAAGTAATAGTGGAATAAATGATGCTTCATTCTTAAAAGTTTGCTCTGTGTGACTTGCAATATTTTTGAGAGTTGGAGCAACCCTTAGTGAAAACAACAAGCCATTAAAAAGGGCCCATTCAATGAAATGAGTGTACACTGGCTAGAGGGAGCAGAAATTTGCCCTTCAGGTGGGACCTAAAGCATCATTACTCTTAATCTGGCAGTTAAGTAAATTGAGGCAGTCCAGAGACAATGCTTTGCCAGTATTGTTTTTATCTATTTTCTTTTAAACTCTAGAGACTGGCTGAGCTGATGGAGAGAAAAAGACCACACCTCAACCCTGCTGCCAGCAGGAGATGGAAGTTAATAAAGGTTGCTCTGTGCTAGGAGCCCAGTTGTGGGGCCCAAACCTGCTGCTTGTACCTGCTGGTTTTATCTGTGAAAGGTTTCAGTGTTCAGTCCTGGTTTAATCCTCTTTTAAAGAGCAGCTGTGGGACAAAGTTTTTAATCTACGGCAGACCTGTACAACCACCTTGCTGAAGCTGCAGTGCTGAACCTGCCAGCAGTGCTGAACCTGCCAGCAGTGCCATCTAATGGATACAGCCAGCCTGAGCAGCTTTCGACCTTTTCTTTCTTCTCTCTTTTTAATTTCTTTTTTTCTAACAGCGTGGAATTCATCAGCATATCCAAGACATCAGAGTTTGGTAAACAAAGTGGGGGATCTCTACTCTTCTGTGCTGTATGCAGCCTTTCTCTTCCTGGCAGTATAAATATAAAGACGGGCTTTTTCTAGATTTTTATCACAATAAAAGACTCACGCCCCCACAGTGTTGTCTCAACAAGGCTGGTTTGTTCATACTAAGGTCCTCTGGAAATTTCCTCCATCAGAAATGCTAGTGATAGGGCAGGATCTGCCAGCAGAAAATTACTGTACTGGAATAGAGTTGCTCTTATCACACAGAAAATGCCTTGCAGGACTATGTACAGCCCAGTTCAAGTCCTACACTTTGTACATCCCCAGCTGTGGGACCCTGTGTCCCATGCTAGGCTTGTGCTAAACCATCTATGACAGCTCATAAAACAGCCCCATCAGGCCCCATCTGCCCAATGTGTGGCCATGAGGGACTTTACACTCAGATTCAGTAGAAAGAGACTTAAACCAAGCAAAGGCAGAGAAACTCAGATATTGGTGAAAAGAAGATTCTCTCTTCTCTGCCTGTGTTGGATGGCTGGTTGTAATAACTTACTACTGGTGATGCAATTAAAATAAAGAAGCAGAGAACCTGAGAGTTGCACTTAACATGCAATTTGTCTTCATCCAAAACACTGTTCAGACACCTTTGAAGCTCCCCAAAGTGTTTTCTGTTCTTCAGTGATGCTCAAGTCCTTCCATGGTTTCTTGCTCAGGAGTGGATTTTACTCTTCATAACTAATTCATCCAGTTCTTTGGACCTTCTTGCAAATTCCTAATTATTGCAGGGTAGAGGGAGGCTGGCAGGGCCTGAGACCTTCCCTTTTCTCTCTCTCACATTATCATTTTTAAGGTACTTAGTCCTTTGAGACCAAATTCAAGTTTGCTACAGTGTATGAAGAGGCTTAGGGTTTTCTGTCTGAGTGACTTTACATGAAAGACAATATTGATCCTTGCAAGGATGTGGAAGGACACCAGGTGACTTGGGTGGCTCTTCTGGGATGCAATACTTCCCATGAAATAGAAATGCAGCATGATGAATGGATTACCTGGCTCTTAACAGGGAGTAACAGTGATGCTTGTGGCAATCTGTAGCCTTGGAGCTAGAATGACAATTTCTGTGATCACAGACCAGAATTCATGGCTGAGGATTTCAGTAAGGCATACATTTGAGTGGATTTATTCCCAAGCACATTTATTTGAGATTTTGTGTGTGAAATGCTAATAATTTTAACATTCGGGTGTCCTGCTGAGTTTTACTTTTATTTTTGTCAATGTATTTTATATCAAGAAGATTTTGAACCTTGGCTGTAAATATGAGGTGCTGTTGTTTAATTTCTTTTCTCTTTTAAATTTTTTCTCACTGTAGGATTTGCTCTCCTTGGAGGACATCCTTCCTTCCTTACAAGACAAGATATACATCTGGGCATTAATGAAAGTCTCACAGATACAGCAAGGTTGGTGAAATGTCACTTAATTGATCACTGCATTTGGTAATTGATTGTGCTGTCTTGCAGAATTTTGGAAGCTGATATTTTCTTTCTGGAAAATGTCAGAAGGTAGTCCAAATTTCTTAAATATTTATAGATCAGCTCACAGAATCTGTAGCTCAGTAAACCTTCATTCCATCCTCTCAAGCTATCCTACACTTCCCACACTGAGAATTATTTTGGCATACAGAGTGTTAATTAGGGTTATGTTTACAAATGGAACAGTTTTATGAACCTCAGTAGTCTTGTAATTCCACTGATGACAGCACATATATTCGAACAAGACTCGAACCTTCTGGTTCTGCTGCCCTTGGAGCAAAATCAGAAAGCAAAGACCCAATATATGTCAGTCAGACCAGCTGCTGGTGGGCCTTAGTTTGCTGTAGTAGCATCCCTGCAGTGACAGGGTGGCACTGAGGGCCTTTCTGATCCCCCTATTTCAGCAGCACAAAACTGGACCAACACTTTGTAGCCAGTTTCAGATTTCCTGCACCCTCCTTCCCAGCTGTCCCCACTGTCAGGAGTGCTGTGGGCTATGGCTCCCTTCTCCTGCTGGCATCCCTGGAAGATGTCAATCCTGCCCAGCCCCACAGGCAGGGATGGGCAACAGCCTGTCTCCACTGCTGTGGCAGGGAGGACCTGAGCTCAGAATTTTTCTACAGTGGACTGCCTCTGATGCTGCAGAATATGAGGTCATGTTTTACAGGTGCTCCTGCTGTTCTCCATAGCACTCCAGCTATTAAAGCTTCATCCAGCCTTAGCTTTATCCTGCTTTCTAGGCAGCTCTTTTGCAGCCTGAGGTCGGTTCAGTCAGGCCCAGCTGTTGGAAGGTTAGCAGTGTCTGAGTGGTCCTTTTTGTTCTGATGAAAGATATGCAGTGTCAAACTCATCAGGCTCAATTCAAAATGTGCAATCAGGCAGATGAGTTCCACTGCCTCTGCTGAATACCACAGTTCTGTCAGTGGGAGAGACTATTTGAGAACTGTGTTGCTGTTCTCTGTGATGAAATCCAATGAAAATTTAAGAAAAAAGATCAAACATTTGAAAATTTTAAATTTTCCTTCCTTGTTTTTACTACTGAAATGGAAGACATATGGGTGTTGATAGTAGAAAGTAAAAATCTTGGTTTCTTGAGGTTTGAAAGTACTTAACTCTCAGTCTCTGCGAGATTCATACCTCTGCTAGAATCAAAGTGAGCTGCAACAATAGAATCATAGAATGTTTTGGGTTGAAAGAGACTTTAAATATAATCTTGTATTATGGACAGGGATATTTTTCATTAGATCAGGATGTTCAGAGCCCCATCCAGTCTGGTCTGGAACACATCCAGGGATGGGGCATCCACAGCTTCTCTGGGCAACCTGTGCCAGAGCCTCACCACCCTCACAGTAAAGAAATTCTTCCTAATATCCAATCTGAACCTACTCTCTGTCAGTTTGAAGCCATTCCCCCTTGCCCTGACACTCTTGTAAATAGTCCCTCTCCATCTTTTGTGTAGGTTCAGGTACTGGAAGGCTGCAATTAGGTCAGTCTGGGGCCTTCTCATTTCAGGCTGAATAATGCCAGTTCTCTCAGCCTTTCCTTGTAGGCAAGGTGCTCCTTCCCTCTGATCACCTTGCAGCCCCCATCTGCACTACTGCAAAGCTGGCTGTGAGCCCCAGCAGCTGCAATAACCTCTACAAGCACTGTCCCACCAGCTATGCAGGACTGTCACCTGGAGCCATTCAGAGGCCAGCCCTGAGCAAATCTGACACAAAACCAGATATGCTTAATATAGGCCAGTTTTAATTTCTTCTTCCCAAATGTGACTGTAAAGAGACATTAAATATTTTGTTTACAATGCTCTGAATGGCCTTTGTTTGCACAAGCTGAAAAGGAAGACAATAAACTACTGGAAACAAGGAAATAAATAGAAGCAAGCAAATCTTTCAGCTGTTCTGAAGGCATCCCCACTCTGTGGATAAAGTTTCTTCCATAGCCACTTCCCAAGCAAACCTTCAGCCCCCTTTCTCTGTCACTGCTTGCTCTTCCAGGACAAGTCCCTATTTATGATTCTTACCTGGGGATTTTGCTCCTCTGCTGAGTCACAGCTCTCACCTGTTACAGTGAGCAGGGCTTACAGAGTCCCACATGTTCTGCTCCACTCCTGCTCTCATTAGCAGAAATACTACTGACTGCATAATCAATGCTGAGCAGTTTACCCAAAAGAACAACTGGAGTGTTAATTCCTTGGTGCTTCTTGTGAATGAAAGATGACATCCCAACCTCATTCAGTTAATGTAAGAACAAAAAAAGAATGCCTGTAGTAGACCCAGAGGGTATTTCAAATATTTACAGCCATGTGTCTGGGGCTCTGAAGGCCTTTGAAGTACTTGAGATTGAGACTTAAAGTGAAAGGGGCACAGATCCATAAAAATCACAGTTTTTATTAGAACTGCTGCAGGTAAGGGTTGAAAGCATTGCTGCTGTGAATATATTTTTAGTGACTTATTACCTGCTCATAAATCAGTTCCTCCATGCTTCACAAGACATTTACATTTACACTGACACAGTGGCAAAAAGTTACCACCCATTAAGGAGCTCTGAGCCTTTCAGAGCTGTTTAACATGCCTGATATATTACCTGAAATGAAATATAAGTACTGTGTATTTCCCACTGTAGAGCAGTTCCACTGGGCATCACTAAAGCTCAGTGGCCATCAGGTTCAGTGGCAGCCCTGAAGAACTCATAGGGTGATTTTACCAGTCTGCTGGAATTATTAGGGCATTAATCTCTGCATTTATGGGGAATGGGTTTACTTTGCTGAGAACACATCCACTGTCTGTCCCTGTGAGACTACGAGTGGAAGTGGTCTTGTCAGAAGTTTAAAGCTTTTGAATGGATATAAACCTTCAAAACAAAAGCAAAATTAGCTTACATAGCAGTATTCTATACAAAATACATGCAAATGCCCCATTTTCAAATTCAGAGGTCTGCCATACCAAAAAGGCATATTCTGTGTTTCATTTTGGATTCCTCAGAGGATACAGTCGAGGAAAAACAAATTCAGGTTTTCTCTGTAGAAATAAAAATTACTTCAAAAAGAGAGATGGGCAGCATTCCAATGTACTCAGTGCTCCAATATAACGTATTTCCAGGCTCTGGGATTTTGAAGTTCATAGTTTTACAGTTTTGCAAAAGAATGGAAAGAGAGAAAGACCTAGTGGTTGATAAAATAAGAACCTTAAATATAGTCACCTGATGAACCTGCGTTTATAGTCCCTCAGCTTCCAAAACACCACCTTTGATAAGACTCATATATTCAGGACCTTTTTTTTTCCTATGCAATTCTAGTCCATGGTTTCCTTTAAACTGATTCTATTACAGGAGATTCAATCATTCCCCTGTAATCAGAGAACTCTAGATAAGGGTTATTTGTGTTTTTCCCCCCCAAGTTTAGTTTTATTTTGATTTCAGAAAGAATAAAGCCAGTTTACAGTTGATTTTCCTACTGTAAAATATGACATCTAGAAATGCTGGCAGTAGGACTGTCTGATGTCCTGCTGGTAGGTGTCTAATAAGTCTGATATCTTCTTTCAACAGACTAAAGATGAAAGTCCAGCAGTTTTCACTAGCTGGTGATTATGACTGAATTTTCCCTAATGGCATACCCTATGGAGGAACCATCTTCTTTAATTTCTTGATCAGCTGTGTCAAATAGAAATCAGCTGTCCTGACATCCTAAAGGAAAGAAGTGCTGTAAGGAAAATGAGCAATTTCCCAGTGTGATTGCCCCTTTCCCTTGACTGATGGGGACTGGCTGTGCCTTGTTTAGGGTGAATTGGCCAGTGAGATGGCTAACAAAAGGAACCATGCATCACATCCCTGATGATCAGTTCAGAACAGAACAGGTTTCCCCCAGAGAAAGGAACTGGTGAGCTAAGAAGAAATAGTGACACCAAAAGTAACTGTTCCAGTACTTTGTAATCAGAAAATACCTTGCTCAGTTCCCCCTTTTCATTTGTAGGTGCTATTGACAGTCATTTCTGCAGAGAGTGCTCTACAGCAATCTTGTAACATTTTATAAGAGCATTGCTTGTCTGAGGAATGTCTGGTGTCAGTAGAAAATACTTGTTACTGACTTTGCCAGGAGACCTTGCTGATGATGGTATTAACAGCCTTATTTCCACAAAAGGAGATGCAAGAATTTGTCATGGCTAATCAGGAAGGCAGATACTGCAAGGATTTTTTTCCACATATTTCTAATTCAGTCCTCCCTTGTTTTGTTTTAAGGTCCTATTTCAGATAACATGAAAACACACAAAATGCTACTTCAAAGTCAGGCTTCAGGGCCTGATTAAAACACAGAAATGCAGAGAAATTAAGAGCTCCAATCCATATTTAATTTATCTAAAAAATTCAGAGTATGCTATGCTAATCCACTATGCTAATCTCTGTGTCTTTCACACTTCAGCAAATGAGGTTATTGCCAGAGTGGTACAGGGGCTCCTGCAATACCTTCCCTTGTACTGAGTTTGAAATTTGGGCATTACTTGAATGCTGATACCATGTGAGTCGATACACAGGTGTGTAGGTAGGAGAAAGCAGGCCAACAACCCCAACCTGTTCTGTTTCTGTGTTTATTAAGATCAGTAAACAATTGTGGTAATCTAAGACAGATCTGTATTGCTGACCCTCACAAAGTCAGGCTACCATACAGAGTCTATAATATTCAGTCAATGCTACATTTGTTCTTTTTTAAAAGACTGGAAACAATCATATACCTTATCTCTTCTGAGGTTATCAAATTCTTCAAATGTTACGGTATCACACAATCTCTTATCTTAGTTCAGAGAGCTTAACATGTATTGATGTTCCATCTACTGTGAAATGCTAAAGAGAAAAGAATATAAAATAGAACAGCAGTTTTCAATTACTTACTATAGTAGTGTTAGGAAGTGAAACTTCTTACTTATTAGCAGCTTGCTAAATGACAACATTTGAGTCTGTTCTGCAGGCATGATAAATTATTCAGATACCAGAGAAATATTGATTCATTACCATTTCTCATTAATATTTATGTGTCGCATGGTGAAGAGTGCAATAGGGGTGTATTTATTATGTTTGACTTGAGTATTTTCTGCCATCTCTAGGGTGCTGTCCAGCATGACAAATGCAATCTTGGCTCGAGTTTATAACCATAATGATCTGGACCTAATGGCAAAAGAAGCCACTATCCCAATAATCAATGGATTGTCCGATTTATACCATCCTCTTCAGATTTTAGCTGATTACCTAACTCTTCAGGTAAAAATAGAAACACCTTTTTTTTTTTTTTTTTTATTTTGCTAATTCTTAATAAGTATTTGGGGAAGTCAGCTTCCAAACCATTTATTTATCCCTAGGTTTTTCAAAGTAGTAATTACATGGCATTTGTTGTTTAAACAGATCTTAATCCAGCAATATAATTAAGAACCTGTTTAATTTAAAACAATTATGTATTCCTATCAGATGTAGTGGGACTGAAGTTAAGCATAACATTAAGTATTTCATTGGGATTGGTCTGCAACTCAAAGAATGTACAGAGGGCTGTACATATTAAGACAAAGATGAGGATCTGGCTCAGGCAAAGCTAGCAGAAGTTTTCCACTAACTTAAAAACACTCAGCAGTTTCCTCTTGATTCCTCCCTAATCTATGGATTAAAAAGAATCACTATTTATATATTAGGAAATTGGTTGAACAAATTTGTTTTGAAAAGTCAGTTAATGTTACCAGTGCAAACACTTAGTGTTCAGGCACTTCAACCTGTTTAAACTTTGCTCACATCAAAGAACAGTTAAAAGAGATCGTATTTTTTATTTTTATCTAATGTAATAGTGGATCTGACAGCAGGATAATATTTTACACACAGAATACCAGATGTGTATCTGTGAACAGAACAACTATGTCGTTTTACAATTGGTTGAGGATCTAGCTTATAAAAAAGATTATTATACTGCAGGGCTGGTTGACAGCTATGATGAACTCCTCTGACCTTGTTTATTTTCTGAATGAATAAAAACCACACTTCTTGGAAACAGTAGGGCAGAATAATTTCCTGATTCATTCAGCTATGTTTCTCAGCTGTTGGGGACTTTGCTATGGGACATTCAGTGTGTGGGAAAGATCTAGTGAGAGTAGTATTAAATTAGTCATGCTTTAAACCTTAAATACTGAAAGACTCATGTTTGGTGAAAATCACTTTTTTATTTTAAGTATTTTTTTTGTAATTTTTTTATATTCACAGTGAAGAGACCAGCAAAAATTGATGAACATCAGACTAAAATGGTTACAGACCTCAGGATAAGGGAGATTTGTGAGATCACAATTAGCCAGCCTCAATGTTCAAATTGCATTAGACAGTAAGCTGTAATGAGAATGTCATCATTTCGTTGTAAAGAGTGTGCTAATATGAGTCAGGAGAAACTTCTGGTTGTGTTTTATGGGGTGTACTGTCTTGCAAACGCCTCATTAATTAGCATCTTATCACTTGTGAGTAGTACTCTTCAGGAACAATCTGTGACTCCCAGCCCACACAACCATGGATATCTCTGCCCCTAAGCATGGTTTTATCCAGGCCACTGACTCCAGCACCCAGGCTCTCAGTGCTGTTGCCTTCTACTCCACCTCCAGTTAATGAAAAGAGATCAATGAGCATCTCAGCCACCTTCTGCAGATGCACCTCTTTCTGCACTGACCTTAGGGGGAAGCCTATGGAAAACAGCTAGGTGAGAACATGCCCTGCAGATCACCCTCTGCTCCTCCTCCTCTGCAGCCTCCTGTAGGGCAGCTCTGCCAGAAGCTCCAGGTGAATATGAGCCCACAGGCTGAACTCTTCCCTGGCTTGAATACTGAGGGCAGCACCAACAGCTGTGGCTGTCCCGGCTGCACCAAACACCAGGGAGGATGAAACAGGTCCGTAGCAGTTGGTGCTCAAACAGAAGATGTATTTGACACAGAGAGCTGTCATCACAAAGTGAGCACTTACAGAGATCACAAGGAATGGCTCAGCTTTCAGACAGACATGGAAGTTTTTTTTAAATTTGCAGCACTTTCACACTCAGCCCAATAAACAGAGCACCATTTCCTCCATCTGGCTACCTCTCTCTGACAGTTCCCAGCATGTTCCTTAGCCAAAATTTTGTCAGAAGATCTTTATAGGGCAGCTGGGTGGCCACCCTGCTATGCCAAGGGCATGTTGCACTGCTGGTTGCTGACTCACTTTCCATTCCTGCTTTCTTATGCAGGAGAGAGGGGCAGGCAGGGGAGTCTCAGCAGCTCCCTGTGGGTGATGGCACTGCCTGAACTCTCCCTTTCTGACCTGCTCCTCTGCTCCCTTGCTCTCCTCTTGGCACTGTACAGTGAGTTGGAGAAGGCTGGAGTGGCATATAATGAAACAACGTTTTAATCATGTAATGAACTTTACCAGGCCACAGAAGTGAGATTAACTCTTGAAGAGGTGTGAGCCACAGGGTCTAGTTGCTACTTACCCCAATCAAGCTTCTCGTGCGATTTTCAGTAAGATGTCATCCAAGTACTGCCTGCAAGAAGATTAATACAGGGATGTGGAATGGTGCCACTGATTCTTTAAATGAGTTGAAAGTCCATATATAACATTTAGACTGTTTCTGTGCAATGCAAAGGCAATTTATTTGATTTATACCTGTATGCAAACTACAGTAGTGGCACAGCCTGCTAGCCTAATATTTAAATGTAACTACAGATTTTGTGCAGCTTATTTCTCTTTAAAAAATGTCTCTTCCCTATCCCCATAAATATTTTCCTACTTGGATCTGTTCCTCCCTGCTGTCAGTACATACCCAAAATGTTTTTTGTTTTCTTTTTTTTTCCTTCTCTTTTTTCCAGTGGAGCTCTACATGCACTCTGGCCCTCTTCATGCTTAGCTCATTTTTCTTCTTCCATTTTCTATATCCTATTAATTTTGTTGAGTGCCTTCTTGAACTCTCCTCAAGTACTTTCTCTTTGGTCTGAAACTACATAATTGCACAGTTTGTTTTGGAGAAATGTTTTCTTGCTTATAGCTTCTGTTTCCCTTTTCACAGGTGCATTTTACTGTTATTTTATTTCACCGTTATTTTAGTATAGTCCATTGCATCCACCAAACAATGCAGCTGGTTTATTTTCAGGGCTGTCAATTCTCATTCTGTATTCAGGGCAAATTCTCATCCTGGAAATGTTCAGGGTGTTCTTTTCAGATCATTCAGTGTGCTCGTGTTACGAATGCTGGGGTGAGATTCCTCAGGTTCAGAAACCTCCTGCTCAGTGCCTTCTTCCTGAAGCAACCTGGATCCCATCACATGTCTAAGCTGGCTCTGTCATTTAATATTGTGCTCAGGGTTAATGCCCTCTGTTATGTCAAGATAAGCATTTTTCTTAACATATATATACACTTCCTTCCTTCTTAAAGGTGTTGTAGAATTGAGTGTGTTTGAGTCATGACCCGCTCAGAATGGTTGCAAACATATAAAGAACCCAATTTTGAGGATTTGGGGATTTGGCCTTTATGGACTGTGAGTTTGTGAGCACAAACTGAGCCCCTTTACTGCCCAGCTCGTGCTGTGACAGCCATGTGCTGAGTCCAGCCAGTGCCTCTCAGTGTCCTGGGCAGGAGCTGTGCTCAGCCTCTGCTCTGCTCAGTGTGGCTGGAGGGCAGCATCACACAATTTGTATTCCAGGGACAGCCCGGGTATTGACATTGATTCAATTGATATTAATGTCACTGGCCAAATCAGCTCACTTGTAGCTGACTGCAGGATGGCCAGACTGGTAATTAGAGTGGATCCATATGCCACTAGCTTTTTATGTCACTGCTCTGGGGGGAATTTTCTTTTTCAGAAAGCAATAGTTGGCATAAGAAATACATTGGTGATTCCTTTTTAAACAGCATAACAAATAATGTTGCCCAATTTGAAAAAGGCTGAAATATATTCTCAACTTCTCCTTGCTGTGTTACCCCAAGACCTCAAATTATTACAATTTTCAAATTCATCACCATTATATACTTTATTATTCTAACAGTTAGAAATCCCAACTATGATCTGCCCTGATCCTCTAAAATATACTCTATCAATAACCATGACAACAACCAGCATGGGAGTAAGAAAGATAACTGGCCCAGCATCTGCCTTAAGTCCAGTTTGAGAGCAAAAAGATCCAAGTTTGCCCAGTTTCTCATTTACTGGATTGTACTGTCTCCCAAAGGGCTAAAGCTTTGATTAGTCCCTGGCATTTGATTTTAAAATTTGACAGATTATTGATTCATTATTCAAAAGCTTGTTTTAATTGAGGGCTGTTATGACAGTTGTGGTCAAACATTTCAGAATTAATCTATAATGGTGTCAGAGTTTCAGTCTCTGGAAGCAAGTCCAGGCAGAGGCAGACACAAATGTCCCTAATTAGTTAGCTCAGTCTTCTCCACACATACAGCAGGGTCAAATCACTGAGCATACTTACTTTTATCCTGGGTTGCCTACCCTGATACACTGCAGCCATGGATAAGAACAGAATGAAATACTGTAAAAGTAACATCAGGGTGAGAAAACAGAGTGTAAAATTGGTATTACTTCTTTAGTTGGGATTTTTCATGAGAATTGCACAGGCAAGTTTTATGGTACTACAGCAGCAATTACTAGTTTGCCAAAGACGTTTCATAAGTGAGAAGGGCTTGACCTTCTAAATACATTGGGGTTTTTTGTGTGGCTTTACTAGGAGTCATGTTCCAAACGTAGAGTGAAACTGCAGAACACCCATGCAGGAGTAAAGCCTACATCAATACAATATAATTTGTAAAAACTGGGGAGAGATGCAAAGGGGAAATATCTTCAGGGATTCTGGTGATCAGCAGGTATTGTAAGTCTCTCATTTAATTTAGTGTTACTGTCATGGCAAAACACTTTTAGCAGGATTTCACCTGTGTGATTGCATAAGCACATACTATAAAAGAGGGAGTGGGCAAGAAGGGAAGTGTGTTTAATTTACTGTAGCTTTTGTATTTCCTCCAAGCTGTCTGGCTCTGACTAACAGTCACCTCATCTTTGCTGGAAACTGAGCGTGTGTGTTTGCTTATAAGCAGTACAGTCACAGTCACAGTGGTCTGGCTTTAGATGAAGAGGTTTGAATTACAGCAGCAGTGCACCAGTGGCAGCATAAAGCCTAGCACAGGATACAAAACAGGCTCCACTAGCACACACACAGCTTGATTCTGCCTTGCTGTGACTACCCCCATTAGCAAAACATCTTCATTAAAATCAGTTCAGCTATGTCCACTCTATACAATACTCACTGCAGATGTGGTTTTCAATTTGAAGTATGTAACAGGGATCATTATACAGACACATCCAGTACTCCATATTTTATCTGTAACAGCTTGTAGCTTGGGAAAACAGAGGAAAGCACTTAGTATGCCCTGTGCTTCTTTTAATGCAGAGTAGCAGCTGGCAATAAGGTGAAGTTGTTTAACATAGCAGTATATTTGTGACTCTAGTCAATACCTTGAGTATTTAGGCTGAGATGTCTATTTTTAAACAGTGAGATGAAAAGAACTCAGGACTGTCTCACTTGCTTCTGGCTGTGGGTTCTGGTCTCAGCTATCACTAAGCTCGAAACGGAAACAATACCTTAAATAAATGCTTCAGTTTGACCTTCTCCTAGGAGCACCATTGCTAGGAGATGTGGAAGTACTTTGAAAGATCCTTGGAGACCTGCAGAATGGTTATACTGAAATAACTTCCATGTCCCCCAAGTCGTGATTTGTTCTCCTGTAAATGCCCTTGCATCCAGCCTCTGCCAATGAGCCTGCTGTTAACAAACTTTGGCTAAAAAGTGATATTTTTGCAATACCATAGTTTTAGCCCTTAAACCTGAACAGTCTAGGACTCCATCAGACTTAGATGTTTACAGCACTTTAATGTCTTTCAATATTCCAAATACTACCATGTTTGACTCAAAACTGTGGTCACTGGAAGAAATGCTAATAACTTTGCTCTGGAACAACTTCACAAACTATTTGTTTAGGAGAAGCTGCTGCCAAGAGAGGAGGGGGTAGTCCCAGCCCTTTCCCTGTTCAGTCTTTTGGCATCTTTTCTGCAACTGCCTGCAAGGTTGTCACTTAGCACAATGCGGATGCTTATCCTCTCTGACAAGCACTGAATCATGTCACACAAAGTGTTGAAACACTGTCTGGCTTCCAGCTACTACAGTACAATTGTAGTACGGCCCAGATTTGAACTAAGAAAAAAAGGCTCTCCAGAAACTGGTTCAAGTCATGAGGTAGAGTTTTACAGAGCAGGCTTGTAGGAGAATTTGGTTACGCTTTGTAAAAATTTTGGTATCAGTTTAAGTGCCGATAAACATGCATGTTTAGAACAAGGCTCATTAAGGAGCTTCAAATTGCCCTACTCTGAAAATATGTAACCCCTGTTAGTCTTGTTCCTCCTTAGGCCTTATCTGCTGGGGTGGAAGGACAGAGTAACTGCACATGGCCAGGCTGTAAGTGCCATCAGGCAAAGCCACAGTTAACTCTGTAATGCTGTTTCAAGTTTGGGTAATCCACATTTTAAAAAAAAAAAACCAAAACCCTGCACTCTTTGTCTGAACAAAGGAGAGCAAATGCTGCAGGCCATGAGTGGCACAGCTGCTTTCAGAGTGCTGCTCTTTGCTGTCCTGTGCAGCTGTGGGTGCAGATGCACTCCCAGGACATGGCCACTGCTGTGGGTACAGGCAACCAAGCCAGATCTCAATAATTTTCACAATTTTGGGGAAAGCTGGAAGGAGTTCTATTCCAGGTATTATAACTGTCTCTAAATCAAGGATTTCTAACATTCACTGATGCTTATGAGGCCCAAAGAACAGCTGTGCATTGGTGATGTTAAAATCACTTTGTGTCTGGTGCTGAATATCTCAGTCTGAGCATCACAAGATGGCACCTGTGCCAATGTGTCCTTCTCCAGGGGAAGCAGCAGCACCTGGGCATTCTTGTATGACATGGGGGCTTTCTCTCAGTGACCATCCTGTAGGAGAAGTAATTCCAGGTGTGGTCTGCCTTTGCACAGACCCTTCTGATCATTCCCTCTTGTCCATCAGGGGAATTGTAACCCCAGAGCTTGTGCTTGCTTTGGCAGGAGCACTATGGAGGGCTGAAGGGGCTCACCATGGCCTGGATCGGGACGGCAACAACGTCCTGCAGTCCTTCATGGCGAGCGCGGCCAAGCTGGGGATGCACCTGCGGATTGCCACTCCCAGGGTAAGAGAAACCTGCTGGAGAAAAAGGCAAACTTCACCCAGGCTTGTCTCACACTCAGGCACTGGGCAAGGGCCCCAGCTGCATCTACCCTGAGTGTCTGTTTTCAGAACCAAGGTACAAAATCCCGATCCAGTTATTTGGATGCAAAGCAGGAGTGATTCTACTGAGTCCAACATCAGAAATGGGAATACGTGACAGGAGTTATGTGATCCTAATGGAGGATCACAGTTCCATTTGATAAAGCCTTACAAAGTCACCCAAAGCACTCTCCCCATCAAAAAAAAAAAGATAAAATTAAGCCTGTTTCAGATAGGTGGAAATGTTGCATCTCATTTCGTTTAAATAGGTGGTGCAACATTTTAGAATGTTGCATTGTAATACAATATAAAATATTTTTAAAAATCAGTTTAGAACAAAAAAAAATTAAATGTTGTATATGCATTTAATTCGGGGTATCTGTCACAATACATTTTTTTTATGTTTTAAGAACACTTTCTGCCACCTTATCTCCAAAATAAACTTTCAACAAAATCAACATAGTTTCCTCAAGTTTTACAGTTCTGAAAGATATTCTTCATCCATGGCCAGTGGTTCAATAAGTATTTTTCTAACTATTCTTATTATTAGTGAAGACCTAATAAAAGTTCCATGATGTCTTGCTATCATCTCTTTTCTCAGGGCTTTGAACCAGACCTCAGGATAACTAAAATAACTGAACAGAACTCCAAAGAGGTAGGACCCTAGGAAACAGCCTTATAGAATAGTTTGAATAGAATTTATTTTCATTATTAATGAAGTTGAAGTTCTTTGTCTTAGTGATCTTCCTTATTTCATTCACATCAGTATGGTACCGAGTTACTTCTCACAACAGACCCTTTGGAAGCTGCAGACGGTGCCAATGTCTTAGTCACAGACACATGGATAAGCATGGGACAAGAAGAGGAGAAGAAAGAAAGACTGAAGGCCTTTCAAGGTTATCAGATTACAATGCAGGTAAAAACTGAGATTTTGGGGGTTATTTATGTTTTTACAGTTTGCATTTATATGAATCAACATCAACAAAATATAAGTTTGGGGGGGTTTTGAGTGGGGCCGTGGAAAAGCCACATGCAAACCTCCCTCCAGCTTAAAAACTCACAGAAATAATAAAATCTGAGTTATGTCATACATTCCACATGGCTTGTCCTCTTTCAGAACTTCCCAATGAGATCCAGCTCCAGAACATGTGCAGCAGAAGGGTTTTCACTCGCCTTGTAAATTCAGAGAAATTGGAGTGACTTGTTGACTTTTGTGAAGTCAGCATTGAACTCTTACAGACTTGCATGGAGATATTCCCATCTTATTCATAGATGAGGAATTCTTTTGAAGTCTATGGAATTCTTCTGAGTTCATCATCCAAGTAACAAGAGTGGGAGTTAATATAAAATTTGTTAACCTTTTAACTAGTTAAGGATTTTACTAATGTCCTCACATATGTCTTTATTTTCTATGCTATTTAATCTACAGACTGCAAAATCTGCTGCTTCCAACTGGACTTTTTTACATTGTTTACCCAGAAAACCTGAAGAAGTTGATGATGAAGTATTTTATTCTCCACAGTCATTGGTTTTCCAGGAGGCTGAAAACAGAAAATGGACAATTATGGTAAGGAAAAAAAAAAAAAAAAAAAAAAAAAAAGAAGATAACAGTATTTGGAGGTTAGGGTCTATTGTGTTCTGCCATACATAACAGGTTTGAATTCAACCTGGTTCCACAATAAATAGTGAATGTTAAAACATATGTTTCAAATTTACCCCAGATTACATCACAATTTTGACTAGAGACAACATTGTAGCATGAATACTTCCGGGCACAAATGTGATCTATTTTGGTGATAATCTGCTGTTGCTTGACCCAAGTTTTATCACTAAGTGAAATCTACCATATAAATTGTCATTTTTTTTTGGTAATTAAATAACTGGATTTACTCTAATGGCTAACTCAATTTCTCAATTAAAACATGTTAAATGTTGAGGTCCCAGGGTCTGGTTTCAGAAAATACAGTTTCCCAAACACTTTAAACCAGTTATTTTCTCTCAAGAAAAGCCGCCGCTGACACCAATGGGAACTTTCCCTGGGAAAATGCTGGAAGAGCAAAGATTTGAAAGATCCTGAAAAGTTATGGTGTGGGTAACACTGTGTGATCCATGGGAACCATGAGAGGACACTTGGCATTTGACATAAACCATAACTGCCCTCTCAGCATTCCTAGAATTTAAAAAAATACTGCCAGATCTCAGTAGCCTATTATTTATTTTTGGCTTCAGATCAACCAAGTTGACAAAACCTAGTGAAAACTTTCAGAGGTGAAAAGAAAAACAGAGATGACATCGTCATAGTTCTGAGATAAAGTCTAGATGTGCTCCAAATTAATAAATAAGGGGTTGAGTGTTGTGTTTGCTAAAACCTCAGATACTGGACACAGTAAAAATTACAAACAAATTTGTGTTAAATTCATAGTTTTATTCTTAAAATTCAACAAAATTCTCTGATTTTTTAATTTTACAATGTTTCTATGTTTCTAATTTCCCTAAATATTATTAAAAAAAGAAAATAAGTGCTTTACTTTGGGTTCCATCTTTTTTTGGGGGGACTGGGGGAAAGGAAAATTCCATATTTGTATTTTATCAACCTATAAAAATAATGAATGTATGTGCCTTGCTTATATAGTATTTTCTATCATTTTCAGCACAGAGAGCAAATACTCTGAATAACAGATTATTTGCTCAACTATATATCCAGCTAGGGCTGAGTGCAACCATGGTTGGGCAGCACTGAGGGGCTGCACAGCTGGAATTCAGCCACCTCTGTGTGCCTGGGGTGATCCTGCCACACTGGGCACTGATGAGGGGTAAAGAAGGACAGGCAGCAAGACCACAGCCCCTGGAGAAACCTCACAAATCCAGTGCTGGCCAAAATAGCCATGTGCAGTCAGAACCTGCTGTGAAATCACAGCAGTGTGAACCAGGTAAAGCCTTGCCAAGGCCAAGCAAGCGTGGGGTTTGTTGTGGGCACAGGGGTGGGAGGGACAGCAACACCACATTTTATTGAGCTGACAGTCCCATCACTCCCATGTCACAGCTGTGCCTAGGGCTGGGCAGGCAGGGCAGGAGGGGTAGATGGCACATTCTTAACCTCAGTGAGAATTTTCCACATTTCATTACAGAAAATATAGCTAAACTGGGATAAATTTCAGAGTCCTTATTCTATGGCACTGATGCTGATGGAAACTGCTGGAATCAACAAGCCAGCCCATGTGATGTCTGGGTACCTTCAGCATCTCCTAGAAGTAGCTGAGAATACATCACAACATGCCAAAAAGGCCTCAGCATTTGATCTAAATGCTTGTGTGAATTGCTCCTAAGCTGTCCATTAATATATTTTGTCCACACTGAGAAAATCTATCAGCTACAATATAGAACATCCTAACTGATTTTCAGCTCTTGCCTGATTCATCATCAGAAATTCTAGCAAATAAATCTAAGTGTGCCATTTTTTTGTCAGGATAATAACTTTCAACACAAAGCTTCAGAGCTGGAAAATATTTCCTCCTTATTTATTTTTATGGAGTATCTGTTTCCAATGTGATTGG
The DNA here is from genome assembly GCA_030060385.1 of Muscicapa striata striata. NCBI lineage: Eukaryota > Metazoa > Chordata > Aves > Passeriformes > Muscicapidae > Muscicapa > Muscicapa striata. The sequence goes on along the minus strand of JAREIS010000117.1, from coordinate 1,182,958 downwards.
ATTTTTTCTTCTCTTCCTCCTCTAGGCTGTCATGGTTTCCCTGCTGACTGATTACTCACCACAGCTACAAAAACCCACATTTTAATGCTTGGATTCCTGCCAGGAGAAAAATATTCCTCATCAGCAGAATATTCTGGTCTGCAAACACATAGATCTTCTTCAGAAAGGACCATGGCAATGAGTGATTTTTTAATAAAACCATATAGTTAGCTGTATAATATTGGATTACACTCGTGAAAATGTTCAAGACAGTAAACACCATTGCAGAAGCTGCTTTTCATCTGGATGCTCCAAGCTGGCCCTCCTTTTTTGGGATCAGCATCATGGAAAACATTCCAAGGTTGTACCTTGATGGTTGGGTTTACCAGCAGCATAGGCATGGTATAATCTGCATGTGGGTGTGGTGGGGCTTGCACTGTGGGATATTGCTGCCTAAAGATTTTTAGCTTTTTCATGTGTTTGTAGCATTGTAGAATTTTAATATATAGTTGTATAATTTCTAGTGCTTTTCCCACCCTCTCTCACATTTTAGAACAATAAGCTAACCCTTTCTAACACACTCTTGAAATTCTGTTTAGTCTTATTCTCAAGAAGGGAATTTCTAACAAGGACACCTTGTTTTTCACCAGAATTTTAGAGACATAGCAACATATAGGACAAACAACCCCCTGGAGCAGCTCCAGAGGGGCAGACCCAAGGGTGGGTTACTGGGGCAACTGATCTCTGAGTGGATGTACCTGCTAGATACACTAATAAATTAACTTTATAAAAATTGTAGAAATCCTGTATCATGCATGAGCAGAGCCATATTTGCACATCTGAAAACTTCCATTAAAGAATTGCTTTTTATCTTACCACTCTTAACACTGTTTGGAAAGTTTTGTCTTTTGATTCCAGGCAGCAATATGACAAACATAAACCTGTCCCTTAAATTGCTGGTTTTGGGAAGTGTGCCTGGAGAGGCAGTGCTACATTTTGCCTTGGCTGCCTGTTATTCCTGGGCACCCTGGCTCCTGTTTCTGTTCTCCAGCCAACCTCCAAATCCTACTCCTGTTTGACACCAAAAATACAGAGACCTTGTGAGCATTATCCTCCTCCATGACATTCCTGTGGCTGGCGCAGGGGGATTTGCTGTGGAATTGGAATAGAGCCGTTTCCACGGAGTTGGATGCAGCAAAGAGAGACAGCCAGAAGGAACTGGTTCATTATGTGCTATCTCCCCAGGACCTTCATTCTTCAAACAGAATTTTGGCTAAAGAAGTGAATATTCTTCTTTTCTTTTCTTTTCTTTTTTTCCTAAGCAAACATGATGAAACTTACACAGCTTCTTTGCAGAAATTTCTGTGTTTCACCTTGCACTCTAACACAACATACATTTCAGCTAATCCTTCTCAGTAGTAAACAAATTCATGACATTTGTAGTTTTTGTGATATGTGGGTATGTGCATTTCAAATTTTGGGTAAAGCTTTGAGTTAACTATTAACAAATACCTTCTTTGTTGTTTCTAAGTAGTTTAATTTTTTTCCCGCTGTAATGAGGACAATGTCTGCAATATCTAAAAAAAATCTGCAAATGGGTTTGCATTTTCTGACCAGCTGCAAAGCATTATTCAGTTCCTTTCTAAATTGGAGTTCACTGCAGGGCCACACATCACTGAAATGAAAATAAAGATACTTATTTTTTTCTTTCTTTTCTATCTATCTATTTACAATTGATTTCTTGGTTTTGCAGGCATTTGTGTGTGTCTTGTTAAGATTAACATTTTCCTTTGCAACACTACAAGGGTTTCAATAATTCAGTGAACATTTACACTTCAGCAGAGATATAGCTGCATCAATGATGTAGGAATAGGGTATGTGCTAGAAATCAATGTTTTACCTCCCAGTTCAGCATGTGGAGAGAAATGCATGGAATACAGTATATTTCTGATTGCACTAAGTCCTGTTTTTTGAATTAGGTTCCAGTTTAGCAAAATATGTAGAGGTATGATTGGTCCTCTTGGACCTGGTGAGCTGCTCATGTTCTCAGAATTGAAGATGTCCTTATTGACCTGATTTTAGTGCTGCCTGAGAGTAAGACATCTCACTTTGCTAGTGCTTTCATAAAAAACACATTAATATCAGCTTTATGGTGTTGCTCAATGGACTGTCAGTAAAGTCACGCACATTTACAATACCAAAGCTGTGTTGTTAAATGTTTCATGGTCAACAGTTTAACAATCCTGCTCTTTTCTTGATTCTCAGTGCTCTGATTAGAGCTAATGTGAATTTTGGTTATTGCTGACCCTTTACTCATCTGAGCAGGATGCCAGACAGCTGAATCCCCTTGACATTTTTATAACACATGCATAGAGCTTCTGCATAGCATGTAAGAGGCACCAGCATTTCCAGGAGGGTAATTTCACCTCATTCTATTCCTCTGTGAGCATATACAGCAGAGGATGACAGTCCCTGTTCTGTCTTGCACAAACTGCTCACACCACGAGCTCTTCTGGTGCTTTATACAAATACTGGGTGGACTTTACATATCCTGAGCACTGGATTCCATCGTGTGGAATCACTGAATCTCCTACACCCTCCCGCATGTGCAGTACCCAGCCTGTGTGCTGGGAGCCAGAAACATCCCAGCAGGCAGATTTATGGAACATGTGTAGACTGTCTGCACAGCACTCGCACAGCAGATCTGACATTTCCTAGAGGCATTGGATCTGTACCAAATAGACTTTCTGCCCTGTGGACCCTGAAATATGGTGCCCTGAAGGGTTTTTGTTGTGCCTGTAGGGACTTTCATTGCCTTGACATGCAGCAGAACAGCACTGCAAGGATTAAAACACTTGGGCAGGTTAAGCATCCTGGGATTGCTGGGTGGAACCTGTGCTAGTGTGCAAGACAGCATTATGATGCCACCCAGACTTCTCATTAATTCATTACTTGAATTTACTAGTGATGACTGCAAATGTGATGAATAAGGGAAACAGCATTAATGTAGGGAGATTTTCTATGGGGGAAACAGTTTATCAGCATTCAAAGGGCTTAAACCAAATGCATAACAGGTAGCAGTCACTAATAGCTTACTGTGTTTTTCACTACATTTATTATGCTTTAATCAGTAGGAGTGCTGTTTTCATTGCTGAGTGTACTTGAAGGATAGGGTGTTGTTTTCTCTGTGTTTTTACAGAAATTCTCCTGCCTGGCTCCTGATAACCTAGACCTTTCTTTCCACAAAAGTCCTGCTCTTCTGTTTGACCCAGAGAACAGCCCTGGCTCAGTTCAGGTCTATCGAGCCTTACCCACATCTAACTCATTCAATAATTTCCTGGTCCAATACCTCATCCCACACATCTTCAAGTGGCTGTGCTCTGGTCTGTCTCCAGGATCCTGCATTGGTGGGGGAAGCTGCCCAGCCTAATCCATCTCCTACTCAGAGGCACAAGGGGTGGACTGACCCCCCTGTCCTGTTCCTCTTCCCTGCAGGGCTGGCTGTGTGCTCCTGCTTGTGCAGGCACATCAGACCTCACACACAGGCAGGCACTGAGGTTGTGCTGTGTCCCAAGAGGGAATATTCATGCTGACTTTGGTGGCCAGATGCAGGTGCAAAGCCAGTACTAAATCTGGCTCTGATCTCAGCTGAAGCCATGGGGGGCCATAGGGGCCCAGAGGTACCTTAATGTCATTTTAGACAGCTGGGAGTCTTGGAGAAATCTGCACAGATCTGGCAGGTGTGACACAGATGATGGGGCACTGAGAGCACAAAGTGGTGGCCAGCAAGGACATTCTACAGCGCCTCAGATGGCCCCAATTCCAGTGCTTTGGCAACCACTCCCTCACTGTATTCATGGTCACTAGAGGATTGCTCCTATTCTACACTTAGAAAGAAAAGTGCAGCACTGTTTATTAGCAGTTCACAGAGTCTGTAAATACTTGTTCTGCAGCACATTAACAGCAGAGCGGGATTCTTTGATTATCTGTGAATGATCTTCCAAAAATGATCTAACATTAACTAGAAATTTGGTAGACAAAGAGAGGCAGAAAGCTTCTTTATAATTTTCTCAAGGAGAAAGAACTGCATTTTTTTTCCTGTGTACTACAGGAAGAGAGCACAGTAACCAGAGCAGGTAACAGGCCTGCAGAAAGAATTTGCAAATGATTAGTGTAAGTTAGGAAGGACTGAGAGGGAAGCCTGGACAACCAGGAGAGAATAAAGTAAAATTTGCAAACAGAATCAAGTATGTTATTTGAGCCAGCTTACATCAGGAATGACACCACGTACAGCAGATTTACTCATTGTCTTGTAGCGGAAGCAGTCGCCTGTGAAAGTCTGAGCTGCTAAAAGAGAAATACAGGAATAACTAAATAGTGAGAAAGCACCAAGGTTTGGTTGCCTGAAGTCCTCTAGAACTCCTGAATTAATGTTTGCCTCTCATAAGACAGGGCTGTAAGTAATCCATAATTATCTTGCTGCCTTTCAAATTTTGTGAGAGAAGAAACAAGAGCTGCACGAAGGTCTGAGCAAGGCACTGAACTGATCATTCGGTCTGGGGAAAGATTTCATGGCTGGGCTGAGATATATTGAGCTTAGGTCTGTTTTCCAAGAAAGTGTAATACTGGTGGAAAGCCTGAAAAACAGATTTCACACAAAGGGAAAAGTTTCTTCTTTCTTCTGTGTGTCCCATTCCTGGTCTAATCACTTGGTTGATGTATTGAGAAAATAAACAGTGCTTTTTTGATTATTTTGCCATGGCTATTTAGCCAGCTGCCTTCCAAATGCAAAGCCCAGAATTTCTGGGTCTTGCCCAAGGTTATGTGTACAGAGACACTTCATAAGCCACAATCAACATTTAATTCAGCCCAGAATTTGCTCTCATGACTAATGGGATACAGCTATTTGCAAGGTTATTTGATTCTTACACAGTCTTGTTACCAGCTTTTTGAAGAAATCCCAAACCTTTGTGGCCTCTGTAAAGGCTGATGATCCCTTCCATGTGTATGTATACTGAGGATTTTTCTCTAGGGGCAGGAAATCTGAGGTGCCTCCATTCAGACAACAGATCCTTCACAGCCACAGTCAAAGCATTGCCTGCCCTTGCCAAATCCCTTGGAAAGTTCCTTGTGGTCTGCATTATATGCTAGAGGATTAATGAATGGTGTTGCTCTTTAATGGACCTATTTTCAGGGGATTGGCAGTCATGCAGAGTAGGCTCCAACACAAGCATAATATATCTAGAAAGAGGGACAAGCACCAAGATCCTCAATCTTTGCTGATCAGATTAGTTAGTTGAGCCAAAACTTAATTCCAACTGTAAGGAACAGCAGTGATAGCTGGAGAAGAGCTGGAGAGTTGGCAGGGCAAATGCAGGTCATGCTCAGTGATTTAAGTGCAAAATAATATTAATTGAAGGGACAAAGCTAAACTACTCACACTAGGTTATAGAATCACAGAGTCACAGAATGGTTTGGAGTGGAAGGGACCTTAAAGATGCTCCTGTTCCAACCATCTGCTTCAGGCAGGGACACCTTCCCCTAGGCCAGGCTGCCCAAAGCCCGATCCAACCTGGCCTTGAACCCTCCCTGGGACGGGGCACACACAAGTTCCCTGATCAGGACAGCCTGATCCAGTGCCCCACCACCCCTGAAGTTGTGAGATTTCACAGGTCCCTCTCCATCTCACAGTCAGTGAGACCAATGCCCCTGACTGACTTCTGCCCACCCACCACCTGTGGGTGAGGTCAATGTTCTCCCTGGTCCCACTCCTGGCCAGTTTGGACTCTTGGAGGAGCCCTCTGTGGCTCCCTTGCTGCTCACATGGCCAATTCCCTGCTGCTGGCTGTGTGGGGTGGGGGCCCTGAGAGCTGGGGACCCCCTGTATTGGGTTGTAATACAAATGTGGCCAGAAATGTGCATTCTGTCACCATCTGTTAAAGTTGGGTGGGACAGTGATCCCCATCTCTATGGCACATATTATCTGCTAATGGGCCATCTTTAAGAAAAGGTGAGGCAATCATCTTTATCTTTTCCACAACCCATCCTCCCTCCAGGAAGATATCATCTGCTGCTGGGCCATTCAGTCCCAGTGCATGACTGATAAAATTACATCAACCTATTGGGAGATGCTCCAGCCAGGGGGAGGAGACAAGCCTTTCCTACCTAGATAAAAACTGAGATTTTGGACACCAAGATACCTTCTTTGCACTGGATTCCAGAGGAAAGCCTTTCCACATCATCACTGGATCTTCAGAGGAAAACTGCACCTTCTACAGGAGCACTGCTTCAGCTGAACCACATCTGTCACTGCAGGAGGATGCAGCCACCATTTAATGGGACTGCTACCAACACCCTGACTGACTGACGGGTGCCAGGTTGTATTCTGTCTGGGATTGTTTTGGGATTGTTCTTTTTGAATCTATTTGAATTTTCCTAGTAAAGAATTGTTATTCCTAATTCCCTTATCTTTGCCTGAGAGCCCCTTAATTTCAAAATTATAATAATTTGGAGAGAGGGGGTTTACATTCTCTATTTCAAAGAGAAGCTCCTGCTTTATTGGCAGACACCTGTCCTTCAAACCAGGATACCCCCCAGGTTTGGCCCACATGCTCCACAGCCCCTCTGCAGCCCCAGGGTAGGAGACCTGCCTAGAAGGTAAAGACCAGGCTGATGACAGTAATGCCAACTCAGTCGTGTTTAAACACCTCTTTTGGGTGACACAAACCAAATTCTGTTTGTGGCCTGAAATGGAGGCCAACTTTCCCATCCTGTTCCTGATGCTGTGTCCAGGTGAACTTGGCCTGGGTGTCTCTGTGCCAAAGGGCTGTGTTTGCCCAACCACCAGCCGCAAGTACCTGAGTTCTGTGCCACACACTGTGCTCGTGGCTGCTGTTCTTGTTTGGGTAACAGAGAAGGAAAACCACGAGCACCTGAAACAAGAAACACTGTAGTGCACACACAGAAAAAGTGCCCTGCTGAACCCAGGTACAGGCAGCTGCACACGGTCCTTGGCTCAGGATAGAAATGAGGGTGTCAGAGTGCTGTCCTGACATGTCCCTGCTGGCAGGGCAGCCTGCTGTGCTCTCAGCTGGTGTAAGGATTGGATCTGCACTGCTCTGGTTGCCCAAAAGGCTCTCCTGCACATCTGGGGTGTGCTCTCCCCATGGATGGGCTGCAGCCACAGCAGAGCCCCTGGGTTTTCTGCAAAGCACTGTCCCAGGGATGGGTGATCACATCCTGTGACCTCCTGCCCTGCTGGGGGCCAGGCTGCCCCAGAGCCCCTGCCCTGTGCCATGGGGCTGAATCACCACCCCAGGGCAGCCTCAGTGGGGCAGGTTTGTCCCTGTCCTCCAACCCCAAGAATGCAGCCCCACACATGGTGCACTGCTCTTGTCCTGGGGCAGACTGGAATGTTTGTCATTGATATCACTTGAAATATATCTGCTTACTTTGGGAATTCAACTAGTCGAAAAGCAATGTCTGCCAGCACCACAGGATCCCTGCATGATTCACCAGCAGGCTCATGAGACCCACTTCACAGCTCAGATTTCTGACTTCAGTCCCACCCAGAGCAGTTTTGGGGGATTCCTGAGGACAGGGTGCTGGGGGGGAATGGCACAAGCAGCTCTCCAGGGCATTTCCCTTCTGGCAGAGCCCTGTGGGCTCCTCTGGGCACTGCCACCTGTGACAGGGCACAGCCACCTCTGAAGGGAGCACAGGCAGGATGTCTAAAACACTTTAAACTCACACTGATTTCAGGCAATAAATTATCTTAATCCAAATCCAACAATTACACAACACACCTCATGTGGTGATCTATATACATGGCTTATAGGCATATAATCCTATAATGGAGAGCTATTGCTAATATGGTCTACAGAGAAAGAAGAGAGAGCTCTCAGATCCTCCTGTCTTAATCCTCTGTGCTGTGACACAGCTGGGTCTTCCTTAAGTCCATTTGTAACCCTGAATTTCCTGTGTTTTGTGTAATTTCAATGCCCCATATTTTTAAGTTTCTCACATATTCTTGAAATGGGAGGAACTTTTAAAAGTGTAGCCAAATAATTTGATTTTGAGAAGCACTGCAGAGGAGATAGGAGAAGATGTGTATAATTTGTCTCCTACCAGCTTTATGAATGTCTCTCTCTCAGGACAGGTAACAATTCCATCCAGAAATAATTCCATTAGACATGAAATATCAGAGCTGTGAATCACTAGGCATTACAGAGCATCTTCCCAGCAGGAGAGAATCCAAAAACTGCACCAGAGAGAAAAGTTTAATTCTTATTGTAACACTAGGGAGGACAATGCAATCAAAAACAGCTATAGGAAGTTGCAGTACAGCAGAACTATCTATTTTACTAGTTGTCTTCCTGGGAAAAGGAAATCAGGAGATTATAGTTATTCTCCCAGCAATACTGTTGATTTGCTCGGGGTAGTAACTAGGATTCACAAGACTGCAATTAAGGACTCAGGAAAGCCTGTTAAATAAATTCCTCTGAAAGACTACTGTAGTGACTATGCACAAATTGCTTCTAGGTGTCCATACAGCAGGAATAAGTGGGTCTGCCAAGGAAAAGCTTTTCTGATGTTCTGAGAGGACAGTATGTCCATCCTGTATTAGAGGTTTCTAAAGGCAGGATGGATTCTGAATTGTGGGGGCAGCCACTTGAAGGGGTTTAGCTCTTACTGTAGGAAAAAGTCACCAGCTCCTTGTTCTTGTCCCTGCAGCTTTACAGAACTTCACTGTTTCACTGTGAGTGACTATGGGAGCTTTCCTCCCACAGAGGTGGCCCTCTGAGACTGTCATAATTAGGCAGGGCAGCTGTTTCACCTGTAACTTTTAGGACTTGCCCCATTCTGCAAAGGGACAAAGCTGTTCCCCAGGGCTCACTGCTGATGCTCAGAGCCACAGTCCATTTTCCTACTCTTCCCCATTGCTGAGGTGGACAGAAGAAGGATCACAAACTTGTTCTGAACACTGTATATTGCAAGCAGCAATAATCAGGGTCCTGCTGACTAGCAAGGTTAATTTATAGACATGGGACCTAACCTTTGGGAGAAAAAAATTCACAGAAATTGCATGGACCTTAAGAACTCACTGTCTCTGAAAGCAAGCTCACACTGCCTGTCTCAAGATTCCTGCTGCCTGTGAGGAACAGGTGTCAAAGGCTGTTACACAAAAAATAACATCGGGCCTTGCAGGTTGTTAGCTAAGCAGCTAAAAAGGTAATCTGCAGAGTATTTGCCTTACATGGCTTAACTGGATTAGCCTCTACATCCTAAATGTCTGGACTGTCTCCAAAGAAGGTAGCAAGTGCCTTTCCTTGCAGCAGCTCTCTTTGCCAACCAGTTGTTGGAGAACCATTGCTCACAGATTCCTGATTGTCTGAGGAAGATGGAGAACTTGTATTACAGGGGTTGTTTGCAGAAGCAAACACAGGACATGCTTAAGCAGGAGAACACTCTTTGCAGCAAAACTTCTGCAAAAACTGGGGGCAATTTTTCCAGCTCCAGTTGTGACAGTATTAAAACACTTTGCCAAGCCAGTTTTTCACAGTAGAGCTCAGTTTTTTTTCAGGAAATTTTACTTGTCTTTGAGTTTTTTCCACAGCCTACTGAAGAGAATATGTGTCATTTAACCCAGGTATTTACCTGGTGAGAGGACAGAGACCCAAGTGTCTACCAGCTTTGGGGATCCTCCTATCCCAAGCCTCTGACTCCTGAAAACCTGGGCTCATTATCTGAACACCATGGAGCCACCTCCAGTGTTTGGCACTGGGGTGCTTGGCAGGTGACTGTCCTGTAGCCAGGATCTTTATTCTGTTTTTCAGAGACTTTCAGCACAGTCAGAATTATCAAATTCAGCTGCCCATTCCCTCCTCTCAGTCCTAGAACCCCCAATACATCTCCCAGCTAACCAGGACCCAGGAATGTAATACAGTGAGGAACAAAGGCCTGAAATGAGAAATTTTTACAATAAGACACCCCCATACTTAAATAATGAATGCAATGTGATGCTCCATTTATGTTATATGTTGTCTGTAAACACAAAAATAAGAGTAAAATCCTACATTTGTCAGTGAGGAAATATTCTGGAACAGAATGAGAGCTGCCAGAGATGTCTGGATCTATGGAGAAATGCCTGCACAGAAAAGAGGTAGATGTCCAGTGTGGCAGAAGACCTTGCTGAAATTATTTATGATGTATTTCCTGCATCTGCCTTGAACTGTCAGGAGGCCTTCAGTGTGTCCTTCGTATTTTCCTATCCTTTTTCTTCTTAAACTTCAGTCCCTGCATCCCAATGGCATTGTGATCTTATGGGAAGTACAAGGAGAATGCCCTTCTGGTGTCTCTGAATGCCATTTGGCATTAAACTGGGTGCTGGCCATCAGCAAGTGAGATGAGCCACTCCAAACATTGATTTAAACATTCCTGTGCACTAATCCACACAAAGTCACAAGCAGAGTGATTTATCATGTGTGTGCATAAGTGTAGGGAAAAAAAGGACAGTCTTGAGAACTGTGCTGAGGTGATCTATGTCCTGGCTAGAAACGTGTTAAATTGGTAAAGGCTGGGCAAAAATAAATAAGAGGGGAATGATTCACTGGTTCTCACCTGCATTCTACCAAATAAATCACAAAGGCTGGCTGTGCCTTCCTTGAGATTCTTATTTTTTCTGCTCTTCCCCCAGCCACAATGAAAGGGGCTTTTCTTCCGCCTGAACTGACCTTTGGCAAACATTTCCCTTCCAATTAATATCTGAAATGTCCTTGTGGACTGCTGTTTCTGGAGGCAGCAGGGAGATGGCTCTGAAGCCACTCACACAAGAGTCAGGGCAGAGAATAATTACCTGAATTCATAAGGTTAATTCCAGTCTAGACAAAGGCAGAGAGGAGTTAACTAGAGGTCTTATTTGGAGAACAATATGTTTGTTTTTCTGGACTCTCTGGTCTCCCTGTGCTGGCTGCTATCTATATACTGTGATTATTTCTCTTATGGACTGTTGAGCAATTACTGTGTCTGAGCACTGGGCTCACTGTCCTCGTGTCATTATCAGTTTTACAGCCCAGTGTGAGCCTCCCAGGAATGAGGCTTTGACTGGGGCTTGACCTCGTTCACTGGACTAAATGGAAAGGCAGCAGGCTGGGCGTAGGGTTTGGCAGTGGAGAAGTTGTTGCCTGACTAAACCAAAGAAATTTTATTAAAAACATTCATCAAAATCTTGCTGCATGCAAACTTAAAAGGTAAAGCATAGGATGACTTAATATACAATCTCATTAAAAAGGACCAGGATAACTAGAAGAGATAAAAGAAAAACATCAGATTAATGAATGCAGGAAATTCAAGGGTTACACTGAACATTTTCTTGTTCAGATCAAGTTTTCTGGATTTTGCAAATTACTGCTAAGGGGACAATATTGCAGGCAAATTACTGGCTGGAGACTGGCTATGTGATGTGCTGTGAAACACTTGGGTTTTCATGGTACAATTATCTGGATTTCATGGCACTGCCATGCCAGGCCAGTGATCCTAACAGTGGTGTTACTGCCAGCATGGATGAAGAACATGATGTAAGGTAGGTCAGTGAAAAGAGGTAAGATCCTTCAAGACAAAGTTTTTGCCACACAACTAAAATTTTCTAATGTGCTCTTGGCAAGGGTAAGTGAAATGGGATGAACAGTGGTCCACTGCTTGTGCATTTTTTGGTGGGTGGCACATACATCATTGTGACCATATCTTTAGGTCCTAAGCCTCCTTACTGGCTTTGGTGACAGCAATTTTATCCCCCTGCTGAAACCTTTTCTTTCTGTGGTTTTGACAGTCCTGTTCCTCTCAAGAGCTCTTTTTACTTTTCTGTTTATTCTTTCAATGCTTCTCATCAGTGGCTTCCTGTGTTCTTCTCCTTGCTTCCTTTGAAACAAGAATTCCACAGTACATTGCTCATCCTCTCTGCATTCCAGCTACATCCTCTTATGAGCTTATAAGAGCCATTCATTAACCTGGAAATAATATTTCTAGGCTAGAACATCAACATCCTTTGCATCTTCCTTCCCTTCCCTTAGTCATCACCATTCTTCTTGACCTCAGAAGTCTCTCACTGACCACTTTCCCTGTCTTTCAAGTCCACTGTAAGATGAACTTCCACAGCCTGAGTTACTTGCTGTGCCCAACATGGTATTTGTAATGGTCCACTGTGAGGGGAATTTCTGAATCCTTTCATTCTTGGCCCTCCTAGTATGAAAACTATTAAATCTAATGCATGTGCACTGATAAAACAATTTCCTTCCCTGCTCTATCCCTTCCTGCTTCTGTCTTCCTTATAAATATATCAAGCACAAATATTCATTTTTCCCATTCTAGACTTCTGTCTATTTATTTACTTTGATGCCCTGTTGATTTCCATCCTGTGCAATGCCAGGAATCCCAGCCCCATTTGCCTGGATACCCAGTTTCCCACTGAGTGCACACATGCTTTCCCCATCGTGGAAGGAAGGGGTCCCTTCTGATAGCAGCCTTTCAAATCTGCATTTTGCAGGCATTTCCATTGTGCTGCCCCCACAGCAGTGCCAATTAAGCACGCTGGCACAGGCAGCCAGGGAGATGAAAAGGCCTATTCTGAGTGTGTTTAGCCCCCACACTGACATGTGTGTGGCTGAGCTATTCACAGGCATTACGTGATCCCTTTAAATGGGACCCAGTGTGAGAGGAGGAGGCAGTGTGAAGGGCTGGCCTGGGACTGGGGTTCTGGTGCCAGCTCTGACACTGCTCTGGCATGCTCTGGCAAGTCACCTGCTCATGCCTCTGTTTCCCCACCTTTGAAACAGGGATAATTTTGCTTACCCTGTTTTCCAAGTGCTTTGAGTGATAAAATCTGCTATGCAATAACCATGCACTGTTGTTTTGCCTGCCCCATTCTTTTTCATGATGTGTCAATCCAACTGGTTTCATCTGTGGCTAAATTAGCCCGTGGGCATCTGAAGGAATCCTACATTTTTCATTTTTCACAGTATGATGGCAGAGGCGTTGCAGTGCTCTCTAACTTGCCGGTATTAATGCAGCACAAATAAAAATTATAATAAAAGCACCTCTCCTGGAGCTGTGGACAGTGCCACAAAAGGGAATGCTAATTGTCTGCACTCAATAGTGGGGATCTAAAGTGGCCTGTTGTGACATTTTATAGTTGGACATTGCCTGAAAAAGATCCCATATGGGATGTAAATTGCATGTGTTGTTACCATATGCTTGGGGAAGCAAGATCTGTTTGTTCTGTTAGAAGAGAGGAGCCTGCTGAATTCAAACCAGAAGTCAGGTACACATCGTGTTCATCCCAGCTTGTGTTAGGCTGTAGCAGTTCTTTATTCTTTTTCTTTTGAGTGCTGCACAGAGCTCAGTTTGGTGAGGCTGAGCTTCTGTCACAGAGAATTTGTTTATTATTTGTGAAGGGATGTATCACATTCTGCTTGCAAACTCTATTTTCACTCCTAGGGAAAAAACCCCATATGAGCTTCCCCATATAACATAGGAAGCCAAATTCAGGCATAAGCCTGACTGACTCCATTAATTTCCTGACTTCAGGAGTGTTCCAATCACTTACATGAGGGCTGAATTTGGCCTGGGATGCACATTAGGACACTGGGTTCCTATTTGAAAACTAAGAACTTTCTCTTTAATCTTTTCAAGATTCTTTTATTCCAGGAAAGATAAGTAGAATGGGGTAGAATGAGGTAGAATGGGTAGGGAATGTAGTCTGAATTTTCTCTATCCTCTATTTCTCTGTTCTGACACCTTATAATGTTCTAGGGATTCTCATTTCTTATTTAAGATCTGTAACAGTTTTATGGCTATACATGAATATAAGAAATAATAACTTGGAAGACACAGAAACTGCCAGACTGAGCATGTCCATTAGATGCTGATCTTACCTTTCCCTTGCTGTAATTCTAAAAACAAGGCAGTTTTCAATTAAAGAATTATGTTTTGAAAGGAACAGTAGAATGGTTGAGACCCTTAACAGTATCTGTGATTTCCTAATAGCACATTTCTCACTTCCTTTTTTTTTTTTAATTTGACTCTGACACTCAAGAATCTTGAAGCAGAAGCAGCATGATCCTGAGAGTGTATTTTCCTTATGAAAAAAAAGATCCAGCTGTTAGATTTTTTTTTTTTTTTGTACAAGATCCATGCACTAGATCACTAGAAAATGGTTTTGCTTCCAAAACACCCATTGTACAGGTGTCAGCTGAGGTTAGGGGGTTTGCTGCCACTCAGCAGCTGCATCAAACAAGATGCTGCAGGGCAGGTGCTGCAGATTCTCACCAAACTCCAGACCCTTGTGTTCCCTGGAAAGGCTGACCTGGAACAGAGACTAGACAGAGCAAAAGGGATAAAATAGGTATTTATTGAAAGGATACAGCCTGGGCAGTGAAAGAGCCTGGCCAGGGCTACACCCAAATCAAATCCAAGATGGATCCCAGTCATGAGATTTTACACTTTTATGAGTTTTGGTCCATTTACACATTGGGGTCAGTTATCCAACCACAACCCCAGGCTATGAAGGCTCAGCCCCCTTCTCCCTTGCTGTTGTTTCTGCTTTTTGGGTACCAGTTGTCCTTGATTCTCTAGTTAGAAAGGGATTGTTTTGTCTCACTACCCTGTGAGGAGAACTTACTAACACCTAATATGAAGTTTCAGAGTTACACACTGAAGCAGCAGAGATTCTGAAAAATATAAAAGCTAAAACTCAAGGCATCAGAACCTTGCAGTGCTGATGGCTGGGCAGGGTGAGCCACGCTGGCTCCCTGTGTGGGCTGGGGTAGGAACAGGCATTTCTGGGAGATGCATTTTGTCCTGGTGTGAACATCCAAAGCAGTCCAAGAGGTAAATACCTTAAACCCAGCTACTGCTTTCTGCTGGCTGTAAGCAGGGGATTTGTGACCAGCCCACATGGGCATCTCCAGTGAGAGAAATTCCTCTCCCACCGTTTGAATTTGGTCTCCTGGAGTTAATGGCTGCTTTGAAAATGTGTAAATTGCTTTCCCCGGGTCACAAAGTGAGGCTGTACCACATCCCTCAGTGAAGCTTCAGATGACTCATTCCTACACTGGTCACATCCCAGTCTCTGCCTCTCTCTGCCAAGTTCCCATCTCTCTCTCACTGCTTATTTTTTGATAATGTGTCCAAATGAACACTTTCACTGTGAATGTTTGAAAGAGCCACTCACTGTCTCTCATTTACATGCTGGTAAAAGTCATAAGCCATGAAATAGTTTAGTCATACATCATCCATGTTTCCACCTTCCTGCAGGGATTCAAGTCAGTCTCCCAGGAAGAAATTTAGGCAGTTTATCTACCCCTAGGCATGGGCAAAGCATCTCTCCTCATTCTTTAACCCACATATGGACTGCCAACAGAGACCATGACACTCACCAAACCATTTAAGAGAGAAAAAAGAAAAATCAAGACAAGACTGTGAAAAAAATCCTTGGAAGAGAAAGAGGAAAAAATAGAAGGAAAAACCCCCATCATCAGTAAATAAGAAAAGGAAAAGCAACTAAAGTGAGTTAAAAATAAGTTTTGCAGGGATGCTGCAGAGTGAAGCTCTTGTGGCCCTTGGATGCTGTGGTACAGAGCAGAGAGCTCAGGCCATGTCCTGTGCTGCACCCTTCAGTCCCATTTCTGTGCCATCATCTGCACTGCTGTCTGTCTCACAGCTGCACCAGCACTAGGGCCAGTCAGAAACCAGAGGTCCCATCCTCAGGAAAGCTGCAGGGCTTCACAGTTGGGTTTCATTCTGAATCATAAATAAAAGTGATTTGCACTGATTTTATTTTTTTTCATGTCGGCAAACATTCAAACACTAAAGTCAAATTGTTTCCTTTGGGCTCATTAAATTAGACTACATTTTGCATTTATGTAAAATAACAGTGTAATATGAAAGCTGAAGCAAAAAGGTAAGAAGGGAATATTTCAACATATTTTGCAAATATTTTAATGAAAGCCATATGTATCAGGAAAAAAAATCAGTTTTGTCAAACCAGCATTCTCACCTGGAGAAAAAGAATCCCTCTAATGTATCTCTTCCTTGTGTTTCCAGTACATTCACCTAATGATTAAAACTAAGTGTTGAACAATCAAAAATATGTATCTGCCACACTCCTCTTTTGATTTCCTCTCTGGAAGGAAGAAGGCCATCCAGTGATCTATGGAGGCCTATAAAGTAGAATTTTTTTCTGATGGAGACCAGCCTGAAGGTTTTTCATCTCTGTGTCATACCATGATTTAGGCTTCAGAGGCAAAATAGAAAAAGTGAGAGAGGAAGAAGGGAGGGATCATAAAACAGCCATGCTCAGTGGATGCAGATGAGTAAAGGCTGACTCCACTATTTAAAACCAAGCCTAGAAAAATGTCAGGTATTTATAATATCATTGCTTGCCATCATTCTCTTATCAATATGTTGTGGGACACAGGGATCAGGTATCCCTTGCATCCACACACAACAAGCAACATCACAGGCAGCAAGCAAGTAAAGTCCCAGATCATTCAGGAATGTGAATATTTTTCTGTCTCTCTGTGGACAGTTTTCCTTCCCCTTGGTGATCTCTTCAGGTCAGCATAGTAGAAAAATGCATGTGACTGAGCATTTATGAAATTCCAATAACTTGCTTAGGCCAGAAAATGAGGCTGTGCATTGTTTGATAATCCAGCAATTGCTAATAATCCTGCTAGTTTCCTTTGGGAAGAAACAATGATTTTGGGAGAGTCACTGCACGAACAAAGCATTCAAAATGCTTTTATGAAGTGGGTAATATTTTATAACTAGTCTGTAAATATATCCCTGGGCAAGGAGATTCAAATCAAGACTTAAACTAGGGAACACCTCCTTTGATGAAAAAAATATGTTCTGAGAACAGTTGGAGCCATTTGCTGAGATAAATCAGATGCTATGCTCCACTTTTATGGGTTGTTAAACCCCAGAAATATATGGTATGTCTAGGATTTGTTGGCTGCATTCTTGTGCTATGAACACAGATATTGTAGTCCACTAACAAAGAAAAACGATGGACCCAGCAGGCAACAGCAAATATCTTATTTTCTCATTCTTACTGATTAGAGCTGAGAGAAAACTGCTCTGGTGAAACCTCTGGAGCTGTTTGATTTTTCCCATATTAGGCACGAGCTGAAAGCAGGCTGGGTCTCCTATTGCCACTTTTACTTCTAGGAAGGGAAGTAAAGAAAATCACAGAGTTTTTATTAAAGCTTTTTTTTTTTTTTTTTTTTTTTTTTTAAGAGCAGAAGGCTCACTAGCTGTTACAGATACCTGGAAAGAATAATGGATTTTTAGGAATGCTGTCTCAAGAGACAGTCTTAGAGACCACTTAGCCCCTCATGTCTCCAGCAACTCCAAGTTTATGAAAACACACATTCTATCCTGGACACTGTCAACTTGTATCAAGGGAAACAAAATCACTTATCTTAACAATGATCAATGGGTTGCAAGAGCAGCAAAAGAGGAAATATATGACATTGTCCTTCCTCCCTCCTCCCCTCCCATGCAGGATGGGTTTTCTCCACAAAAGCATTTCTCACAAACAATTGCACCTGAAGACTTTTAGCCAGGCAGCCAGGGAGCCATGGAGACATAATGTTTGTAGGTAGAAATGAAATTATCAAGGACAAGGATAATGTGAGCAAAAAAATACAGGTATAAATTAATTAATACAGAAAGCAGATCTCAACAGACATGTGAGGCATCACAAGTGTAGAATGAGAAGACATCACAAAGGGATAACAACATGCTTTGCTCCTTTCCATCATCAGTTTAGGATGCAGAGAAAGCTCCCCTTCCAAGCAGCCCCAGAAAAGGTGGGATGTGAACAATCTGCCCAGTTCACATCTTGTCTCATTTTCATGAAGTTTGTGTTTCTTGGGTGAGGTGGATGCAAAGGTAAGGGACAGACTGTTGGTACTCCAGACACTTAATTGGCTTCCAGTGAGATGTTTTCTTATGGAGATCTTGTGTTTTCTCCCTCTTTTGTTCTGCTTAGTCTGTGTTAGTATTTATGTTACAGTTGTTCTTCTGCTAATCAGTAAACGGCTTTGAAATTCTCCCAGTTGAATTATCAGCCAAAACTCAGAGTGTTGCTTTTGTTGGCAGCTAAGAGAGACATCACAACATTGCATCACACAGAAGAATTTAGCCTTCTATTCTCACCCTCTCTTTTTGTTCCCTTCACTTTTCTTTGGCCTGGATAGAAAGCAATGGTAAATATGTTATTAGCACTTATAGGACAATATTTCCATTGTGAAGTCTCCAGGACATATTCTATTCAATTTGTAATTTCAATACTGAACTTTCAGACTAATTCTCTCAGCAATTCCTCTGACTCAGCCTCATAAAGAAGGGAACTTGTCTACATCTTTTTCTAAAGCCATTTTAGCCATTTTAGTTGAGCTATACACATGTTTAAAAAGAAGGCCATTTCTTCCTTTCTTCCCTTCTCATCCTGCTTCAGCACTGACACTGATGTACCTTTTGCTGTGGAAATGTGCAGTTTCCTGGTGAGTGATGTAATGGAAGGTACCACAGGAGAGCTCCAACACACCTGCAGTGAGAACATGCCTTCCTTCATTTTTGTGCCAAACACAGAAAAATCCCATTTTTAACTAATGACATTTCGGGGTGGCTTAGGGGTGGTTTTAAAAGTAGTGCAATTAAGTTAGACAAAAATCCTGCAGTTATAGAACTCTCTGTTTGGCAGCTTGGGTTGAAGTCATTAGCGTAATTAAAGTTTTCAGAGAATATTCTAGTGCTAATGGCACCATGCAGGGTAAGTGTGGACCTGCCTGCTCCTGTGCAGGCCAAGAGACAGGGTGGAATGCACACAACAAACAGCATAAAGAAGATGAATTCCCACCTCTCTATCCATATAATTTCTTTCTTCCACACACTTGGCCCCACTTTTACAAACCAGCACAGATGTATCTTCTTCCACCCCTTTTTACATCCTGCACATGGAGTTATTCTGATAGCTAAGGAAAGCAAGTCTCAAGGTCAGAGAAGTGGTGGGTTTTTTCCACCTACTGGACCAAGGAAACTTGGGAAACTTTAAAATGATCAATACTAACAGCAAAGAGTACTAGGAACAAACTGCATGCTCCAAGGAAAGATCAGGGCAAGGGGTGTGCATAAAAGAGAAGGAAAAAAAAGCATTTTGTTGTGATCATTACAGAAAATATACTCTTTCAGAAGTCTCAGAAACCCATAAAGGGAAGATCTCCACAGCCTTCCCACAGTTCCTCCTCCTAGACTGGCAAAGCAGCATTTGTCACATCTCTGAGGCTGAGCTGTGTGCAGTTGCTCTCACATGGGTACAGCAACACCACCAAAAAGCCTGAAGCAGATGGCAGGCACGTGGGTGGGGAGTGGATAGTGGAGTTTCCAGGAGTAACAAGGGAGAACACTGATTATTAGAGCTGCAAATGTGCAGGGACATGGCTTCACCCCTGCTGCACAAACCTATGAGACACAAACACTCCGGAGGGGTATCAGCCAGTGGAGGAGTGTGGTGGGACAACAACACTCTGAGATGATTAATAGCAGCATGGTGAGAGCTGCCATTTATATTTAGTTATTCTTCTCCTCTGTGTTATGAATCATCTGACACACCAGAAGCTGAGAACAGATTGTGCAGAGTTTGAAGTGCTCATGACAGGGTGCTGCTCAGGTAGCACAGGGCATGCTGGCCCTGTGGTGAGCTCTGCAGGCTGGCTCTCCTCTCCTTTCAGACAGAAGCACAGGGAAAGTGTGTCACTGCTCCTTCTCTGGGCAGCTCACAGGCTTTTGGAATGTGGGGACAGGGGGCTGACAAACACGCAAGTCGTGATTTGGGTCTGGAAGTGGGAAGAAGGCACACACACTGATCCAGAAGCTGGGAAATCCCTGGATCCCACAGAAAAGGCATGAATCTGAAGCTGAAATTAGCAGATGGATTGGTGAGCCAGTAGCCCAGACAGTTTTTGAAAAGCCAGTGCTCTTCAGGAGCCTACTTTTCCTTTATCAGAAATCTGTAGCACAGAGCAGCTTGGGATGCTCTGCGGAGCCTGCTGGAGAAAGATGCATTTGTGGCAAAGGAGTGGCCTGCAGCCAGTGTAGCAGAAGGGACATGGAATCACATTACTGCCTCCTTCTACATTCACATTGCTGAGATATTTTGCATGAGCATAAAACCAGAGACATCACACAGAGACCAGGAATTGTATCAGAGGTAATGATCTGGTGGAACAACTGGCAAGGAGATCAAATTGAGAATCTAATTCTATTTTATCTCCTGTTTTTTCTGTCCTCCATGTCTAAAGTATCCCATGTGGGGACAACAGGCAGTGTCAGTGTCCTTCTCTGTTGCTAGAGCCAGCAGGAGGTACTCAGACACAAAGACCCAAAGAATGGGATCACAGCTCTGCACACACCCATGCTCAGATATCCACCCCTGAAAATAACAGTGAACGTGGAGAAGGTTAACCCAAGTATGTGCCAGCTCCCAGTGATGTGAGGCCACTCAGGGCAGGATTGGCACTGCAAGGCCTTGGCTTTTCAGGACTGTGGGCTCAGGGTGGGCTACCTTACCCTGGAGCCCAGAGTCATGTCCTGTAACATTAAATATCCTTTTTTTTTTTTTTTTTTTTTTTTTTTTTTTTTAAACTTGCAGCACTTTTGCTAGATGAACTCCCACTTAGTACTGCAAATTCCTAACACCAGGAGTTTGTCTGTTAACAAGTATTGGAGAAAGGCATCTCTGAGCCCCCACAGGCACACTGCTTCTGATGATGCCATTTCAGAAGATGCAGGGATATGTGCAATATGCAGAATATTATTCCAGGAATGTCAACAGCATCAGGGCTGAGAGGTCTCCTGAAACCACTTAGAAGAAAACAAAGGCAGTCACTCATTTTTTCTCAGTGCTCATACCTGGGTTACATAACATGTCCTGGTCACTATTATTTTTGTCTTCCCATCCTATCCCTGTGGCAGATGGTTCACCTTGTGTTAATTTGATTCATAAGATTTCTGGGATAGAGAATGTATCTCACTGTGCTTGCAGTGAGTACATCTGGCATTTCCTGGCTTTCAAGTGCTTGACTATGCAGCTTAAATAAATACAGGTTTTGTACTGAGATATTTGTAATACATTTGTATTGCTATATTTATATTAATAATGTATCATTAAACACTGGAGGAAAGTAATTTGAAATGCAAAATGAAGAGAGAGGTGGATACAAAAAAATTATAATGCTGTAAAATGTAGAAAATTGCAATATATTCACAAGGTAACTGAATTAGGTTTTGCAGAATGACTTCTACATATAGAACTTTTAGTTTTCAAGTGTCTGACTTTGCAACTTGTTTTGTAACATTTTTTTTTTTTTTTTTGCTTGTGTTTTTAAATGTAATTTTCCATTTTTTCCCCTGGAGTGGAAAATTATGAACAACAAATTATATGTAACTGTAGCAACCTGCTGTCATTATGAGAAGGACTTGAACTCCAGACACAGACACAGAGCATGGGACTTGCCTCCAGCCCCAGACCCCAAATTTTGGGTGTTACTGGAATAGCAACATATGAAAAACTTACTTATCCTGCCACTGTAGTCACTGGGGTCTACAGGACTTCCCTAAAATGGGATGTCTGGTGAATTCACAGCTCCCCAGGTCCTACTAGATCCTCTCCAGTGACAGCTCCAGGAGCTGAGACATTTGCTCCACCTGGAGGTACCTGTAGTGGGGATAGGCATGTTTAAGGGTCTGAAAGTGGAGATAAAGAGGAGCATCTGAACCTGCTCCCTAATCATGGACTTCTGGTGCTGTATTACACACTCTAGGGAGCCCCACTTACTCTCCAGCCACCTCTCCAGAAGATTGTGGGTCTCCTGCTTTTCCATCAGCCTCTGGGAGATCTTCAGGAGAGAAGATGTCTTGGCTTGCAAAGCAGGATGTGATCAAAAGTATGTATTCAATCACCATCTGTTAAATCAGGTGGGGCAGTGATCCTTATCTTTTCCACAACACATCCTTCCTCCAGGGAGATATCTTCTGTTAATGGGCCATGGAGTTCCACTGTAGCACTGATAAAATTACAGCATCCCATTGGGAGATGCTCCAGCCAGAGGGAGAAACCAAACATTTCCTACCTAGATAAAAACTGAGATTTGGAACATCAGAGCAGCCTTTTTGCTTTGGATTCAAGGATAACCAGACCCTTCTACATCATCCCTGGACCTTCAGAGTTAAACTGCACCTTCTACAGGAGCACTGCTCCAGCTGAACCACATCTGTCACTGCAGGAGGATGCAGCCACCATTTAATGGGACTGCTGCCAACACCTGACTGACTGACAGGGTGTCAGGTTGTATTCTGACTCTACCAGCATTTTTGTTGTTTTGTATTACTATATTTGAATTTTCCTAGTAAAGAACTGTTATTTGTATTTCCCATATCTTTGCCTGAGAGCCTCTTAATTTCAAAATTATAATAATTTGGAAGGAGGGGGTTCACATTTTCCATTTCAAGAGAGGCTTCTGCCTTTTTTAACAAACACCTGTCTTTCAAACCAGATAGAAGAAGGTGTCTGAAACAGCACAAGTTGTCTTTGGACAGCAGAACTGAGTCCCAAGTGTCCCCTCCAGGCTGAGGAATGGATATCCCCAGGACTGCCATGCCCAGCTTTATCCCTGCTTACCTCTGGAACACAGGAGATCCCTACAGTGTGGGGAGGGAGGAGGGGCAATACTGCTGTTTGACATGGTGCCCCAGAAAAGAAGGTATTCTGCTGCTGTGTACAGGGTTCAGAATAATGTATGACTGAACAGAGCCCTGGCCTGTTTCTCTTCTCATCACTGATTGCTTCAGCAGAGATACTGAGGCATCCCAAGAGGAGTAAGATGAGTAGTTTTGCTACAGCCACAGCTTATCCTCAGAAGGCTGATGGCTGGCAAGGAAGCAAGTCTTTCCCAAAGATTAAAATTAAGGGTGATATTTTGGGGACAATATACTTCTTCACAAAAACCTAAAAAGAATTTCACTCCTTCAGCCAAAAGGCTTTGCTGCTGAAAATCCAGCTCCCCTCACCCCATGGCAAAACACTGAATATGTGAAAGTTTCTGGTGAAACATCATGATGGTCTTTTGTCATGGAAGGCATTAAGCAATGTAAAATGACAAGGCCCTTATCGGCTCCTCCTGAATTAATCAGGAAGTGGTTTAGGCTTTTAAGAGAGGATAATGAGGACAGGGCTTCTTATCATGAACACTGTGCCATTCACATGGGTGCCTGACAGGCAAATCATCTTGGAAGTGGTGAGTATTGTTGTGCCAAGCCCTGTGCTGGTTTGTGTGATGCTCACGGAGCCTGGAATGCAAAATCAGCTGCTCTGATGGAAACTGCAACTCTGTGAACTATTTTCAGAAGGCACTAATGAGATTTTGCTTTGCATTTATCAGTACAAAATGGAAAGCCCAAAGAAGATAGAAGGAACAATTGCTGTCTTGCAAAAATACAGCTACATCCACATAAATCAGAAGACCTAAAAAATTGGTTTAAAATTATCTTAAATGGGGCATCACATGATTTGACTTAAGTCTGACCCTGTCCTGAATTAGAATGTACCAAGTTTGTCTATGGACATCCCTTCTTAGTCATGCTACAGGCATGTCTACAGCATCACAATTTGATGTTCTGTCACGTGTCCTCCCAGCTGATGACCTGCTGCCACATTCCCAAAATGTGCCCAGCTGACAGGTGGTCACTCCCCTGACTGTGCCATCCAGGAACACACTGACACAGACTGTTTAACTGCAGCTGACATGCTCACCTAGCCACGCTCAGCCTGGAGGTGACACTGCAGGGAGATGTCACACCCTCTCTATTAACAGCATCCTCAGCCACAGGTCACCACAGTGGCTGAAAGCCTGACTGGCTCTGAAAGGGGATATTAGAACACAGGTTTTGCTTTCTCCCAGGGTGCTAGGACTTTATCCCAGCTTCCTGCAATCAGAGGTTTTATGTTTCCCCACGATGCTTCCCAACTGCTGTGTTTAAGTGCTGCTAATGATAGCTTTTGGTACCTTGTTGCTGGGCATTTGCATCAGCAGCTGTGCAGGAGCTGGAACAGGCTCATGGCTCTGCCAGGGCAGTGGCAGAGCAGCCAGAGCCAGAGGGCTTGTCTTCCAGCTTCCTCAGCACACCAGCTATAAATGGCTTTATTTTTCTTCATGTGTAGCCTCTACATGCTCAGGGCTAGAAAGCAGCTCAGAGGTGTGTGGAAGTGGGTTGGACAGTGTGCTCCAGCTGGAATGACCCATTAATTCATCTCTGTGTGGTGCTGAACTCTGCTGGGGCTGAGGCCAAACAGTGAATGAGTCCACTCAGGCACCAGTATGAAGCTGAAGTAATAACCACTGCATATTCCTGCCTATGTTACAAATAATTGTCTGACCCCTCAAAAAGTGTCTGGGAAAATCCCTGGTGTTATCTATCTTTCTACTTCTCAGCTGCCATATTTCAGATTTTGGAAGATGAGGCCATATTATAAGTTGGGACCAACTTGTTATACTGCCCATTAGCAAAAGGCCACTATGACCTCTGCAGAAAACTATTGGAGTGCTATAAAAAATTCAATAAACTTAGCTATGAAATATGAATGGGTTAAAAATTCACAATTCTTTGTTTAAATATTTTGTTTTCAGCAGAGCACAGATCTGCCCATAGTGTGTTATTAAAATACAGTTAGGCAGAATATTATATACTGATGGAAAACCATAACAGCAATAGAAGAGCTGTGGTATGGAACCAAATCAAACCATGTATTTTGTAACAGCTCAAATGCACCCTGACTCTAACTGATTACTACATTACTGCTGTAGCTGCTGCATGGACATGCTGGGAATGTTTAAAGAGTCACTCTCACTGTTATTAAAACCCTTTTCTCTGTGGAATGACAATTTCCCATTTTTCTGTCTCTAGCACTCTTTCCTTTCTGTTCAGATGTTCTTAATTATTCAGACCCATTTAACTATTTGTGCTACTGCAGCCTGATTCATAACCTCAAGACTCAACACAGCAACTGTCATACCAAGAAAAAAATATGATGCCATCCAAGACACCCTCTTCTCAACTGGTTATCCCTTCATTTTCTAGTATAAAATCCTTTTGCTTGGTTTTATCTTACCAGCAAGACAGAAGCTTTACTGTTTCAAAGTATTGGAGTTTTTTTTCTGCAGCTACTGGGTATAGTATACAGCTATTTTTGTTTCCTATTTTGTTCTTGTCTTTTCTATGCTTTTCTCCTTAAAGCCATGCTGGCTGCCATCAGTTCTCACTTTTGTTCCTATATAGTTGAAGGCTTTTCCTCTCCCCAGTCCTGCCATTCTCAGCCTGCTCAGAACCACTCCTCTAGTGGAGAGAAGAAAGCCCTTTCCAGGTATTTTGGCTTTTCTGGAACAAAAAATATTGTACAGATTTATTTTTTTCCCACAGAAAATTAACTCACTTTTGGCTTTGTGCATCAATCAAGACAAGGGTGGAGCAATTTGTCATTTGTCTGGGTCTGCCTCTCTGATCTCTTCCTCAGGGACTAGGTCAGAGAACTGGTTGAGAGCTCTGCTCCCTAACTTTCTACATTAATATTTTCTTCCTACAGCTCCTCTGGAAAAAGATACTGCCTGAGGCCATGGCTTTACAGCACCCTGAATTGTTCCTCCCCTGAGGCAGGGGGATCTCAGGGCAGCAGCTGAGTTAGGAGAGAGCCTGAGGAGACTCCTGATCCTCCCTCCACTCTGGTATAAATACACTGGTCTCCTTTTCCTCAGAGTCTTTTGCAGCAGCTGTGTTATTTGTCTGGCAGAGGGTGCTCACTGAACCTTTCAGATATTACCCAGTGCTCCCTGAATAGTTATTGGCAGTGCACAGATTTGAGAATTTGAGAAATTATGGGCATTTCTTGAGTTAGCCTCTATAGACTCACCAAAACTGTTTGTAGAAGAGAAATATCCAGTAGAGAAATTTATTACAACCTTTTGCTGTCTGAACATTGATCCCATCAGGCTTTAAAGATGAGCAGCTGAGCATGCAACTCTCATCCATTCCCTTAAATCCTTGCTATGGCTTTTGGAATATGAGTTGTTTTTTGTTGTTGGTTTGTTTTTTTTTCTTTTAGCTGGCTACAAATATCAGGATCTTGTTGTCTCTGTCTGCTGGAGACATTGGGAATGAGGTCCTTTTGAATCCTTCACAGAGTAAGGGCTGCTCTTCTCTAGGCTATGGAAACAACCCAGCACACATCAGGCAGAGGATGTATGATAATGACAATGGGGAATACAGCAAATTCATGGGGAATCCAGCAAATACAGGTCCCCATGGTCCTTGCAGCACAGGCACTGCTTTTTCTGCATGTTCCTGAGGGACAAGGACAAAACTGAGAGAAGTGCAGCTCTCTGCCTCTTTCCACAAGCATACATACACACAGAATCCCTGCCATGAATCAGTGAAGACAGACACAGACCAAGCAACATTCCTTCAATCCACCCATGACTGACATATGTGACAATATACAAGCCCTCTACTTGAGCCCTCCACATGGAGTTCAGCCAAATCCCTACAGATTTTCAGTCATAAATCATTAAAAAAACGGAATTTATTTTTCTTATCTTGAAAAGAAATAAAGAAATTGTCAAGAATTTAGAAGAAAGGAATTGAATGAGTTTTGAAGGTAAGATTTGGGGCAGGTCAATCTTAAGACCATCTTAAGACCAAGCTGTTTCCAGATAGGCAGAATCTCCAGGTAGGTTTAATGTAGCAACTGGTGGGAAAACCACACCATTCAGTGAAAGGAAAGGAAGAGAAGAGACAGGAAGAAAGAAGGTGCAGCAGTGGGAATAGAAGATGGTGCAAACATTATTCTGGTTTCTAGGCATCCAAAAAGTCTCATATTTCTGTAACATCCAGCTTCAAGTCATAGATACCTTTTGCCATTAATGCAGACTTTTGCAGACTGAAAGAATTAGGTATGTTTTCTATATAGACTGAGAAACAAGAGTTAAAAATAACCCATAGAGTCAATCCTGAAATTCAATAATTAAATTACACATAGTATTGCACCGTACAATAATTTCAGAGCAGAGCCTGAACAGTAATTAATAGCCATCACAACAGCTGAAAGACTGTATAAATATCCCTCCTTTATAAATATGAAAAAAGGGGGAGGGACAATAAGTGAAATGCCCAAGACACTGAGGAATTATAGAAGAAGCAAGATGAGAAAGTGGCTGTCTTTGAACATCACTGCTCAGCAAAATGGGCTGTTCTTCACTCCACTGGAAGGTGAGCACAGCCTGCCACCAGTGGGGAGTGGGAGAACTTTCCACTGCTGCTGGCTGCTTTAAACAGCTGCAGGAATGGTGGGCAATGACACAGTGGATTCTTTGCCCCCCAGTCCCAGGGTCAGATAATAACATCCCCATGGATCACCCCTCTGCAAAGGAAGTATGGTTCAGTTACCAGAAACTCAGGCAGAGCTGGAATGAATTAACTCTGCATTTAAAAATACTTTTTTAAGAAAAAAAATCTATGTTAAACATTAATACTGGCAAATAAGTTAACTATTACACAGAAGCAGAACACAGTACAAAAGGACTTTATACACATAGGCAAGTTTGTGAATATAAAGTAGAATCCAGGCCCCGCTGAAGGCAGTAGGATCAAGATTTTATCTCCTTGGCTTTAATGAATTTAGGAATTTGTCCCCAGATTCTTAGCCTGTAGAGGACACCATATGGTCCACCACTCTTGCTATTAAAGCACAGGGACAAGGAAAATGATGGAGGGCTTCCATTTCCTAGAATAGGTTGGTAATAATACAATATTTCCATCACCCTGTGAGGAGGTGACATAAGTGCTTCACTAGCCATCCTTGCTAAACCACATATTTCTCCTTCAGCAGTGCAATCAGAACTGTTATGGCAGCATTTATGCTCTGCCAGAATAACTTCTCTGTGAGTAAAAAATGGTTGTACAAGCAAACAGCACAGCAGCTACGTGTAACTGGGTGCTCCTCCTCATGTGCACGCCCAATGTTTTGTTTTCAAAGGCTGGCATGGGACATCTGTGGCAGGTTTCCACCCTCATGTGAACAGGCTGGTGGCCCCAACCACCAAAGCAGAAGCTGTGCAGACAGAGCCTGGCTGTAATTGGGGTTTCTAATTTTAAAGCCACATTACATTACCACTGGTCAAATTCTTCAGGGTGCTGAAATTGATCTCTGCAGTAAAGCTGCACCCACGGATGCTGCCCATGTGATCCTGTTTAAATTGGAGCACCACAGACAAGACAAACTGTTGTGATTGCTTTTATTCTACTCTCTAAAACAAATATTTTCCAGCCTGTTGGGTTGATAGGAGAGAAAAGCAGAATAATCCTTGACTGTCTTAACGTGTGTCAGCAGATGCCTCTGATGCAGATCCAGCTATGCTGGTGAGAGCTTGTGTTTTCTGGGATAGTTTGGCTTGCTTATGAAATATAGCTTTGCTTTCTTTAGGAGCACAAAGAGCAGAAATGGTGATACAGCTACACACCCAAGAACAAGCTGAGTTGTTCAAATCATTGTACCCGAAATACTGTGCAAGAAAAGTCCTTCTAGGGCCAGCACAGCTTCTGACCACACATGAGAAACTTGAGCAACTGCTTTAATGTATGACCAGATCCAGCTGTCACTCACTCCCAGTTGCAAAGGTTATCACCCCCTTAGCAATGTGAGAGGAATGAAATGTCACTTCTTCTTTGTTGGCTCCAAATTTTGATCCATGGCATTAGTTGAAGGCTTTAATGTGCAGGATTTGGAATGGGAGCATATGGATGTGGGTGCACATCTCCTTCTGCTGACTATTAAAAGGCTGTGATTGAACAGAGGCAGAGCAGACAACTGGAGGCAATAACATCTTAAACTGCTACAGCAAGGGTTACCATCTAACAAAAGCCTTTGCAATTAAATTGTATATGTTGACTTGAGAAATACAGATGTTAATATCATCTGGTAAAGCACCAAAAAATGAGGAGAATATGTGGCAAATTTCCTGGGCCAGCATTGCCCCAGGACTTCTGTGGCTGAAACCAGGACTCAGCCCTGGTACTTTCTCTTTGTTCTTTCCCTTTTCAGTCAGTCTCTAGCAATGGAGGGATGGGGTTTTTCCAAGCTTTCCTGAGCTTGCTGTTAAGGAGATCTGCAGACTGGGGCTTTTCTGGTGGTCACCTGTGTCAGCAGGAACAGTACAGCCCTGGGACCTGCTCTGACAGACACCTGAACATGCAAAGAATGTCTCTGATTACCCTGAGCAGTCTCTGCTTGGAAGGTGAGAGTGATGGAGCCAGAATCAGAAGGGGCAAGAGCAAAACTGCTCCAGTAAAGGGCAGTCAGTGTCTTGTCCCAAAACACTGAGTCCTGCTCAGTGACTGCTTTTGTTATTACTGACACCCTGCTTCTCAGACAAGACTTAGACTCCCTCTTGCTGACTTCCCTATGAGCTTTGGGAGCTAGACTCCTTAATGGATTGCAGAGGCATCCCCTGCCAGCAGGAGGGACAGAGGATTCCTCATGCTCCCTCCCTGGCTCCCCTCCATGCTGAGGTTGGCATCCTCTCATATCAGCCAAAACCAGATCTTCTGGGGCTGAGGAAAGCACAGAGCCAAAGCTGTTTTCATTCAAGGCACATTTTCCACCCCCTAGTCTTATTACATGGTGAGATGGAAGATGAAGAAAAACATGAGCTAATGCCACTGCCTTTTCTTTAAAAAGCTGCTGATGCTTCTCAGAAAAGCAGTACCTCTGGTGGAATGAGTCATCCAGCATTTCCTACTCATTTCTTAAATTATCAATGAAAAGAGAGAGAGATGCTCAATCAAAGATGCTGAATTAATATCTGGAAGCTTCTAGGGATGCCTTCTGCCCTCTCTAAATGGTAGAGAGAATTTTCTTTAGGAAGGCTGGAATAAAAGCTTCTATACCATGGGCTAGAGAGCTGAGAAGCAGGCTGATGCTGACCTAACTTAGATTATAGAATCATAGAACATTCTGAGTTGGAAGGGACGCATGAGGATCATCAAAATCCAACTCCTGGCCCCACACAGGACAGCTCCAAGAATCCCACTCGTGCCTGACAGTGCTGTTCAAGCACTTCCTGAGCTCTGTCAGGCTTGGAGCTTTGACCACTGCCCAGTGCCAGTGCCCAAGCACCCTCTGGGGAAAGAACCCAATATCTGTGCTCTTGTTTATGCCCTGGAAGACACAGTGACCTCAGTGCTCGTGGGACAAGTCCAGGGGCAGACCCAATGTCCTGTAGTAAGGGTGAGGAATTCTGGCTGCCAGAAGATCTGCTGGAGTCTCTGTTGCTCCTCCTTACAGGCTGATGTGAACAAAGCCTAAATGAGGTGGCATTTATCAGGTATTTTGCTGCCTTCCCTTGTGGCTCATCCTGCTCCTTTTCTCCCGCCTCTCTTACCACTGTTTTCCTTCTTGTTCTTCCTCTCACTCAGCAAGCTGCTTGCTTTCCAAGCATAGCTTTGCCCTGAAGGTCAGAGCTGCTGCTAGCAGCTGTTTTATTTCTTATTAGTGTTTGAGGAGTTCCCTCCCTGCCTCCTAGGTCTGCCTGCAATGCCTGCAATGACATATCTATAAAATATCTGCACCTCCAGTCTAATGACACAAACTAGATTTCAAGGCTATTGAACTAACAGGGTATCTTAGCAACAAATATTTATTTTAATAACAGTATTCCCAGCCATGTTAAACAAGCACCTACTCCAACAGTCAGAATGCCCTAGAACATTTTATTTTGTACCACAACCCAC
Organism: Muscicapa striata striata; assembly: GCA_030060385.1. Lineage (NCBI taxonomy): Eukaryota > Metazoa > Chordata > Aves > Passeriformes > Muscicapidae > Muscicapa > Muscicapa striata. Next base: position 1,152,085 of record JAREIS010000117.1, on the reverse strand, counting down.
TTTCTGTTGGCTCATTTTCACTTTAACGAATCACTAAAGTCAGTGCCATTGTCCTGGATAGGTTGTCCTCAGTGACTTCCCAACATTTTAGAACAATACCCAAAAGAAGCAGGTCACTGCACTGCTGCTTACCACCCACACAGATTTGATGTGGGGGCTTTCCTCTCACTATCTGCTAGAAATTTCTTCTTGCTGGTGCTGATGTGCTCAGAGGAGTTGTTGAACTGATTTCTTGCACTGTTCATTTACTGCATATCTGAAGACTGCAACACTCCAACTACTCCCCAGCAAGGAGCACCAGGCTGCTGCCTGCTCTTGTCACAGTGGATCCTTGACTGTCATCCTTTTCTTGAAGCTGCCAGGAAGCAACAAGTGACATCCCAGCAAACTTCCCTGCTACTGCTCGCTCATGCTGTTCACCCAACTAGCCATGAGGCTTTACCATCCATTTCCTCTGGCCCTTATTAGGGTTCCAGGAAGGATTTTTCTTTAAAAGAAATTTCCAATTTCCTCTTGAAAATTAGCTGTAGTGGAAACATTCACACATCAGAAATAATGGCTAACATAACCACCTAGCTTTACTGTTTTATTGTCATTGTACATTTTGCAATTACCTTTTCCTCTCCCCTGCTAGCTAAGCCAAGAGACTGACTGTGACATCAAACCATAATTTGTATGGTCATCGTTATAAATTTATGAAAGCAAGTAATAGTTTGTCTTATGGAATAAAATAACACAGCATGAAATTAGAGTAGCTTATCTTCATATTCCTTGGACAGCACATTGTTGCTCCCTGATGGGTTGAAAGCTCTTTCTTTTGATAAACTCACTGGTATCTGCCTTTGTACTCTCCTAGTGAGATATTTTAGTGACAGAAACGTCCAGAAACGTTTTTCTCAGCATTGTCCCATAGAGGATAAACCCAGCCCTTCTTGTCTCTAGCACTCACTGTTTTCCAGCTCTGTTTCAGTAAGGAATATTGTGGTCATCAGAAAACACAGCTCTCCCAGTGCACAGTCACCTGGGGATTGTTGAGAAATTTGTTCTCCAGTTCTCTCTATTTTTCCCCATATTGCCCCCATTAATTTGTGTGTCAGCAGCAGTGAATCAAGTGGCATCTGAGCAGCTCTACTCAGGGATTTAGCATGATCCAGCCTAGGCCAGTGGGCACTTCCCTGGCTTCTGGGGATGGTCCAGCACATGCCCAGCCCTTGCTCAGCTCCCAGGCACAGCTGCAGGCTCCTCACTGAATTGCTCCACTTCCAGGTTGACTTTAGTCCATGCATTTTCTCTCTTGCACCTGCAACCCTCCTCCCCCGGTTACAAATGAATGTTTGTGTACAGCTCAAGGAGAAACACCTTTCACAGCTTCATAAAAATAAATTATGTCAGCCTGCTGCTGAGTTAGTCAGGAAGTTCTGCTGAGGACAAAAGCTGTTCTAAAGTTGCCATCATGCAGTATTTACAAATCCCACCTGTGCTAGAGGGTGGACCTACTATCCCACAAACCGTCTGCATGGACAGGGGAACTGGTAATGACACCCATCTCCCTGAAACAGCCACAGGACTTTAAAAAAATGTTATGGCAAGAATCACTGTTAGCACCTGGATAGCTGAGCACTACTTATGTTGAAAGAGGAATATTGCTCACCTCTCTCATTCTTGTTTGATAAGGGTCAAAGTCCAGACCAAACAGGTGGTGTGACCTGTGCTGCTCCCCAGATAAGTGAAAGGAGTGTTTTGGGTTGGATGGGTTGGGTTTCAGACCACACTTGTGGGCTGAAAACAACTCTTCCTCTGATTCTCTTAGCCTAACTTCATTAGTGACAAGGATTGAGAGTGAAAGTGACAGCCTCATCATTTGATTTGATTGCTTATTGTGTTAATTTGGTACGGAAGTACTTTGAAGCTATTAATCTATTGATTCATTTTTTACTTGAGAACATAATTTGATTACTGTATTTTTTGCATTTTTATTAGCTTTGTAAATAAACTAAATAGCATGCTTGCTTTCAATTTATGTTTGCTCTATTATTCAGTTGTATAAATTATATAAAAAAGGCTACTGAGCTGGTTAGGTTAAACCACTCCAAAAAAAAAGCCTGCCTAACATGGCAAAGGCAAGTCTATCCATGCAGCTCTTCTTCCACATTATCCCTACACAGCATATACAGCTTTACCCTGTCCAGCAGCACTTACCCTCTCCCCTATTCATAAAGCACAGCTGGCTCCTCCAAATGCACCACAGTTCTATTTTCTGATGTGTGAGCCACATTTTTTGCAGCTGCATTAACCAACCTTTCCAATGTCCCTCTAAGCCAGTACCAGCCCAAAAACAGACTTCAGTTTTTCTAGGTGGAGTTCTCCCCATTCACCCACAGTAGCTGCTCATATATATGCACATACAGCCCTATAAATTAGGGCAACCTGAATTCATAAAATCAAGCAAGCTGTTGGTGTTTTGGGCTGTTTTTAGAACTGCTGCTCAGCTGAAGCAGGAAAAAATAGATGCAGGCTAGGCATTTAACTTGCTGCTCTCCAAACAGAAAGCACTTTTCACCATTGCCAAGGTGTTCACTTCTAATCTCAGATTCTAGGAGAATCTGACACCTGTTGTACAGCAATACTTCTTGTGATAAATTTGCTTTTTATGGGTCTCAAAAGAGAAGATGCCATGAAAGCTATAGTGTTGAGTGCTGCTTCATAAACTGCCCTAAATTTAAGTTTTGTTATTTACAGCTAGAGCAACAATGCATTTCAAAGCACTGGTTGGATTGTAGCTAGGAAATTGAAGATGAGAGATCTGACCTTTAAAAATGTGACCTCTTTGTCTAATGAAAGTATAGCCACCTACTCCTCCCTCCTGTGAAGGCCAACCTTCACCCTCTGGGCTTTGCAACATCATCACCCTCAGTGTGGCCTGGGAAAATGAAATAAACTTCCCTCTAGAGACTATCAGTGCTTCCTGATCATGAACACTGATAGTGAGTCATCAATTAGATAATCAGTTAAGTATAAAGCTGGAAATTAGCTGGGAAAACGATGAAGAAAGATCCCATCAAATATTTGTGTCTAAGCAGAGAGAGATCCTGCCCAGCCAGGCTTAAATCCATTTGTGTTTATGCAAACATTTGAATGGACATGTTTGTTCACAGGGGAATGTGGAGAGGGGCCATTCATCAGAGCTTGTACATGGACAAATCCATGCTGCAGGAATTGGTACCAACATGGTTTAATCCTCACTGTGGGCAGGGGGTGTTTGGGAAAGGGTGAGGAAGCACAGAGAGATCAGGGAACAAAGCAGGCAACACTTTCGGTCCAGACCCATGTGAGAGATGCCTGGTGGTGATGAGGCAGAGGATGAATCCTTGAGGAGTGGTGAAGTTCTTGACCAGAATTGAGGTTCTTGTGGTGCTGAGCAGGAGCACAGGATGAGATGCCTGAGCAGGAGCAGAAGGCTGGAGCTAAGTAAAACTCTTTATGTGCACTGCCCCAGTCTAGCTTTGACCTTAAAGATCACTGAGAGGGACTTGCTTGCTTGGGAGAGGGAGACACTGATAACTATTTAGTACATGGTTCAAAACCTGACTCCTGTCGGGATGAAATGGACAGCTACCAGCATTGCTGTCCAGAGATAAGTGTGGAAAGAGAATTGGGTATCTTGGCAAGATTTCTGCTGGAGCTGAATTCAAACTGCAAACTAATACATCACTTGCAACTCTTCAATCCCTATTACCCTCTTTGCTATCTTGAATCAAAGTCCTCTGTCTTCTCGAGTTCAATGCTTATTTTAACTGAGACATTTTTCCTGAAGAGCAACTCTCCAATTTAGGGACAGGCAATAAATTAATAAAAAGATAGGTATAAATCATCACTCGTGACTTGGAATAGCTCTGCAATTATTCAGGTCTATAAGGCTTAGCTAATGTTTCTAATGTAATAGTCTGCCATGAGATTTAATTTGCCTCATACGAGTCATTTAGTAACCTGAGCATAGATGTAGAACTGACAAATATCTATTAAACCACTATGTCCAGATACAATGGGGTGGATTTGTCCATCACTAGGTATTATGGCAACACTGATCAGATGATTTTGGATAGATAGCCTTAGCTGTAAACTCTATTTAATTACGTGTTTGTTATTCTCTTATTGTTATCAGTCTTCCATAGAGCCATGTGCATCAAGAGCTCTCTCACATGAGATTTCTGGGCACAAACAACTAATTTACATTAAGTGGTTTTCTTAGTCATCTGCCTGTTATAATCCCATCTGGATGTAATGCCACACCATGGACTGGGCTTTTTTCTGTGGATTGGAAGTGGCTCATCATCACTCTGGGAGCTCACGACTGAGGTATAAGATACCACTGAGGTCACAAAAACCACAGAATGTTACAGCAACAATTACCACACCTCCAGTTATTTTAATTGAATTATCCATGACATTCCCAACACACCTCCATGTGCTGTTGTTTGCATGTGCTAGAAATGATACTGCACTTTTCATAAGCTAATAGCAGAACTGTGGTTGGTGGTTATTTTGGGCAGCATTGTCTCTGATGTTAGACCTCAGTTTTCTTCTCAGCAGTTGTCATGGTGGACCTGAACATGATATTCTTGGTCACAAGGCACTTGGCTATTAAATTGGTTAAAGCTAGCTTCAGTCCAAAGCAACTTGTCATAAAAAAGCTCTTTCAAGCAAAATCAGTGGGAAAGCATGTACTGGTTAAAGAGAAAAATGTAAACTGAATTGAAAAGCAAAAGCTAAGAGGAGAGGGTATTCAGTCAAGACCTGACACTCTCTGTGCCTGATCTGTGCTTTTCTTTACCACCTTTCTCTGGACAGGAAAAAGTGATGCACTTCTTGCTGTACCACCTGCACGTTACCCAGGGAGATAAAATTCCTCAATAAAAAATGAAATGCAAGGCTGTACACTTTCAGAGCTAAGCCTCATTTTTAAAATTCAAACTCCTCACATCTTCTGGCAAAATGCATGCAGCATTTAATCTACAGACTTCTTCTTCCCGTGTTTTGAATTAATATACCATGAACAATCCGACTGGAAGAAAAGACTGAACACCAGTGTTGCAGAATACACTCCTGGATGTGTAAAGGTTTCTGAATAGACTATCAGCATTTCCTTTTCTTGTTTTATAGTGCCTAACTAGAGGAAACCCCCAAAAATCAGATAAACCTGGCACCATACAGCCTTAAACTTCCCTTGTCATCTGCCTTCCAGACTTAATTTCTCTCTGCCCTCTTTCTGCTGCACTTTGGAACAAAACAGGTCTTTAATAAGTGTTGATTACAAAATGCCCTGATCCCATCCTGCTTGGATTGCATGAATGGCCTATTGCTAGACTGTTCCAAACTTGACCCCCATTATGCATCCAAATTCAGTGATACAGCCATTCATCAGCTTGATTTTGGCAGTGTTATACATGCCCTCTGAAACATTATTTTTGGCAGGCTCTCAAAGCACGAGTGACTTTCAGCATACAAATCTCATTTGCTGCATCGTCTCCTTCGTGATCCTTGATCAGCAGGAGCTCAGGACCTTGGCTGACGAGCACAAAGCCAAAAATAGTGTGTTTGTCAGTGCAAGTCTGAACAACCATTAATATGTCACCTCAGTGACAACAGTTGGTGTGTGCATCTGTGCTGCTGGTTGTTGGTATGTGCTCTGTGGCTGCTTTTCTCCACCTGTGTTCATGTGAGCTGGTCAGCAGGAGGAAGGTGCCCTAAAAGCACTTGCATCTGGTCCCTAAATTAAGCAAATGTTTCAGTAAGTTGATTTGTCCCACCAAGGATTGTCTGGAGATAGTAACTACAATCAGGTCCCTAAATTAGGGCCTTTTTTGGTTAGTAGTAATAACTCTGTGTATTTTTTTAAGCTTTGGAAAATCTTAGAAGCATTTCTATTGTTTTTGATGGCCTGGAGTTGAATGTTAACTACCCCTGTACTACCAATAGGGAAAAGGCAGCACAGAACAAGCCTGGGGATCTCCCTGCCACTCAGATTTTCTTCTTGGAGGACCAGTTCTCAGGCTTTCTCTAAGATTGCTGGATCTCACCTCTTTAAGTTCTTAAAGCCTCCAGCAGAAAGCACAAGGAGCCCTGTGACCCCTGTGTGCAAGGTGTGAGTGTCCCTGCAGCAGCTCTTTGGGAAAGCAGAGGGAAGTATTTGATTGCTGCAGTGCCTTATATAACCCAGCAATACCCACACACAAGGCACCTGAGCCCCTTTAAGTGAAGAAATGGGGGGATCTGCTCGAGTTCACTAAGGCACAAGAGACACCACTTCACCCCAAACACCCATCTTCAGACACTCCTGCAGGGAAAAACCTGGAGGAGCTGCCTGGACACTGGCACTGTCCTTTACTCCCCTAGAGGGAAACCTCAGGACAAGAAGTGATTCAGCAGAAGAGGATGCAGTGCAGGAGTGATTTGCTTGGCAGAGACCCCACTGCAGGTCTAAAGCTGCTGTTCTACAGCACCTCTTTTACTGAAAATGAGTAAAACCAAAACTTCTGCCTCTCACAGAAGGCAGATATCAAGCACAGAGCCACCTAGCATTGCTTGCTCATAGATAATATCCCAGCCTAGCAAGCAGGAGTCAGATTTCACAGCAGTAGCCACAGCTTTGCTCTTTCAGCCAGGCTCACTAGAGTCCTGGTGCTCCTGAGTGCTCTGAGAGCTGAACCCAGCCCTTGCCAGAGCAGGTCTTTGTGCCCTTTTAATGACAGAAAAAAGAAGCACTCAGACTGCAAGTGTGATTCTTCACTGAGTTGTGCACATTTCATGCCAGTAAATAACTGTAGTAAAATCTATGTTCTAAGCCAGTAAAATCTATTTTGTGATGATGAGAGATCATGCTCAGTAAAACGTATCCAGAAATTAAACAAGTAAAACAGAGCAAACAGCTCTGTCCTATCAAGGTAATTTATATCCTGTTAACCACAAGAAAAAAAAACCAAAAACCAAAAAACAACCCAACATGCACAAGAGACATCTGGAAATGAAAATTAACTAAAACCAGACTAACAACATAAACAAGAGAGAAATACAGCCTCCAGATCTGTGTAGCTGAGCCTGATGTATATCAAAAACTAGATTGCTTGGGGTTTTTGTTTTTACAAGAACACAACAAATCAGGGAGGAAATTTTCCATTTAAAGCCATAACTTCTCAATTCAGACATTTGTGAGGGCATAAAAGGCAGAAGCACAGAGAAAAAAAATCATCTGCCAAGAGCTCTACATGCATGTTGGTCCCAGAACTAATTGAATAACAATAACCATTATTTGAGAATCATTTTAGTTGCCAAAATTCACAAATAATATTATTTACAATCTGGTATATTATGTATGTAAATCTGCAGATTTAACTGAATTTTAAAGATACATACTAGCACATACACACATAGATTTGGAAAAATAGTTTTAATTTCAATTTTAATTTTAAAAATGACAGTTAAGCAAGCACAATGTTACTCTGTTGCAATATTGTCTTACATTAAGGGCATTTGCCTCTCATTGTGAAAAAATTCTGGGTTTGGTGCATTTCCTCTAAATGTGTGAGAAGGCTGAGCATGTTCTTAGCTGAAGAAAATCTGGGCATGGTGTTCACCTCATCACTGACCTTGACTATTCTCTTGCCTATCTAGCTATGAAATCTTCATCCAAACTGCAGTGGGATCTGCCATCTGTTTGATTCCCCTGCAGATCTGGGCAGAGCAATTTTATGATCTGTTTCCATGCCTATGATAGAATTTTTATAAAGATGGCAAATGCTACTGCTTAAAAAACTAGGGGGATGTTGCCTTATTTTTTTATTTTCAGTATTGGAAAAAACATCATTATGGAACTTTCATTTGCTCATATTACCCCCCAAGATCCCACCAGAAACAAACATTTACTAAAATAATAGTAAGCTCAGCAAAGCAAGAAAGGTCCAGGTTTTGAATTATATACCATTACATCTTAAACAATGCTGCCTGCCAAGTCCAGAGTCCACATCATTTTCAAGCATACAAGTAATTTTCAAATACCAGGCTAGTTTTGCAGTGCTGACTAAAATGATCTCCTGCTTTACTTAGAAGTTGACCCAGTTTGACAGAAAAATCTTCAGGAGAAAGAGAATGTAGAATTTTGTATTTTATTTGATACTATTTTACCAACTACAGCAAAGCTCTGAAGGTCAGTAATGATATTCAGGCACTAAATACCAAATCCTACATCAAAACACATCCCAGAAAGGTGTGCCTGGCTCTTTTATTCCTGTCTGGAAATGATGAAGTCTTTCCTTATGGTACCCCTTCCATGGTGCACCCACCCTGTGTCTTTATTGTCCTGCTCCTGCACAGAAATTATACCATGTCAATAACTCATAAAAATTATAGAGGCCCTTGCTGTGCTTGTGAACTCACCAGAACCCAGGAAAAGGCAGTCTACAACCCAGTTTGGCTTTTTGGGACTTGTGCAGTCCTTGTAGGTCCTTTACTTATGTACATCATGGAACTGCCACTGACAACCTCCCTAAAGGTGCTCTGCAGGATAAAAGATCCTGTGCAGGTCTGCAGGCTGGGCTGGGGCTTGGAGAGCACTGTAAAATGCAAGGTGGAAGGAAAACACTGAAATGGAAAAAGAGGAGTGTCAGAGAGACTTCGTTTTTAAAGCCTGTAAGCTCACAGGGGACATTCCAAGTGTCACTGGGCTATCTGCAGTGGCCCCCAGGGACTGAGGGGATGTTCTGGTACTGACCTGTGATTCTTGGGTCAGAAGCCCCAGGAAGAGCTGGACAACGTAGGGAGTTATTCAGAGATTGTTCCCACATTGTCTTCTTCTGGTGAGGTTTATGCAGCCCCGTTTTTATGTTCCCTTTTGCTATATGAAATGGAGTACTGAATACAAGTGACATCATTAAAAATATTTCAAATGAGTCAATGAACTATTTATCTCAGTTCCTAATACAAGTATATTTCTGGAGGTTGTCCAGAAAAAGAAGAAATTTTAACAAATACATACAATTTAGGACAAATGTGGACATCACACATTTCAAAGGCAATAAACCAATAAAAATTCGATCAGCCTCCACTATGCACGCTTAAAAAGGAAAGCCCTAGTTGAGTCCCTGATAATTAAAAGTCTGTGTATCCCCTGTCTGAGCCTGGATGCAGCAGGGCCAGTGACAGGCCAGCAATGCAGGCACCCTTTGTGCCTTTTGGTCACTGACAGTGACACCAGGGTTTGCCAGCCCTGCTCTGTGAGAGGAGAGGAGAGGAGAGGAGAGGAGAGGAGAGGAGAGGAGAGGAGAGGAGAGGAGAGGAGAGGAGAGGAGAGGAGAGGAGAGGAGAGGAGAGGAGAGGAGAGGAGAGGAGAGGAGAGGAGAGGAGAGGAGGGAGAGGAGAGGAGGGAGAGGAGAGGGAGAGGAGAGGGAGAGGAGAGGAGAGAAGAGGAGAGGAACCACTGAATTATCCACTGGTGCCCATAAAGAGGAGGGGAGCATGAAGCAAGATGTCCTGGAGATTTCCCTGTGCACCTCCCTTGCCCTTCTGCTCTCGGCTCCCTCTGCCTTGGGCTGGTCCTTTTGCTCCGGCTGCTCGAGCATATGTGCTGTGTTTGCAGTGCCAGGGAGGCTTTGTGAACAAGCTGTGTGTGCTCTTGCATTCCTTGACCTGAGTCCATCTCGGGTGGGTGGCCAGCCTGGAGCACAGGCATAGCTGCAATGTAGCTGCAGCACTACCAGGAGAGTTCCCAGCCCTAGCAGCACCTCCAGAGACAAGGGCAGCACTTCATCTCCACCAAGGCTCCTCACAGCGTTTTCCCAAATGCTTGATTCAAGATGTGACACCTGCATCCCTCACCTAAGCTGGCCCCGAGCCCAAGCAGCCAAGACCCCAGGAGGAGCAGAGGCTGTGTTGAGGGTCAGACAGGTGGTGCTTGGCAGGCTGACACAAACTGAGACACAGCTCTTTGCTGCTCTGGAATGGGGCGGTGCTTTGCACCATTTAATCAGTGGTTTGTCTGAAGTTTTTTCTGTCTTCACTCAGAGGCAGGATTAAAAAATACGAAGGAGACGAATTTTCCCGTGTCTGGGCTTGGTTGTTTATTAAATTTTATCTAAAGTACAGAAACACTCCTCACTACCAGCTAGAACTGAGCAAAATGGAGGGAGAACCCAGCTGCTACAAGATCTCTCAAAGTTAAACAGTCCAATAGAGAATTAACACCTCTATTATTTATACTTTTGGCCCAATAACCAAACTCCTGTGACCTGCAGTGCAGAAACTACCACCTGAAACCATGAAGAAGAAGGAAGCAGAACACTGAAAGGACACAACACCTAAAGTCCTCCATCTTGTCCCATACCTATTACTATATTACATAAACCTCAAATTCAAAACCCTTCACCATGTGAAATCACACACTTCTATTTAACTACACACCCGTGACTCTAACTCCATCACTTAAATTTGGAAGCCTTCTCCAAGGGCTCAGGTCAAAAGCAGTGTTCTCCAGGGGGTGAGTGCCAGAAAGCACAGAAAGCTCAAACCCCGTGTTTCTGGGGTCCAACCCTTCTCCTCCGCTTCCAGGACAGAGCTCCTCACCCAATGGCTTAGGGACCTGCTGGATGGCTGTGGAGGAAACGAGGCTGAGGGAGCCCGACAGGGACAAGCAGTGAGTGTCTCCAGGGAACAGACTGCTCCTCCAGAGGGAAGGGATGTGGGCACAAAGCAAGAAAATCCTCCACAAGGGAGGAAGAGCTGCTCTCATCCACCTTCCAGCTCATCTGAGAAAAAAGCAGGGTCTGAGTGAGCAGTTTGTCTGCTCCGTTCCCCAGCATCACAGTCTGGAGTCTGCTCCACAATGAGCAGCTGGGCCTCTAAGCTGGAGCCAGAGCTTTTGTGTGCTCATGTAAGAGATACCTGGATGCAACATGCAACAGGCTGCTCTTGAAAAACAGGGACTTTGCCTACACTGGTACTGATGTGGGCACAAGACGTGCTCTAGGCATCAGTCTTTTTTATTTGGTTGTTTTAAGATTTGTTGTCATACACTTTACCTGTAATTAATAGGTTTTTTTAATGTTATTGCTTTATACAGCATAATTTTATATGCTAAAATATGCTAATATTTTTTTGACATTTTTTCTCTTTTCATCACTAGCATACCGTTGTAAGATACATGGCAGCTTTAAAAATCAATCATCTTGTCTTTTGAAAACAAGAAGAGGAGCCATTGTTTAGAGGAAGAGAAGGAAAACTAGACTCCATATAGAAAGAAAACACATTGGATCAAAATCCATACAGTGTACCTCAAATTCTTTTCATTATGTACATGGTCTAATTTTACCTTGAGCAGGTGTTGCCCTTAGCATCTTTTACTAAAGAGCTCTTGGTGTTTCCGTAGCCTCTGTGATGCTCTTCACACTGTTCCTTGGAATATCACATTCCACACCTTAACCTCCTCAGCAGCATCCATGGTCCACCACACCTGAGCTTTCCCCATTCTGCTGTCCACAAGCTGAGGACATCCAGATTTCCCTTTCTGCTCAAACAGCTGCATAAGACTTAGATTATGGTTTCCTTTCCTCTGGAACTAGACCTTAAAGGCATACAAGGAAAAGCAAGCCTCAGGGAAAAACGCAGTTTTCTCAAACCTGTTTCCAAACTGTAACTGGAGTGGTCTCTGCTAGAAGTGGATGAACACAAAAAATCCAGACTCTGCAGCTGAGGCAACAAGAGCAGGAGCAGCCCAGGCAAGAGGTAAGGGTCCCCCCCATGTACCACCTGTGGTTGCTGTCAGAGACAAGGGCCAGGGCCTGGCAGGTCCTGGCAGGTGGCCAGGCTGACCAGTGTCTTACCCAGCCCAGAAAACACCACACAACATGCAGGCAGACACTCCCATGTCAGCCAGGAGCCTGTCTGTCACACTGGGGATTGCTGCAGAACAGAAACGCTGGGATTTGCTCTCCTGCCCCTGTTCTTACACAAACACTCACAGACCAGCAGTTACAATGGGTAACTTCTGCCAGCGCTGGAGAAGAGGCTGAGATCCCCAGTTCCGCCTGCATTTGCTTCAGGGCACAAAGAGAGAAATCTAGTGGAAATAAATCATGGCACAGTCAAGAAAGGAAAAGGAGGAAAATGCAAACAGTACTGAATGCTTTGGTGTTCTCAGTTTAAGGTGCAGCCCAACTGCACTTCTTGACAGAAGCTAAACAACAGAAAACCATGGAGGAGGGGAACATCATAGATGTTTCTTGGTCCCTCACACTGACCTTTCCAGAAGAAGAAATTATCTAATTCCTCCAAGATTATTGTAAATTATCTACTGACCTTAAGAAGTCCAGGTATTCCAGGGATACACAGGACAGAATCTAGTGTTGTTATTCCTAACTACAAGAAGAAAATATAGTGTGACAAACCAATTTGAGTGACTTGGCAAATGTGCAGGGTTAATTGTCACTTTATTGCTAAAAATGAAGATAGTAAAATCATATTGCTCCATTCTTCTTGCTGTGTGTCAAAACTCTCATCACTTGGAAATGTAATAATGCTTCTCCTGAAATAATATAGACCTCCTCTTTGTGTATTTATATGCCCTTCATCTATTTTTCTGCTTTCTGACCTCTTATCTTTTCCAAGTTCTCCACCCTCCCTTTGTAAATGCTGGTGGTCTTAATTTATCCTGTTGTAGTAGTTATGTTTAGTCACAAATGTATTTCTGTTCCATTCCCTTCAAGAAGATACTTTACAAAGCTTTAGAGTAATCAGGAAAGTCATCATAGGCCATGAGAAGTACCTGCCTACAAAACAGCTATAAACTTCCCTTTGAAATCAAGGCATTTCCTGAGAAATAAAAGGAGTTATGAAAAGCTTAATTGTACCAAAGTTACTGACAAGAGCCAGATATTATATGCCTGCTCTGAAAGGAAATGGGATAAAGGACATCTCTTTTTGGCCTAACATAAGAGCATAAACTGAGCATAATTCATCAAGCATGAAGTACTTTCTATAAAGTACTTCTTAAAAGGTTTAAGAAAGTTTCCTAGTATTACTACTTATTCCCCTGCAAACATGTACTGCTGCCCATCAGGGTAAGCACTGTGATCTCAATGCTGCAGAGCCATCCCATGAGCCCTTTATGCTGAATCGGTACTGAATATGAATTTCATCCTAACTCATACCTGCTGCCAAACTACTGAAGCTGATGTCTGTGTTTATTCCCTTATGCCTGTGCTGCAGGAGACTGGGCCTTTATTCCCAAGTTGTGGTAAATGGAAATACCTCGGCTGACTTTGTCAACACTACATTCATCTCCTTACAGGATCTCTTCTGGCAAATCGTTCTCTGGCACTGGTTTTGTAAGCCTTGGGGAGCTATAAAGCCTGGGGCTTCTTTAAAAGATACATTTTGGAGCCTGGGCCTGGCAGCTTGGTTCCCACTGATGCATCTGCCAAAAGCATGCAGCCACCAGCCTTGTGACAAACTAGGTGCTGTGCAAGAGCTCTGCTTTTTAAAAGCTGAATTATGATGCAGAGGTGTCAGTGGGACCTGCACGGAGCTGCCTGAACTCACCTGTGACCCGTGAGTGCAGCAAAATTATCAGACACTTGTTTTTCTTCCTCTTTCCCTGCATTTTGACACAAAGCTTGTGGTTACTCTGCAATGGAGTGATGCAGGCTGTGGGCTCTGCCAGCTGAGGACAGCACTGGCAAAATTCAGGAAATCCAGGAAAGGCCAGAATGGGCATGAAGAGAACAAAGCACACATTTCTCATCTGCTATAATTGCAGGTGTGAGATCTTTACATTTTTCCACCAGAAAGTTGGTATTTAACCATCAAATAGCCAAAATCAGCTTCAGGTAAGGATGGAACTCCTAATTTTCACTTTCCATGGTACAATGCTCTGCCATGAGATGAAGGAGCTCCTTCTACACAGATGCTTTGCAAATGGACTTATTAAGACAGAGGATATTTCCTGTGCATTATGAAAAAAATTGGAGCTTACAGATGAAGAAGAATCCCCTGCAAACTGCCAGTGTTTTAAAGAAGTATTTTTCAAATGACACATTTAGGCAAAAATGTCCTGTTTTGAATAACTACAAGAATGTTCTCTCTGTGGGGAGATGTGAAGAGCAATTATGTTCCCAACTTTGCAAACAAGGATTACAGAACTGAAAATGTGTTTTGCTTTAGAAAGGCTCGCTTTGATTTTGTTCAAGTAATACTTGAGAAACTGCCCTCCCAAATCTGCAAAACTATGATAAAAATAATTTTAAAAGATAGATGTGTTTCCAAGCCACACATAAAGGCTAGCAATTGTTTGGTAATTCCACTTAAGCCTAAAATGTTTGATGGCTCGGTGCTCTTGTCATATTTAATGGTATTTGCAATAATCAGGCAGATTTTTGTTCAGCTCTGTTCAGACATTCTCATTTTTAATCCAAAATTTGCATCTACATTCAATAAAGTATATGCTCCTTGACTGTATGCCAAAAAGCAACTCAGAGCTCCTCCAAAGACAGCCTCATGAGGAGACTGGAGGTTCAGATGGAGATGTCATGGAGCATCTGTTTCTCAGTTCTCAGGACATCATCCCCTATAAGGCTTGACAGTTGTGAAGAAAGCTGTATTTCCTGATGTGGACTTTTCTTCTTGCACCTCTGTTTTCTCTCTGGTTCCCTGGTGCAAAATCCTTTGAATTTTACCAGCCAAGGGAGGATTTGTAGGCACTCGTGCAGTTTAGATCCCCAAGACATCCTTCAGAGAAGACTCAGGGAATGTATCTCAAATTAGGCACTATGGGACAGAGTGACCTAAAACCACATGCTATAGGCAGAAAATGCAAGTCTTTGTCAAAATCAGCATCTACCAAAATATCCATTCTGATTGATATTACAGTTTGTTTCATGCTTTCTTAAAAACACCTGAAGGGGAGGGGAAGTATAACCATAGCTACTGAAATAAATGGCTGCTGTTCCCTGGGCTGTGACAGCAGCATTTATCTTTTCTACAGCCCATGTGTGAGGGGAAGGAAGAGAATTCTCCAGCTCATAGCTATTTTCTGTCAAAAATCTTACTGTAATTTTTGTACAGTGAATATTTATAACTGTTGTTAGTGTCAATACAATTTTTTGCAGTTAGTGCACTTATTTACATTTTAATGGCCAAGCCAATAAAGATTTATGCACCTGTCATCTGAATTTTCCACAAAACTGGTGATTGCTTAAAAAACCCCAACACCTCCTGCAGAATACTCCCTCTCCAAGCATCTTTTAGATGCCTTCATTGTTTTGGGAAACAGTAGGCTAACAGCTCTAAAAGTCATAAGTTAAACCCAGCAAAATCCTGCAGCAGTCTTCATGGCAAAACTTCTGCATATTACAAAAGCACTTGCTCAGGAACCATTTTTTTTCTCACTGTTTTTCAAACATGTCTCTTGAATGGCAAAGGCTGTTTCATCACTTTGATGTATCTCAACTGCACAAACTACATTATTTTTGTAGCTTGAGGAGATTCGCTCTTTGGTGTTGACCTTGTTTTGATTTTAATGCAGTTAAAGTCATAGTTCAGATCCCTGCTTTGTGGGGCATGCAGGCACACCACTCAGTGTGCAGTGCTCCACCATCCATCCCCTGCACACAAAACCTCCTCCAAAATGTGAACTACGGGAAAAAAACCCTGAAGGCTTCCGCTCTGTGCCTGCCCCCAGCAGCCTGGGCTGCCAAGGCACATGTGTGCTCGCTCTGGCCATGCTTCTCCTGCAGGCAGCCAGCCCACAGAACCATTTATCCCACCCAGAATGGCTGGTGAGATGCACAGCAGTGCCTTGCTGCCAGGCTCTGCAGATCTATCCCTGTCCATCCCCAGACAGGCAGGGCTGTTTCCCTGCTGTCCATCCCCAGACTAGCAGGGCTGTTTCCCTGCTCTCCATCCCCAGACAGGCAGGGCTGTTTCCCTGCTGTCCATCCCCAGACTAGCAGGGCTGTTTCCCTGCTCTCCATCCCCAGACAGGCAGGGCTGTTTCCCTGCTCTCCATCCCCAGACAGACAGGGTTGTTTCCCTGCTGTCCATCCCCAGACTAGCAGGGCTGTTTCCCTGCTCTCCATCCCCAGACAGGCAGGGCTGTTTCCCTGCTCTCCATCCCCGCACTAGCAGGGTTGTTTCCCTGCTGTCCATCCCCAGACAGGCAGGGCTGTTTCCCTGCTCTCCGTCCCCAGACAGGCAGGGTTGTTTCCCTGCTCTCCATCCCCACACTAGCAGGGTTGTTTCCCTGCTGTCCATCCCCAGACAGGCAGGGTTGTTTCCCTGCTTTCCATCCCCAGACAGGCAGGCTTGTTTCCCTGCTCTCCATTCCCTGCTGCATTTCCCACTGCCTGCAGTGACAAGGAGGAGAAGCAGGTTCTGTCCAGAGCTGTGCTGTCACTCCAGGCAGAGATGAGCCAGGTCTGAAGCTGAGGGTCTCAAAGATAGAAGGATCAGTTTGGCTGGGGTTCAATGTCCAGTTTTAGCAGAGAGCTCAGATTCGAGGCTGACACGAAGCCAAGGCCAGGGGCCAGGCCTCAGCAGCACCTCAGCTTCATGACCTGCTCTTGTAAGGCACCGTTCATAGCTCACAGCTCAGTCTCCACACAGCCGCCTGCACCAGAACTGCAGAAGAGGCACAGAGAGCTGCAGGAGCCAAAAGAGGCACGGAGAGCTGCAGGAGCCCCGGTCCCCCAAAAGGTTTCTGTGCAGAGCTCCTGCCCTCAGTACAGCCCGGCCCGGGCACACTGCTGTACCCACAGCGCCGTCAAACCTGTGCTGCTCGCCCTTGCTATGGTCTCCAGACCTCTCCAGCTTGCGCAGGGACACGCATTTTAATCGTGTCACTGAAAGGTATTTTCGGCCGTACGGGCAATTCCCTTTGCAGCTCCGACCATGCAGCGCCTCCATGACCCTGAGCAGCCCAAGCAACGCCTCCGAGCACCTTCCCGAGAAAAGGGAGGGTGTATTTCACCTCATCTTTCAGAACCTCAAGCTCCCCCCTCCCTGAGATATTCCAGTAAATGTGAGCCCGGCCGGAGATGCTGGAGCCCCCGTGCCCGGGCCTGGGTCCCCGGGCAGCGGCAGCGGCGGCAGCGGCAGCAGGAGGCGCGGTGAGCCCGGCCGGGCGCTGAGCTCACCTCCCTCCGCCCCCCCGCTCCCTTCCCCCTCCCCCTGCCCTCCCTCCTCCTCCGCCTCCTCCCGCGCCCAGCCTGCAGCCGGGATCTCAGTATTATGGCATCGAGGAGAATGGAGACCAAACCCGTGATAACGTGTCTGAAAACCCTCCTCATCATCTACTCCTTCGTGTTCTGGGTGAGTGCGGCGCGGCGCGGCGCGGGCACACGGGGACCGCTGGGCACGGCCCGGCACTCCCGGTACCCCCGGCACCCCCCGGTACCCCCCAGTACCCCCGGCACCCCCTGGTACCCCCCGGCACCCCCGGTACCCCCGGCTGGCACCGCCGGGCGAGCGGGCACGGGGCATGTCCGCCGGAATATGGATCTGCATGCACGCACACATCTATATGAGCTCACACTATATATACACTCGTATAAAAAATGATGGGTTTTGCCTCCTCTTGCGGCGACCACATCCCCCCGAGCCCCCTCGGGAGAAAGTTGCGGGGGTCTCCCCCAGAGCCTGTCCCCTCCTGGCCGGCCGGCCCGTGTCCCGCCGCCCGTCCCTCCACCCGAGCCCGCTACCTGCGGGGCTGCGCTCGCCCCGGCCGCGGTACCCGCGTTTCGTAACCGCGCTCAGGCTCCCGCAAACCATTTTCCTGACCCAGATGCATTAATTGAGTTGCCGCGATTGCCTGCCGGCAGCCCGGCCGTGTTTTTCGGGCGAGTCCGGGGGCTGGAGGTTTTGTCGGCGCCCCGGCCTGTTAGTCAGCAGATCCCCGCAGGAGCCGCGGAGCGCGGCGGCGATCGGCAGGGTACGGACCGTTCAATGGCACACGGTGACAGCGCTCGGTGATGGCCCCGCCGTGTGCAGCGAGACCTGCTCGCACATCATGGATACGGCGCTCTGATCCACCGCGTTTGGCGCTTCCTAGCCGGGGGAGCTGGCTGTGCTCCCTCGGTTTGGTGGCTTTGTGCTGGGGAAAGTGTCTATGAAACACAGTGACTCAAATCTTCATCTTTCTGCTTAAAAAGGCATTCGAAGCAAAGAATTGCTTATTCATGGCAATAACGTTTGACATCCTTACAGAGAATGTAGTACTTCAACTGTTTCAACTTCATAAGCTTTCTTTATTTTTTTTTTTAAATCATAGCCAAAACACATTTTGTTTATCCATACTTATGGCAGTACCTCGGTGTAGTTGGCCCCCTCGTACCCCCTGATATTTAACATATCCCACTTCCCCTTCTTTTTAAATAATTTTGGTGGCAGCAGATGTGTCTGATGACTGAAACGGATAGGAAGCCAGTATCATCTGTTGGGTTTTTTGTTGGCAAGTAGATCCTTCACATTAGTCTCAAGGAGGTAGGTTAAGTTTATATACTTAACACAGTTTCAAGATTCATCCTTTCCAGTCCTCCGTTCTCAGTGGATCTGTAAGAAACCCCTCTTCATCCTGCGATGAGTGAGCAACTGCAGGAGCTCAGGCGAATTCATGGCATCTTTTAAAATTGCATCTTTTTTTTTAAAGTGATCGTTGTATCTGCTGTAGCCCGAATAAGCAGAGGACTTAGATCAGCACGCCCGTTGAGCTAGCACGTTTCACCAATGCTAATCCCATTAAAAAAGAGAGAATTGTACACGGAGCCAAGCAGCTGGCTGAGGGCATTTGTGCTGTAGGCTGTCACGATGCCAGGCCAGGTTGACAGCTGGGACCTCGCAGGATAAATAAATAAATAAATAACACAGCTGAGCTCTGCTTTGGGCTCCAGCAGCGGCTGTGCTGGTGGGATGCCCTGCTGCAAATTCTTTTCCTCTGAACTGTGGGTCAGGCTCCCCTGTGTCCTGATCTTCTCCAAGGGCATGGCCACTCCACTCTTCCAGTTGCTTAACATTTGATGGTCTCCAGAATCTCTGTTTGTCCTCTTCCTTGAGCCTGGAAAAGGAGGAGATCAGTGGTTGGGCACAGAATCCTGCGGCCATGATCAAAGGAGAATGAACAATCATGCTTGCTGTTGCATCTGGGTTCTCAAGGAACCAGCCTAGGGACACCTAGGCAGTCTCAGTGGGAGAAGACAGCAAAGGATTTGCTAAAGGTCCAGAGCAGTTGATAGCTGATAGTTTATAGTTGATTCTAAATCTTTATCAGTTCTTCTGTGTTAAAAGAAAGAACAAAGACTAATTCAAATTTTTGTCCCCTTTCTTGGTTCTGAATCAATTTAGGATAAATTGGAGCAGGATACAGCTATTTCCATGAGGACAGCAAAAACATGGTGTGCTCTGGATGTATGTTCATTTTATTTTTTTCAGGCAAGTTTGAGAGCTGAGAGATGCAGGGACTTGCCTCAACCCCATTATTTTCTGGGGTGATTTTTGTACTGTTAGAGGCTGCTGGCTCCAGAGTCTGTGCAACTCAACTTGAGTCCCTGTGAATTCTCAGAGCTGAAAATGTGGGAAGGATTCTATTGGAGGAACTATTTTAAAAATTTATTTCTTGGACCGATCTAAATACCAGAAGGAAACCATGCCAGCACCACAAATGGCTGGTTTGTAAATTTTTATTCTGACGGCTTTCCCACATTTTTTGGAGAGGTTGTAGGCTGATTTCTGAAGGAGAAAGCTCTGTGTTGCTTAGCTGCAGTTTGTATGGGTTTTTTTTCCTAGCGGTGGGAATGGAGTTGCAACACAGCACAGGGCAGAAACCTGTCCTGTGGCAGGGTGGTGTGTGGTGGCAACCCTTTGCCTGTTGGGTCAGTATATGTACAGCTAGGACGCAGTGGGGAGAAGATGTTTCTTTGCATCCAGTGAGCTATTCTGAACCACCATGAAGGACTTTTGTGTGTTTCACATTGTTTATAAAATAAGAAAATCTGTGTACGCAGCATGTTGCCCCAACAAGTGATTTTTTGTCATGGTTAAATATGAATTGCATTTGTATCTGTGGGACAGATGTGTATAGGTGAAGGCTTTTAGCACAAGCACAGGTTTCATGGGAGCTATAGGACCGTAATGGGGAAACACGGTTCATTCATATTTCATACTGCATAGCTTATTCATTTCCAAATAGGTTTTGTTTAATGTAACTTGTTATTTTGATAGCTTCCTCTCCTCCCCCTCACCATACTTCCCAACTTCTTTCCATAAATGTATCAACATGGCAAAAAAATATTCCATAAACAGAGATAACAAGCTTTTTGTGTGCTCATATGTATTGTTATTCATAGAACACATTAAATGCCTAAGGTTACCGCTTTTGGTCCTTAAGGGATGTAGTAATAAAAATTCAACAGCCATTTTTTTCCTAATCAGAATTCTGTACTGAATGCATCTGGCTTGGAACTAGTAGATTAAAAAAGGTGATAAAAGCTCTGCTTGGCTGTTAGCTATTTTTATTTTTTTCCTTTTGGGTATCATAAATTGCTTGCATAGAAATCTGAGATACAGCCTGTCTTGTTTTCAAGAGAAGAATAATTTTGGATTAGAATTCTAAGTGAATTTTTTATAGGAGAGAGAGACCTTGAAGCACCCCTCAGTACCCTGTATTTCTCTAGTACTTAAATAACCTTTGGTCTTAAAACGTGTATAATTAATATTTCACTATAGCTTTCTAAATATATTTTGTTTCTGAATTAACTGCCTGCCTCAGTGTGTTTTGGGAGGGAGCTTTAAGGCTGCATGCACTTGTCCTTAAAGTTATATGGCTGAGGAAAATGGGTTTTGCCTTCCATGCAAAGCTTGCTGTTGCCCCAAATAGGCAGTGTAGCAAAGTGATTACTTTTTGATCCTGGGCCATGTGAGACACTTGGCACTCAAATGAGTGCTCTGTGTGTGCTGTCCTGCTGGAACTGGGTTTTCTTGCTGTCAGTTAATGTAATGAAAGCATGTAAGTAGAGTTTCTGTTTAGGTAATGTTCCAAGGTGGGTCACTGATCTGAAGAGCATCTTCTGAAATTTTTGGGGACTACATTAGGTCCTTAGAACTTGGTGCGTCTTTGGCTGTGTGACAAAATCAGAACTAAGCTGGCTACTCATAGTTAGTGGGAGTTTTTGTTGCTTTGAAAATAGACCTGTGCATGCTGGTGTGACCCGTTGGAAGTCAGCAGGTAGCAGGAGAGTGGTGGGGCAGGTAAGTGTTGCTTGGCTGTGAGGCCACACCAGGGCTGTGATTTTAAAAAAGGTTGAAATTGTGTGTTTTCATGTGGTTCCTCTTCTTTTAGCCAGCTCCTCTGGCAATGTGGTGTCACTGGTGTGGAGGTCAGGGGGTCTGGAGATGGTCTGGGCTCAGTGCCCCTCTGGCATGGGAGGTGTGGAAAGTCTTGGTGAGTGCTTTGAAGTGCCTCCCCCCATTTCCATCTTCTCAGAATTCCCCCAGAAGGTCACCTGTGGTGCTGGGAGCGGCTCTGCCATTGGGACAGGCAGCTCCTGCTGTGGCAGTGGGGTGGAGGGAGCATTCCCCACCATTCTGGGGGCTCACTAAGCTGTTTTCCAGGAAATGACTGAGACAAAGAGCAAGTGTGGCAGCCTGCTCTGGAACACAGATTTATGGCTCAAATCCTGACCCGTCCCCAAATGCAGCTATCTGAGCTGTGCATTATAATGTGGGATTAAATTTTCATGTCCCTTTGAGTTACTAGTGGCATTAGTCATCTCCCATGTAAGTGTCCAGCTGGGCTGCTGAAATAACTGGTTTTCTCCCCAAATATTCTTCCCAGTGCTTCTGCATCGGTTCCTGCATGTTTCTGGTCTTTTTGATACCTCTTATCATGCCTCTATTTCTTCTTCAATTCTTTTAAAATATATGGTAGCAGATGGTTTTAAAGGAAATATTTTGGGAAATGTTTAGCTTTCCCATGTGGCTTAGATTGCTCAATCTCTTGGTGGTTCCATTTGATTGCAAAGTCAACATTGCTATACTTTTAGAAAGAAGTGTTTTTACTCTTATGTAGTTACTTGAAATTAAAAAAAAAAAAAAAAAAAACAAGCTCTCAAAAATGCACAGTAACCCCATTATGACATATTTTAAGTGCTCCAGTGTTCAGGCACAAACCTCATGCAGTTGCCTCCTTAGGTCAGTTGTTTCCTGTTCTGTTCTCATCATGATATACATGAAAGATTAAAGATAATGGTGTTTTATGGTAAGCATAGCCCAAGGTGAATTTTGTTGGCTAAACAAATAACTGGATTTAAAAAAAAAAAAAAAAAAAAAAAAGGCTAGATGGTGTTTGAAACCATACATAACTCCAGAATCAGTTTTCTAAGTTCCTTCTTGGGATGTGTACCCAGCTTGGCTTAGTTTAGTGGGGTTTTCATTGGGATTTTCATGTCCTGGAAGTTGTGTGGTTTTGGTACAAATTAGCATTTTACGCCTCATTTAATGGAATAATCGACTTTGCTCTTAGCTAAATGCTCCTTGTTTTCTGTTTGTGGAGCTGTGCTTGCATCTCGGCAAGTGCAACCCCTTGACCTTGGAGTTTGTATCAGGACAGTTCTGGAGTTTGAGGATGGTGACATTTTCACATGAGTGGGTCAGTCTGGCCTGGTGAGGGGGGACAGGGGTGACTTGGAAGTTGTTTCAGTTGTGTTTGGGAAGGCATGGGATGCATTCATAGCCAAGCAGTGGCAGGAGCCCTTGTTTGTCACAGGGAAGGGGTGAGGCTGTGGGGGAGTGCCACTGTATGTGTAGTAAACATTTGGCTGTTCAGCATTCCTTCCTGCTCTGAGCAACCTGTTGTGTGGCCTAAACAGGGGAAATATAAATTCTAAGGAAAGGTGCTGGGGAGGCTTGTTAGCACTTTCCCAGGAAAACAGCAGTAGAGTCCTTGGATGCTGGCTCATTCCAGCCTTGCTTGTCAAGGAAACGGAGGCAATTATCGTAGGTAAACCAAGGGAATTTAAATTGGATCCAATAATCTGATTTTATCTCTGATTCTGCGACTATTTGTCAATTCCCCATGCTGTCAGGGAGGGAAATTAGGTTACCTGGTACCGTTAGTTGTCTCCATCTCTGGATTCTTATCATCATTTCTCCTGTTGTTGCAACTGTCCTACAAATTTACGTGCCAGTGAGTTAATAGATGAATATCTAGAAAGGCTCTTTGTGCATGTGAGCTTGCAGAAACATCTCCTTCAATCTTTCACATGCTGTTTAAGCCCAGTGATGCTTGTTACAGAGAAGCTGGCTTTGCTGTAGTGCTGAGTTCGTTCTGCAGCCACCAAATTTGCACTTTTCAGCCCTGCTGATCTCAGTGCCTTGCAAACCTCGGGGACTGAATCTTCAGAATATAATGCAGGACTCCAGAAGTGACTGTGGGGAGCAGATGACAGATATTGTACGGCCATTTTTATTTGCATAATGTTACTTCTTTAGGCTAATTTCTATCAATTAGCATTTAATAATGTCTCAGAGAAGAGATCCTTCACACGGGCAGAGCAGGCTTCTTTCCATCTTTGCTCTCTCTCACAGTGGTGGGCAGAGATTGAAATGTTCTGTCTCTATTACAGTTCTGGGTTAGGAGAGGGAAGCATTTGAATTTCCCTTGCACTGAAGGGACTCTGAAGCATGGCACACTTGTGTCTTACTGGATTATTGTTACTTCATAGCTGAGCTGGTTCTTGGAGCCCTGGGAGGAGGACACAGGGTTTTTAGGAGCTGTAATGAAAGAGTGGAAGTTAATGTTGTTAATACTAATTTTGCTGTAATTTCCACATAGTGTTTTGCAAGATGCTTTCCAGATGTGCTTTTTTCATCTCTGTGTTTCTGGGGACAGTATTAAAATCTTTAAAAGAAGCAAGCAGCACCGCTTCCCTCTCTGTTTCTTGCTTTTCCCATCTCCCTGAATTGCTGTGCTGAGTTCAGTTGGTGGCTGGTCACTGTGAGATGCTGGCAGTGATCCTCTCCCAAAAACCGGGCAAGATTCACCACCTTCACCAACAGCCTGGGCTGAGCAGAAGGTTGAAATTTTGTCATGCCATCATTTATTATTGGGAGATATTTGCTGAGAGCTTTGAGGAAAGGTTGGGTTTGGGTTGGGCTGAATGTGGATTTGGATGGATCAAACTGAAATGTTTTTTTTTGTTTTGTTTTATATTCAAAAAGGGTATTTTTTAAGAGTTTAATTGCTAGGAGAATGTGATGGGGTGAATAATGACGTGATGGACTTAATCTGCAGAAGCCTCTGGATTTTGAGAGCAGACCTAAGGAAAAGATTGCCATGCTTAAAAGGTGCTGCAGTGAATTCAGAGAGAAGAAAAGAGAGTGAAACCCTGTAAATATCATAGAAAGAGGAGCACTTACATTTCCTTAAAACTGGGAAGAGAAGGAAGCCCCTGGTATCTGACCCACATAACCACTCAGTGCCTTAATGCCTCTGAACAGAAATATCAGCTCAGACCTGCTGCTGCCACAGGACTGAAGCTACCAGTGAAGCTGACAAATTCCTCAGGATCTTGTTCCTGCCTGTATTCCAGGCACTGCTTCAGAGAATGCAGTGCATAGGAACAGCAAATTGCACTGAATGCCACCAGCAAAGCATGTCTGCAACTCAGCACACAGGAAACTTACTGTAAGGACCTGAGTACATCTCCTGCAACTGAAGATTCAGCTGGGCCATGCTGACTTAGTCATTTGGTGAATTTTAAAAGCATCATTTGGATGGAGTTTCTCATAGGTTAGCCTCCATCTGGAAGCAACTTCAAAGTGTTTGGAGAACTCCTTTTAGCATTTTTTGGCAATAGAATATTAAAAATTGCTCATTTGGTATGTTTCTGAAAGTAAATGGGAGCTATATCAAAACCTGACATTTTTGATGGAGGTAGTCTTCTCAATGATAAAAACTTAGTGATTTGGGAAATTCTAAAAAAAATGAAGTTTTCAAAGAAATGATAATTTCCTGAATATGCCAGGTAGCCCTGAATTTTTTTTTTTTTTTTTTATTTTTTTTTTTGTATTTGGAGTTGAAACTGAGGCCAGTTTATGGCATCACAGGTTGTGTCATGGCATGTGTTGCATCAGTCCAGTTGGGCTGTACCAAGGCTTCCAGGTTGTGTGTGGGGCTTGGAGCTGAGCCACAGGTGAGGATCTGTGGCAGGGATGGGGACCTGGGGTCTGCAGGCTCATGCACCTGCAGGGATGTGCACTGGACTGGGATTTTTGTACATGCTTGAAGATAATACAGAGGTGCAGGGCAGTGTGCAGCTTGCTTGGACTGTACAGATACTCTGCTGTGACCTCTGCCAAATAAAAGGTGGAGGACATTGTGAACAGATTATGGAAACATGTCCAAGTCAATTCCAAAAGCTATTTGAGATGGAGGATTGCTGTGGATTTCCTGCAATGGAGAACCCATGGTTTTTGTTGTCTTCCCTAACAGTCTCCTACCCAAAGCATTTTTATTATAACTTGTTTTGCTCACCACTGAATCAAAAGACAGTCAACACACCAGAAATGTGTCACACCAGTTATGCCTTTCATTCTTGGGAGAACAGGTTAAGATACAAGAGAAGACACTTTCCATGTATGCATTAACAAAAGGAGATAGAAACTCAATCCTGTTTCACTTCAATAGTACTTAACATCTAACTGGCTCTAATTAGGCTTGGAATGGGAACATAATTAAGTGCATGTCTGTTTCCCTTTGAAAACAAAGGAAGGAAACAAATACAGATGGGTTATCCTCAGTACCTTGATGCTCTCTCTGGTGGCTGCATCTTATGGCTGGGCTCATTTTCAGTGGTGCAGCTGCCCTGTGCTGGATGCAGTATTTATTGCTCTGTGGTGTGCACTGATTGCAGACAGAGCATGATTCAATTTACCTGCAAAATAATGTCTTAGAGGAAACCAGCAGCTGATATTATTGCATGTTTTTGAGATTTTTTATTTTCAAATTTCTTCTGTTTTCAGGTCGTTGATGCTATGCTCCTTTTTTTGTGCAGCTGAATCTTTGAGTCAGTTGAAGCTGATCCACTGTGCAGTTGCTTGTAAATGTTGAGTGTTACCTGGCATTGAGTTCCTCTTTCCAGTATACTTCAGGAAAACTGCTTAGTTAAATTGTATGGGTCAAATAATCAAGAAGCTTAAATTGATCTCTCTTGTCCCAGGATAACCTATAGGCCATCTGTGCATCACCTGCAGTCTTCAGGGCTTTGGTTTTATTCTATGCAGGTGTGATCTAAAACTGCCTGAAGAAAGAGTCAGGACCTCAAGATGCTGGAGAGCTGACTTTCAGGAATGTTTCCCTAATATTTCCTGGAACATACAAGCCAACCCTCAGTATATTCCTTGCTTCTTGTTTTCACAAAACAGGAGCTGATGCAAAGGGATTGAATCAGGATTTCCAAACAGAAGGTCACACCATTTAGAAAGAAAAGAATGTAGTTCATGGAGACCTTACAGGTTTATTTCTGTCATGGCAGGTAGGACTGGGACACATAACAGCCTGTCTAGGAGGCAGCATGACCTTGCTGCATTTTCTGAATATGTGCAGGATGTCTGTGCAGCTTTCAGAGCACTCGTGCAAAACTCTCACTGGCAGGATGGGGCAGCTGCTGGTTTTGCCCATGGCCTTGTAGATAAATAGTTCCTTATGAAAAAACACTCCTTTTTAAACCTTTCCCTGTTGGTCTGCAACTTCCAAGTGATGCTTTCACTGGACATCCTCCCAGCATGGAAAGGGCAGCTCAGTGCCCTCTGTGCCCTGCTCAGCACTGGCTTCACCCACCCTCAGCTGTGTTTATGGCATTCTCACCAGAGAGACGTGCAGGACAGGGCCATTGGTCCTTGTCCCATCCAAGCTGGTCCCTGCCACAGCCAGGGGACAGCCAGCAGCCTCCTGGCCAGCAGGAGAGCCCTGCTAGGCATGTGTGGGGTGGGGTCTCCCTCTGTGCTCACCAGCCAGTGAAATTGCAAACTGCAGGAGATGTGCTGGACCAGCCAGTGTGGTAATAAACAGCATTTCATCCAGCACTTGTGTAATTTTCAACCGAAACCAGCAACAAAAATAAAACCTCCCACTCCCGGGACTTTTGTGTTTTGTAAGCAACAGCTAGTTGCTTTGTGACAAGGTGGTTGTACTCAAAATAGGTATGTCTGTGGTAGAGAGAATTTTCATCTCATGGAATTGATCAGAATGATATGGAAAGTTGCCTCAGCTTCTGTGAGCTGGCATGATATGCATGTAATACACTTTAACACAAAACGAACCTGGTTCCTGTTGTACAGAAACCTGAGCATGCTGCACCATAGCTATTGTTTAACAGAAGTATCAGATTGAATGTGTTCTCTTCCCTCCTGCTCACTGACCTCAGATTGCTGAGGGACCAGACAGGATTAATCCCTGTGCCATGAAGAATATCCAGTATTAAAGCAAGGAGCTTGGTTGTTTCCTAGAGCAATGCAATCCCCAAATGATAAAGAATATAAGTGAACCACAACCACTTAGTTGATTTCTTCTCTCAATTTCACTTAATTTTAAGTGTCATACTAGGTGTTAGACCAAAATTAATTCCTATTTTTTTCCAGCATTATTGAATATGAAAAATATTTGAGATTGCAGACCTCTAAATCTGAAGGATATAGAGAAGAATTTTGTGCTAAGTCTTAGCTCTTAGGCAATCAATCAAGTTATTAATGATACAAGAGCCACCTCATCAGTGAGGAACAGACAATTACCTTTTTCTTCTAGTACCATTAACCAGTTTATCAGTTGTGCTCCAAGCCCAAGTCTGTATGGCACTAAAATTCCCATTTTGAAAACATATTTGCTCTATATCATATGTTGTGCTATACTGGTAAGCAAAGGAATATGAAATAAAAAGACATTTCAAGAAGAATCACATCAGCTCTGGATGAGGGGAGCATGTGGGTGGACTCAGCTTGGTCCATATGAAAGGTGTAAAATGTCTTTCAACATTTGTCTTGCTCTGTTTAAATTCGACAAACATGGGAAACAAACATGACCAAACTGTCTTATGCAGTCAGACAATGGTTTTTGAAACTCTCTGTGCTTAATGTTCATGTTGAGTGAAACAGAGAGTTATTCTGGCTTGGATTCCACAGAATTCCCATGGACATGTGGTTGGGAGGGTTTATCATTCATTTGTGTGCTGGATATCTCAGCAGGATAAACTTTCTTCCCCTTCCTCTGTCAAGTTAAATTCTGCCTCTGGTCTCTAGACTTGCTTTGGTTACCCCATGATTTTGCAGCACAACATCCTTTTACAAGAAGATATGTGATCCTCTGGTGTGGTGGTCCCACTGAAGCTTAGATGGACCCTAAAAGAGGTAAAGCTGTGTTTGAAATTTTGCAGCTTCTGTGAGAACAAAGCCTAAACTGAAAGAATACAAGAGCAAGACTTATCTCTGTGTTGATGAGATGGTGTAGTGCAAGACCACACGAGTCAGCTGGTGGGTGAATAAATGCTGACTATTATGGCTGGTATCAGAGGGCATGGCAGAGTGCATGTTGTTTGGATTAAATTCAGAAAAAAACAGACCCTGGATGCACCCTGTATGTTGATAAGATGGGATTTTTTTACAACATTGATAGCTGTATGTTATATTTTCTCTGTTCTTAAGGACCATTGTAATTACTTATGGCAACGCTGAAGCTTTGGATTTATTTACCAGTGGTAGTCCTTAAAAAATAATGGTTGGCATGTCCATTTGATAAGACAGAGGCACTGATGCAAGTCAGGCAATATGTCTAAGATGTGGCACAGCTGTGAGTTAGTTATTTTAAGTCCCTAACTGTAATAATTATTATGTTGTAGCATTCACTTTGATGTCTTACTTCAATTGCAGGAGTAGCAAGCTGAAATAAAAATTAGGGTTAGCTGAGGTTGCTTGTAGAATATGGGAATGCTTCTGAGCATAATACTTAATACTGCTTGTGGAGACAGATTAAGATGGAGCAGCTGGCTGTATCTGAGCTATGAAATTGATACACCATGATGCTTCTTTATTCTGAAGCTGAATAGACAATGCTCTGAAAAAACCTTTCAGGCTGCCCAATATCCTGGGAGAGGGAGTGGAGCTGCTGGTGCATGAGAGCAAGCCCCAAGGTGAGTGGGCTGGGAATGATCCACACTGTTTTCCTGGCTTCACAAATCAGGCATGCTCTTTTGTGGGGGGAAGAAAAATCCTGTCATACAGGGTGGGATAGTTTTTCTTCAGGGAAAGAGCTGCACATTTCTGTAGATGGATATCCACCTTTATTTTGGAAGATGATTTGACTGGGGCACAAGCATGTTGACACACTTCCCCATGGAGAGGAGACTTGGTGTGCCTGCTTAGGAATGTCCTCATCCTCTTTGTGCTGAGTGCCAGCGATCTGTTATCTCCATGGTATGTTCCAATGTGGCAAGCAGGATCAGGTTTAAGTGGTGACCTCCAGAATAAGGTGGTGCCTTACTTTTACCCTGCTGCAGACATGAAGAGACAGAGGAAGGTTTTGTTCATGTGGAGTTCTGGTTAAAGACCAGTATGCAGAATTTTGTCATTTGTGGGTTCTGCCAGGTTTTGTGAGTGGGATTGTCAAGTACTTCTAGGAATTGGACTGACTTCTTAGCTCAGGATGGGTTTCTCTCTAGTTTACTCATGCAGTGGATATTATGACAGCTGCAAAGAGTTATTGGCAGTTTTGTTTGATAAATCGTAATCGGGCAACTGAACAGCAGTCTGTGTAGGGATGCAGCTCTCAGGGCTGTTTTAGCACAGGAAGAGAGCACTAGCACCTGCTGGGGCAGAGGCTGTCCTGGGAAGGACAGTGGGGGCTGCCCAGGCTGGCATTTAAGGCTAGAACATGTTATAAGGAAAAGGATATCAGGTAACTTACTGCTTGGAGGAAGCTTTTAATTTGGGTATTTCTTCAAGTAGAAGGGAGTTTGTTCATGCTGAGAACCTATTTTGTAGCTTGTGCTTTATCCCACACCTTAGTGAGACCCTTCTGGAAGAAATTAATGCTAGCTGCTCTTGGTTTTGTGTCAGAGTTAAATTAAGGCTTTCCACTAGGCTGGATTAAGGTGTATTTTGGTGTTTGGTGGGTGTAGGCGGTGACAGCTCATGGAAAGATGTGATCATTCATCCTAGCATGCATCTTGAATCTGAGTGGGTGAATGACAGGCTGGGTGTCTTCTGATGGCCCTGTGCAGTTCTGTCTGAAATCCCTTGTAATGGCTATTGCCCAGCTGGTCAGGCTGAGAGCAGAGCAGAATGGCTTAGAGCAGTCACTGTTTTGTTCTTATCCTCTCTATGGCTTGGTGAACAAGAGGGCAAAGGGCTCAGCAGGGACTCAGCAGAAGGTAATTAATTTCTCTGGCATTCCTGGACCATGCTGCTTTTAGGCAGAGAGAATTTTCAGGTTAGCCACAGCATGATTTCGGTTTCCCACTTCTCCTTCCCCCTGAGTGGGTATCATGTAGGGACAGAGATTGCTCTGTGGTTTAGTTCATGCTTTGTTTTCTTTTATCACCTTATGTGGTGCAGTTTAAATTACACTTTTCAAATGGTAAATTGCTTAGGAAAGACTTCTTAATGCCATTTTTCCTGGCAGTTTATTTCATACTTTTCATGCAAGTCGTACCAATCAAGTGTCTGGTGGGGCTGCCTGCTAAGCAGTAACAGATGGCCCGTGCTAGTGAGGACAGGAAGGATCACAGGGTAGGAGCCAGTGTTATCTACATATGTGTTTTGGATTGCATCATTAATGCTTCCCAGGAGGAAGCACAGCTGGCACTGGAATTGTAGAGATCTGATTTTTGATATTCTTTATTCCAAGCATTGGTATATGTGAAAATCAAGTTCATGTTGGGCTAGGTCAATAATATTGAAATTATACCCTTTTTTTTTTCCCGCTTATCCTGTAATCAAAAGCACTGTGTGAGAAAATACACAGAAGAGAGCAGCCAGGTCCATGATATAATCTTACTTCCATGTGTGCTCTACCACAGGATGGCCTGAAAATTGAGTAACTAGTGTGAAACTGAAGGAAGAAAACCAGAATTAATCATAGATGGTTTGACCAGTATTTCCCCCTCTAGTTTCGTCTGGCACTAAAATATTTGGGTACTTTGATAGGCAAAAGGCCAAAGAGGAGAAGGGATGTGTCAGAAAGTGGCTGCCTTGCAGAGCTGATCTTCTGGGAAAGTCTCTTCCTCCTGCTGGGCTGGCAGCACCCTGTGCTTCGACCTGGTTTTCATCTGTAGCAGTGGGCACACCTCCAAGGGGGCAGGGAGAAGCATGAATGAAGAAAGCTGTGATCTTAAACACAGCCTGTGGAGGCCAAACTTTGATTCTGCTAACGTGGCCAGGGCTTAGCCACAGCCACCTTGGCTTTGTGTACTGTATTATATTGGATGTTTGTCCAGGTGCCAGCAGGAAAAGGCCAAGAGATCCTAGACATGATTAAGATTTGACACATAAGGCCTTTCAGAGGACTCTTAGAGGCTCTATTGGTACCTGTCTTCTCTTGATGCTAAAATATAACATGAATAAAAATGTGGGAAACTTCTTACTGAAAAGTTAATTATCAGACAGTCATGGGAAATTAATTATTTGGGGCTTTTTGTTTTGTTTTGTTTTGTTTTGTTTTGTTTTTGGGTGGTGTGTTTTTCTGTCCTAGAAGCTTTCAGTTTAGAAGATAACATTTCATTTGGTTCTGACATTTAAATCATTTTCCTTCCCCTGCATGGACAGAGGCTAAGCAGTCCTTGCTTTGTGCAAGGTAGCTAGAGCTTGTGTCAGTCCTGGGATCATGCAGTCATGGAATCCCAGAATGGTTTGGATTGGAAGGAACCTGAAAGATCCTCTGATTCCAATCCCCTACCAAGGGCAGGGATGTCACCTGCTAGACCAGGTTGCTCAAAACTCCACCCAGCCTAGCCTTGAACTCTTCCAGGGCTGGGGCAGCCACAGTTTCTCTGGGCAAACTCTTCCAGTGCTTCACCACCCTCTGACTTCTATTCTCACCAGCAGGACAATAACCTCTAGTAGGTAAAACACAATTACAACTGCCCAGAGAATGATGTGGAAGATGTTAGGAAGGTAACCTAATGCAATTCTGTCAGGATATGCTCTTATCCTTGGGCAGCTGGGCAAGGGGAAGATCCTTCTTTTCAGCCTGGCCTGGAAGGATTTGTCTCACAAATCTCTTTGTCTCTTGCCTTATGAATTTTGCAGTCTTGATGTATGTCTTTTGAGCATAAGCAGAAAATGTTGGCAGTGTGTTGGGAAAAAAATCCATGAGAAATGCCTCTAAAAATGCCCTGGGAGAGAAGAGAAAACCAAGTAAGGTGGTGAAAATTCCTCCTCTCCCCCTGGCCCATGTACACAAACTTGCTTGGGTCTAGGATAAAGCCAGATCCTGCATTCACTTAAAAGCTTTTCCACCAACAACCTTGTGTGTGGAGACAGGACTAGAAACGCATTGCTGGTCATTCAAGGAAAGGAAAGATAGTTTTATCCCCACTTTCTCCAGGAGACATGGAATACATGGCTGTGCAGAACACTCAAATAAATGCATTTACCCTTGATGGAGGTGGCAGCTGGGTATTCCCTGGTTCTCCTGTTCCCTGGTAGCTCTGCAGTGGAGTCTCATGGAATTCCTTCTGGAGGACACCAAAGGAGGGAGCACCTGCTTTTGTACATAAGCTGCTGAAGGGATCAGAGTATTTGATGATAACTCTCCCTTGCACTTCCCTCCCTTAAGCTCTGTTCTTGAGAAATAGCTCATTAATTTGTTAGTGGCTTGATGAGAAAGGAGGGGGTGGAAAGCCACTAACAAATGTCTTTGGTCTAGGTCAGGTCTCTCTAAAGCAGGAGGACCCTGCTCTTTCCCCCCTGGTTCCAGGGGGGAGATCAGGAGCTGGATGGTGAGAAAGTTGCTTCCACTATTATTCCATAGACTAGTTTGGCTGCTGCTCATACACAGAACTGCTGTATATAAAATTTCTTCTTGATAGACATGACAAGTTACCTAAGAAATGATGTAAGGGCTGTAGAACTTCCACAGATTCCAAAGTTAGCTGCCACTTTCCTCCCAGAACTTCACACCAGACTTCAAATGTGGAACCTTTCTCTCCTTTTCAAAGATCTATGTCTATATCACAAGTCAACAGGCAAAAAAGATCTTTATCATAATACTTTAACCTCATAAATCAGTCTTGCAGACAGATAGAATTGGCAGGTTGCTTTTGTATGGGATTGGCAGGCTCTGCTAGAGGAAAAGGCAGTTCATTACCTCCTTAGGAAGGAGAATATCCTTGTCATAACACTATCCATTGCTGGCCTTATCTCTGGCTCACTGTTACAATGAACCATGAATTTTTTACCTGACTTTAAAACTGGCAAGAAAACCACAGAATGTCTGTAAAATATAAGTGTTTGTACTTGGTTCCTGTTGTAGGAAGGTGTGGATTTTCACATTACATATTTCAAATTTGTCAGACAACGTGAGGAGGCCTCATGTAGAGACAGAAGATTTTCCTATGCTTTCTGTTACATCAAACAATATGTGAAAGATGATTAATATAGAAAAATTGGAGTAATTTAGGTAGCTTAATCTGATGATGTCAGTATTTGAATGAAGAGAAACTCTAACACTGTTTGTTTTGAAACTTTCTTTGTGAAGGGACATAGTTGCTCACAAGTATCACACTACTGAAGTTTTATGTGTTTTTGCTCCTGACAGCCCTACCAGTGTTTCTACAGCACACCTGGGTTGCAGGCTTCCAGCTTTAGGAGTAGAAGAACAAATGGTGAACAGTTTGTCTTGAAACACTTAATGATAAAATGTATTTGTGTATATATCTAACCCAAATACTAACAACAGGAACAATACTTAACATCCTGGATGTAATCCCAAAGTTCAGGGTTCACTCTGCTTCTGATACTTCTAGCAGAAACAGTTATCCCATTTTTAATACTTCTCTTTGGCTAACCAGCAGGTTCTCTCTGATTTTATTACCTGCTCCACAGGGAATGCCTCATCCTAAACACTGTGTGCTCTTGCACTTCCCCTTTTCCTTTTTTTAAAAAAACTGATGAAATAATCTCTCTCTTGGTATTATTCCTCCCCTCCACCCCCCAGTTTAAAGGTTTACCATGTGTTTTGGGGTTGGTTTAGAAAAACTTGCCTTCCCCTTTGGGGTGTCCCTCTATTTGAAGCTCTGCCTAGCTTGTCAGAAGTCCAGATACTGAGACTTTGAGGCTGTGGTACAGTCTGGGGATCCAAGCCCTCACTTGCAGGCTATTTTCCCTTTGCTTTTGTCCTTGTTCAGCATTCTGGGAGGGATCTGCCTCTTGGGAACTGCTAAAACAAGAGAGGGGGCAGCTGCACTGCAGTGGCAGGGGATTCAGCTTCAGGGCATGGAGGGTTTATACCAGTGCTGAGTAGCACAACCACACTAAATCCGTCCTATGCCAGCTGTATCTGGGATTTTTAATGCTCTCCCAGTGAGGCTGCAGTTATTTACTGTGTGTGCTCAGTGTGGCTGGCTGCCCTGCCCTCATCAGCACCTGTGCCCTGAGCAGCATTGCACAACCTGCACACCCTGAACACCCTCCTGCTCTGCCCTTCAGTGGTGTTGGTTTGATGTTTTTCCTACATCCAGCAGCGTGCAGGGAAAAGAAGAAAAAAAACGAAAGGAAGAAAAGGCTGCATTGCACTTAAGGAGAGGAAGGAGTGAGGAGAATTGAAAAAATGGAAAATTAAAGTGTGAAGTGAGGTGCAAAAGCATACACCTTGGTGTACTGCATGCTGATGCAGGGGGGATGGCATCAGATGAGGCACCAGCACGCACAGAGATGTCAGGAGTGCAAATTGGGCTGCACTCCCGACATCTCTGCATGCTGGTGCCTCTCCTGACATCTCATTCACAGCCAACCCCCTGACAGCAGTCTCCCTGTGCATAGATGAGCTCTCACTCGCTGTGTGATTATTGGCAGCAGCACCCAGGTATTCCCCAGAGGTGCTGGACAGGCTGCCTGTGGTGTACCTCACACTCTGGTGTTTTTGGCATCCAGGCATCTCCCCCTGTTCCCAGGCAAGGCAAAGCTCATTTTGAAAACAAGTCGAGGCCAGGGCTGGCTTGTGTGCTCCTGTGTTGTCCTCCAGCAGGCAGGGAGTGCTGCTGGTCTCTGCCAGGTGGCTCTGGTGGGGCAGCAGCCCTTTGCTTACCCCAGTGCAGGGTGGGAGCCAGGCTACATCAGGGATCCCTGCCCCTCAACCCCTAATGCCATTTTTAGAGTTTCTCTAAGGCCATAATAGCATGTAATGCCTTTGGGGTGGGAATTCCTCCTGTTTTTCCTTTGGGCTTTTCTTCCTTCAGGCAGCTTCTCCTGCCATGAATGCTGGTGTTGGTGGTGATGGCTGCCTGTTTCTAGCAGTGTGAAATGTGGGCACCAAAAATTACTAAATTTGGTTGTACAGGCAAAGATACCAAAGCAGAAAGGGCATGCTAACAGAAAAATAGAAGGGAGAAGGAGAAGGAAGGCAGAAGTTAATGGAGTAGGGCAAAGGGAAACAGGTAATTGAGGCAACCAACCAGTCAATTGTTGGCCAGTAAAATAAGTGGCTAGGCAGAATAAATCAGGAAGGTAAAAGAGGAGATAAGGCTGGCAGGGCCTTCTGTTTTATGGCCCTGTTCACTTTGCTTTCTGGGACATTTCACTTCTGTATCACGGGGTTTGTTACTTCACTGAGGGGCCTATTCATGCCCCTCACTGCTCCCCCTTTGGCTCGCTGTGCCTCAGGGTGAGGAGCTGCTGCCCCACTGGCCCCACTCTGGTGGAGGGAGGAGAAGGGGGAAATGGTGTGGGAGCAGGATAGTTTGTGAGATCAGTGCCTCCCAGGGGTTGTGCTGGGAGAGAAGAACCACGGGAATTGGGTGGGGGAAGATGTCCCTGTGCTTCTTTTCAACTTGCCCTTGTGGCATAAAACCCCTTTTTCAGGGTTAGTCTCTGCAGCAGAACCAGAGGGGCTGGTGGGAGGGGAGGCACTGAGGGGAGGGAGGGAAATTCCCAGTTGTGTGGATGCAAAACTCCTATCAGTCCCTTTCCCAAACAGCTTCCTAATCTTGTCCCACTTAGTGGCATCAAGATTCACAGTGTTTTCACCAACAAATCAATGGTGCCAATGGCACTGGCCATGAACATTGTCACTACAATGGCACCTGGGCCTTGAATCCAGCCCCACACCTTTGGATATGCCTGTGTGGCTGGATTTTAAAACTTTTTGTGCAGGAAAAAGGAGTTCATATCAGGGAGACTTAGGAAACATCTCTGGCTGGAAGAACTTAGGTCACTTTCTGGGAGTCTTGTCACAAAGCCAGCTACAGCAACATCTTTGTCCATCAGTCACATTGCTGTTAATGAGTGTGAGCACTGAAACCCCCAACGGGCCAAGCACTTCACTGGCTGCACCCCATGTGTCTGTTCCATGTGCTGAAGGTGTTTGTGCAGTGGGACTGGGGCCTTCAGTGCAATCCTAAAGCCAAGGGGTTCCACATGTTCAGGCAGCTGTGCAGGAGAGCAAGGTTCCAGGGCCTTACTTTTCATTCCTATCAAAATTCAATTTTCTCCCACTTCCTTTTCTTCTACTGAATTAAAAAGCCAGTATCACTAATAATCCTATTTTTAAATATAAGTTTCAGAAATTCATGGGGTGCCTGGGTGGGACAGAGCATCTCTTTTTTTTGTTTACTGGTGCAAATCATTAGATCTTGGCCAGATCATGCCTGATGTAGTAGCTTAAAAAGACTTTTCTGGTGACATTGAGGCACTGAATATGTTGAGACACCCTACAATAGTGAAGTTGAGCTTGCGGTGAACAAGTCTGCTGAGAGAAGAGGACTGCTTCAGAGCATTTGTACTAACGAACTTTCTTTGTGCTCTGCTTGTTTGTCTGCTTTGTTCTCTTAAATGATGGTGCATTACTGGATAATTTCCTCTGCTGGTGAGCTACCCCCATCAAGCTGAAAGTTGTCTATTTTTAAAATGCCAGCTGCCTCTTGGATAAAAAAGCCAGTGCTGATGTACCGTTGCTTGCAATGCATTATTCAAAGTCCTTTTTAGACTCTCTCAAATAAAGAGCTTCATTAATATTTCAGTGGTCACTGTGATTCTCTCCAAGGGGGCTCCATTCCTTTCTCTCACTTGACACCCCTGTATTTCTCTGTGTAGTGAAGATGATTGGATTTCGAGTTACTTTGGTAGAGCAAACTCATCGTTTTCTGCGAGAAGTGGACCTTGAAAGAAGATTTGACCTTGAGATTGGTGCTAAGCAGATACCTGGCATAGCCAGAATCTTCTCAGAGCCCTCAGGAATGGGAGTGGTTTGGGGGTGGAGGGGCTATTTTGTGCACCAAACACCAACTGTTGTGCACCATCATTCTGATAATTCTAGCTGTCTTTGCTAGCTTAGAGGGGAGGTAGGGAGGAAGGGGGATTGGAAAAGGAGAATAACAACAGGTTGGATGTCTAGGCGAAGATTTACCTAATGAGGGTTTCTTACTTAAATATTAACTGCATTTGCACTGATTTCAAAACTACACTAAGGGTTATTTTCTTTTTTCTCTGTGTCAGGTTCAGAACCTGTGATAAAGCTGAGCTTTTAAACAAGAACAGAGTGATTTGCTCACTGAAGGTAGTAGTGGAAAATCGGTAGCAGGCAGGTCTGGAAAAAGTGGGTTTAGCTCTGAAGAAGAAAGGCTGAGACAGAAAGTACCAACCATTCCAAACTCTCTGCAATATGAGCAGTTTTCTTAATTTATAGGGCTCTTCTTTCCTTGTGATGCCACAAATAAAGATTCCTTTGGCTTGATTGTTCATGACAGGTTTTGATGGTGGGAGATGGGGATCTAGTGATACAGAGCTGTGTAATAATTTTGAGAGGTAGTTTCTTAATACATCAAGCAATTAAGTGTCTGAAGGGAAGACAAGCATTCAGAGCTGCTGCTCACACGTGAAACAAGAGCAGGAGAGAGAGAATGGGTGCTAAAAATCAGCATTGCATCCCCTGGGTGCCTGGGAGCTGTGGGCTGGGGTCTCCCCTGTGAGTGGAGGCACTGGAGACAGGGGAGGAAGGGATGATGAAGAGGTTAATCTAAGTAGGGTGGGGACCATCAGTTATCAAAAAAATAATGCAACCACAAGCATAGAGGGGATTCACACTGTGGATACCTGGACTCTGTGTTGGCTGTGCCTACAGCATGCCTGGTTTGCATGTCAGGAGCTCTTGCACTGTCAGAACTCTTGTCAGGACACTGTGCAAAGGGAATCCTGTGGCTTTGCTTGCAAAACACTAAAAATGCTGCAAGCTGCAGTTGCTGAGCATCCAGAAACTTAATTCTGCTTTGCTGTTGAAGAAAATGGCTGTGACCTGGCTGGTTAAGAATAGCTTGATGTTTCTGCCCTGAGTCAGCAGTAAAGTGATATTCTGGACAAGAAATAAGTCTTTGGTTTGGGGGCTTTTGTGTTTGGGGTTTTTTCTGTGGGTGCTGCTGTGCTTTGAAATTTGGTCTGTGTTTAGCTACCTTATTCAGCATAAAATTAAATTTCCTTTAGTTTCATGAGGTGAATGACAGTATCTAAAAGTCGAGATTCTGCTTTCCCAAAATGTGCAGAAGGGTTGCTTGTTCCTTTAGTATGCAAATAACAGCTGCTGTTCTCAAAAAATAAAGATTGCCCCACTCCCCCCAAGACACACTTCAATGGGATCATTCATGACTTGTTGTGGTGTAATTTGTTTAAGATTTTAAAAGGATCTTGAAAAGGATCTTGGCTTACAAGCTGTTCAGAAGGTACAGGAGGTACATATTGCAGGGTGCCGGGCAGCACTGGTATATTTTGAAATATTGTGTCTTGCTGGGAAAGGGCTGAGGATGGGGGTATGGGCAGTGAAATAATCTGAAGGTCGTGAGTTTGATCCTCACACAGGGCACCGCTGTATTTTGTTGTTATTTGGGTTTTATTTTTTTGTTTTTTGTTGGGTTGTTTTGTTTTGTTTTGTTTTGTTTTTTTTTTCTTTTTTCTTTTTCTTTTTTTTTTTTTTATTTTATTTATTTTAATTTTTTTTGCCAGGGTCGGAATTTTAATTAAATGTTTGAGATGGGATTTCTTGTTCGGACTTAGATGTTTATTAATTCTTATTTCTATTACAGTGAGTTTTACAGCACTTCAAGCTAACGAGCTAAAAATAGAGACATATCTTTTTCTCTGCAAGGCCTTCTAAGGGCCAACTGTCCAACTAATAAAAGCTACTTAAATTATTTTTACTTTTAACTCAATAACTAATCACCTGTGGCTTGCACTACAGATTTTTTTATTCAATTAAACAAGATCACTTAGACTTATGAAGAAGAAGGTGAAGAAGAGAGAAACTTTCACTCAAAAACTTTAATTTTGTTTTACGAGATATTAGTATATTCTAAAACCTTAAATTTTAAGTTTTCCACTATGTGATATTACACACTTCTGTTTAAACTACACGCTTGTGATTCCAGTTTTAACATTTAATTTTGGAAGCCTTCTACACAGCATCAGGTCAAATGCAGTGTTTTCTTGGAGGTCAGTGCCTGGCAGCGCAGAAAGTCTAAAATTTTCAGTTTCCAGGGTTCCAACAGTCCAGCATCCCATGGAGGTCACACAGGACAGGATTTGTGCCATGTCCCTGTCACAGTGGAGTGGTGCTGTGGTGCAGGAGAGGACAGGATTTGTGCTGTGTCCCTGTCACAGTGTGGTGATGCTGTGGTACAGGACAGGATTTGTGCCATGTCTCTGTCACAGCACAGAGATGCTGTGGTACAGGACAGGACAGGATTTTGCCATGTCCCTGCCACAGTGCAGAGATGCTGTGGTGCAGGGCAGGATTTGTGCTGTGTCCCTGTCACAGTGTGGTGATGCTGTGGTACAGGACAGGATTTGTGCTGTGTCCCTGTCACAGTGCAGAGATGCTGTGGTGCAGGACAGGATTTGTGCTGTGTCCCTGTCACAGTGTGGTGATGCTGTGGTACAGGACAGGATTTGTGCTGTGTCCCTGTGCAGATTATCCTGTCACGCGCTCGCAGGCTGACCTTAATCTTCCTAATACGGGCTCGCCGTCCCTGGGAGGGACCATCGCCACCCCTGGTGTCCCTGCTGATGCTGATGCTGATGCTGGTGCTGATGCTGATGCTGATGCTGATGCTGATGCTGGTGCACTAACCAAGCCAGCAGCTCCGGGGTGGAAGCACTTGCAGGGTGCTGGGATGCAGAGGATGGAAAGAGTGCCCTGGGGAAAACGGAGGAGAGGCAGGACTGCTTCCTAATTTCCCTCCTGGGTGTCCATCAGGGCTTTAGGAATTAGCACTGGCTGCTGGGAAGTTACTCCTTCTAAGGTTGCTTTTCCTGGGTGAGACGTCTTTTCCCCATTATAACAGAGCTCCCCAAGGTACTTTGGCTGGCTGCTGCTTTCTCTTTTAAATCACTGCAGATCTCTGCTTCTTGTTCCCTGTCCAGGAAGGAGGGAGAGCATCTCTTTCCTTTGTGTCCTGGCCCTGCTACCACAGCCTTTCCTTCACAAACTGTTAATTACAATTAAATGCCTGTTACCAGTCCCTGTGTAATAATAGGTGATTTACTTCTGCAAGGGTTGCAGAAGGGTCCCAGCCCAAGGGACCTGTCTGAATGGTGTTTGGAGCTGATGCTCCCATCTGGTTGTTAAACATTGACACTCATTGTTTTACCCAAGTGGTGGCTGCTGGAGAAACTTGGGCTGGTGTGTTTGAGGACTGGCTGATGGGGGAACAGATGCTCCAAGAGAAAAATGGGTGCTGGGGCCTGCCTGACCTTGCAAATGGCTTATCTTGGGTAACAGGAGCCAAATCTCTTCCAAAAGCCTGTAACATTTGCTAATAGTGAATCTTTTTTTCCGGCATGGGAAGCAAGCACTGTGTGCAGGAGTGGAAAAAGGACAGTGACGAAAAAGCAGAACAGGAGTCCAAATTGCCTGGGCAGATTTTTGATGTGCCTTTTTTTTTTTTTTTTTTTTTTGATCCAGTGTCTTAGGGGGTCAGGTTAGCACATAAAAATGCCTTTTTGTAGCTTTAGCCACTTCTTTTAGTTGTGAGTTTTCTGGAAATGTGCTACAACATTCGATATCAGCTGTGATTAACTCTATACACCACCCAAATTTGGAAGGTTGAGATTTTCATAGAGGGACAAAGGTTTTAAGACTTATGGTGACATACATGGTTCTGTCTTCTTCCTGTCCGTTTTCCTTTCCTTCTTCCAAGCCAGTTCAGAAAAAGGTCTCCAGGATTGTTTTGGGGTTTTTTTTGTTGAATCCCCCTCCCAGTAGGAAGAAGACTTTCTGCAAGCCTCCTGACTCCTATTTGCTCAGAGAGAGACCAGGAGATTTAGTCAGAAAAGCTGGTGTGGTTGGAGGGCAGCCAAGCAAACAGACACTCACACAAATCAGTGCTGCTGATAGAGTGAAGCTCTGCTAGAAGTGACTCAGAGGAATTGGCTAATACGTCCTGCAGCTACAAAGAAGTGCTCAGAGCAGAATGTTGTTGTCAGCAAAACGTCTGATGATGCAGTAGGTAAACTTGTTTTTAATGGAAACTGGGAAGTAAGGCTTGGAAAAATGTCAGGGGCAGCCTTGTAGGTAGAAATTGAATGCTGTATTCTTGGATGTTTGCAAGACTGTAATGATTCTTTAAGAGAGTAGAAAGTTAATTTGTTAATTAAATGTTCTGTCATCTTGCTCCTCAGTGCCAGCTTGTCTGAGTCACCACTTATCAGTCCAGCCTTCCTTCCTACAAGTGTCAGAAGCTTTATTTTTTACCATAGCTTGATCTTCATGTACTAGAAACTATACTCTGCTCGTTTAAACCTGTGCAAATATAAATGTTGCCTGTACCATACCCAGTGTGGTTAAAATTACCTCTTTTGTGGGAGACATGTCAAAATTGGCTTGGATTTTCTTCTGGGAACAACTGCAGAAACACTGTTGGGTTGTACCAATGGACAAGCAGAAAAGGGAAGCATTGGCAGGGTTTGCTGGGTCGTTGGGAGCACCAGAGAGCCCAACTGCTGCAGTGTGAAGCAGAGAAATGGCACATCACAAAGTGCCTGTAGTGCAGTGTCTGCATTTCCTTCTGGTTTTTGCATCCTTGCCCTGGAGTTGGGGGCTTTGCCAGGCGTCAGTGCAGCCCCACGCAGCTGCAGCCTCTTCACAGCCAAGTTTTCAGTGGAGATCCCAGCAGGGAAAGCTTATGGGAGGCTCAAACATGTAACTTGGAGCAATGAGGAAATCCATGAAGCATCTGTCATGCTGCCTCTTGCCTGGACAAATGTCTGGTTTTAAATCTCTTTGGGAGGATGTCTGTTGGAGCTGAGCTCTCCCAGCTCTGGGGTGCTTTCAGGAGGGATCTCTGGCTCAAAGTTGCTCCTTGCTCGTGCAGCAGACCAGAAAGGAGGATTTTTGCTTCTGAGCTGCATGAGCCAAGAGGGTTTTGCAGAAGGATGCTGAGGAGAGCCTCTCCTTCCACTGGCCATCACAGTGGGAGCTGGGCACCTTGCTGCCCTCCAAAGATGCCATCACCACTGTCAGAATGCTCTTGCTTTGCTGCTCTCAGCAGCTCATGACCTCTTCCAAAAGCAAAATCCTGCTTGTTTGCCTCTCTGGCCTTAGGTGAGGTGTTGGTTAAGTGTGTGGGCTGCTGATTTACAGACCCTGCAAGAGCATCAGTAAATGAAGGTACATGATTTTGCTAAGTTTGTGCATAGCTCCCTCAGTCAAAGGCTCACAAGCTGAAAGTTTGTTCCAGACAAGAAAGTGAGCCTTCTGTCCTGCAGGCTTTTCAGTAATGCCTCCAAGGGCACATTTCACTGGGACAAAGTGGCTCTTTGTGATAAGTACAGTGACAGTGCTATTACTGCACAGTAAATTAGTCTTGAGTCTGAAATTTAGCTGTTTGGACTTTTTAACATTATTAATAGGAGAGATTCAAAGGCTTTTTCTCTCTTTTCTTTTTCTGCTATTTTCCCCCCTTACTTTCCCGTCATTGCTTTTACATCTGAAATGATTTAAAATTGCCACAGATGGGCTTTCTGGGCAAAATTATCCAGATCTGGGCAGCATAAAGAATGACTCCTTGTTCTTGTGCCCATTAGTCTAATGGGAGTGAGGAGGGAAACTCTTTGCCAGGCTTGCAAATGTACCTCTGTGCCTGTTTATTTTGTGTCCTGTGGAGTCTTTACCTTGCATGTGTGTCTTCTGCTTTTGCAGGGGCAGCTCTCTGGCCCAGCTGAGGTCTTGTGTGTTCAGAGCTGGACTGGAGAAGCCACTCTGCCTTGCAGGGTCACTAAACCAAGTGTTCAGCTCTGAAGGAGCTGTGTTGCAATTTCTTCTCTGCCCACGATGCCCAGAGTGAGCCAGCTGGGATGCTGTGCAGGGGAAGGCTGGTTTTCTGTGGATGAATCAGAGGCTGGGTTTTATGGTCATTTCTTTGCTCCCACCTTCCTCTGGATGCGTGACTGCTGCTGGTTCCCACTGTGCACAGGCCATTCTCTAGAGCTTTATTACCCTCACTTTATGGAAATGCTTGTTGAAATGTGGGTCTTGACCAGATTTGCTTAAGTACTAGTACCCAAGCACTAAAATATTAAATTATTCTTAAAATAATGATTGAGTCATTGAAATAAAATGAGAAAAAAACTTCTCTGTAGGATCTATAGGGTAAATAGTTGAAAAATCCAATAGTACAGCTTAGGAGAAGGAAAAAAATTAGTTATTCTGGTTTTCCTTCTTTTGTAAGAAACTGCTTCATTTTGCAAATTATGAGTTGCTTTCTAGCTATTTCTGTTGACCTAGAGGGCTTCAGACAGTGACTTTGCAACTGCT
The DNA here is from genome assembly GCA_030060385.1 of Muscicapa striata striata. Classification (NCBI taxonomy): domain Eukaryota; kingdom Metazoa; phylum Chordata; class Aves; order Passeriformes; family Muscicapidae; genus Muscicapa; species Muscicapa striata. The sequence continues at coordinate 1,108,053 of JAREIS010000117.1, read as the reverse complement.
GATGTTTCTGTGTTTTGCTGGTTTTCAGGAGAACCCCTGAATGCAGCAGGTGATTGTCTCAAGGCATTGAAGCCCATCTGTGGAGAGGACACAGCAGTGCCCCTGCATGGGCTCATGCACTCAGCATTAAGTGTTTTTTGGAAAATCTAGCTCCTTGATTGTGGGGAGAGAAGGACTGACTGCCTTAGGAAGCTGAACAAATGTCTAGCTGCAAAGTACAATTTACCATCAGTGCACTTATGTGCAAAACCATAGTCCCTGGCATAATTTGTCCTTAAATGACCAGTGCTATTAACTTTAATGGCTTGCATAATCAAGCTCTCACATTATCCTACCCCACTCTGTATTTTAGTTTGGTTCTCGTTCTCCTGCAAGCCCATGAAGAATGCTATGTGCTGGATGACACAGGTATAAGTGCACAGGCTCCACTTCTCTTGGCTATTTGGACACCTAAGAAGCAAGAATGGCAGGCTTATTAATTTACCCTAGACAACCTCTGGAAGCGTGTTTTACACTAGAAGTAATGTCAGGGTTCATATTTCTGTTCCCAGGCACTGTCAGCATCAGTAAGAAACAGGGGTTGAGACCAGTAAAGGATTTGTGTGATGTGCACCCAGCACTGGGGAATAATAGGAGCGTTGGCCTTAGTCCAGGAGAAATGTGACCCAGTAAACTTCTTAAAAGACCATTCAGTCACTCTCTTTAGCATGCTGGAGCATACAGACTGTGCACAGGATGAATGGCATTTTCATAACTGCTGCCAAAGGAAACATTTTCTGTGCTGTGTATTGTAATTTTCTCTACTTTGGAGTCTGGGCTGGCAGCAAAAGTGGGCTGCTCCTCAACACCTCACAGGATGAGTGGTAATGGTACACCTTGAACAGAACCAGCCAGTGATTTAATTCCATCAGACCTAAGCACAGCTGCATTGGTTTGTGTCTTTGCAGAAGAATCTACTGCCTTTCTGTAGTCGTATAGATCAGGAGCAAAATAATAGAGGGAAAAAAGTTCTGTTTGAAGAAAAGCAGTACAGAGCATGGATATCTGGATGGGAACAGCAGTGTGGTTGCTTGGCTGAAGGTGCAGTGAGATGCCCAGGCACTGAGAACTGTGGGCTGCTCTTGTAGGAAGGCTGGAGCATACAGCTCCTGCAGGCTCCTTCCCAAAAAGCTCCTCAATAACATCAGAAATAGCACAGTGTCTCAGGTGGGTTTTTTTATGCCTCAAGCCTTTTTTCTAGCCTTTGCCCTTCCCTGTGGTTTATTGCTTTCCCAAAATAGGTTTCCTGGGAAAATAATTTTCCACTAGATTCACTCTGAAGCCAGAGCGACAAGCTGTTTATTTATTTAATTGGTTTTATGTTCCAACCAATAAATTAATCTCCTCTGTGTTTGATTTTTGAGCAAGCAAAGCTAAAAGAAGAGGGAGTGCATACCAGAGATGTGGGGTTCTCTTTTTCATATTTTGTCAGCTTTCTTTAAATAAAAAGCTTAATTAAGCCTGTGTTTCTCATTACAGTCTGTGTAAATGTGGTACCTAGAGAACGTGAACTGGGCTTTAGAACAGTTTGCTGTTCCTGTGCAGCCCATCATTTTCTTTATGAGAACAATTCCTTCCTGTAATAATTTTGTTATCCCAGTGTATTTATGTTTTACATCTTCATACATGACTCTTGGAGATTTTCCTGGCATTGTGACAGCCTGAGATTACCCAGCACTCAGACTGTATATTTCTCACAAGCTTCTGAAACTGCATTAGATTTGATTTTTTTTTCTTACTTTTTACTTACTACATTTGTTTTTTATGCATCATAAGCCACAGTGCTCACAGTTGTGTATACAACCCATCTGCACACAAAACAAGAATTAAATATACAGGGTTCATTAGTCAGATGCAGTGAATGGCTTGAAATGTTTAATTAAAGAAAAAGCACAAAAGGCCCAGTGAATCAGATGTTCACAGAGCAACAGAAGTGGGGAAAAAAACTTCATGAATAATTGCTATTTAAATGTAGGCTCCCTTATTTGCCCACAGTTAGTTCCCACCCTTTTTTTTGCAAGGAAATTCAGTCAGTAAAAATATATGACATCAACTTTTTATTTCTTATGGAAATTCTGCTATACTAATTATTTTGCCTTGATGTTAGATCTTTTGTCCTTAATCTATTTTAAAGCTAAGCATTGCTGGATTCTGCAGTGTACCTTTGATTAAGAATGTAGTGCTCATATATTTCCTAGCAATGGCATGGTCGTTTTGTCTTAGAACTGAAGCCTTGGAAAACTCTCTTCCCACTTAGTTCTTATGAACTAGCTTGCAAAACCAAACTGGTGACATCCTTGCTAATCAGCCCTTGCAAGATCTAAAGGAAAAAATAAAAAGCACAAAGAAAAAGCAAGAGGTTTATGTCTCTTGTCATTGCTGTTAAATTTGGGTGTATTTTTAAACCTTTCCTGACGATTCATGCTTTTTGTGAGCTTCATCAGAGGCAAAGCTGAACAGAATAGAGGTTATTTCAGCTAATTACAGGGTGACGTTATAGCTTGAAATGGAGGATGAGGAATGAACAAGCACTGTGAGTGCTCTGCCCATATTCCATTCTGTGCAGGCATGTTAATAGCCCTATCTGTTAGTATATTTTTAAGGCTGTGTTCAGTCTCAATAGGGTGATGTTTGTCTGTGGGCCCCCCTCTCAGTCTGTTTGTGCCCAGTGTATTTGTGACAATGCCTGCACTGTCTGTGTGCCCTGAGCCGAATGGGTGCCTTGTGAAGGGGACTGGGATGTTGGACTGGGCTGTCAGTGATGCTCTTCATTTGTATTCTGCTCAGGGGGCCAAGCCACCGAGGAGGAGACGTGCCAGAGTGCTTTCCTCACGAGAGCCCCTGCCCTCTTTCATTTTCCTTTGCACTTCTTTACCCCAGCAAACCTTTCTCTTTCAAGGCGTGACTGTTTCTGCAGCACAGAGCTTGGCTGTAGGTGATGGAGCAGATAGGATGTGCAGTACCTACAAACCAGTGAGTTCTTTGGGGGTTTATTTTTGGCTGTGAAATGTTGCATTAGGAAACACAGAGCTGCATTGAGAGCATCTGGTGCCTGCCCTCTTCCAGCCTGAGAGGGGGGTTTCGTATGGGCAGAGAAATGTGAAGTACATTGTGGGAGTATGGCCTGTGCAGAGCTGCCTCTGAGGCAATAGCCAGCTCAGCTTTTTAGGGAATGGCACATACTCTTGGAAACCCATGAATGAGAAGCTCCCAATGTGCTGCTGTTTTAAACCAAAAATTCTGGGTTTGCTCTAAATCTAAAAGGCTGCTCATTTGAGACCTGACATGCTAATGCAGTGTGCTTCTCCTGAAGGGTGCAGTGATGCATCCTCGGTGCTGGGGGGATTTGCAGAGATTGTAGTGTCCTCACCTGCTCTGCTGCTGAGAAGTGCCAGCCTTTGGGGAGAAGGAAGGATGTTTTAACAATATGAGGTAATTCTGCTACTGAATTCATGATACCTTCCTGTTCAAGATCTTCTGAGTTTGCTGTGTGGTTTTCTGGGAAGAGAAGGGTGCTTCTTTTACATCCTGTCATTTTACATTCTTCCTTGCGTTAACTGCAGCAGTTTCCAAGTCTGTTGTGTCATGGTCCTGTTTTTGGGACTGCTGATGCAGCACATCCCCATGGCAGCCGAAACCAGCAGCACCCTTGAGCAATTCCTTGTGCTCCACACTGACAGAGCCAGGCTACGCCAGCTCCTCTCCTGGCAGCCAGTGATTAATGCAAAGTTCAACAGCACCAACTTTCATCTTTGCCATGTGAGCTGTCCCCATCAGCGAGAGAAAGGTCTGACTGTTCTGCTGTGGGCTGCAGTCTGTGCTTGCTGTCCACATGCTGGTGTGACTTTTCTCTCCTCCATCCTTCCTGCAGTTCCTTTTGCCCTCTGCCCTTGGAGACTCCTGTGTAAAGGTGAGATCAAACAGTCACCCTGAAGGGAAAAGGCAGAACAGAGAAAAGGCAGTTTTGGTGAGGATTGCAGGTCATATGTCAGGTCGGATCAGTCCCTGATGGAGACAGCAAAGAAAATGTAACATTGGAAGAGCAAATGTGGTTTTGCTGAGGAAAGGTTCATGGCCGGTTTTCATTGCTTCAGGGTCATCTGCATGGCTGCCTACAAACCCTCTCTGCACTTAAACTCAGGTGGTGCCAAACTCTTTCAAGTGAGGAAAATGAAGATCAGGAGGAGGTTGCTGGACCCTGGCCAAGGCGAGTGCCTGACCATTTGTATGAGCCAAGTCAGGAACAGGACAAAGCAGCTCCTGCCTTGGCATCGCAGGGAGCACCAAGACATGAATGAAGTGCATTTCTTGTACTGTACTATGATTTTCCTCTGAGCCTCCCATTGTCTGCCCACTTGTCCTGGAAGACAAAGATCTAATTCTAGATTTAGACAGTCACAGGTCGAATCACAGCCAGTTGCAAACTCCTGGGTATATTCCTAAATAAAACTGTTTTCTCCTTCTCACTTCTCTGGGTTTTTTTTTGCTTGCTTCTTGAGTTTCACCAGCTTTTGGTTTGATGGGCACTGCAGGAGACTGGCTATGTTGCTGCCAGTATTAGGAAAAGAGGAAATTCTTCTACTTGAAGAACATTTTGGATGAAGGCCTGGTAACCAAAAGAAAGTATAAACAAACTCAGCAAATACTGTATCCTGAAGCCATGCTAAACCTACACACGCCATGGCAGAGCTAGCCCTTATCTCCCTGGCCTATGAATGAATAAAAGTGACTCCTAATTTCAAAACAAAAAGAAAACTAACAGAAAAACAGTTATTTTTTGTGTTCTAGTGGGGATGTGGATCCTGTACACAGAGCTAGAACAATCATGCAGTAAACCCTATTACCTCATTTCCCTATCACTGATGGATGCAGGGAAGCAAACTGAAAGGAAGCCACATCACAGCAAGTGAAGCAAGGCAGAAATAGCAGCTGGACCTCTTTGGTGCCTAATGTATCTGAGTATCAGAAAGAGAGATCCCAGCATTCTTTGAACAATGGGGTGATTTGCTGAAGTCCCAAAGCACTGTTGTTCCCATGCAGTACACATTTGTTCTTGTTGCAACAATCACCATGTCAGTGGACTTTTCTTATATAATTAGGAGGAATTTGATCACCTTCAGCCCTGAGAGCAAATTAGCTTCTACAGCAGCAATTCCCATTCATGTGTGCACTGCATATCAAGGGGAAGAGGAATACAATGGATTTTATGTGTCTAAGCAGAACACAGTCTGCAACTGGAAATGCCACTTCTTGTGAAGCAGTTTTATGTGCTGGTGACTGGACATTTTTCATTTGAAATTAAATTCCTCTTGACCCTGCTGCATACTGAGGTTTGGATTGATGAGTGATTTCTCACAAATCTGTGCATCATCTCTGTTTTGCATCTTCCCTTTCTGCTGCTCCCAACATTGCAAATTGATGGCAAGAAGAGAGCATGACTCAAATTGTTATTAGTTAAGCCTTCTGGTTTTCTTTCATATAGGAATTTTTCTATTTGAAAGTTAATCTTTCAACCATAACTAGACCTGTGCAAAATTGATAAACAGGAATCACCCTTTCTCAGCAACAGGCCAGCAAATAAGTCTGTGGTACTGCCTGAGCAAAGCCTGTGAATTAACTACATTTTAATCAAGTGAAGTGGGTAGCTTGGGTTTGCTCTGGGACAAGTGTTTGAATAAGGGATCAGCGTTCTGTTTCCCAGTATTTTCAGCAAGCTTTGGAAAACATTCTGGAATTAAACAGGCAACCTTCCCCAAAATGCTGTCCTGACTGCAAGCTTTCTAGATCCTTCAGCACGATCTCACTGCCTCTTTCTCCTACTTCTGACTAGACTGGGCCTCTGATGCAGATGTCAGCATGTTCCCAATTATTATGACAATGTCCTTGAATGGAGCCATCTCCAGTCAGAAAAATCTGTAGAGATGAATATAGCAAAGTGCTATTTCAATTCAAGTTTGGCTTTCTTCCAGCTGACATAGCATTTGTTCCCAAAGTCAATTCCAGGACAATTTTTTTTCCCTTTTATCATTTTTCTCCTTTCTCTGTTCCTTCCCCCTAAAGCCATTTCAGGGAAGAGAAGTCACATAAGTTGTATTGACATCTGAAAGACGCAGCTGAATATGAATTTGTGGTTATTTTTCAGTTGATTTCTATGCCATTTTTATCAGAAATCTTTTTCACAGATTCATCCATGAGAGGAGGGGGGATATCTGAATGCAATTCATTTGGAATTTCAATATTTAGAAGTTTTCCCTTCTTCCCCCTTAGAGATAGCTGAGTTGTCTTACTGGCTGTAATGTATCTGTTGGCATTACTGCACTGAAAAACAGAAAAATGTCTCTGTTCTTGCCTGATAATGGCTCTTTTGCTATGAAGAATTTTTGCCAGAATCAACCCATCTCATATTGCCGTGTGAAGTTTCTGGAATAATAATAGATGCTGACTTCCAAATATTTAGAGTTCTCTAATTAAAAGAAATTATCTCTGTGCTCCACAGTAGGGGAATTGTGTATGCCTTCCCCTCCCTCCCAGCCCCAAGGGGGCTGGAATGAATGCTGGGGTGTAAGAAAGCAACTCCTGCACCCTGCAAAAAGCCCATGAGCTGTGGGACAGCACTGGCCAGGCCCCACCAGGAGAAAGCCCAGTGCAAATGGGCAGACCCCAAACCTGAAATGTAATCTGAAGGGTTCTGCTTTTCTTACTTGCAAGAAGCTAAGCCTGATGTGCCAGTGAGGATATTACATGAGCTGTTCCTGTCTGGTAGCTTCCCAAGTTGTATCTTGGAAAAAAAGAAAAAATAAATAAAAGGACTCTGGAGCCAGGGCTAATAATGGTACATCTTTCAAAGAAGTGTTTATCTAAAAATATGCTGACATCCCACGTGGAATAACATCAGTGAGAATCCTGAAGCATGCTGGGATGCTCTGCTCCCTTGTGTAGTAAGGGTTATAGCCAAAATCTTTCTTGAAGAGAAATGTAAAATCCATCTGGCACCTCACGTGCCAGTGCTGTGCAGCATCTTCTCTGGCTGATCAAGAAGTTTCTGGAAGTGTCAACAATGGGTTTCTGGCTGAGGGCTGGGTACACAGGACTGTTTCAATGCACACAGACAAATCATCTGTATTACCTGTGCACAAAATCTCTCAGTTCCAGCCAAGCCCTGAGCTAGCCCTGAGGGTGCCTGCCCAGGCAGCACAGAGCACACCCCTGACACAGCCTTTATCCCAAAGCAGGTGTTGACCATGGGTACTTGTCTCTGTTGACTCTGCCAGGGGCTGAGAGTGATATGTGCTGAAATTTCTCTTCTTCTGCTAATCCTGTGTCAGCTGAATCGTGCCCTTAGTAAAAGGCACTTCCCTGCCATCACATTGACCAGACAGCACAAACCATTTGTGATTTAATGGTTGGTATTAATGGGGTACTCAATGCATGTAAACTTCACTGAGGTTTGTGGTAGCTCTTATGGTTATAATACTGTTGTAGCTCTTAGTGCTCGTAGTTGTACAGCTTGAGATTCATGGAAAACTGGAAAAAAACAGGGTGGAGGGAGAATGCCACGAGGTTGCCAGGGTCCTCTTCCTGCTCCTGGGTATGATGAACAGTGCTTCAGTGTTGTACCACTGCTGTTAATTTACCCTGTGTTTGGAGAACTCTGAATAAAATCTAATCCTGTGCTTTGTTACCATCATATGTAGTTTTTATAATGTTTGATCTGAGTCATTCTTGCTCCAATTTCAGCCCATTACTCCTTATCTGCCGTAGTTATGGAGAACAGATCGTTCTATTGATTTTTGTAGCATGTTTCTATGTACACAGCAGTCCTTTATCACCCTGCTCATAGCATTTTCCTCACTAGATAAAACCAATGCCATTTTCTGTAAGACCTCCTGACAAGTCGTATTTTCTAGATGCCTTTCCTGGTTTTTGCACTTTCTTCCTTCGGTCCCCCTTTATTTACTTAAAGTACTCAGTGTGGGAGATAGTACTTCATCCAAGGACTTGGAAAGCTGAGCAGAGCAGAAGAGTGACTTACATTGTAGGTGATGTAGGCTCCTGTATTTATTAATCCCATCTTGCTCAGCTTTCATAACAGTATGATTTCACAAGGCATGTTCTCCTTAGAGTCTGCTGCACTCCACATCTTCCTCTGAAGAGCTGTTCTGAACAGTCTGAACAGTTTTCCCCAACCTCTCTTTGTTGGTTGCTCCTGAGTGCCTGTATTAACTGTACTTCTGGCCGTGTTGAATTTCAAAGCATGTCTTCAAATGATGAAATAATCTCATATAATCTTGTCCTCTGGTGTAATTGTGTTCCCTCCAGGCTTGTGTGCTGCAAATTTCAATAAGCATGTCCTCTACTTCCTCCTCTCCTTCACTAATGTTAGTGGGGAATAGAACCAAGAGCAAGGAAAAAAAAAGGAGGAAACCTGCTTGACATCTCTTTTTGCTTTTACAGTGTCCCATTAATGACACCCATGTGGGTCCTCCATTTGTTGCTGGTTTCATCAAGACTCTGCTTCCCTGGTTGCTTATTGGAACATCTGTGAATGCAGCATCCATGAGAGTGTGGCTATACATGAATTTAAAACTATAAAAATATTTTTGTACAGATCTATCTGGAGCTCTCCTGCAGAAGTGAAAACTCATGGGCTGCTAATATACTATCTTCCTCTTCAGTTTGGTTATAGTCAAGTTGCAACAGCGAGTCCAAAACAGTGGGAGTGTAAGTGCAGGTTCTTCACGTGAGAATCTTCATATGAGATAAAAATCATGCAGAGAAGTGTGAATCAGTCATAAACATAAGGTTTATAGTAACAGACATTGGATTGGCCATGCTCCTGGTTTTAAATGTTCAAAAGGAGGTAACTAGGTGCTGGCATTCAGGAAGATTGGCATTGAAAGCTCCCATGTTAAAAGGCCTGATAGACTTGAAAGCTGAATTATTTCACAGACTGAAGGCAAATGCAGGTTCAAGTGCTATGTAGGTCCCCAAATCCCTTGCCAGTGTGTGGGTTTTGCAGTGGGTTCTTTTCATAGTACTTTTGCACTTCTCCATGTGTGACAGCTGGGGAGAAAATGGAGACGGGGTGTGTGGCACCGACAAGTGCTCAAACTGAAATTATCCCGAGAAGAGAATCTTTGTGCCACTTTCTGGGTTTCTGATGAGCATAGCAGATGTCTGTAGGGATGGGAGATGCAGGCTCCTGCTGTGAAAGACTGTAATAATGAGAAGCATTTGATGAGCTGACTGTGTTTCATTCTTACTGATGAGTTGATACTTTAAGTATACAAATTATTACAGCAACTTTGATCAGATTTAGTTTAGGTGCAACTACAATTGCTTCTAAGTGAGTCAGCTTTCGTGGATAGAAAAGTAACTAAGATGTGCTATCTTGCTGGCTTTATTTTTCATTCCTTCCTCATCCCTGTTTCCCCATCTACTTAGCACTGATTTTATGTTAAGTATCTCTTTAGAATTATCTTGTTCTGCAGTCTTTAATGTTTAAGGTTGTGTGGCATCTTTTTGGTTGCCTGGTTATCACAAGTATAGGAAAAACAGTCTTCTTGTTAAATATGAGTTTTACAGAGGTACTCTGGCAGAGTCAAATTGCAAATCCACGTGTGCCTTGTTGCCTGGCTCTGTGTGGAAAGGAACTTGGGAGACCTGTGCAGGGTGAGAAGTGCAGAGGCTGGGGCTAATGCTGCCCTTCAGAGCAGTCATTGGGGCTGGTGGACTGGAACACTTCCAGGAAAAGAGTACTGATACCAAAGTATCTTCACACATCGCTGCTAATACTGGGAAGGAAAGTGCCTGAGGGAAGGACAAAACTCTGTAAACAACTCTGAGATGGAAATACGTGCAGCAGCCCTTTCGGTTGCTTTGACCAAGGGCAGGCCAGCAGGAAGTCTGTAGCAAGCTGTTGCTTTCTCCAGGTCAAGGAAAACATTTGAGGAGTAACCTCCCTGTTTTGTTTTGCTTCTCATTCTTGGGAAACAGTGGGGGTTAGAGAATAAATGTGCAGCAGTGATAGTTTTGTGGGAAGTGCCCCAGGGAGGTGGGTGCAGCCAGGTAGCTGTGCTGCTCTCTGGTCACCTGCCTTCCTGGGGAAACTGCTGCAGGCAGCTCATGCACTGTCAGCTCTGGCTCCCCTTCCTCCAAAAGATTCCCCAGGGCTGGAGTGACTGGGAATATATATCCCTTTCCCCATGCCATAAGGTCTTGCCCTGAGCTTTCTTACATCAAGAAGGGCCAGGTGCTCCCTGTCAGTGCAGCACACCTGTGAGGATATGGGGCTGGAGGAACTGTCATGGGCCAGCACTGCCAGAGCTGGTGGTGCCCTGGGCCAGCACTCCCAGACCAGGTGGTGCCCTGGGCCAGCACTCCCAGTGAGGGTGGTTCTGTGGGCCAGCACTCCCAGTGATGATGCTGCCATGGGCCAGCACTCTCAGTGATGGTGGTTCTGTGGGCCAGCACTCCCAGTGATGATGCTGCCATGGGTCAGCACTCTCAGTGATGATGCTGCCCTGGGCCAGCACTCCCAGTGATGATGGTTCTGTGGGCCAGCACTCCCAGTGATGGTGGTTCTGTGGGCCAGCACTCCCAGTGATGATGCTGCCATGGGTCAGCACTCTCAGTGATGATGCTGCCCTGGGCCAGCACTCCCAGTGATGGTGGTTCTGTGGGCCAGCACTCTCAGTGATGGTGGTGCCGTGGGCCAGCACTCTCAGTGATGGTGGTGCCATGGCCAGCACTCCCAGTGATGGTGGTTCTGTGGGTCATCACTCTCAGTGATGATGCTGCCATGGACCAGCACTCCCAGTGATGGTGATGCCATGGACCAGCACTCTCACAGCAGTGGTGCCATGGACCAGCACTCCCAGTGGTGGTGATACCATGGACCAGCACTCTCACAGCAGTGGTGCCATGGACCAGCACTCCCAGTGGTGGTGATACCATGGACCAGCACTCTCACAGCAGTGGTGCCATGGACCAGCACTCCCAGTGGTGGTGATACCATGGACCAGCACTCTCACACCAGTGGTGCCATGGACCAGCACTCTCAGTGATGGTGATGCCATGGACCAGCACTCTCACAGCAGTGGTGCCATGGACCAGCACTCCCAGTGGTGGTGATGCCATGGACCAGCACTCTCACAGCAGTGGTGCCATGGACCAGCACTCCCAGTGGTGGTGATACCATGGACCAGCACTCTCACAGCAGTGGTGGCTCTTGCGCCACTCCCAGCGCCGTTGGGATTAACGGGTGGCTGTGAAGTGGAGGCAGGTGGGTGCAGGTCATTTTTGGAGAGCTGCTGGTGAATGTGTCACGGAGCTGCTGCCTTCACACCGCCCCAGCAGCCAGCCCTGCCTGAGCCCAGTGCTATAATTAGCTGGTGGCAATCATGAGCCGCTTGCTGCTGTCACAGGCTGACTGGAGCGGCAAACGTGCAGAGCTGCAGCGCTGGTGCTTTAATGACTGAATTTTCCTGGTGCCAAGGCCAGCTGACTTTTCAGCCTGGATTTCAGAATGATTCGCAGCTTTGTTTTTGTAATTCAGGAGTGGATTGGTCTTTGCTTTCCCCAAGTAAATTCTAGATGTGCTGAAGCATTAATAGGCCTTCTGTGCAGCCCCTTGAATTTACAGGAAGCTCTCATCAATTAAGAGACCTCACTGATTGGAATATGTGCAGATCCGTTTTTGGAGACAGCCTCAGTACATTCCTTTAACCCATGTCCTTACCATGTTAGCTCACTCTGCTTGAACCAGTTGGGAAGGAACCCTTTTGTGGTTTGAAGTTCTGTTTTCTGAAGGCATTTCTTTATGTCAGAACACCCTGGGTCTTTTTTAGCTAAGACTGCTCTCAGCACTGCTCAGTTGGCAAAATTATGGATCCCCCTGACCTTATGACTTGCATAATCTACCTGAGAAGGAGGATGGAGAAGAGATTGTGACAGTGCACACCACCAAATGTTTCTGTGGGAGCCAAAGCTAGGAAAGGAGGATACTGCATTCTGTTCACTCTATTTTTATTTACAACGTGATAAGCCAGTACATCAAGATTGTACTGGCTTTTAATAGATTTTGGGGGTGCAGTTAACTTCAATCAGTTAAAGTACCTGCCTCCTCTGTCATAATATCCATTTCCATTATTTTGTTCTGTGGTGGTAGGAAATGTGCTTCTCCTCTCTAAAAGTGATCTCTGTACCTAAGGTTTGGGTTTTTTTGCTGGTAAGTCAATCTACAGCATAAGCATTTCTCTGGCAGTTTTTAAGAGCTTGACTGTGGGAAGGGAGAATGAGGTCTCACATCTTGGTGAGCAGGGTAGGATCCAGAAATCTGCATTACGTCAGACTGAGCAAGACTGATTTTGACCTGATTCTATCAAACTCAAATGCTGGCAGTAGGAGCTGGAAACATGAACTCCTTTTGGTGCCTGCAGTTGCAGGGTACCATCAGCCTGCCCTGTATTTGGCTAGAGAGCTGGAAAACAGTGTCTGGAAATAAACTGGGCACTTAAAAATTTGTGGGCTTCTTTTTTAAGGGTGGGTTTTTTTCCTCAGTCTATCAAATAATTTCAAGTTTGCTTATTGAAGGATTTGCAGTGTTCCCTGACAACCCTCCTTTGCAGCTGGATCAGCCCTTGGAGCACAGCTCTCCAGGCTTCACCTTTAATTCAAATTACTGGTTTGCATGGAGTCTCCTCTAGTGCTTTCATGCAGCCTCCTGCTCTCCTACACAGGGATAAAGCCATTTATGTGAAAAAGCCCACAGCAAACTCAGCAGGTCTGTGCCTGGATCTCTGTGGTGAGGCTCTGAACCACTAATCTCTCCTGTGGTTGCTGATGTGCATTTGGAAGAGTGAAATGACATCATGAGGCTTTCAGACAACTGTGCAGTCTTATCTTTCAAAGTCAAAAGTTTTTTCTTCAAATACATACATGTTAGAATCCTGAGCACCTTGTTTCTACCCATCTCTTCTCTTTGTCTGCCTTCTTCCATGGATTAGTCGCTGATTTATAAATAAATAAGGATGCAAGTACATTTTGGGAGATTTTTCAAGTGTTATTTTTAGAATAAATTCGTTTGGTACAAAAGATAGCTCTAAAAGCATTTGGCATCACATAACAAAACTGCAATCCTAAGGACCTGCTTCACACCCAAGCTGCTATAACCTGAAGGAGTTTTTAGGAGGCAGTACTGCTTGCAGTGTGTGATACTAGAAGAGTCTGCTCCTGACTGTACTGTGGAGCTAATGCACAACCTCAGTGGCTGTATTTATAGATGCAACAGCCAGATCCACCACAGCAAGCAGAACTGCTCTTCAGTGTCATGGGATTTCCTCAGTGTTCTGGCTTAGCAGAAGGATGGGGACATCTCACTGAGACAGTTTCCATTAGGCTGTGCCATGTGCTGTGTGCAGAGTGTTTTTTGCCGAGGCTGGCACAAACCAATTTGTTGACGCTCTGTTTTCCTTGTGCTCCATGCTGTGCTCCCGAGAGGGAGGGAAAGCATCGGGTCTGCTGCTCTCATCACCTGGGAGAGGGATTGTGAGGGAAGCAGAGCACCCAGTGCAGCTGGAGCTGCTGCCCAGCCATCTCTCTGCTGCTCACACGAGAGATAATCCCTGCGTTCAGCACGAGCCCCAGAGCAGAGCTGCCCACGCCGCTCCCTGCGGACACCCACCGCTCCCATCTGCTCGCAGGGTCACAGGGCATCAGCTCTGCTCCCAGCTGCTGGCCCTCTGCATGCACCACCCAGCTCCTGGGACAGGCTTCCTGAGGAGCTGCCCACTCATCCAAGCCCTAAGGGCTGCCAGATTAGCCCTTCAAAACACAGCTCCTTCCATTTTTCATACTGGGATGTCAATGTATATATTCATTGAATGCAATATATAAAATCCTACATGCAGAATTCCTACGAAAAATTACTTATTTGCCATATGCTATTGGCTGCTTTGCCAGGCTTCCCTCTCTTCATCTGATCACTTTCAGCCCTGTTTCAGTCTTGAGTGTTTTAAAGCCTCAGATGTGTTTTTCAGTCACTCAATCTGCCATAGAAATGTTTTTCTCCTCTGGACCTCCAAGTTTCTCTGCCTGAAGTGAGTCAAAGGTGCAATTTAAACAGCTCTATCTTTGAGCATGTTCTTGAACTGCTCCTCAACAAGATGTGCACTGCAAGAGGAGTAGTTTTTCCCTTCCCTTGGGACTTGTAGCACTTCCATCTTACTTTGGAAAGGACCCAAGATACCAATTTTTAAAATTCTTACTCTCTGTACAGGAAAGTGTAAATGTTCTACATCGTGTAACAGACTTCAGCATGCTCCAAGCCTTCTATCCATCATATTGAAGGGGTAAAAAAAATATCTGTGGTAGGATTTGAAAAGCTGTCTAATGCATTTCTGGAAAGGTGACATATGGATGATACGGGGTAGCTCTTTTTTAACATTTCTATCTTGCCATCCAAGCCCAGTTGTGGCTTCACCACCTGTGAACAATCCAAACTCATGCTGCAGTCACCTTGTATGCCCTTCCTCCCCATCACAATTTCCAATTCCTGCTCTTAGACTCTGCTACAGAGTGATTTGAAGGGAACTCTTCAATTTTGGCAGGAACAGTGTGGCTGCTATAGAGCCTCTAATGCATCCTTCTGCATTTTATTCATCACTGACATAGGATTTGGAGAAGGTGGGGATTCTGAATAAAGTGTGTAAAATATTTCTGCCAACAGCATGATAATTAAAGGGAGAAGATAGCAGTACATGTAAAAATATTGCTACGTATGCATGAAGCAGGGCTGATCTTCATGTTGGAAGCTGGGTATTTCTGAGCTGTGTGTCTTTAAGACCTACATAATGCTGTTACATTACCTTAGGGTTTTTCTTTTGAATTTCCAGCTTCAGAAAACCAAGCTTGATTTTCCTTTTTTCCTCCCATCCCCTGACAATGCTCTCAAAGCCTGGGGGTGTTTATTTGAAGGAAGACTCCCTGCACGTAAGATATCACTGTGTGATAAGACACGTTGCAGTAAATAGGGGTGGAATCATGTGGACATCCCTGTCAGAGCTGGGTGATGTTACCTCCCCTTTCCAATGCCAGCTCCGTGATTTAGGGCAGCCACCACTAATTTTTCTCTATTGCTCCCTGACATCTCGTGGCAGCACCAGGTAATGCAGTTAATTGCTTAACATTTTGCCGAGAGAGTAGCTCCAGCATGAGATTTTGAAGCTTCAGTAGCTTTGCTGGAAAAGAAACTAATTGAGCAGTTGGTATTGTGTTTTGAAGTGATTTTTCCCCTTGGGAAGAACACTTTTCTAAGGAAGGATTTTGATCAGGCCAGACCTTCCAATAAATCGTGAGGGTATATAATGTTAGATATTAAATTAAAAGCTTGCACTAACATAGTGTATTCTGTTTTAAAATGTTGCCAGTGAAATTTCACTAAGATCTGCTTTCATGCTTGGAGAGGAAGAGGCTGATGCTGGCAAATGCTGCAGAAGAGCTGAATGCCGTTGGGTGGCTCTTTGATATTTTTTTGCTCTAACACTTAATTCCTCGAAGAGTTGGAGTTTGCTGGTTAGCTTGGAGAAAATGGCCAAGACTGAGAACAAAATTATGCTACATTCTGACCTAGAAAGAAACATACTCTTGATAGAAATAACTGAGTCTTTTCTATTTATTTCCTTTCCTCCCTTTCTTAAGTGCTCAGTAAAGACAAAAAAATGAGGATAAAACAAGCAGAATGGGCAGTAAATGCACATGTTTGTGTGGCAGGTGCAACAAAACTGAAGAATAAGACTCGATGATCCTTCTGGGTCCCTTCCAACTCAGACTGTTCTGTGGTTCCTGTGATTTCAATATATGAGCTCACTGCAGCTCCAGCTTAGGGACCTGGGGTTTGTGTGTGGCTGCTGAGAAAGTGTCAGTGAACCTCCCCTGGTACTCAAGTTCTGTGTCACTTAGAAATAACAAGGTTCCTCAGTAGGAGGAATGGATGGATAAAGCATTGCTAATAGGAAGGCTGACTTGCTCTGTAATGGTTTGTTTTCTGTTCACAGGTTTCCCTTGGAATACCTGGTTTTGCCTCCTCTCTGGGTAGGAGCAGTGAGACCTTGGTGGGGATGTAAACTGATAATGAGTAATTTTGTGTGGCACACTGCAGATTGGACTCCTGTTCCAATTTTAGGTAGAGTGCTTGAAAATCCATGTTTCTTTTCTTCTCCAATCTCCAGTCCCAAGGTAAGAAACCAATACTGGAAAGTGCAATCCCCACAGCTTCTAACCTGTGCAGTGAGTAGTGCTGTGTTCCAGAAGGGTCTTTTCCACCATTTCTCCTGGTTTTGCATTCTGTGCCATCTTGGCAGTTCTTTTATATGGATGGCATGGAATTATCAGCAGCTTGTCCCATCTTTCTCTGGCAATTTAATGAGGTAACAGCTACAAGTGTCTTCTTTCTATTCTGTTCCTTGTTTTTGGAGGTTTATTCTTTGCTTGTTTCAGAGCTCCTCCATCCTGGATTTTGCCTAAGGGGTTTCCCACCTTTCCCTCTCAGGCACAGCTGCCATTTGTTTATCTCCATGACTCCATGGCCACACATCCCAGCTTTCAGTGTTTGAAGGGAGGAACAGGACAGGAGCAGCAGCTGCTGGCTGCCCCCAAAAAACCTGAAGCAAGTGCCAAGGTTTATGTCCACTGGCATTTCAGGGCTGAATTCTGCACAGAAGAGACTTCAGGAAACACTGGCTTTGTTCAGCATGTGGGACAGTTCTGTGGCAGTTTAAATTTCACCAGAGACCCAGTGTCTCTGAAATATGTCCCATTCTATGTCCCACTGAAATACCTGTGAAGTCCCAGCCTTCCAACATCACAGAGGATGTTCTGGAGAGCAGCAGTGCTTCAGGGCAGTAGGAGATACGGTGCCTCTGAACCAAACATCTTGTCTTGAAGGGCAGCCCTTGGAGGGCTCTGGCTGATGGAGCCAGGCTGTAACCAAATGGAGTGACAGCTCCAGAGAAAGCTGTCAGGGCAAAAAAAGAGAGCAGCATGAGGATACCTTGAGCTTACTATCTCCATCCTTTGCTCTGTAAAGTTTCAACAGAAATCATGCCACAGGAAGGTGCCCAAATTAGTGGTTTTTTCCCCCTTTGTCCTGTCATTGGTCAGACCATGAGTTTAGTCCATTATTTTGGAATTATTTTCCACAGGGACTTTGGTGATAATATCAGAACCTTGTTCTAGCTAGACTGTTACAGAGTCATTTCATCCTTGTTCATGGTGTCAGTGTGCCATGCCATGTAGAAAACAAACCCCCTAAAAATTAAAGCCTGCACTTTACAAGGATGTTTGTAGCCTGAATTATACTCAAGTCCATTATGGTTTATGGGTAAAATATTTACCATAGGTGTTTTCCCACTGGGAATGTGAGCTAGACTTGACTAGGTGCTTAAATGCTCAGATGTTTTGAGTGAGGAATCAAGGGGAGGCTCTTGGCTGGTGGCAGAGGCAGCATTAGGGGACAATATCAGCCTGTGAACTGCCACAGCATCTCCCAGCAATAAAACTGCACTCTGCAATCTTTTGTGTTTAGGATGACTGAATCTTTACCTACACAGCAATAGTTTCCTGCTCACCAGTGAATGAGTGATCTCATGAAAGTCTTCTCAATCCTTTTGTGGGGAAGGAGTGAGTGCAAGGATCTTGGGTTTGCAGTGAGCCCAGGGGACTCTGCCTCCTGCCTGGGAGAATGGTGACCCCTTCTTACCAAATACTCTCCTCTATGCAGCAATGAGTAGTTTCTCCTCTCCTTCCTGACAGCTGGCTTTTGTATGAAAGTGAAATAAACTCGTTGTGCTGAAGGTTTCATGCAGTGCAATGCCTCCAAATCCTGCAGTGCAGCCCATGCCTCAGCAGAGGAGTTGTTTCATGGCACTTCAATATTGTGCAGCACCCCTGGGGTAGTTACAGCAGGCACTTCTGCACAAAAGTACTAATTTTGTGTATTTTAGCTGCATTTTCTGCAATTTAGCAATTGGTTCTAAATAGCAGGAGGACAGCTCTGTGCTTGGTGTCACACAGGAGGTATGCCTTGGGAGCCAGCAGCTCAGCTTGTTTGTGGAAACGTCCCAGCACTGCTGCCTTCCAGCATCACTCTGGGGTTAATGAGCTCAGGACCTGGCCACCATTGAGCCAGGAGGAGTTTGCTGCTTCCTTCTGTACAGAAAATGCCTCTGCATTGGATAGATGATTTTGATTTAAAACCTTCATTTAACATTTGAGAGAGATTTTTTTCCTGCCTGGTTATAATTGTTAAAGTAGGTCAAGGTTGAGATCCAGATCATCATAAATCACTCCCCTTTAAAGGCAAATGTTTTGCTTTGTGGCCTGAGGGACTGAAATCAAGTCTGACAAGGCTCACAGACCTGCATTTTATTCTTGGCTTTTCTGTGCTGCCTCTGTCATTTTTTTCCCCATCTGGAGAGCAGTGCTCACCTTGCTGTGCTGTTGTGGGGATTAATTAATCCCTCTATTTGCACAGCACTTTGAACATGCCCAAACGAAGCGCTCTTATTGTAATTGCCTCTGTGCAGCCTCCTGTGACAGCAGAGGCTCAGGGACGAATGGATGGGCAGAGAGAAGCCCCTGGGCCACCCCATGTGCTGATTTCTGAGCCCTGCCTGCCACTTCCCAGCCAGCCCAGATGTGGGGACACCAGGAGTGAGAGAGCTCTAGGCTGGGCAGAGGCTTGTGCAGATTCTGGACAGTTTTCTGTGCCCTGTGGCTGGACCAGCTGCTGAGGAGTCTTCAGCAAGACTGGCTTGCAGGTTACAGGTTGCTGTAATCTAACATTGACTGATGAGAATTTAATATAAATTTAGGAGCCAAGTGGCTGTCTTAAATTATCTGTTGGTGTTTGGAACCCATGAGGGGATTTGACCTCTGCTTAGAAGATGTCAGGCCACCACAGGATGACAGTGTAAGCACCATGTGCAAAGTGTCTAAGGATGAAGTGGTCACAGCCACTGTAAATGTACATTAACAATTGTATGTGTAATCTACTAGGCATTTAAGGCCATAAAGCAGATTACTGTTTTTAGAGGGTATTCTTTGTGTACTTTTTTGCAGAGGGCTCTTTGGTACACTTGTGATCTCACCTCCTAGAATTTTCTTTGTTTTACTGGTTCACAGGGGCAGGTTAAAGGTGTAACAAGGGTATTGCCCAGCTGTAGTTGCAGCAGGAAGGATTTGCATACCAGAGATTGATTTTTCCTAGCATCTCCTTCTACTAAAGAGATGCACCAGCAAAGCATGTAGGGCTTCACAGATGGGCTGTAAAAGAACAATAGGAACATTGTAGCCGTGTTTGCTGTGTCATTTCCTTCCATCTTTTCATTTGCTGTCTTACTCCATCACTCTTCTTTTTTTTTTTTTTTTTTTTCCTCTATCTTGTCAGTCCCTATTTACTTTGCTCCTTGCTGGCAGAGTTATTTCGAGTGGAAGTGGATGGTTCACATCACATGCTGATGCTCATGCTGTAGTGCCCTCACCAGCCCAGCCAGCCTGGATGTTTGAGAGCTGCAAAATGCAGTCCACAGCAAGGGATGGGAACCCAGAATTTACTTTGCTGCCATAGTGACAGTGGGTCCTTTTCCCGTGATGTATTCAGGACACTTGGATGCCAGTGGGAGGAAATGGAGAATAAAAGAGAACACAGAGGGAAAGGCCTCCAGAAAAACATTTGAGTTACTAATGATGTGCCAGGAAACAGATTTGGGATGACAATGCTGCATGGACAGGTTGTCTCTGGTCAGCCCGTGGTGACCTGCTGGAGCAGTGGTGTTGGCTTTTCCTTGCAAGGAAGAGGAGTATGGAAAGAACACTTTCCTTAAGGACTTTTTCTTAAGTTTCCTAAGCAGAAGAGATACTTGCATAGGTGTAGCTTTCAGAAAATTCAGTTCAGGCATGAAAGAGGAGCTTATGGAAAAAGCCTGAATTACTCCACTTGATCATAGCTACAAAAATCCATCCAGGAAAACCACATTGTGTCACCATGTTTCTGTGACAAAATGCAAATGCTATTCTGGCCATGAGCATGCTTGCTGCATTGTCTGAAAAGATGCATTTTGATCCAGTAACAACTGGATTTCACCCACCTTTATTTTGTGAAGTTATGCTGCATTATGCATTCCTGCTAACTGGAAGTTTTGGTGGCCATGGGAAGAACTATGGTGTGAGACATGGATGTTTGCTGGGAAATCAGAGCTTGGAGCTGACA
Organism: Muscicapa striata striata; assembly: GCA_030060385.1. Taxonomy (NCBI): domain Eukaryota; kingdom Metazoa; phylum Chordata; class Aves; order Passeriformes; family Muscicapidae; genus Muscicapa; species Muscicapa striata. Next base: position 1,087,745 of record JAREIS010000117.1, on the reverse strand, counting down.
GACTCAGCCCGTGCCTCACTTTGGAGTGATACCAGTGTGTTGTGAGACATGGGTTGCTGTCATTTCCATCTTTCTCCATGTGCTTTGCCACAATTTACAGGACTTAATGATGTTACTTGATATAAAGCACCACCTGTAAGAGGGATAATTGATCATCAGCACAGATGATTGTCCATGTGTGTGTCACTGCAACATGTACTGACCTGCCTTCTTCATTTAAAGCCCTGTTCCCTCTGCTTGCTTCCTGCCATGGGCTACATTCCACAGAATAACCCAAAGCCTTCTTGAGGGCACTCTCTTAGTCATCAGTTTCCTATTGGCCATCCCTGGAGCTGCTTTATTCCTTCTTGCCAGCATCCCTCATGCTAGCTGCTCTGATGTAAGCTCCTCTTCCCAAAAAAAAAAAAAAAAAAAAATTAACCCAGTTGCCTTGGGTAATGTTCATTCTGCTAATGCACATTGCTGCGATAAGAGGAATGACTGTCACTTGAGATAGCAGGAAAAGGAAATGAAGAATTTATTCAGCAGAGTGCAAATTGTATTTCTCTTCCAGGGAGCCAGCAGGTACCAGTGGTTGGTGTGAGGTGGAGAATGGTTTGGTGTTGGAGATGTGACTGTGGTCCTCACCATACACACGCTGTGCCTTCATCATTCATTGCTTGCTTCTGTCTCCTTCTTTCCCCAAAAAGTGAAAGGATAGATGCCATTGTCTTTTATTCTCTGGCTGATGGAGGAGCAGCCTTTACACTTCTCTTCCTATGCATTGTGCCTGTGCTGCCCTTCCTGTTCAGCCCAGCAGGGACCCAGGGCTCCTTTCCACCATCCCTGCCTGGGCTGCAAGCATGTTCTCAGCACACCTGACCTTGTGTTCTGGATGTGGGAGGCTGAGCCTGCACCTGGGCTCTGCTACCACCATCTGGGGCAAACCAGTATTCCTATGCAGCTGGGGCCCCTGGGCTGGGGAGGCAAAGTTTATATCTTGGCTCTCAGCAGAAGCACCCAGGCACTCCCACACAGCTTTGGCTGCTGGCTCAGTTCTCACTGCCCTGGGTTTGGTTTGGTGGTTTGGTTTGGTTTGGTTTTTGGTTTGGTTTGGAGGGAGGAGGTTGGGGGGAGAAGAGGAATCCTTGTGCCCTTGCATTACCCTTCCTCTGGCTTTACTCTTCCACAGGATGATTTTGCTTGGCTTTCTCAGCCTCAGCTGGTGGTGTGGGAGCTGTGAGCAGTGCTTGGACTGGAGCTGTCACTGCAGCCTTGCCAGGTTCTGCAGTTCCATCTGGGATCCAGCAAGGTTGCACCATCAGTTTCTCACCTTCAGCCACCCCGTGCAGCTCCATACCTGCCAGGTCTATCCTGTGCTCACTCCACCCACCAAAGCCTGGTTTTAGTCTCCACTTCCCAGGATGAGAGGCCTTGGTCAGATGTGTTTGGACCAGGGACCATGCATGGCCTGAAGAAGGCAATTCCTTCCAGCAGGAACAGCCCTGCAGGCTCTGGCTTGGTGTCCCAGATTGTTCTGGCCTCACCTGGGTCTCATCTCTGCTGCCCTGGGCAGCCCTGGGCTGTGGAACCAGAAACACTCTCTTGTTTTTCAGACTGAGGTCCAAAACCAAGGCAGGACCTTAAGCCTTGACTATACTGATGTGGGGTTTTGTAGGAGAAAGCCATTTGAACAAAGCACACCAGGTTTAGTTGTGAGTTTTTATGGGGTGAAAGGAGTGGCTTCATGTTTAGTTTTGATCAAAATATTTTTAGAAGCAGGTCAATTACACAGAGCATTCCCAAGCTTTCATTTCCCTGTCAGTCATTAGAAATGTTGCATTTTTGTTGTCTTTCGCTTCTAAATTGAAATAAATTTTATTAGAGTGCATTTACCATGCTCTCTGTCTACCTCTTACATGCTTAAAGTTGGTTCAGAACCAAGTATTCATAATTGCATTGTATTAATTTATTTTAAACTTGACTCTAAGCCTGAAAGCAACCAAGCAGAAAAAGTATTTAATAACCAACAAACTTAGAGGAGCAGAACACATAGCCCAGTGCTGTTAACATCCTTCAGCAAAAAAGATTAGGTACTGCTGTCGTCATTTAAGCTTTGGAGGGTGGGAGGGAGCGGGGGAAGGGAGAGAGGAGATGTCTGATCCACTTAATGCAAAGTATAAATTGATGTCATTTTAATTTTCTTCTTATAAGATTTACCACTTTACATGTAAATACCAGGCAGCACTGTGGCTATACTGGATTTCTGATTCATATGGAGAATGTGTTCATCTGCTGGAACTTAACTGATCACACTGCGTTAAGGGGAGGATAATAAAAAGCTATGGAGTGAATAATGGAAGGATTTAAAAATGAGGCATGGGGGGCAGAAGATAGGATACAGAGTAATTTTGGAGGTAAAACTACAGTTGAGATTAACAATATATTTCTGGACATCTGGCTGATCTAAAGTCTGTCTGATGATTGTCTTGTAATTGTTAAACCTGCTACCTTTATGTGTGGGATTAGCCTGCTTAAATATGCACGCAAAAGGCAGGAGAGTTATTGATTCTGTGCAGCATAATTTGTGTGGATCCTAGTTTGGAGTCAAATGGAGTTTATTTCTACTTTAGTTCACACATACTCGGTTCTTGTTTAGCTTTTTTCTCAAATGCTCTGTCAAAATGAGCATATGTGAGAAGCTTAGTAATAGGGAAAGAGTTTAAAATAAAAGTTACCATTTTTAGAGGGATTGATTTATAAAGGAAAAATGAGCATCTTATTAGTTACTAAAAGTGTATCTTCTGAACAATTGTATGAAAGTTAGCATCTAATAATCCTGCATCTGTATTTAATCCCTTTCACTGCTACAGATCTTTAATTAAAGACTCTTCTATCTTTATGCCAATTAGTTTGAGATCCTAACCTTTGTGCTTAACAGAAATGGTTGCAGCTCTGCTGACATCCTCAGTGCTGTTTGTAAAGAAAGAAAACTCCAGGAAAAACCCATCAATATCAGCCCCCACGGAAACACCCGAGCATTTCATTAGCAGTTGTGAGCTGGAGCGACAATAAGCTGGAGGGAAGGCTTTGTTAGGCCAGGGGTGGTAAATGGAAAATTGGCAGCAGAAAATCAAAGTTTGGTCATGAACAGCCCCTCACAACTGCAAACAGCATCTCAGTGTTCGTGCGTTTGCATTTCCATCATGCCCTGTTCACAACTGTGTCAGGCCATGTAATAAATAAATAAATAACCCAACCTTCACGAGCAAGGAAAAAACAGTGTGATGGCTCAGAGCCAGCAAAAGCTGCTCTGCAGCCATCTGCTCAGCATCAGCCCAGCACCAGCCTGCATGCTGTGAGCAGGGAGTACAGATCATTCCCCAAGGCCTCATGGTCAAAATGTCACTGATTTTATGTTCTTTGCTGAGTATATTTAATGTGATCTTTTTCTTACAGCAACCATCTCTGCTGGTGTTCTAGTTACATGTCTATATTAGAAATCCACTGTAAATATGTTGTGTCTATATTAGCAGGCTGAGGGTCGGGAGTTGAAATGCTGAATATTTTGATTTGCTGTTCTAAGATGGTTTAAATGGAAAAACTGAAGTCAGGGGAGGTAAGAGAAGGGACAGAGAGTGGTCAGAAAAGGTGATGTTTATGTAGAGTCACGTTTCCATTTAGGTACCTAAAAGTGCTGATAGGTCCTGGGGTTTTCAGGTGGTCAGACTGCTCTGTGCCATGGGACAGCCTTTGTAAATCAGGTGCCTGTTTCCTATTGCATTATCTCTTCTGAGTGCTTTTGAAATGTCCTTATTTACAAGCTAGGCTTTTTAATCTCTGCCAATCTGGTTTAAGTAGGTATGGAAGCAGCAGCCTCTGTATTTTATCTTCTGCCCCATGATGCCCATTCTTGGGTGCAGTCTTCATGCTTTAGTAGTGTTGACAACCAAAGTCAACACTGGGGTTTTGGACAAGAGATGGAAGAAGGAAAGAGAGGACATGGGAGCTCACAACTCTGTTTAGGGTTTTGATACCTAAAATCTGTTAAAATAATGATCTGTAGTCTACAAAATGTTTTATGTCTTTTTATTTCAGTGTTTTTGCTGCCAGTTCAGGCAGTATTTTGTGGATGTGGGTGCTCTTTGGAGAGCTAAAAGCTCTTAGGTGTTTAAAAAGTAAAAGTGACACCTGAGAACTCTGTTCAAGTAATTCTGGGTGGATTTAGAGAGAGCCATGTGCTTGATGTTTCAGAGATGGGGATTGAAAGCACAGCAAAAATTGTCAAGTGTAGCAGGAATTGTCAAGTTGGAACATATAAGCTGTAAATGTGACTGAGATCTATCTTTATTCCTTTTTCCCCAGCCAGCTGTAATTTCAGCTGGCTGTGTAACCAATTTTTCGTGTGATCCACAGAGTCACTGTGGCCATGCGAGCTTGCAGAAAGCAAAGAGTTCAGAGTGTGACTGAAACCTGCCAATAAAACTGTCCTTAGACCTTGCTCTTGCACTTTTGTGAGCATGGCTGGTGCTGCTGCTGCTGAAGGAAGACAAGGAACCCCCTGAGCAGCCTAGAAAACTGTGGTTTCTGCAGCAGTCATGGTGTGTTCCATACTCACTGTGTAATAATCTGAACGTGGACAGTTTGAACCATACTCTGCTCCAGAGAAAATTTCCTCAGGGTTTTGTTCTGTAGTGCCCATTTTTCCATGTGCTGGAAGTCCATCATTTGCACAAGCATTTTTCCCACCTGCTTTGCCCTAGTAGCTAATACTCACCTTTAGAGCAGCTGGTGCAGGTCTTTAATCTGTAATTCCTGAGCACTGAGACCATGCTGTGCCAGGGGTCTGTATACACACGCTCAGGACATTGCACAGTCATCCCAGTTCCTTCTGCTTTGGTGTGAAATGCCTCCATTTCCTCCAGTGTCCTCTGTGACAGTGCTGGCCATTTTCATCCTCAGTAAACTTTCCTTAGGATGTCCCTCATTTTTTGTGACACTCATAAAAGCAAGTCAGTTCCAATGCTTGCAGAATTTCTCTAATAACTCCTGCTGGCACAGGTGTCTACAGCTTCCCCTGTGTTGCCAGCTCCTTTGTCATCAGGCTGTTTCAGTACAGCTTTTTCGTGTTTTCCACGTGCTGCTCTGTCAGCAGGTTTCCTGCAGGGAGCTCAGATGGTTCCAGCAGTATTTCTGTTGTATAAAAAGTGAGTCAGCTTTTTAGAAAGAGTCATTTGGGTTAATTTGCAATAACCAAGCTTCAGTGAGCCTTGCTTTCTGCATGGTTTTATCCCATTTTCTACTTACTTCTCTGCCTTCATTTACTAAAGCAAGTAAGACAAGCTAGAAAAAAAATATTTTTATGTTAATTTTTGTGGTCAAAATAGGACATCTGTTTAAATTAATAAAACATTGTTTTTTTAAATCATTTACCTGTAGTAATTCAGGCAATGCTGTGAAAGATGTTCACTGACCATCTGGATATAAAATTTAATGCTGGTTTAAGTTTTGAAATTAATATTTTCATAATATTGTTGCATTTTGATGGGACATTGAGAGTTTAAGAAATAACAGTGAAGATAATACCTTGCTGATGGCTTCCTTCCAGGTGCCACCCATTCCAAGAACTGGAGGCAATGGCTCATACCCAGTGGTATGGCCATGCCTGATGGTAGATATTACAAGAATATTATTTTATTTTCAATAGGCAGGCCCTAGTTTCTCATTTATATTGACATTTTATCAGCTTGTACAAGGAAAACTATATTTACATTTACTTAACTTTTTTTCTAATATTTCTAATCTTGTATTTGCATTCCTAAACAGTGCAGTTGCTGTAACGATGTATCACGGGTGTATTTACTTGTGCTGACATTAAAATATCCATTTGCATGAGAAAATATTTTCCTCAACAGAAGTGTAAATGTGTTTTAGAGGCCCTTACCTTTCTGTATTGATCAGCAAATTTGACTAAAGTAAGTTCAGCTTACTTTGTCATGTTGGCATAAAACATTTGGCTCTGTTTGAGCAATTTTGTCGGGTAAGTGGAAAAAGTATGTAGAAAGAATATTTTTTCATTATAGTTTAAGCATTGTTTTGCTTGGAGGCATCTCTTGGGGTGCACTTGCCTGAGCTTTGTTTTTTAAGGCAGCTTGGTCTCACAGAGGCATCATTTATCCCATGTGGAGTATTCCTGGATTGTATTCCTGTCTGGACACCATTTATGCATTTATGCCTTAGCATCCAGCCACAGATTTTTTTGCCTCTATGAATGACATGCATCAAAATCTTTAAGTCCAGGTTGCTCTGCTAACCAAAGTGTTCAGTGTTGAGTCAGAGAGACCATCCAGACCTCCCAGGCATCCCTCTCCTACCTCTGGCAACACCACTCTGCTCCTGGAAGAGATGCACCAAGTTCCTTTTCCCTGTCTAGGACATGGATGTGGTTGGTTGGATGTTTATTCTATCATTTCTCTAGAAAGATGCAAGATAAAAACGTGGTGGCCTGAGAGACAAAGGTTTTTGGCTGATCCATTTAAATGGTAGAAGAGGTTAGTTCTAAGCAATTTGCATTTTGCAAAGAACTTTATAGGTCAGATTGTTTGTCTTTCTTGCTGTATTACAGATTGGTATTTTTTCTTTAATTGACAAGGCATTCATCTGGTGTTTCATTCATGGTCAGTGAGTTTCAGCTCTTTTGTGCTTAATTCACAGTGTATCTGGAATATCTTTTGAAAATTCACCCCTGTTGGCACAAACAGAAGATTAATTTTTGTTGATTTTAGATATTCATGTTTCTTGATGTAGTATATTTTGGGATGCTTTCTACTGATCTTGATTCTGGGTTTCTACAGCAAAATGCACTACAAAATGCATCAAGACTTTGCAGTGTGGAAACTTGCATCTGAAGTACCAAGATCCATGTAAGTGAAGTGTGAATGGAAATGTCCATGTGGGAAACTGCCATAAGAAACAGCAGAATAAGGGTTAAAGGGGCAGTATGTTTTGGTGTAGAGGATCCTTTGTGTGGAATTCAATCAAGGAACCAAACAGCAAAAAAATAAAGAATTTTATTAGACTTTCAGAGAAGTTCCTGTTGCATGCTGGGTTATGTCTTCTCCAGACACAGATTTTGGAGCATGCCCTGTCAGTAACACTTAGATGGGAATAGTTTTGGTTTTGAAGAAGCAGAACTTGCTGAGGCTGTTTGACAGGGCTGTCACAGCTGGAAGCAGCCTTTGTTTTCTCCCTAGGTGAATCCTAGGAAATGCACAGTTCCCAAGCTTTGACCTCTGCAGCATTCAGGCAGGAGAGCTCCCCAACAGCCTGGCATGTTGGAAGCTGTAGGGTCTGTCTCCCTTATAATACAATCCATATCAAAATGCAGGTCTTTATAATTTTGCATGTTAATTAAGTAGGAGGATGTGGTGAGTTTGGAAGAGAACACTACTGCGTGTTAACACTGTGCTTGGCAACATGAGGTAGAAAAGGTGTGTCTGGTCTTTCCCATACTGTTTGGTGCCAAGGTTTTTAATTTTTTCTTTAATTATTATTGTTATATGTGGATGAGTGTAGCAATTTTATTTTTGTTTCCTTCCTTGCTGGTACTGCTGCTCTGTCATTCCTCCCAGGCTCTGATATCCTAAGCTTAGAGAAGGCTGTTTGGTAAACCACCGTGATGCTGGTGTGTCATCCTGGATTAACAGTGTGCATCAGCTACAGCCAGCTAGGATGGCAAATTTGGGAGCTGCATCCCTGCCTGGAGCCACTCACAGCACGGTCCCAGTGACAGCTGGCAGGGTGTAGTAAGAGCTGGTGAAATAAAAGAGGAAAGCTTGGTAGAGTAATCAACTAGGAATTTTTATGGCTCGTGCTCAGCCTTTTACAGTTTTCTATTTTCTGTCGTTAGTAGGTGGTTCCCCAAATTGAAACCTATAAAAAGCATAGATGAGGCTTGAATAAGATCAACTGGCAATAGTGCAAACATGAATTTTACAACAACCAGTCAAATGAAATAAAACAGAATGATGTGTATAATGATCATAACATTAGCTTGCCTTACTGCTTATATGAATGTTAGTAAGATAAATATTGAATATCTGTAAATAAACTAGCATTATACCAGCATGAAACCCCCCTTCAAACTGTAATTTTTCTTGAGAAAGATGCAGTGGTTTTCTTTAATCTTTTCAACAGGGGCTCTACTGTGAATCATTTCCTTTAATTGCTGTTCTGAAACACATAACTTTTTATATTTGTCTTTTTTCTTTCTGTTAATTGCAGTATTTCCATTCAGGCTTGAAAATGAAATTGCTTCCTCAACATATTTCTTCTCTGCTTTATGTAAACATAGGGGGCTTTATTAGCCCAATTTCCAGGGAGGATGGAAGTGCACTAACCCAACCACAGAGAGGCTTTTGCCAGTTGTGGTAGTTACTTACAGGCACTTTAAAGGAAGCTCAGAGGAGTTTCCAGGCAGAACAAACCTCCTCTCGTTTTCTCACTCTGTGGAGTTTATCTCATGCCTGGGGGACTGCAGAGCAGCACCAAAATCCAGTGGGATGTCTGCTCACCTCTCCTTCCCAATGCCTGCTCCAACAGGCTCAGAAAGGCTTTGCAAGCTGCACTCTGGAACTGTGTGCACCAAAGCCAAGCACCAGACAAAGTCCTCCTCTTCCTTTCCTTTAAACATCCCACTTACTTAATTCATTTGCACTGATTGCAGATTTGGTTAGCAAGAATGTTAACTGTATATCAAAACCTGATTAAAGCTGATGAGATTAACAGGAATAAAGAAGTCTGAAAGTATTTAAAAATGAATCATCTTTCATAGCAATAAGATATGCAAAATACCATACAGTTTGGTCCATCTGTCATTTAGGACATCATAGCAGCTGTTTCAGGAAGAGAAAACTTGAAGGATTAAGCAGCAAGGTATTATATGTAGAAATCTGAAAGTTTGATTTAAAACCCAAGAGTAATCCATCCCTTCTGCAAATTTTACATTGCACCTCAAATAGCAGGAGCATTCCTGCTCAGCTTTGGGGTATTTTGATGGTTTTGACAATGGGCATTTTTGGTTTTGACAAAGGGGTCTGCAGATGGAAGAAGGGCTCTTCTGCAGGGTCTGGCAGCAGCTCAGCCACAAATGACACAGAGATTTGTCCCTGTGTTCCAGCAGGGACTGTGGCAAAGCTGCAGGGTGGGGTGAGGGAACCCTGCATGATGATCCCACAGCTTCTGGAGCCATGCCAAAGAGTGAGTTTAACGATGGGAGACCTGTGGTTAAAAGGTTTTCCTGGTGGCATCACTGTCCTGGTGGGGAAGAGAGGTGCAGAGAGACTTGTGTCTCAAAAGGACATTGAAGTACCAGCAGTATAGTTACATGGGTGTTAGCAGCAGTATGGTAGTGTCACTTTGGTATTGTAATTATCTGGTATTTTTTACTGATTTTGCTGTTGTGGTGGTGGTGGGTCTTGGGGTTTTGTTGTCATTTTTGTTGCTTGGGTTCTTTTGTGTTGTTTTGGTTTGGTTTGGTTGGTTTGGTTTGCTTTTGCTTGGGTTTTTTGTTTTGTTTTGGTTTTGTTTTGTTTTGTTTTTCTTGTAGTGTTGTTTTGCTTTTTTTAATAATCAGATCTCTGGGTTGAAATTTTTAAAGTTTTGCTTCTGCTGTGGCTGACATTTTTTGGTTTTGTTTCAGCTGGAATTTAGCAGTTTCAGTGCAGGCTACATGGAAACTTTTTATTTTTTCCCATGTAAGCACATATAGTCATACACACTCAAAGGTGTCCGTATTTCAATTAGGCAACTCTGACTTGTATCAAAATCCAGTTAATATATGAGGAATATGCCTTTATTTTCAGACACATACTCAAGTGAATGCCCACAAACAGGAACTCCAGTATGTCACCCATTTAAGCACCAGTATATGTATATGTATAGGAATATAAAACACAATTCAATTTCTTTTAATTTCATCCAGAGAGTTTTGGTGAATGGTTACAGGTCCTAAACTATTTTGAAATTTATAAGTCATGGTGTGGAATTCTGATTTTGCAGGCCTGTAGGGATTTGGGGCAGATATTTCCTTCCTCTTTCTAAAAAAGCATTGAATTATTAAAAGCAACTTCTGGCCTTGACTTTGGCTCCTGTAGCAGGAGCAGCACATGAAAACCAGAGCTGTACACAAATGAACAGAGCAGTATGAAAGCTGTCCTGTGGATGCAGAACCAGAGTGCTGGACCTTGGCTGGGCAAAACTGGGTTGTTTTAGATTAGAACAAACCTTATTTTTGCCATCCTTAGTTTTGTCCCTTTTTCTCTTCCTTGCCTGTGTTGCTGCTTGTGTTTGGGAGGACAGGCAGTAGCCAAGGTGTGGGTGAGCAAATGCAGATGGTTGTGGAGAACATGGTTGGTTTTGAAGGACTGATTTGGGTACCCTGAACTGAGAACATTTTATTTCTCATGTGAGCTGTACAAGTGTAGGGGGGATCCATCCTGTGTGCACTGCCTCCAAAAGCAGACCACCAGAAAACACTGGAGCTTGAAGAACTCGAGAGGAAAATATGGCTCACATGAAAGGAGAAAGGAAAAGAGCCAGAAGTCTTAATGATGAAAGAAATGTGTCCTTTCTGGGAAAAAAAATAAAACAGCCCCACAGTAGGAATCACAGTTCTCAGCTCATTCTGAGTATGATTAGAAGAATGTAAATAACCAGTGATTTTTCCTAAAATGGGATCAGGGCATGAGGGGCTTTGTTGCAATAATAAAATTCTTTTTAAACTTTAAACAAAACCTTATCATTACATGTGCCCCCAAGCTGATTTTTGGATGGACTGAACTGAAATTAATGCTGCAGCTGATGACCTTGTTTGCCAGAGGCAGCCTGGCTCTCTGTGGATGCAGGATGGATGGAGGCTGTCCCCCTTCCTCTTCACAGGCTCCAGCCTTTTGGGCATTCAGTGGGACCCCCCAGCTCTCCATTTGTGCAGCCCCCATCCCAGGTGAAGGGATGGAAGCTGCCCAGCTGCCACCCTCTGCAGGCTTCACCTCCTTCCCTGTTCCAAGGAGGAGGCTGCTGCCACCCTCACTACCCTGATCTGCACCCTCAGTGCCTTCACTGCTCACTTTGCTCCCAGCTGGGCTGTCCTGTGCTTAACCAGCTCTGTCTTGTCCTTGGAGTGTAATCCCCTTACAGGCAGGTTTATATCCCCTCACCCCTGCTCATCCCAGTTTGGAAGCCACGTGTCTCAGCTCCTGCTCAGGGACTCTCCAGTGCCTCCTCATCCCAGGAGTCCTGCCATGGACCTGCTCAGCATCACCTCAGCTTCCTGGAAACAGCCTCCTCTGGAAATTCCTTGCCTTTGGAGATGGACCACTGTGCCTTCTTCTGTATGTGTGTGCCAGAGTGGTTCCTCATAAACACCGTGCTCAGCTGGCGTTCAGAAATCCTTTTCCTCCACTATTGTTTGCAAATCTGGGGGCTTGAAACTGTTGGAATTGGTCCCAGCACCATGACCTTGCATTTGTACTACTGAATTTATCATCTCACACCTCAGTGCCATATTCTGCTTTTTCTGAAGGTTATTAGGACTGTAGTTGCTTGAATAAAAAATGGTTCTGAAAGAGTTTCATGCCACTGATGTTGTGTGTGCAGTGACTAATGAGCTTGTGCATCTCTTTTTAATTCTTTTCAAGTTTTCTTACTGCTAAATCCAAACTTTGTAAGGCTGTTACATGTGCAGGGAGGAATTTATGTGCTGATTGATCCACTGAAATTACCAAAACTCCTTGACTGAGGTCTCTCTCAAAGTCTTCTCTGCCCTGGTTAGTCCTGAGGAACAAAGGAGTCTTTCCACTGAAGTCTGACTCAGCCTGGGCATGGACAGCACTAGAGGCATTTTTCAGAGTGTTTAATTTTATTCCTTTACTTTGTTCACATAGGGATTATAGAAATTTAGATTTTGCCTTGATTTATTAGGAGGCAAGCAAACAACAAGAGCATTTAAGAAACAATAAAGTATTTAAGTAGGGGATAGTCCTGTTTCAAAACATTTTTATTCTTGCATTTTTTACCATTTTAAGTCTTATATAAAGTCTTATAAGTCTCAGTAAAATAGGTAAACTGTTTTAAAATTTGAGGCCAAGCTATGTCATGCTGTTAAACAACGTTTCTGCCACCTCTGTATGTTGCTACTGAAGGGATTTGAAAGTGTGAGTATGAGGGACAGCTGCTGCATTTAAGCTTCCAAAAACTTTCAGGCCCCACAGGTAAATATTCCCTGGCTGTATCACTTTACTGATGATCAGTCAGTTCCTTCTGTTCTGTGTACTACCAGACCTTCAAAACAACCACAATTCCTCTGGCTAGGAGTGTGCCTCAGCCTTGCAGAGTGGGATGCTGCTTTTGAAGTCTCCACTCTCTAAGTTCTTTTCCCTGAAATACTCAGTCATGCATATTTAAAGCTACATTTCAAGAAATTAGGTCTGAAAATTCCCAGCAGAAATGTATTTTTGCGTTTTATTTTTATCCAGAGATGACCACATTTTTGTCTGCTAGCTGGCTTAAAAGACACATCAATTAATAGAGCCACTGGTGACTAATCTGTAAAGCAGAATATCTTCTCTCATTTAATGAAGAGTCTTACATAAAAATAAGTATAATTCTCATGATAAAGAACTTAATTTTACTGAGGTTTCCAACTTCTTTTCTGAAAGTGCAAGGTGTCATAAAGCTACATCTTCAGCATAAGAATATGGCTGTCTATTATAACTATTCATCACAGGCATGATACTAGTATAGAGATCAGGTCCCAAATGTCCTGACTCTTCCTACAAGTGGCATGTAATCAATTGTTTTGTTATAGAAAAATTCTCTAAGAATAGGTATTTGCATTGTATTAGCAAGAAATCCTTAGTTTTGAGTAATGCTGCGAGGTTGTTTTCAATTCTTGTCTCCACACTGCAGTCCTTGTTAGTGTTCCTTGGACTTTTTGGGCCATGTCCAATTTTTTATCCTGCAGCAAACAAAATTACTGTGATGTTTTCTTCCCTGCTGTTCATTGCTGATCATTGGCCTCTTCTGGTTGCAAGGAGGAGGCTGCACTCACCTCTATGTGATTTTTGATCCGTTTTCCATACAGAGTAAGTGATTCAGTCCTGGTTGTCGTTTCTGCACCAGCCTGCAAGGAAAGCACTATTAGACCATGGAGTGTGGCTGGTGTATGGATGGGTGGGGCTGCTGGGAAACACCTGGGCTTTTTATAAAATGTTCACTTCCTTTCAGAGGCCATTTAACTCTGTAGTTGGTAGCGGCTCTGTTAAAGTTAGGGATTAGTACACAATCTGTTGTCTGCAGAGTTGGTGGTGAGTAGCCAGATCGGCACCATGAAAATTTGGCATTCACTTTGTCATCTGTGTGAGAATCAATATTTTAATTTATTTTCCTATTTTTAAATTTTTTTTTTACCAGCACTACAGTTTGACCTCAGAGGACCTTAATCTGATGTTAACCCACTTGGGACAACTATTCATGTACTTGTAATAGTGTCCCAGCTAGGACAAACACTGAAAATTAAAGATATTTCTGAAAAGGAAATAGGATAGTACTCCACATACAGGTTGTTAAGCTTGATATCAGTGTGTCTAAACAAAATCTCCTCTGCTGTATTTCAGGGCAGACTCAGTGGTTGTCCCCTGACTTGGCTGCTCTGGACACTCAGCTCTGACCCAGGGTGACATGAGAGCAGAGGCAGCATCCCCATTGCTGTGGTTTGCATGTGCTGGAATACGTGGTGATGGTTTCCACAGGGAGGATGTGGACCAGGAGTTTAAATACACAGGAATCTCAGAAACAGCAAGGGCTGTGGTGGATAATCAGTTTTGTGACAACAGATAGTTCTGGATGGATGCTGAGCAGCAGGGATCATAACTCAAACAGATTCCTGAGGTGAAGGGATGAAGCAATATTCATTGTGCTGGACATTCCACACATGCAACAGGGAGAGGAAACCCTGAGCAAAAGGTGTGGCAGCCTGCCCAGATTAAACAGGCAGAGGATCTCAGAGAAGAATAAGAATTAATCTTAGGGCATTTTTCCTTTAAATCCTTTTGGCTGTGTCTTTTTACGGAGGAATTATTTACATGGAAAACTGTAAGGAATGAAGAGAACAGGGACAGGAGTTACAAGAGCAAAGGGACAAAATAATCTTGTTAGGTACTGGGGAAATGATGAAGTCAGGAACTAGAAGACACTAGAACAATTACCTACAAGAACAGCCACTGCAGGTGTTTCATCCTAAAACAGTGACCTCTACAGGCTGTCTCTCAGTTTGCAAAGGGGCCAACAATGGTTATTTATTGGATTACAGCTTGTTGCCTTTATCCACCAATGCAGCTGATGGCATCTTCATTTCCTGTGCAGTGCAGCAGAGATCAGTCCTGTGCAGAGGTGACCCAAGCTGGGTTTGCAGGTGTAGTCAAGATCAGCAGATGTGAGGACACAGAATTCAGGTGTGTTGCTGGCTTACAGGCCTTTCAATGTTCTGTTGTATCTTAATGCTTTGCCCCTGCCTGGGAAGAGCTGGCATTGAAGCTCAAAGCAAGATTTGCATTGGTTTTAGTCACCTGCCTGCCTGATGAGAGACCAGGGTCTAAGGCAGGAGAAGACTGAAAGCCAGCCACTCCCAGTGCCTGACAAGCTGTAAAGCAAGAACATTTTGAATGTGATCCACTGCCTATTTTGGGAAAGTTATAAAATTTTCAGAGGTAGGCCAGTTATTTTTAAGTCTCTCTAGACGTGCTTTTAACGCAGGATTTGTTCTGGATGTTGTCAAGGTCGGACGTTTTCATTGTGGAAAAGTTCCCCTCCTTTGGGGAAATGTCTGGAAGAGCTAATTAGCTGTGTGCCTTGGTCCTCTCTCATTTCCTCACAGCCTGCTAAACCTATTGCTAGCCCTTTCAGCTTCAGCCAAGATGGATTGAGACAGTTCTTGTCTGCCTTCCCTTGGCTTCATCCATTTTCTGTACAGCCTTTCTCTAGCCTTTTGAGGAGGAGAGCTGTGCAGAGACAGCATGCCCCTACCAAAATGCAGGGAGCTTGGTGTTTGGAAAAGGAAGTATTTGGAACTGAGAAACTGAAAATACCAACAACGTGGTTCTTTTCCTTGTATCTGATTCTTTGCTGCTGCTTTGAATTTCTTTGAAGTTGCCCACATTGTACGTGCATTTAGCAATGTTGAAAATATGAAGTAGAAGAGTTATACCTACATGATATCCTCATTAATGAAGTTGCCCTCCTGCAGCTCTGTTCTGTAGGTAAAGAGCTGGTCCAGAGAAATGCTGAGCTCTTTCCTGCTGCTTTTGGGAATAGGAGGGATTGCTGTGTGCTCTGCAGCAGTCAGCGTTGGCTTCCAAGTTTTATTTTGACAGAGCTTGGGAATCAAAATAGCTCATATCAGTAATGAACAGGAGGACATGAATTTTGTGGATCAAACTAGCAATTCCTGCTGCATATTTCTCTTCACCTCTGTAATTGACAAATTTTAAATATTGAGTGTAAATTAGGGTATGAGTATGTGAGTATAAATAAGGGTTTGAATTAGGCTCTTGAATCTCTGGGGATGCAAGGTGTAGAACCTTCCATGCCTCCTGTATCAGCAGCAGCAACCTTCACATCAAGCCACCAATACTCTGTGGGTTTTGGGGTATGAAGAGAACAAACTTTTTTAGGAGTGATGTGTATCCAGTTGAAAGGAGTACATAGTGTTTTCCTGCCTTATTCTGGCAGAATTAAAGACAGTGAACTTTCAGAAGTTATTTTCTGAATACTCCTCTGCATGCTTTGCTGCCATTACCTAGAAGAAGGGGGTTGATAGTTTAATCTTTGTTTTGGCATTGTTAAAAGAAGTGATTCTCAGACATTCTTCTGTTGCCTTTTATTGAGAAACTGCATGTGTTTAGTATTAGTTCTGATTTCAGCAATGCCCAGCATTACCAGGACATCACTCTCCCTGTGTCCTGTAAATCTGTGGCACATACCCTTGTGTCAGTGCTGTTGGCCATATTTTGTGTGTGTCTTTAAAAAGCAATTAGTTTACTGGACAAGTGAAGTTCGAGCTGACAGTCAGTTCTGTTTTGTCTCTGCCTGCCTATGGCATGGTAACTTCTCCACCACATCCAGAACTGGGAGCAGTACTGCAGTAACATTGGGAACATCTGTGTTGATGCTGAAGGAAGGTAAAAGGACTAGGAAACCTGCCTTGGACAAAAATCAGAGGTTGGTGGGATGTGCCTGTGATACCATGCTTGGGGGGAGGCAAGAGGTAGAGTTTGGGGGGTTGGTTCACAGATTTATTTTTTTTTTAAGCCAGAACAATCCATCTAGATTAAAACATTCTGTGGGAACATCTTGATTTCAGTGGAGTTTTTGTTAGAAAATGTCCAGGTGGCCCACCTGCTTCATTTCCTGCCATCTCATCAGTCAGGGGCTTCTGGGGTGTGTTTGCTGAGCCTGAGCTCAGAGGCACTGAAATGTGAGACCTGCTAGGGCTGAACAATGTATTTCTACTTGTGTGTAGCCTTTACAGTCCTTGCCCAACCTGGATATGTCCTATGTTTTTGGTTGTTTTTTCTTTCAACCTTTAAAATTTTGACCTAAATGAAGGGCAGAACTAATAATGTTTTATGGAATGCCACATCTCAGGTTTCCTGGCTGAGGAAACATGAGTCCAGGGGCTTCCACTGCAGTGAACTTTT
The DNA here is from genome assembly GCA_030060385.1 of Muscicapa striata striata. Lineage (NCBI taxonomy): Eukaryota > Metazoa > Chordata > Aves > Passeriformes > Muscicapidae > Muscicapa > Muscicapa striata. The sequence goes on along the minus strand of JAREIS010000117.1, from coordinate 1,071,012 downwards.
GTAAGGAGGATATAATCTACCTTTGATGAAATCCAGCATGAAATAGCTTTCTAATAATGTTGCAAACTAGAGAAAGGGCACAGAAAAGAAATGGAAGGTGCAGGAAAAGTCCATCAAAACAGTGTGGGGGGCAGGACAGGGTGCCAGCATGAAAAAGAGACATCCAGAACCAGCACAGACCACTTGTGGACACAAAACCTGTCTTGAGTTGGGGCTTGTTATGGTCTTAGGAACTGGGTCTAAACAAGCATAAATCAGGCCAGCCCTGGCTGCTGGCAGGAATCTCTCTGGTGATGTTGTCTGGTTGATATATCTGGATATGAGCTTTGCTTGTGTTATCAAGGGTGGGCTATTAACTGCTTAAAGTATAAGCCAAAGCTTGTATAAAGTCCAAGGAAAATGCAAAAGTTTTTTTCTGAATCAAAAGCATCTGGTAAGTTTGTGAAACCTGGTATTTGGGGTAGTTTTTCTCTTTTGCTCTCCCTTAAAAACACCCAAGGATATGATCCCACATGTCTTTGCCTTTAGGTAAGATGTCTCTGACAGTTAACTGTTTTTAGAAGCAAACTTAGTTGTTTTTTTGGTTTTTGTTTTTTTTTTTCTTTGCAAATGCTTGTGTTTCTGTACCACTCCAGATGTCTCATTTGGGGCATCGTGGGCTGTGCAGCTGCCAGTTCATTTTTTCTGTGTGTGCTGAGGATTTGGAGTGGGGTTGTGACACTCTTTCCTCACAGGCTGTAGCTGTCATGGCATTTCCAGGACAAATCCTAAAATTCTTGCTGGGCCATATGAAGACCAGGTTTTGCTGTAGAAGTCCACTGGTGGAATTTTACTGCTGCTCTCGTGCTCCATGTGTGCTGGCTCTTCCAGGTGTTTGTAAATAAATTTCCTTTGTATGCTGAATGCACAGAGGGGCTCTAAAGGTCCAAGGGCTGGTAATCACTGTCCTCTGACTGCCAGGATATCTGAAATACTTTTACATCTCCTGTATGATCATTGTCTGAAATCAAACTTCACAGTGAAAAGGGAGCAAAGAGGACTGGGATGGGATTGTGCATTGGAGAGGATGCTCTGAGTTTCATTTTAGACCTTTCAGGTGTCAATGGACCCACAGCACCCTGCTTTTGCAATTATTGAGCCTGACCCTCAGGTCACAGAAAGAGGCTTGTGGAGAGATTTTGGGTCAAAGGAAGGAGACAGAAGTAAAGGGAAGCTGTGTGTACTGATGGTGAGTGTCAGGAGCAGTGTCTATTCCTGCTGCCTTGTTCTCAGGCCAGCGCTGGCCTGGTCTCTGCCCATTTTAAAGAAACATTAAAAAAACAAACCAGAAACCAGCACATTCATTGTTCCCTAGACTGTGTGATGGCACAGAGAGATAGTGATGAAAAGTGTGCCTTGGAAATGAGGAAATGAGGCTTGCCTTGGGGTGGAGGTAGGCATTAGTCATACCACTGCTTGTGCTCTGCTAAATAAAGGTCAGGAAAAGGTTTGTAGGGAAGTCTTGTGGTTTTGCGTCTTCAAAAGATTCCAGCCAGCAGTGCTGCAACCCGAGGTGCATCTTCAGCATGTCTTTGTGGAAACATCCCATCCCCTCTGCCAGGCTTGCTAGGGGCTTAGACCTCCCAGCAAACTCAGGGATTCCCTTAAATCCCTGTAAATCAGAGCTCTATTAAGAAGCAGAAGGGGAATAAACCACCAAGAGTCTTTCCTCCTTTTTCCAAAGTCTGTGTGTGCCATAAATTGAATAGGCCCCTCTGAGACCTGGGGAAACCAAACTCTTAAAAGGCATAGTAAAGGGTTAGTAATTGTTTCAAACAGCCAGCTAAAAATGCTTTTTATTACGAGGCTTGAGCTGTCTTTCATATGTGAGGCTGCTTGTTCATTTTGGCAGTGAAGGCTGCTTTTATGCCTCCCAGGGGACAGTGGTAAAACTTTCAGCAGCTTAGGCACAGAAACCAGCCCTTTGTGGAACTGGAGGCGAGAAACCAGAAGTTGTTCTGCAGATTTCCCAGTCCCCTGCAGCTTGCTTTCAGATTTTGCTGATTAATCCACTTTTGTTCAGGACAAGGAGAGATGAAGATGGTGCTGTGCAGGGATGGGACCAGACTTGGCAAGGGCATTTGATGTCTGTGGGTTGGTAGGCTCCTCAGTGATTTTTTCTGACATCCAGCTGTTGGGTGCAATAGCAAGGAATCACACCTTTCACACAGTTGCACTGAAAGATGGACAAGAGCTGGATTTATTCTTATTGCCACTGTGAGCAGGAGAGCAGAAATCTCTTGTAATCCTGTCCCAAAGTGATTAGCAGAAATGCCAGCACCTGCTGAGGCTGATCAAGGGGAGCAGGGGACACTCAGACAGAGGGACATGTGGAGTTCATTGTCTCAGGGGACTGTTCCTGCAGGTGGTCACTGCATCCTCCCTTGGCAGTGATTACTCTTAAACGTTTGTCCTTCCGTGGCAGCCTTAATGGAACATCTCCATCTGCTGGAGTTTAGTTTTGTCTGTCTGTCCCTCTGGAGCTCGTAGAACTTGAGTCTTCCTTCTGCCAGCAGCACAGCACCAGTGCATCCCTTCAGGATCGTGTGTGCTGGTTTTGGGGGCTCCCCCAGTGGCTCCTGACACGTTTCTGCCCTTTGGAGACTCCCCCAGTGGCTCCTTGTGAGGTTACTAACCTCCGGTGCTCCAGGCACCAACTTCATCAGGTTATCTTTAATGAGCAAAGCAGTTAATAGTTGCCAAAAGGTTATTTATTACAAAGCACATCAGTCTCAAAAGGCAAGCAGAAAAGCAATGGCAAAAGCAATGGCAAAAGCAATGGCAAAAAGCAGGTGGCAAAAGGCAAATGGCAAGAGCACCAACTCTCCCCAATACATACTCTTATATAGGATTTTCCCAACGAGCTAAGACACAAACTCAGACCACCACTCCTTAACCTATTAGAATTCTAGTTTTTTAACACACCAGGTTACATATAGACTACTCATACAACCTATCTTGTTCTATCTGAAAAATGTAAGCAATATTCTTACTATAGCTCTGTTGTGTCTAAGCACTGTCTCCACCTGTGGTCCTGGAGCCTCTACTGAAAACATCAGCATGTTTTTCAGCCTTCACTAGAACTCGCACTTCTATTTTGGTATCTAAACCTTTTACTTACTAAAAGCATTAGAGCTCATACTAAAACTTACTGACTTACTTATCCTAAAACTTAAACTTACACCTCTGCCTTATGTGTGAGTGGCTTAATATACTTCAACCCATCCAAAGGCTTTAATTTAATCCCTTCACTCTGATTTCTCTCTGAAGAATTCAGAAACCCTCGACTCACTGACTCCAACAGCTCCTGACATGTTTCTGCCTTTTGGGGGCTCCCCCCATTTCTCCCTTGCTTCAGAGACTCCCCCAGTGGCTCTGACAGGTTTCTCCCTTGCTCTGCAGATCACTGGCGTTATCCTTCTGGCAGTGGGCGTGTGGGGCAAGCTGACCCTCGGCACCTACATCTCTCTGATTGCTGAGAACTCCACCAATGCCCCGTACGTGCTCATCGGGACGGGCACCACCATCATCGTCTTCGGGCTCTTCGGCTGCTTCGCCACTTGTCGTGGCAGCCCATGGATGCTGAAGCTGGTGAGCAGATATTAGTGGCACCACCTTGTTAGTGGCTCCACATATTAGTGGCTGGCTGCTTTTTTCTTTTGCTTTACTCAGAGTTTGGATTGAATGCACGAGAGATGGATTTTCTCATTCTGACTTAGTTTTTTATTAAATCTCATTTATAGTACAGAGAGTTTTGTAGCACTTATAGCTAATAAGCTAAAAACGAGAAAATGTTGGTGTACTTTGTTAGTTACAAGGTCTTTTAAAGACCATTTATCCAGTTAAAAGCTACCATCAATATTATTTATACTTTTGACTCAGTAGCTAAACACCTCTGACCCACACTGCTGTACTTTCTAACCAACTAAAAACTACTACCTGAAATCATGAAGAAGGAATGAGAAGGAAGAAGAGCTACCACCTAAGAGCCTTAATCTTGTTCTATAATAATTACTGTACTATAAAACCCCAAATTTCAAACCCTTCACCATGTGATATTACATACTTTATTCAAATTACACACGAGTGATTTTAACTCCATCACTCAATTTTGGAAGCCTTCTCCAAGGCCTCAAGTCAAAAGCAGTTTTCTTTTGAAGGTCAGTGCCAGAAAGCACAGAAAGTTCAAAACTCCCAGGCTTCAGGGTTCCAGCAAGCAAACCCAAGTGCCTTAGGAGGGGAGGAGGGTTTTTTGATCAGTTGGGATTCCCTCCACCTCCTGACAGATGTTGTTTTTAGGCACATGAGCTAGATTTTATTAATCTTTATGTTCAACATGTGTGCCTTTAGGACAAAAGGGAAAAAAAAAAAACCTTCACCAAAACCAGTTTTTTAATTGACTGAATTTTGCTACACACAGGCCCAAGTGTTTGGAGCAGGGAGGAATGCTGCAGAATGGCTCTGTGAGTCAGTCTGCAATCATTCTGGTTTTCTGTGAGCCAGATAGATAATTATATTTACAATCTTAAAGATGCCCAAAGCATCATAAATGTGAAATTCTTTCTAACTGTATTTTAAGGGGTCAGTTTAATACCCTGATGTGAAATTATGGAACGAATAGTTGGTACCTCATAAAAGCACACCAGCACTTCTTTGTCTTCTAACATTCACTAGGATAGAACCAAAAAAACCAACTAGGATAGAGCCCAAAAAACAGAGCACTGTATAGTACCTCAAAAGCAGCTGGGGCTTGAGGTGCACTGGGCAGAGGGGAAGCTGTTGTCCCTCAGTCCACTTTAATCTCTCTCTATAGGAGTTCCTCTGAGTTTTCCAGCCTACATTAAAATTCAAAATAAGTACAGGTTAAACAAAGTTACATTATAAACTGTGTTTCTAGGCATATTTAGGAGCAGAATCCTGCCTGTGCAATGATTTGAAGGGTGGAAATAGCACTTGTGAAGCAGTGAACTAGTGAGAGAAAGCTTGACAGTACAATGCATCTCCTGCTACAGTATTTTGGGACTGGTTTTCTGAGGAGATGGGATGATTTTTCTCCAGTTCAAACTACATTTTAAAAAAGAAAGGACATGTTAAAGGGAGTTAATTTCCTCAAATGATGGCAGGGAGTGGAAAGGGAGAGGTAGCAGCTGCAATGCCATCAGCTGGTGGCCAGCTGGCAAGTACCTCTCTGCTGTCTCTTGCTGTCAGGACATGTCCAGAGGCTTGCTGGAGCCACTGCAGTCCAGATGGGAAAGGGATAAGGTGAATTATGATATAAATCCATAGGAAATCAGGCTCTGCTAGCTGCTCCATAACCCATGTAACTTTCTTAAAGCTATGCAACTAACAGTAGCACGTGCTGTTCCAAGCACGTGGATTTATTTTCACTGTACATATAAGGAATGTTTCTAAACTTCTTTTCTCTCCTGAACAGAGCAGTAATTTGACAGCTGCATTAATTGGACACTGTTTTTTTCCTAGTTCTGCCTTCACCCTTGTGCTCCTTTCCCCAATAACCTTTCATTGAAGCTAAATTTCCGTTTCTCCACTAAATCCTGCTAGGACTGAATTTAATTTAAAGTGTTTCCATTCTTAATTAACTGTTACTTAGCAGGTGGAGTAAAAAAGGTAATTTTTCCTCCGGAAGATTAAGCCCCAACTTCAAATTTTACTATCCCACTTTGCATTTTTTCTTTATCTTCTTTATTTCTGTTTAAATATATTTTTAGTACTTGGTGAGTGCCTACACTGAAAGCACTGTTTTCAAGGTTTATTTAACTCCTGATCCAAATGCTGCACCTAAAGCCAAATATGGACTTTGGCTCAGCAAAGTGTTTGGGGCATATGTGTAGTGTTACTGTGAGAATATTTCCAGTGAAGGCAATATTTCAGTTCATTCATTGGAGAAACTTCAGGAATCAGGCAGCAAATCCCAGTCTGGCAGTAAGATAGACAAACACAAACCAAAACACCTGGGGAAGCCTGCTGACCTTAGCAGAGCACCATGCAGACAGCAAGGGTCTGTTTGTATTCCTTATTGCAAGATCAAATTGGATTCACCTCTGGCATGTGAGTGTGTTTTAATTTATATAAGAATAGTAAGAAACATGGGAACAGAAATGTCAGAAAAGACAGTAATTAAGCAATACATATCAGCTGTGAGTTGTATAAATACATGTGTTACATTCAGGTCATAACCTGTGTATCTCCTCCAAAAGACATTTGGTTTCTTAACATCTTTGAAGGGTGCCTAGAGGGGAAAGTTATATTTTGTGTGATAATATCTGTGCTGAGACAAAAGCCTATCATGCTCTGACTTCTCTTGCCTCCTACCTTTTCAGTATGCCATGTTCTTGTCCCTGGTGTTCCTGGCTGAGCTGGTGGCTGGCATTTCAGGGTTTGTGTTTCGCCATGAGGTAGGTGGAAATGTGCTGAGTTTGCAGCTGGCAGCGCCTCCCTGGGCAGGAGCTGCTGAGAAGTTCCCTGGAGCCTGGAGAATGTGTGGGGTGCTGAGCTCAACAGCTCCAGCACATCTCCAGGGCTGTGCTGATGTGCAACAAAAACTTGTACAGCTCCTAAAAACCACCGTGATGCCAAATGAAGGGATTGAGCCAAAGCTCTTGCCCTCAGCTGCCTGATGATTTACTCTTGAGCTATCAGGTTTTGTGTGTCCACCATGTAAGATCTTCTTTACTCTTTTGCATATGCTGAGAGCTGCAAAATAGATTAAATGCTTTTCTTAAACACAGCTTTTTCAGCATGGCAGATGCTGGTTTATGTAAGGCAGAGACAACTTCTGTATCACACCAGACTTGCTGTTTTATAAATATTTTCCTTTTTTTGTGGGGGGAGAGAGAGGGGGTGGGGAGGGAGTGGGATGGGATTTCATTTCTATCTTGAGGATAAGGAGAGATTAGAAGTAGAGTGGGGAAACTGGGACAGGAAGAAGCTTTAAACAAGCATGATGGTTTAGATTTGTATTAACACTTCTGCTTTATCCACTGTAATCAGGTCTATCTGCCTGTCAGTCCATGGACCTACATGCCACTGGTGATGAGCCAGAGCAGCCCCAGAGACCCTCCTGTCTCTTCTCTTTGTATTAGCTGGTTTTCCAGTCTCCTCTTCTGACATGACATTTCCATTGCTGTAGAGTTTCCTGCTGTTCACCCAGTGTCAGCCTGCTCCTTTTGGAGCCACAGCCGTCATCTGCTTCCCAGGCCCTTTCCCACCCACCCAAAGTGCCATTCCTGATGATGTGCCTGGCATTTTCCAGCTGAGGGACCTCTTACCCAAATCCCTTTGGTGCTGGGGGTGCCTGGTCAGGAGATTCATGTCTCCCTTTGGTGCCACTGGCTTGTGTGCCCAGGGTGTTTGCACAAACTTTGTCTCCCACCTGGCATCCATGAGCAGGGAGAAGCATGCAGTCTCCTTCAGACTTAATGCTGGAACAAAGTGTTAGGGAGAATAAGCATGAAACTATAACTTTTTGATAGGTTAAGTCATTTTACAGTATTTTTTTAAACATACCAGTTTGCTGTGTAGTCGTGTTTCTGTCTAAATTCTGTCTAATATCCCATTGGAAAAATAGCATGAATGATTCCTGACAGTTAAAAGGGAGCTCTACCAGCTCTAAAAACACCCTTAAAAACAACTGGGAAGGGCTAGTTTGGGTGTCTTGTTAGGAAATTTGGAAATGCATTTGCTTCCTGCAAAAACTGCTTCAGATGTTGTGCTTCTTGTTGCTCACATGGACTGTTTTTTGTTTTTTTCCCCTCTCCCTCACAGATCAAGGACACTTTCCTTAGGACATACACTGAAGCAATCCAGAATTACAACAAGAACGATGAGCGGAGCCATGCAGTGGATAACGTACAGGAAAGTGTAAGTCTAAAACTTAGACTGGATACCAAAAATTAGTCAGTAGAGAAAGCATGGATTTGATCCCAGAACATAAAGTTTGATGGCTCAATCTGCAAGCTGTAATTTGAAAGCAAAATTAGAGGCTGGCAAAACTGATGTAAAGGAAAAGTATTTCAGCTGAAGTGCTGCCCAGGATGCCTAAATTTTAGTGAAAAAGCTGTCTGATAAAGACAGGGCCTGTCCCACTGGCTTGTTGGTCCCAGATCTTGAATTAGGTTTAGGGAGCAATTCTATTGCTAAAGAGCACACCTTGTTCCTAAGAGAATTTGCCAGTAAGATTATAAAATGTTTTAAATTTGAGCTGGACGAGACAGGGTTTTATAATCTTGTGTCCTGCATCACTGATAAACTGCAGCAGTTCTCTTCACTAGCACAGTGAGAGGCTGGCAAAGGAGACCTAGTGAGTTAGAGATAAAAACTGGGTATAATTTCCCCAGAAGAAAATGGAGGGGAAAACTGCTGAGGTTTTCAGTGAAAGCTATGCTGGAGGGGTGGAGTAGGAGATGGTGGAGAGGAGCCTTTCTGACCCTCAGGGGTGGTAGCAGGGCACTGGGGGTTGCCTTGCCTTCCAGCAGGGCACAGGGCAGGGGCAAATGGCACAGCACAGCCAAACCAGCTAGGGATGCCACCCACAAGAGACCAGGGCCACCAGCTACAGCACAGAGTGATAAAATTCACATTTAAATTCCCACTGGGAGCTCTACCATAACAAGAAGCTATTCCTTCAGTTTGCAGTACATTCTGTGAGCTAATTTCCTTTCCCTATGATTGTAAGTCCATGAATGGCTGAAATGTCAGTGTCATTGTGTCAATGACTTCTAGACCTTTAGAAATTACAGTTATGTTGGACCCTTCAGCATGGTTGAAACTGTGCTCTAACCTGTCTTCTCCTGGTTAGCAGGTTACTGCAGTGCTCCCAGCTGAGTATATTCTGTTGTCTAATTGTCCATTTGCATAACGTTAACCTGTATTTTAAAATTTTTGATTCCTTGGAGTTGACCAAATGAAGTAGTTCTGAGTAGTTTTAAAGTGTTTCTGTTGTAGCAAAATGTTAATTTCATTCATAGGTCTCTTTTTACAGGAACTGCATTTATAAGCCCTTTCCATGCAGAAAATTCAGCTCATACTCCATACTTTTGAGTCTCTCTCTTCTAGCTTAGGATCTAAATCAGAACAGCCTTCCCAATTTAGGGTTTTCTAGCTGACTTCCTAGACACACCCTGTGAAGATATGGTCTCTTTCTATTCACAGCTCAGTGAATTGTCCTAGAAATTATTTTGGTAAGTTAGAGAGGCTTCACCTTACTGATTTGTGCTAGCTTGAACCTGTATGTGTTACATGTAATTCTGTGTAATGCTTTGAGGTCTTGAATTTACAGGGTCATCTTTAATCAAATAAAAAAGTAAGGAAAACAAACAAAAAACTCAACAGACTGTCAACTAAAAAAAGATGGGTTTATGGCTGGACCTTTGTCACATATTAGAAATAATAGTTCTGCTCATAAAATACCTTCTTTTTAGCAGGTCATCTGCTCCCATGTTCTATAAATTACGTTCCTGGTACTTTTGTAATGAATGGGGTGGTATCTGCTTTTCATAACCTGAGGTGCCCTGTCTTTATTTTGATTATGAGCTTACAAAGTGGGTTCATGAGATGATTCTGCTCTAGTTTTAATTCTGTGTTGTTTGTTGGTGTGTTTTAAACCTGCCTCTTATCCCTCCTAGCTGAGCTGCTGTGGCATTCAGAGCTACACCAACTGGAGCACCAGCCCTTACTTCTTCAAGCACGGCATTCCTACGAGCTGTTGCATGAACTCCAGTGACTGTAACACTCAGGATCTGCGCAACATGACCGTGGCTGCCACTAAAGTCAACCAGAAGGTACCAGTAACATAGTGCCAGAGGCAGCTGTGACACCATCCTGCACCCCAGTGGAGTGTATGGCTGCTTGCAGCTGCATGTCATTTCAAATGGCTGGTTGATAATGTGCAGATAAGGCTGGAGTGATGGTAAGGATGGGCTTGATCTGCACTTGCTTCGTATTCTTTGAGCTGGCCTTTCTCAAATCCAATCCCAGATGCAGCAGTTCTGAGGAAACACAGGTGATTGGCAGTAAATGCTGTGGTTGGTGGATGCCTTTATTGGGAGTTAAAATCTTTGATCATGTAGGGCTGTGAGCATAGCACAGCCAAAGTGACCCTTTCCCTGGGATCACCTGAAGGAGCAGGTTGGTGTAAATGGGTTAGCTGCACCACCTAATTAGTAGCTTGTCTTCATTCTCTTTTGTCTTCACTCAGAGTCAGGATTAAAAACACAAAGGAGATGAGTTTTCTCATGTTCAGACTTGGTTGTTTATTAAATCTTATCTAAAGTACAGAGTTCTTGAACACTTCTAGCCACCAGCTAAAAGTGAGCAAAATGGGAAACAAATCTAGTTAGTTACAAGGTCTTTTAAAGTTAAGAATCCAATAAAGAATTAACACCTATATTATTTATACTTTTGACCCAATAACTGAACCCCTGTGACCCACGGTGCAGCACTAACTGTCCAACCAGAAACTACCACCTGAAAGCATGAAGAAGAAGGAAGAAGACAGAAAGAGACAACACCCCAAAGCTTCCATCTTGTCCCATACCTATCACTATATTCTAAAAATCCCAAATTCAAAACCCTTCACCATGTGAAAGCACACACTTCTATTCTGACTACACACCAGTGATTTTAACTCCATCTCTCAAATTTGGAAGCCTTCTCCAAGGCCTCAAGTCAAAAGCAGTGTTCTCCACGGGGTCAATGTCAGAAAGCACAGAAAGCTCAAAACTCCCAGGCTTCTGGGTTCCAATGGGTTGGGAAGACAAAAACAGGGTTTAGAAGGCAAGTTGGGAGAACAGGAAGAAAATGGATAATTAGAGATAAAAATACAGAAAACACAAAAAAAAGGGAAGAATAAAGAGAAAATAATGCAGCATCTATACATTAGACACTGTGCTGAAGAAGTGCAACTTAAGGTATTGCTTCAAGTGCTAGTGTGTCATCAGTTCTTTCTCACTTGAGATTTGCAGGAGAGGGAACAGTTTGTTGATAAGAGTAATGATATTGTGGCTAAATCTAAGTTGTAACACAGCTTAGTCAGACTTAAGGATTATTTTCTTTTCTGTTCTTATTTTCAGAGATCTATTTTAAAAATAAATAGAAGTCCTGAGTAGACAACAGGGGAAATATGGAAAGGCCTGTGTCTTTTCTGTTTCTGTCTTTTTCACCTCAGTCACTTGTGGCTCAGATGGTTGGACTGGTGGCTGAGCAGAGCCTGAAACATCTTTGAAAACCAGTCAAGTAGACAACATTTTCTGGCATGTATTGTGAAAGGGATACTAGAGGATTATTTTCCACTAAGCCTTTCTGGTGTTTTGCAGTGGTTTAATGAGAGCCACTTGTTGCAGATGTGTGGAATGGTGGTGGTGTCCATTGGTTGAGTAACTCACAGTCACCACCAGCAGAGTAATCTTGCATGAGTATAAAGGGTGGGCCACTCTGTTCAGTCACTCTTTGTGAGTTTGTGCTAACTGGATGTTTCTGTAGAAGGGGGAGGAAGGTGGGAGGCAGGGCAGGGTGGATCTAAGGCATGTGCAGCGCCCACAGCAGGTGTGGTGCCCCTGGCCAGCCCACCCTGGGCCCCTGCTCCTCTGCCCAGCAGGAAAGCTTTCTGTGGGACTTTCTGTGGGACTGGTGCTCCACCAGCTTTGCACTTCAGGACAGCCCTGCACTCTGAGCCTGTCCTGGCTCAGAACCATTTAGGTACCATGTGCACTCCTAGCACTGATCTGCTGTTTCCCCCAGGTGCCAGGCTTGCTCTGCCTGCACAGGGAAATAAATCCACTTCTGGGTTCCTCGTGGCACAGGATGCCTGCTGAATCCTAGGAAGAGACTGAGGGATCAGTGTGTGCTAGGCCAGGACTAGTAACACATTTCAGCCATTCTTGCTCCTTCTCTCCTGTCAAATGCACAAGTCACCTGACAGAAAGGGACTGCTGATTACTCAGGAAATAGTTAAAGTAATTACTTGATTTAGTTACCAAGAGGAAATTTGGATGTTTGGAAGTTCATGTGGTTTTGTCTCGTTTTCTGACATAGCCATTGAAAACCAAAAGCTGCAGATTTCTGTTCAGTTGTGAGAACTTGCAGCTGTCACATTTGAGCAGAGTGGGATGCTTCTCATGGGAATAAAAAGCAAGAAGGAGAAAATGTTGTTTGGCCTTATCCTTTCACTCCAGATAGGTAGCAAACATCATTGCCTCTGACCCAAGCCCCTTGCTCATCCTGGAAACAGGCCCTTTGCTCTCTGTGTGTTGGAGAAAAAGGAAAATAAATTTATTGCCTGTATTGTGGAAGATCCTTCTCACCCTGCCTGTGGACAGGTATATTTGGATTACATCTTTTGGTAGATCTTGCAAAACTATCAGAAAGATGAGTTCTCTATGAGCTAATCAAATTACTAGCAGTTTCTGAGGACTAATAATGAATTAACCAAAGAGGATTAAACTAATAATATAATTACAGGACTAAAAGACAGAATTCCTGGATTTTCTTTGCCAATTCTAACCCTAACTTGCTTAGTGACCTCGGGTTAATTATTTAGGCTCTCTGTTTCTTCATCTCAGACAGCACTAATACCTAACTTTAAGAGCTGTCATGAGGATTAGCTAATTAATGTTCATCTAGTGCTTTTAATCACAGTTCTTTACCAAGAAACCTCAAGAACTATTCCTCTCTAAAATCCTAAGAAAGGAAGAGATGCATGGAGTCAAGAAAGATCAGATCCTTTGTAAACTGTCCCTTCTGTGCTCTGGATCTCTGGATCAGCACCCAGAGGTGTTCACACAGTGCTCCACACGCTGCTGTCCTGTGGGTGCTGCTTGCACTCTCAGTCCATGGCAAATAAGCCATATGAAAACAATGTACACAGATTATTGTGGCTTGGGAAAGCAGAGTTTTCAAGTGAGGAGGGTGACCAAAACTCTGCCATTGCATGTTTTGTTGACAGTATCTTCTGTCTCCCTCAAATTACCACTGTGCTTCAGTGTTGCATCTCTTGAAGGCTCTTCAGCAGAATAGATTTCAGAATGGCTGGGAGAGCATTAAGCCATGTCAGACAGAAGGAAAACACTGCTTGAGAAATCTAATCTCATTGCAGAACATGTAAGCATGCAAACTATAGGTGCTTGATGGGTAAAAGAAGCAAGCTTGAATCAGACTTACTGTTCACTGTGGTAAAACATAGTTAATGTGTACACATAAACATTTCAGAAATTAATCAGGACCAGCTGTGCTGGTCCTCAGCTGCCATTAGGTTCAGCACTTCATTACTCTCAGGATTAAATGTCTTGTGATGTTATAAAAGAAGTTAAAGAAATGGTACAATTTATTTAATGAGTGGCCTGTCTGTAATAGAAGACGTTGTTTGTCCTTCTCACTGTTATTTTTTACAAGCACCTGATGCTCTGAGGTCATAAAGAATTCTACAGTGCTTGCAGAATGAGGAGTTTGTGGATGTAGGTGAAATGTGGAGACACTTCTCTCTTGTGGGACAGGAGTCCAAACTGGGAAAGGCAACTCACTGTTCTTTCTGTTTTCCAATTTCTGATAAAGTGAATAAAGTTATGAAGTATAAAACTCCTCAGGACTGGCCTTAAGCCAGAGTGTCATTTGGGGAAGGTGGCAAAAGGGGCTGAGCAGTGACTTAGGATTGTGGGGACAGATGGGTTAATAATGAAAGAAAAAAAGGGTGCTATCTTTCTTTTTCTCTTCACGGATCAAGTCACTTGTTTAGATTAATTTAGGCACTACAAACTAGGAGATAATTTCAAATGCTTTTTTGGGGGGTCAAATACGTGAGGGGAGAAACTTGGCAAAGATGATTGTACTGGGGGGAACATCTGAAAAAAGTCTATCCAAGAAAAGGGCAGATACGGTACCTGAATCCTCTATCTCCAGCCTGAGCTGTGAATTGAGACCTTAGAAAGCAAGGCAGAGAGAAAATTCAGTTTGGGGAGCAGGACAGGGAATTTTCTGTCCAAGGGCAAATGAACCAAGAAAATTCATACAAAACCCTTGATAATTTTGTTACATGGTTTAAAGTTACATGCTGTTCAGTGCTTTGCCTGGTGTTCTTTGATGGGTAAAGGCAAGCAGAATGCCTCAAGGGACATTTTATTAAATATCTAGAGTATTAGGAAATCAGCATCATTTATTCATTTTTGACATCTGTATTGTATTTTAACATTGGTGTGTTGGTACTGATTTGGTTTCAGGTCAAAGCTATATTGTTTTTTAACTGACTTTCTTTATAAAGACCCATAAAAATGAGTGCAACATCATATTTAGATTTTAAAAGTATTGAAATGCATTTATTTCTAGAAGGAACTGGTTTTGCCACAACTCCACATCATTCACTCAGAATTGCTATTTTAAATAAAGGTGACATTGTTGGAAATTACAGCAGAAATACTGTGCAGCCAGAGTTTGTTCTAAATGAGAAATTTGTATGTATGCATTCATGGCAGGGAAGGTCAGTACAAGGAATGATGATGTTTGTTTTCCAGGGCTGTTATGACTTGGTGACCAGTTTTATGGAGACAAATATGGGAATCATAGCTGGAGTGGCTTTTGGGATTGCATTCTCTCAGGTAAGTGCATAAACACTCCCCTTCCCCCCTTTTTCTTTTCCCCTCTTTTTCTTTACCTGGACTTCAAGGAAGGAAGGATTATGGAAAGGGACTGAACTCAGCATGCTCATTAGTCCTGAGGTCATCTGTTCATTGATTTTCTTTTTCCAACTTAAATGAAGTTTCTCCTTGGGAATATCAGTTACGGTTGAGCTAATGACTAGCTCAAGGAAAACAACTTGTCCCTCCACTGGGTCAAACAGAGGTTAACCCAATAAAACATTGGCTTAAATGGAGCATAAACAGCTAAGAAGACAAATAGCTTATCCATTGTTTGGGTAGGCTTCTATCTTCTAAGTACTCTTATTTGTTCTTAAAGGACTCAAGAATTCAAACAGTGCACCCTCAGGCCTCCCCATCCTGGACTGGAGCCTGGAGGGGACACTTTGTGACCAATTTTATTTATTTTCCCTTTAACACTGAACACTGAGAAATGTTAAGGCTACCAAAATCAGATTGTTAAACCAGGTCCTTGTCTGCAGCAGAAGGAGTGTGCCACGAGAGCAACAAGAGGAGAACTAAGAAGGGGTTCTCTGCTCCATGATATTCAAACTGCATTTATATAGACAGGAACTGGGGAAAGTATAGGTCTGGTCAGATTGTTCTGACCAAGATGGGGCAGGAAAACAGCTGCATCTTTCAAGGAGATGCTCCTTTGTCAGTGATTCATGTGTGACAGCAAGGACTGCTGGAAAATGCAAAAATGAGAGAGAGGGAAATCAGCACAATTCAAAACTGTCCCCAAACCATGAGGAAAATGCCCTCCACATCCTCTCCATCAGCATACACACAGCCTGAGGGAGCCCTGAAATTGTCAGGGCTTAGGCTGGCTGACTGCCCTGCCTTGGGCATACCTAAAAGCCTGATGCCTTGTAGCCAAGACATTGGATGTGAGGAGCCCATGGTTTGGTGTGGGTGAAAATTTGGTTCATCACAACAGCAGCTATCCAGAGCCTGTGCCTGCATGTCAGGTTTTTGGGATCCAGAAAAGGTGAATAATCTGGAGCTGTTTGTGCATGGATGAGGGGAGGCCAGGTTTTTTTTAACAGGCTATTCTAGCTCTTGTTGAATGGTGACAGCATTGAAACTCTTCTCCAGCCTTGATTATAGCTTGATTTCTGCTATAGGACTCCAAGCTCAGCTTTCAGTTTGGGTTCTAGATAGCCAGAAGGCTGTAAAGCATCTTTTTAAATGCCTTGTGTAAAGCTATCCAAAAGAAAAATGAGTAGAATTGTAAAATATGCTGTTGAGGGAAAAAGGACCAATACTGCCTGAAAGCCTTTAATGGGTGTTTCATGGCAGGCTGCAGGCAACACTTTGTCCCTGTGACTGAGGGGAGAAACAAGGTGTGTTCTGATGTGGTGTTGGCATCCAATGCTGCTGGTGGCACCATGAGCCCTGCTGCCAGGTGGGGATGTCACTCCCCAGGCAGGCACTGGGCTCTGGCACTGTGAGGGCATACCCAGCTGCTTGGGGTGTTAGTAAATGTGTAAAAAAGGGAAGAGAGAGGCTGCAGAGCAGAAAAATGCAGCTCTCCCAGGCTGTGAGGAATAGAAAGTGGCCAGTTGTAATTTACTGCCTAATTTGCTTTGCTGGACCCAATTAGGGGCAGTGTTTACAAATTGATTTCAGGTTAACATGGATGGCAGTAATGCCAGGCAGGGCTCCAGCTGTAGGTGAGATTTTGCTGTTCCTATTGAGAATAGGTTTAATCTAAATAAAAGACAGATTAAATCATGTTGCTCTTCTACAGTAAAGCATGCTCAAGGGCCTTTCCTTCACGTGATTTGTTAGGTGTTGACTACCATGGGGAATGTGCTGATGCCCAGAAATAGGGAAAGTTGATGTAATGGCATTGCAAATCTTACAGGCCTGGCACAGAACTCCCCATCAGAGTCAAGAGGTTTTATAAAAACACTGTGCTGCTGACCTTGTCTGCTCTGCTCCTTGGGTTTGAAATAATAACAATGAAATAAAATGTGGTTGTTTTCGGACTAGGATGCCAGTGTTGACTTCCAGCTTTAGCAGGTGCTCTTCAGAGCAGAAAAATGTGTTGTGCCCAACAGAGAATAAAATTATGTGAACTGCATAGATGGTGGAGAGCTGTGCCTAGATATAACTACAGTGCAGGCATTGGCTTAAGGAATGCAAGAAACACTGTCTGGAAGGGTTTACAGATTGTGAGCTGGGAAGACTCAGTGCAATGTTCAGGCCACATTATTCCCCTTGTGCTGAAGGACTGAAAATCAGGTGCTCTCCATATGCTGCAAACCAGTTGTTGGACACATACAGGTGGTCCCATCATTCTAAGATAAATTCCCATGCAGCCATGGAAATTCAAATTCCAATTAAGTTTATTTCTCTTCAGTATCATGTGTAATAAATATGTCACGCAGAACAGCTTCCAGTCAGTGGTAACTCCTACAGAATAAGTGTATTAAAAAGCAAGTTATTATGTGTACAGGAGGGATAAAACTGTTAACAAAATATGCTGTGGATGGTTTTCAATGGTCAGAGCTAAGATGTGCCTGAGATTGGTCCTAGAAACCTTGAGAAATTCACTGTATTCTGCTTGCTGGGATGACGTGTGACCAACAGGATAGTAGTACAGAAGACACACCTGAGGGGTGTGGGTTTCCCAGTTGTCTAAACCAAAGAATTTGTCAGCATTTTCAAGTTTCCTGTGGCAAGACCAGGGTATGGAAAACTCCCTGCTTTCTATGTAGTAGCTCAGAAGACCAAGACAATCTTAGGAAGAAAAGGAAGAAAGGAAAAAACGTAAGAGAGAAGACAAATGCAGAACCAAGTCTGACATCTTAGCACTCCAAAATCAAGACAGTAAAATCAAATAAATGAGTGATTGGATAAAAGTTGAAATGGGGCATTTGAGAGGCAGTGGGAGTGCAGGGAAATGAATGCAGCTCCCAGCAGCAGTTTCTTTGTGGGAATCCTTTAACACCAATTCTTCTGGTTTTTCAAAGGAGCTACAGGGACCTGGTGCACAATAGGATGAGGAGCTTCCTCCTGCCTGAAGAGCAGAGGAGGCAAGTGGGGGAACAAATGCAGAGAGCAAGGCAGGGTGGAGAGTGCTGATTTGTGCTGCACAGTCTGGGAGCCTGTAACCTGACTTAAATGCAGAGAGCTGTAGTTATGCCTGTAATGAAAGAGCACCAGGAGGAAGATTCAGCAGCTCAGTACAATATTGCCTCTTTTTGGCTACAGGAGGAGTAGTGCTCTTATGGTTAAATGTGGAAGTCAACATATCGAAAAACACGTTTTTATATGCATTCAAAGTATTTCTAGAATATTTATTATAGTTCTGTAGGTCCTGGTAATACTTAGAAATCCTGAGTAAAATGTGTGTGCAATGGCTTGATATGCATGCCATTATTTTTGAAATACAGAGTTAAACATTATGTCACTATAATCACTTAAATACCTAAACCAGCCTAAGGTCAGAGCCAGCAATCCACAAGTGGGCCAAAGATCATGAGGATACATTCATGAGTGACCTGCCATTTGTCTTGGGAGTGAGCTAAGTAAAACAAAACACCAATACATGCCTTGCTTGTAGATGCTACAAAGTTTAGACACACTGATTATTGGAGTTACAGCCTGCACAGAGCAGAAGAATCCCTAATTAAAAGGTATCTGGGGAAGTCTGCTTCAGCTGAAGGGGGAAGGAAAAACCCTGTACTTTCCTATTTGTAGAGGCTACAGCATCTTTCCACTTGTAAACCTGATTCAACCAGCAGATTGTGATTGAGAACAGTGGCTTGTGATGGGGAAAATAATCAAACAACTTCAATGTACATGCATTCTTGGCCATTGTAGAGAGGAACTGATTTGGGTCTGGGCTGGAATTTGCTCGGGGAAAATAATTTGGATTAAATACACTGCAAAGTTCATCTTACTGAAAAACACATGAAGGCAGAGAAGTAACTTCTGGGTCCAGCCAAAGAAGGTGAAGGAAGACTGAAAGTCACCACAAATGCAGAAAAGCAACAGTGAAGGAGGTGGGACAGGGCCACCCAGGAGCACTCACTCTGTTCAGCCAGTCAGAGCATGGAGAAATACATGGCTCTGTCCAAAACAGAAACCCGATTCTCCAAAATCGAACTGGGCTAAAGAAACTGGGCATGAGTCAGCTGCAGGAGTGTCATGGAACCTGTAGAATGTGATTGGTTTTCAGCAACACCTTCAGCAATTGATTAAATCACCCTCCCAGTGAAGGGTAGGAAAGGCAACAAAATGGCTAAAACATCTTCTTGGTATCAAGTGAGATTTTTAGAGCTGAGAGGGGTTTTCACCACCCAGGTATCAGTTTGGCAACTAAAACCACAGCCCTTGGACCCTGGTAGCTTTGGGTTTTGTAGGTGGTTGGTCAGGCGGTGCTACCACTGCCCCACACCTAGTTATAACCAAGGCAGTGTGATCCTGTGCCAAAGTCAGGGGGTGCATGTGGTGAACAGGAAGGTTCAACCTGCTTTTAAATGTGACTCTGTGCCCTTTTGGAATTCCCAGAACAGCTCTGGTGGCCACTGAAACAGGAAACCGAGGGGATTTCTAGCAAAAGAAGTGTGACCTGACAAGGACTGTGACATCTTAGAGACTGTAAACAGTTTATCCAGATTTGAGTTACCCTACTTGGCAGCCTGGTGGCAGCCCAAAACAAGCAGTTGCCTGGTACAGAAGATGTGTGTTTTGATGATGATTGTGTTAACAGGGAGCACTGCCTGCTCTAGGGAAATGGACTCTCAATCCTGAGGAGTGAAATAGGAGGAGCCAGTTTGGATGAGCAGCCAGCCAGTCATACCCAGGCATGCTCTGGATATGCTCAGGAGTTAATTAATTGACCAACCCCAATGAGAAAAGCGAGGTTGAATTATTCACAGCATATTAACACTGTTGGCACATGCAGGAAGCACTAAGATACTGGAGTAGATGAAACATTCAAAAGACTGAGTGGAAGCCTGGGATCTGTTTTCAGTAATCTGACAGCCAAGGCAATAGTGAATGACTTTTTAAAAAGTTATTTCCAAATTTACAGCACTCATTTCTATAGTGCTGCATCACTTGTAAAGGAAGCATAACTACAATGGGACATCAGGAACCTTTTCCCTGGCACAGAGATAAAGAAGTTAAGGGCACCAGCTCTCAGGGCTGATGGGTGTTGGTGAGGGATCCAGGTGGAGCAAGTGAAACACAGCCTGTGACATGCTGATAGCCCCAGCAGTTTATTCATTCACATCTGGCTTGGCCAGACATTGACAAGGGATTGAAAAATACCAAAATACCATGCTGCATGTCAAATAAATTATAAAAATCAAGAGGAAGATCTGACAAAGAAAGATGGCAGATTTTAATGCTGATTTTCTAATTAGAGCAGTCCAAATAAGGCATAAATACATTGTGCATAATAACTCCAAAACATGAAATACATGTTTACCAATGCTCTGCATTGATGTAATTTAACTTAAATTGTGTTCTGTCTCTGTCTTGTCTGGAACAGTTGATCGGGATGCTGCTGGCATGCTGTCTGTCCCGGTTTATTACTGCTAACCAGTATGAGATGGTGTAACAAGGTGAGCTTCTCCCGTTTTCCACGTGGTAAAACTATGAAAGCCTTGCTGTGTTGTGGCTGTGCTGCTTCTCCTGAAGGCAGCGAGCAAGTTTTACGTTCTGAGCATGTTCATTGAGAATTAAGCCTTCTCATGGGCTTCTCTGCTTTGGGATTTTCATCCCAATTTTGTGTGTGTTGGGGAAAAAGGTGGGGAAGGGAGAAATGCAGTTTTGAATTTCATCATTTCTTGGAAAGAGAGAGCAAAAAAACCACCTGCTGCGAATAGTTAGCAACCCACTTGTTGGTTTAATGTTTGTTTTTTCATCCTCCGTGCTCTCCAGTCTTTCAAGAAGTGTGGAGTCCAGAGCCTGTGTGACGACCAGGAGCTGCAGAGCTGGAGAAAGACTGCCATGAATGTTCTAGCACACACTGTCTCTCGCACGCACGCACGCACGCACGCACGCACACCCCCACGAGCGACCCCGTGCGCGCACTCCCGCACCCCCTCCCCACCGCCCCATGCGTAGTGTCCCATCCTGTGAAGTTCCACGGTGCCCCACGAGGAGCCCTCGGCCTGCAGAGCCAGCCCCCATCCCCACGGCCCGGCCCAGGACGGCACCGTCTGTATGTTCTTGGTCACACAGTAGTTGCATCGTAAGTTAACAAAGGTAACTCATTAACAGCATTGATCGGGCTGTGCATGTAGTGACTGGAGGGCATAATTAGCCTTTCACCATGGTTAATAAGTGTTGCACACGTTCATATAAACAGGTATATGAAATATATATTCTTTTGGGTTTATCTTAATTTCCTGTTTTGTTTATTGCTTTACTAAGGTTTCCATCCTTTCCCCCCTCCCCCTTGCGCCTGTCCCCCTTTCCCCAAAAACAAAGGAATCGGTAAACATAACATAAAGATACTTGAAAATGATGTTAAAATGTTGTGCTTGAAGGGAACTGTTATTCCTGATGTTCTTCTACATCTTTGATTCTTACTCAGTGTTGTATGCCTAGTGCGTATCCCGGTAGGCTTTGTCTAGTGCATTTTGCCTCGGAACCTGATCCTGTGTAATACTGTTATTAAGCTGTGTTGTTGCTTACTGTGAAGGCAGAAATTTTTGCTCCCTATATTTTTATTACGTAGCTATGAACTAATTGAACTGTGCTGTACTGCGGCCTTCATACTTTTTTCCTGTTCTTTCTTTTTTTTCTTTCTTTTTGCATTGAGGTTGCAGCCACCAAATACATTGTTGAATCAAATCGAAATAAAAACACACACACACAGACACACACAAAAAAAAAAAAAATCACAAAAAAAAAATCCAGTCATATGAAATATTTTTGGGGGAAAGCAAAAGTTTAAAACCTTTTTAAAAAAATAGGACTTTTTTAATAATGCCTCTGTCTAGCATGCCAACGAGAATGCATTGATATTGTGAGTATTTGTGATATACGTATTAATAAATGGAACCATTACAGATTTCTAGCTGCTTCCTTCTCATTCTTTAGTTATAAGAAAATCCTTTTTTTGGGAGTGGGGAAAATGAACATGAAACACTGGTGCACAGCTTGGAGTGATATGTCTTTATGTGCTTTTTAACAACTAATTTGCTTATGAAATAAAAATGTTGCTACACTGGAAAAAAAAAAGAGAAAGAGCTGGAATTGTTTCAAAACTCCTACAGCTGGTTTCACCACATGACAAATACATACCCTCTGCTTTGCAATTTTTCTTCTTGTAATTGTTAAAAATCTGCAGTGTTTAATTATCCCATCCTTAGTGCTGTGAGCAATTTTGACATTAAACATTTCTCTCTTGATTTTGGTGAGAAAGGAGAGGAGAGAGCTTTGGGGTGGCTCGTGGAAAGGCTGACAGTTATCTCTTTCTCACTTGAATAAGTGAAACATCACAGATCTGGCAGAAAACCCATGGAAGTTTAAACCTGGGAATTTTGGGCCAAGCCCTGGACAGAGAAGGAGACTTGAAAAGTCTGGAGCCTTCTGGCTGTGGGAGCTGTGCAGCTGCTGTTCAGTCCTTCCTCTGTCTGTCTGTCCATCCATCAGTGCCCGGGGGCTGCCCTGCCTGGTAGCTCCAGCATCACATCCTGGTGACCCTTGAGTGATGCTGGCACGGTCAGGGCACTCCCACCCACAGCTCTAAAAGGGTTCACAGGGTTCACATGGGCAGAAACGTGCCAGCAGATCTTAAAAATCCCAGTAGCATCCTCTTTAGCTTTATTCAGAGAGCACTTCCAGAGCAGGAAAGAGAAAATGAGCTTTGCAAATAGAAGAGGAATCTGGTCCCCAAATTTAAATCTGCCCTCATATCTGCCATGAGGGAGCAAGACATTTTTGAAGGTGGAGATGCCAATACAGGTCCTGCCTCTGTGCTGGGCAGCCAGGCAGGATGGTGCTGGGGACAAAGGCACTGGGCAGCTCCAGCACTCCCATTTGCCATCTCCTCTCAGGGTTTCAGAGCAGTCACAGCCCCGCTCGGTGGCTGGGGCTGTGATGCTGGAGCAATGCCCTTCTCCTGTAGGCACAGGGTGTTCACAGAGCCATGTTTTCCCATAGCAGGAAGAACTGGCCCACCAGCTGCCCTAGTTTCCCTCTGCTTTTCACTCCCAGCCCCACGGAGGGGAGGTGAGGCTGCCACCGCCTCCTGCAGGAGCCACCAGTGACCTTCCGGACTACAAAAGCACCAGCCTCTCCTTGGTTTTCTTTTTCTTCTTTTTTCCTTTTCATTTTCCTGAAAGAAAGAGCTGTTTGTGCCAAGAGCTGTTCCTTTTGAAGATGCTGATGTTGGGTGACAGGTCAGCAGGCCCCCAAACGTGCCTGTCCCCATTCAGGAGGGCTGAGCTGTGCTCAGCTCTAAGGCATGAGTGCTGAATTAAGTCCATTCAGCAAAGCCCTTCAGTGCGAGGTCGATTGTTGCCCTCAGCGCAGCACCACTCCTGCTTTTATGGGGTAGGTGTGTTAATTGGGCTCCTGGCAGCTTCCCTGGAGAGGATCTGGCTGCTGGAGGAGCTGCCAGGGGCTTCCCTGGCGAAATCCCCCTGGCTCGGGCTGGGACCACACAGGCTGTGCTGGCATCCCGTGGCCCGGCTGGAGCATCCCTGCTCTCCCTCCCCATCCTCCCTCCTGCCAGTGGGGTGGTTGGTGTAGGAAGCAGAGCTGGAGCTGCAGAGAGCTGGTCAGTGCCAGCCTGGCACAAAATCACAGATTTTCCTCGCAGAAGCGAAGCTGCCACAGGTACCAGAGGTCACCCCAGGGGCTGCGGTCCCTCTGCTCCCTCTGGTATGAACTGAAGGAGCAGCAGAGGAATCAGGCTCCTGCTGGCTCTGGCTGCCTCATCCCTCCCTGAGCAAACTCTGCTCTGTGCAATCAGTGAAGCAGCTGGGCCACAGAAGGGTGGGCAGGTGTGGCAGTGAAAGTAGAGGATGGGGCAACCAGGTGAGCCCCAGGAGGGGTGGGAGGAATGGGGCATGGCTGGGGTCGGGGAGAATGGGGATAGAATAATTTAGGATGAAAAACACCTCTAAGATCAGTCCCAGCACTGCCAAATCCACCACAAAATAATGACAACAGAGGTAGCAGGACTCTGGGAGGAGGAAGAAGGGGCTTGCTTTGGTCCCAGGGAGCTGCCAGCTTGGTTGGGCTGTCAGATGGACCAGCAGCCTCAGCTGATGTGTGTGCTGTCCTGAGCTGCCTCCCAGGGCTTGTTTCTGCAGAAGACAGCCCTGAGCCCTGCTGAGAGGACAGACAGTATGCTGTGAAGGTGATGTGTCACAGTGGCAGCTCTTGGAGGCATTGCTGCCATCCTTGGTGAGCATCCCTGCACAAGAGGCTGGCTTTGCTCACAGGATTTCAGGCTGCCGCTCCTTGGAGGACCCAATGCAGCCCCCTAAGATGATTTTTTTTCTTCTGTGATTCTTCCCCTTGACTTTAATGGCTCATTACTGTTGAAGATAATTTTAAAACTAGGAAATTAATTTACTGCCAGCCTTGCAGAAAATACCTGGCATCCCACTGGAAGGGAAGGATTGTTCAGAATGTCAGTCTTCTACCAGGGCTGAGTGAGGCCTCCTTCACTATGAACCTGTATCACAAAAATAAAAACCCTCATGACCTGGCATAGAAATGACATTTCTCTATTTTGTAAGTAAAAGTGTTCTGCCCTCCAAACGTATAAAGTATGGTCAACTTGCTGCAAGCTGTTTCTACTGGCTTGGCTTGATTTTGAAGTAAAAAGCTGTTGGTTTTGCCTTTTTCTTGTCATTGCACCTGTTCCTGTTGCAACCAGGAAACATTTTATTCAAAAGTCACTTCAGTTTCATCCAGTGTGACTGGAGATATTTGGTAAGTGCAAGCTCATTAAAAGCAAGCTGTGCTGAGGCAGCAATTCCTCAAGCTGTGGAGTCTGTTCTGCTCCCTGGTAGCTGGAGTGTTCTCATTTTTGGTGTCTGGAGCTGTGTCTGTAGGTGGCACCGAGGACTTATTTTAGATTGTGGTCCTCCTGTGTGATCAATAACTGGGGAGTGTATGTTACAGACACAAAACAGCCAGACCAGGTTGGACAGGGAAACCTCATCCAAGGGGGCAATGGAACAAGCTGATCTTTAGGGTCCTTTCCAGTCCAAACCCTTCTGTAATTCTGTGATTCTGGTGCATTATACAACAGTGCAACTCCAAACATTCCCAAAGCAACTACTGAATCACCTGAATGCTATTTTTTATTCACCAAACTTGGCCAAGATTTGCAGAAGCAGCAGATTCCAGGCAACCCCTGGAGGTATTTCCAGAATGCTTTCAGAAGGTGCCAAATGACCAAATTCTTGTTAATCCAGCCCTCTCAAAACCTCTCAGGGCACTGAGAAAAGTCATTTCTGAAAGCCCTATCTGTTCTTAAAATGGAGATTGTTTAACCAAGTTAAAAAGCATTGATACTTTTAAAACTGTGATTTCTTGGGGGAGAAGGACAGCTTCCTGGCTTGCATATGGAGGGCATGGTTTGTGTGCTTTATCTTCATGAGTAGAGAACCAGAAAGTATGGTATGAGAGAACACTGATGCCCTGAAGAACTGCTAGGGTGAGACAGGAGAAGAAAAAAGAAGGAAAAAAATTTCTCCAGTCAGAGGGGTTGGAAATGGGGAGTATTTCAATCTGATGGTGTGTCTGACAGTAGCTCCAAGGTAAGTAGGCTCAGCAGCTCCGGTCTGAGGTCTGGAGGAGCTGTTGCCTGCCAGGACCTCTTACATCCCCTGGCTGGAGAGAGCAGCCTTTTGTGGGAGTGTGTAGGTGTCAGACAGCTAACAACTACTGCAGTGCACAGCCAGTGAAAAACCCATGGCACCTCCTGAGGCTGTGCAGGAGCCTTTGGATCCTGGCAGTTTCCTACTCTGCCTCCCACAGGCTGACTGCACTTCTGTGGGGTTTGCTTTTAATGTAGTCTTTGTAAGTTGTTGCTTCCTCAGTAGAACTAAAAGGACTTGGTCAGTGCTTGTGTTGATTTTTTTGGTACCTTTAGCCCTGTAGTTATTTGTAAATAAAAGCAAACAAATGATTATCTGGAATTTTCTTCATCTTGGAGTGCAGTGTGACCCAAAGATCAGGTGAATGAGTCTTCCTCCCAAGTGTAGGAACAGGCACACTGACCCTGTGGGTTATTGCTGTGTGCTGTTCCTTTTGCCCTCATGCAATCCTGGTGCTTGCAGGGCCAGGAATTGCCTTGTTCCTGCAGGCCAGGTGGAATTCAGCTCTGCAGGGAACCTGCTGAGCCTTGTGCCTTCCCTCTGCTCTGCCAGAGCAGAATTCTCTGAGGCCTGCCAGAATCAGTGCTGTGCCTTGGGGGAGCACAGAAAAC
Organism: Muscicapa striata striata; assembly: GCA_030060385.1. Lineage (NCBI taxonomy): Eukaryota > Metazoa > Chordata > Aves > Passeriformes > Muscicapidae > Muscicapa > Muscicapa striata. The sequence goes on along the minus strand of JAREIS010000117.1, from coordinate 1,044,906 downwards.
AGGTCTCCACCTGCTTGGTGGAACAGGAAGGTAAAAGACACCGAAAATCCTGGCCAGCACCAGAGCAGGCTCGAGCACTGAGCTGAGCATAGACTGGCATGGTCCACTGGTCTTTGTAATGCTGGGGTTTCCTCCCCATGCTCATCTGGATAACCTGGCTGTTCCCAGCTTCTCTGGACTATGCATTAAGCGTTACAATATGAGAGGGAAATCAAAACCCAATCAAAATTATCTCTATGAGACCCATTCAATAAAATAGTTATTGGCAATTAGCACAGATTTTGTATAAAGAAGTAATTAGCCCTCCTGCCCTGAGCATTAATGAATGCTTTTCATTACACCCCAAGGGGTAGTCAACCCAATAATAATCCACTTCAACACAAATGTTGTTATAAAACAACGTTGTTTGACAACAGAGGCAGCAGGACAGTCGCAAACAGGAGGCAAGCCTGCTCTTGTGAGCACTGGAGCTGGTTGCATAAAAATGAAAGATCATTAATAATTTGCTTGGATTGGTGCTGTAGACCTGTCTTCTTACTCATAATGGAAATGAAGCAATGGATTAAAAAAACAGGGTCTCATTTCTCTGGGTGAAAGCTGAGATAGCCAGTGGAGATGGAGCAGTGCTGGCCACAGCCTTGTATTGATGGTGTCTGTAGAGCCTGGCAGGGTGGAGCAGGACTTGTCTGCATGGAGGTGGTGATTTTACTGTCTGGAGCTGTTCAGCTATTAGTGGCTCCACTTATTAGTGGCTAGCCTCTTTTTTCTTCTGCCTTCACTCAGAATTGAAGCATGAGAGATGGATTTTTGTGTTTGGACTCTATTGTTTCTTAATTCTTATCTATAGGACAGAGAGTTCTGCAGCACTTCTAGCTAACAAGCTAAAAGCAAGAAAATGGAGCTGTATCTTGCTTATTACAAGGTATTTTAAAGGCAAACAGTCCAATTAAAAGCTAAAATCTATATTATTTATACTTTTGACCCAATGACCAAACACCTGTGACCCACACTGTGGGTTTTCTATCCAACCAAAAACTACTGGCTAAAACCAACAAGAAAAAGGAATAAGAGGGAAGAAAAAGACAATGCCCAAGAATGTCCATATTGTCCCATATCTATTACTATATTCTAAAACCCCAAATTCTAAACCTTTCACCATGTGATATTACACACTTCTATTCAAACTACACACTAGTGATTCCAACTCCATCACTCAAATTTGGAAGCCTTCTCCAGGGCCTCAAGTCAAAAGCAGTGTTCCTTTGAAGGTCAGTGCCAGAAAGCACAGAGAGTTCAAAACTCCCAGGCTTCAGGGTTCCAACATCCAGCAGCCAAATGGCAGAGGGCTGTGTGTCCCTGCAGTCTCCACTGCTTAACACTGTGGCACTAGAGGGAATGAGCTCCTGGTGACAGCACCCCTTCCCCCATGCTCCTATTTGAATGTTGGCATTTTCTAGTGCAGTATGTGTTAATGCAGATGCAAAAATCACATTGACTTCTCAATTCAGTGGCTCTGCCAACCCTTCACAGCCTCCTGGTTCTGCCCAGGGTGGTGAGCACAGCACGGGCAGGGCTCTCTGTCAGAGCAAGCCCTCACAGACTAAGCAATGAACCAACAGTTCCCTTCCCCTGCTCTGGGAACATCCTTGCTGCTCCTCTCTGGCCCCTCTGAGCCCTCTGCAGCCCTTGCACAGCCTGGCTCTGGTGGGAAGCCCAGCTGCCACTGCTGCCCAGGCACTGCTGGCACAGCCAGGCCATAAAAGCATCCCTGTGCCATTCACCTGAGCACTCAGGTGAGCAGCTGAATCCTCCCCTCCAAGCTGGGCTGTCAGATTAGGAAGAATTGGTCCAGGATGGTGCTGGGGAGCTTGGTCCCAGGGCTTTTCCCTGTGGGAAGACAGTGGGTAATGGGAGGTGTGATTAAGGAGGCACAGAGCACATTTGCACGTGCTGCAGGAAAAATCTTCCTTGCCCACACCTCCCTCTGCTATTTCACACTTATTTTCTGGGGAGCCCATTCTCACTCCAGAGCAAAAAGATGCCTGCAGCTTCTCCTCCTTTCCAGCTATCCCCGTGGATAGCTGGATCATGGGAAGCAGTGCCAGTCCCCTCTGAGGCTGCTCAGAGATGGTGCCACAGCCCTGGGACAGCGTGTGGCACTGGAGCCAGCCCAGGCTGCAGCAGGCAGCTCTGCCAAACCCCTCTGTGCTGGGCACAGCTTGGCTGCTGCTCCATGCTGTGTACAGAGAGGAATCCCTCAGGTGAGCAGGAATTGTGGTTTTTGCTCATCTTGCAGTTTGGAGCTGCCTGCAGTCCAAATGATCTCCCTGGATATGCCTGGGGAATTCAGCCATGGCAAGGAGCTAAGGCTGTAGGTGTGAGGGTAGGAGCAAACAAGGGCAGAGAACTCCTTGTGGGTCCCTTCCAGCTTGGAATATTCCATGAAAAAAAAAAAAAAAAAAAAAAAAAAAAAGAGAAGATTATTAGGTGGTGTGGAGGCTGTTGGGATCAGGGCAATGAGCACAGAGCTGCATTAGACTTGCTTTAGGCAATCTTGATTTTGGCATTTGGTAGATTATGGGTGCCTAATTTCACAGCTGTAAGCTTCTTTGAGCACACATTTGTTTTGATGTAATTACTTCACTTCAGAAATAAAGTACATGTGGGAAAATATTTTTTTTTTCATGTGGAGCCATCACCATCCTCTGAAGTACCCTTAGCAGGGCTGCAATCCCTGCATCAGCCCTTCAGTGCCTGTCCCACCAGCCCTTTATGGGATGGGAAGTGGGATTGTTCAGCTCCTGGCCCAAAGGAAAAGCTGCCTGGGCTGTGGAGTCGTGGGGATTAAGGGAATGCTCCCACAGAGCATGGGGCTCCCTGGGGAGACTGATTTCCATGCTGTGTCATGATTTTAGTATAAAGAGAAAAAAAGATCTCTCCATTTAATACTGACTAGAGTTTTATTCTCTGTTATTGCTGGAAGGGTTGGCAGACCCCTAGGGAAAGTTTTACAAGGGGGAAAAACTGATTTTTTCCCATGCAGGAGTTTCCAGAACTTCAACAATCTGTAATTAGCTTTGAAACATGAACTAGGAATCACTTAACTGCTACATTTGAAGTAAAAGTCAGGGGTCAAGGATTACATTTTTTGGTAATATGATTATATTTTAAATTAATGCGACTGTATTTGCAGTTTTCACTTTTTAGAAATTTTTTGGGTTGTATGTCTTTTTTTTCTTGGGTTTTGTCTCTCTCTACCTTTCCTTTTAATTACAATTATTATTAATATTAGTAATGTTTTTATTGGGTTTTTTTGTATTTTGTTTTGTTTCGACTATTAATCCATCTTGACCCACAGTTAAATTTTACTTTCCTTTCCCGATTTTCCTCTCCATCCCCCTGGGGTGGGTGGGGAGTGAATGAGTAAGTGGTGGTTTGGTGCTCAATTGCCAGCTGGGTAAAGCCATTACACTGTCCCAGGAGGGTTTCAAATGCTGGGCACCCTGCACAGTTACAACAGTCAGGAGGCAAATTGTACCTGGGGGACAAATGAGCTGTTGTGTTTGTTACTGACTTATTTCCAAACTGAAAGATCTATGGCTGTGACTGTTCCTCAGCCTTCCTCATTCTCTCTCACCAACCAGTGTCTTGTATTTGAGAAAAATTTGCCTCTCTTTTTCAATAAGTAGGGTACATTTTTCAAGGCCATGTGAGTCCTCTGCTTGTGGTCAAACAAGCCATGCTGTCTGCACAGGTGCCCAAAAATCACAGCAAACTCTGTCATCTCTCTGGGAAAAAAATAAGGTGCTTTTAAGACATGGATTACAACAAGGCACTGCATGAGGTGGGGCTCTGAGCAACCTCATCAGGTTGGAGATGCCCCTGCTCATTGCAGGGGGATTGAATTAGATGATCTTTATGGTTCCTTCCAATCCAAACCATTCTGTGACTATGGTTCTATAACTCCATGATTCCTGCTGCCTGAAGAAGGGCATGTTTAGGAGGTGAAACAGGAGGCCTTTGCATCCCTAGAGCCTCATTTATCTGGTGATGGGGCTGCATGGCTCCAAAGGGTGGCTGTGCAAGGGCAGGTGCAATATCCACGGTTCACTCCAGCCTGTGATGCTCACCCTGGCACCAGCACTCTGGGCAGCAGCTGAGGCATGGCCAGGAGGGCTCCCATCTCCCCTCTCACAGGAGTCTCCATCCCTTCTCTGGCTGGAGAGCACAGTTTCACCTGGTGTGTTTTGGGGTCCCAGCACACAAAAGACATTGAAAATTCATCCCTTCTGCAGCACATCCTCCAAAGTGCAGTGGGTGCAAGTAGGAACTGACCTGGCTTTTCTGCCATGCTGCAGTCAGTCCAATCCACCTGCCTAAACCTGAGTCATGCTGTGGAGGACACAACCAGCTGCCAAGGTCTGCAAGAACTGCATTTCCCAGTTCTAGAAGTCCAGTCCCATATTGGTACTGACAGTGCAATTTTCAGTACTGCATTCCAGGACCAAGCTTTTGTGATTTCTCCACCAATTAATGTTTTCAATGTTTTGATTTCTGGAGAAAGGTGTGTGTCTGTGCCACCTGGGGAAGGTGCTAGTGAGGGTGCACATCTCTTTGTCTAAGGCACAATCTCAAAAGAGCTCAACAACCCATAGCTGATTGATTATATAATAAACTGAATGTATTAGTGGCAGCCTAATGAACTGGCCTGTACCATCTTGAAAGTGGAAGATGGGCATGATACACCAGCCTTTCATGTGAACCATACCTTCTTTGTTCTGTGCAGGTTATTGAGCAGAAGATCCCATGGAAAGCTCTATAAACACTTTCCAATTTATCAGCGTTCATTATTTTTACCAATTACCCATCAGAGTAAAAATATGATCAGATAAACTATGCTCAGGTAATAGTTCATATACTGAGTATTTTCTATAATGTAAGCATGTGGTGGCACTCACATCTGTGTACGTGTAAAAAAGACAGCTATTATGCCATTTATCATCATCATCATTATCATCATCATCATTGTATAATGTACCTGTATAACTTACACTCTGATTGAAATTGAATGCATTTTTTACCTTGTGGGAAGGAAGAGAGTGTGGCAAGGGAAGGACAAGTTAGAAGTGTCTGGGTGCTTTTCAAGCTGATCTCTGAGACACAGCTCTCTGGGGCAGCAGGGATTTGGTAGATCACCACCGTGGTTTCAAGCACTTTGTTGGAGGTATTTCCACTCAGAACAGTCCTGTGCTTATTCTGGACTGTAAACAAGGTCAGTGCTGAGTTTCACAGCTCAGGGTAGTTGCATCCTTGGATGTCACCATGGAGGTGCAGCACCAGCAGAGGAGCCCTGGGTGCAGTGTAGCATCACACCCACGCAGGGGATGGGGAGGTCACATTGCAGGGCTGCAAGCTGTGACACTGTCCCTTCCAGCACTATTGCAGTGACACCTGTTACACCACCTCCTCCATCCCCACTCAATGTGCTGTGGTGGTGTGGCAATGACAGCTGACAGATTCCCTGCCTCTGCAGATCCATCCTGTGCTAATGGGATAATGCTCTGGCTCTGGTGGTGCTAAAGCACAAGCAGGAGCTCGTGTTCTGCTTTCTGGCTCTTCCCTTTCAAGCTTCACAGCTGTAGCTGCCGTTTCAGCTTGTGTGTGAATCAAAGCCATTCTCAGCAGCAGAAGGATGCTGGGGTCATCCCTGGGATCTCCTGGACCCTGCAGCCCTGCCAGCCTTCCACTGAGCCATGGCAAACAAAGGGCAGCCCCTGAAGCCTGTCCCTGTTTGGATTCTGCTGATTGATCCTGCAGCTCCACCGGGAGAAAACAGGCTATGCTGGATAATTGTTTGTGGGTGCACCCCCTTCACTGCAGGAGTGCTTTTAATCAGGGTCCAGGGAGATAAATGAAGGAAGAGAGGACCCCTGTCTCTCCAGCAGTGGCTGTTCCCATAAATCAGCTCTTACTAATGAGCCCAGGTGTAAATGAGGTACTGCTGAAATGCACAATTAGACACACTGATCATCAGGGGAACTTGATATGAAGATTTCCACACCAAACCCACAAGGTTAAAAAAGATTTCTCTTTATGTAGTTATGATCACAGGTGCAAAACTGAGGATTTAGATATTCTTCTGTTAAGCAAGTTGGTTCACCAGCACCTGAAGCCCAGAACAGCTCCAGCCTGTCCCAGGCAGGGCTCAGCCCCTCAGCCAGGGCTGGTTCAGGGCTCTTGTGGCAGGGCATGAACTCCCATGCAGTTCAGTGCTTGGGAGAAGAGTGTCTAATCAAGGAAAGGTGCAATTAATAGATTGTCTTTGTGTGTGGGATCAGAGCAATGAATATTAGAAGTTGATAATAGAATTCCCCACCTTGGCACAGATAACAGACTCATTTAGTGCAGGCTGAAGAGACCCTGTAGGGCAAGGCTCAGTCTCTGCCCAGAGCAGAAGATCCTGAGGTTATCTGCAGGGAAGTGTTAAGCCCAGCAGCAATTCTGAGCCACTCTATCTCCTTCTGGGTCACTGTGGGGCACTGGGTTTCCAGCTGACTTTGGTAGGGCTTTGGACACAGAGCTGGGAAGCAGCTCCAAAATGCACCCAGACTAGAGCACAGTGGTCCTGGAGGGCAGTATGAATTTACTTTAGAAATTTTACTACAGATCAGCCACTGAGTGTAAAAGATGAAATATTGGGAATATGGAAGCATGCCATAAAAAAAAATCAGATAAAGGTCTGCCTCTTGGTAGGAAAATGGGAAAGAGCACAGTGTCACTTTTTGTTGGTTTTAGTGGTGGGAGTTGAGAGCTGAGGGTGAGGGTAGGAAGGGAAGAACATTACTTCTGAAATATACATTTTACATAAATGATCTACCAAAGATCAATGTTGTGCATACGAAGTCAGAGATTTAAAAAAATAATCTTACATATTTAAAACAGACTTAAAAGAAATAATTAGCCTTGTTAGTCTGGCACATTAAAGAAACCACATAACTTCGAACTGATCAGCTCTTGACATCTTCTTTTAGCATCCTACAGGCATGCAGAATGTCTCCTGTTGGGCTGTAGAAAATAAAGATAATAGAAAATAAAGATAATAGAAAATAAAGATAATAGAAAATAAAGATACAGGGCAGCCTCTGTGTGGGTGCAGAGATCACTGGGCAAAACAGAACTGAACAAACACATCTGTAATGTGGTGCCTAGAAAGCATCAACAAAGCACGTGGAAATATCAGAGTAAAGCAGACAGAGGAAAAATGCACAAAAAACCTGGGGGGAAAGGGGGAATCCTTACCCTACAAGGAGTGATAACAAGACATTGGATGAATACTTTGAAGACATTCCAACCAGAAAGAATCACAAAAGCTCAAAATGGGAAAAGCTGGAGGTGAAGTTTAAATGTGGATGGTCTTTACAGGAAAGATAGGGGCAACTTCAAGCACAGTGAGAAGACCACCTGTCAGCTTCTAAGGCTCTTACTTGTGAAAGCATCTAGTGACAGTCAGAGTTGACCATGGCCAGGCAAGCAAGCATGGGACCCCAAAATTCAGGAAATTTAATATAAAGATTAAAACTGGCCATGCCAAACTTTCCAGTGAGTGACATCTCTAGATTGGGTACCTGTCATTTAATCCACTAAAGTCAATGAACTCAACATAGAAAAGCTGTAGGCTGTGAGACTGCATTTATCTGAGCTCTTAGGCCTGAGACCAAGAGGGTGCACATCACCAAAAGCTACAACAATAAAAAGCAAAAATTCTTCCCAGAAGCAAAAGGCCAACTGCATCCATAGGAAGGGCACAGGGCTGTTCACCAGAAACACAAGAGTATGTCATGGAAAAGATGAACCCTGTTCTTGTCACCACCTGCAATGTTTCACAAACCTGAAATTAAGGGATTAAAGGAAGCATTGCAGATGGAGAGTTTTGATAGCACAGCTTGTAACTCATGAAATGAGAGAGAGCTCCACAACAGTGTGGTTTGGTTTGGGGTAGGGTTAAATTTCTTCACAGTGGCTGGTATGGGGCTGTGTTTGGGATTTGTTGAAAACAGTGTTGATAATACAGAGGTGTTTCTGTCATTGCTGAGCAGCCCTTGCACTGCATCAAGGCCTTTTCTGCTTCCCACACTGACAGGCTGGCCAGGGGCTGCAGGTGCATGGGGCACTGGGAGGAGACACAGCAGGGACAGCTGAGCTCAAGTGACCAGAGGGGTGTCCTGTACCACATGGCATCATGATCAGCATGCAGGGCTGGGGAAGAAGGAAGGGGCAGATGTTACAAGTGATGTTGTTTGTCCCCCCAAGTCACCATTACCTGTGATGGAGCCCTGCTGTCTGGGGATGGCTGAACACCTGCCCAGCCACAGAAAGTGGTGCACAAATTCCTCTGTTTGCTTTGCTGTCACACAAGGCTTTTGCTGTTAATCTGTCTGCATCTCAATCCATGAGTTCTCTAACTTTTACCCTTCTGATTCTCTCCCCCATCCCACTGGTGGGGGAGTGAGCAGCTGCCTGGGGCTCAGCTGTCAGTTTGGGTTAAGCCATAAGAAGCAGCAGAGGAGAGGAGGGGCACAGGAGGGGAACCAGGTCTTGCTTTGACCCTTTGGCAAGATCACAGACAGCAGGAAGAAACCAAATTCTTCCATGAACCAGTTTTTTGTCAGAATTTTATCAACTAGTGAAGGACCAAGAGACACTGCAAACAGACCTCTGGCTGGGTGTGAAGGTGAAGACACCAGCCTGGAGAGCTCACAGCCCTCCTGCAAAGGGATGGGGACCCTTAGGAATTCCTCTAGCTCAGTGCAGTCCTGCTGGAGGCTCCAGCATGCACAACAGGCACAACAGCTGAAGCTGCCTTGAAATAACCTTCCGGAGTGCTGTGGGAGCCAGAAACACTTCACTGGGTTATTGCAGCACAAGGGAGTCTTCAGCAATGAAAGCACCCATTGATGATGTGCCATGCCCGGGCAGGCAGTGATCAGAATCCCAAATCAAGGAGGACATTGAGGCAAGAAGATGCAACCCAAACCTCAGCAGAGCCAGATGTCAATCGCAGACAATTTAATTGTGTCTGGAGAAACCAACCACAAAGGCAGTAAAGCCTGCTGATTATAAGCAACAGTGAACAAGCTGACAATGAAAGGGGTAAACAGGGAAATTTAGAAATTGCAAAGGAGGCTGAAGTAGGTCAGTCTGTTTACACCCAGCCTTGCAACTCAAACCACTTGCTAAAGAAAGTGCATTGCTCAGACACAGAGTCATTATCAGAGCTAGAGGAGTGGACATGGTCCCTTCCAGCCTTACCCACTGTGTGATTCTGAGACAGCAGGGACCTGAAGCATTTACAAGCATCATCAGTACTCCTCCTCCTTCACCCTCCCACCACTACAATCAGGCTCATGCTGCAGGGCAAAATGCAGCTGTAAATAAATAATAGGACTTTGCCAAGCTGTGCCAATGACTGCAAAATGTTCCATGGTCTGTAGTTCCCACCTTCACAAGTGTCTCTTTCATTAGGATGGCCATATTTTCCCTCTTAAACTATAATCCATCAAGCAGTGTGACATCTGTTGATGTGCAGCACAGACTTAACGTGCTTGGTGAAGCTGAGAGGATGATCAAGTGTCTCTGCCTTTGGAAAGCTGCTAATCTGAAAAAAATGAAGAAGAACAGGATGTCCACAGGGAGAACTGAAGAGAGGAGAGATGGTTTGTCACCCAAAAAATACAGGCTCAAGTACCTGTAGCCCATAGTGGACTTCACATGAGGCACAGCAAGGATGGGAACAAGTTTGGGAAGATGTGCCAGGCCATGTAGGTCACTGTGCTTTCTTTTGATGGCCATCCCCTCACTCTGTGGCACCCTAATATTCATTGTACCTAAACCACTACATTACAGAAGAGGAAAAGACAGGGAGTAGCACCTTGGCAAGTATAGCAGGTTGAAAAAGTATGAAAAAGTATGTCAATTCAAGAGAGCAGCCAGCATTCCACATGGTAATTGTCAGTGTGTTCAGCCTGATGAGATACTAATGATTTGGAGAAAGCAGAAGCCTCCCATGTGAACATGATAAGGCCCAATGTGCTGTATCTCCAGCAAAAAGGGGAAAGAAATGCAGTCAAAGAGGAAATACTGTAACAGCAACAAACCCTCAAAGTACAGGATGGTGAAACTGATCCCCCACACCAACATTCAGTCATTTAGGGAATACTCATGAAAAGTGTGGGCACAGTGTTTCCCACGGTGCTGAAAAGGAAGGAGTGGAAGGGGGAGTGTGGGAAAGCACTTTGCAGTGACTCTGCCCAGTGACATTGAAATGGAGAGAAAACAGCCTGGAAGTTCCAGGGTGGAAGGCAGAAGGGCTGTGCCTGCCCTCAAAGGCAGCCAGGTGTGTTTCCAGGCTGTGAAATCCTCCTGGTGCTGCTCCCACGGCGCTCTGAGAGCTCCAGCTCTGCTCCTGCCCCAACACCCCAGCACTGCTCCCCAGAAATAATTCACATCTGAGCCTCAGGGAATCTGTGGAGTCACACAAACAGTTTACAGACTTAATGTCAGGCTGTGAGCACACATTACCCACAGCTTTTTAAAGTCCAATCTGCTGGGATTTTATCACAGACAGAGTATCACTGTCCTTTCCAACTACCAAAATCTGACTTCTGAAAAGGCCTCCATCTGTCTTCCATCTTACTTTAATTTACTAAGTTGTGCCATATCCCCATCTGGCTACTGGCTGGAATTTTGTTGAGTTATTCAAGAAGACACAGAGCTGGCTGAGTACATTAGATCATTATATGTCTCTTAAAGTAGTTGTTGGGTTTATTTGAATAGGGATTAGCAAGATTAAGAATGTTTTCTTTAAATTACTATAGTAGCCTACAATTTTCAAATGGTAATTTTGTCCATTATATTGATTTGTATTTAAAGGACTTTGATGTTTTTCACTACAGTACAAAGAGGGCAGTTAAGCAATGCTCCTGTGAAAACCAACAGTTTTAAGAATTTTGTTCAAGACTGAAATAACAGATGCACAAATCCCATTAAAATTTGATGGAAATTGACCTCACACCTCTGTAAGTTGGCTTGAAAAGCTCATTTATAAAACTTCCAGAAGTAGCTTTACACACAACTGATGTTTTCTACCAAACATTCTTCATACAACTTCACATATTGTTATTTAGGAGGAAAAAAAAAAAAAAAAAGCATTCCTGGCACAGCATTACTGACATGGAAAAGTGGTTCAGCCCTTCTGAAAAGTGTTTCAGTCCTTTCCTTATCTGTCTTTGTGTATCTGAAGCCTCAGTGTAGTTTATCCTTCTATCATCTCAATTCCACCTCCAGCCACATCCATTGTTTCATTAAAAAAAAAAAAAAACAAAAAAAAACAAACAAAAAAAAAAACCACCAAAAAACAAACCCAGCCCCCTCCTACCCTCACTGGCACACAGGGAAGGCCTAAGCTGAGCTGTCAGGAAAGAATGCTTAATTATTTGCTGCTTGTCTCCTGCCCAAAGTTCTGTGTGAAAACCTTGGGATTTTATTTTCCTTTCTGCAGGGAACAAGATGGAGGGAAGTGAAGTGCTTAGAAACCCTTTTCTTTCCCAATCATGCTTTGTCTGCCCAAATTATTTAGTCATTCTCTGTGCACACTCACTGGGAGAAAAATAACAACCATAATAACCATAATAATAATAATAATAATAATAATACCTTGATTAAATACTGTAAAATAAACTAATTAATAAGTGTTATAGTACCCTTTCTGCATGTTTTGCAGACAATAATTGTCTCTGTGCTGATAGCAGGCAAGTTCAGCCTCCCCTCAATGTGTAACTACCATCAATTTTAGAATCTCTAAAGTATAAATTTTTTCCTCTCTATCTCTTTGTATGCATATCCCAGTACATGCAGAGACTCCACAGCTCACATTTTTGGAAGAATGCAAGCAAATATCCTGCCCCAAAAGTTAAACTGAACCACAGCTCAGCAGCAATCCTTTCAAAAGCTTTTCAATGGCCTGTTCTCTGCCTTTGAACACATCTTTGGCATTCAAGTCCTCAGAAGAGAGGCATTTACCAGTTTGGATCTGAGGCATTATCTGGTGTGTGCTCTGGGTGTTTTAGGATCTGTGTGATGGCACATCCCTGCCCATCTCATAAAATCAACATTGCAGTGCTTCTGTACTCACAGTGCCCCTCTGATCCAAACTCAGCTCCTTGTGTTGGCAGGAGATTGGCTTTGGGGTGTCTCACCTACAATGGTGCTCACTAGCAAAAAAAAAACGCTGAATAAGGTATCTACTATCTATCTTCCTTGCTTTAATATGAAAGAAACCCTGGCATTTTATCCTGAAACAGTAATCTATCTGAATTGTCTCTGCCTAAAATCTCCTCTCCCTCCACTGATGAGCAGTGTGCTGCAATCCATGTGATTGTCTTTGTCCTATCCAAAAAGGGATTGGCTATAGCAACACTGAAAAAATGCAATGAATTTTGAGAGAATTCCTCTGAAAGTGGAGAAAAGAAGCTGAAAAGCACTTTGAGATGTAAGCTATTACATAAAAGCTCAGCTGTTATTTTTATAACATTATTAGTCATTATTGTTGATAATGATGGAAATGCTTGGCAGGCTTAGAAAAGTTCATCCTTTCTGCTGCAATAGAATCCTTTCTTGAAGGCTGAAGTTTTTATCCCTCCAACTCTGTGTTGAATAACTTGAGTTTGCTAAGGAAAACAGACTAATTCAAGCCATTTGTTGATTTTTAGTCCAGGTAAAGTTTTCAAACTTACCACCCAATTTAACTAAATGTGACAGAGGGCCAAAGATGTCTAAGTCAGACATTTCCTGTGGGTTGCATGAAAGCAGGAAGGTGGATAGAAAAGACCTTATTAATATTCCCAGCTGAGGGAAAGGGTACAGTGTGGGCATAATTGCTATTACACAGTACAAATTCCTCCTAGGTGCTCAGCCTCAAGCCATGAATCTGCAGAAAACCAGGTCTCACTGGATCTTGTCTTCAAATACCTCTTTGTTATTCTCTCTTGATAGCAAACCAAATAACCTCCTAAGTAAAGATTTGAATTGTAGATGACAATATAGCCTGTGCTAGCATGTAAAATGAAACTTTGGTATTATTCATAGCTCACCAAGCCTACAGGGTGGGGCATGGCTTTACCTGAAGCCTGCCAAGTTTTCTTTGTGGTGGCACATCTGTTGCCCTGTTTTCCTGTGCAGCAGGAGAGGCATTTTGAAAACAGCTCATTAGTTTATTATTATTGTCTTTACTCTTTCTGACTGTCTCAGTCCCCAATTTAATTCACTCTCCTTTTGCTTTGCCTCATCATTATCTACTTTTTAAGCTGCTTGGGCACACAGCTGATGTGCTTGTCCTTTGCCCAAGCCAGCTCCTCCCTATGACAATTTCTTAGGCCTGTAAAGATGTCTGTGTGGATCTAACTGCTGAAGGAAGTTTTACATAACAAAACCAGAAATTATTTCTAAAGTTCCTCTGGAAACTGGTTGCCAACAAAAAGACTGCTTTTTTTCTTCTTTAAGGAAATGGTATTCAAAGTCCAAACCTGTCCCTCTTAAATTCAGTTCATGAAGCATGAGACCTTTTAGTTTTACATGCTGGGAACTGATTGTGAGGCAGCCAAACTCACTTATCCATGCCCTCTCTATTTCAGAGGTGACTAGAATTTGTTGAAATTAAACCTAAAATGAAAAGGTTCAGCAAATATTAATTGTGCTTTATGGGAAATTAGGTTGGATTTGCATCTCAGGCATTTTTTCATACCTAGTTATGGTCTTAAAAATGTCACAGCCCCGAAGTTTGTAGACACAGCACTCTCTAAATGAACAGGGGAGAATTATTTCAGAGAGTAAATCAGAAATTCATAAATGTGAGTAAAACCTGTGTGTCTGGACCAAAAGGCTTAGTACAGTGTTCCCATGCTTCCAGTCAACCAGCTATAATTCCTGTGACTCCAGGGCTCCCCTACAAACTGCCTGCACATCCTTTAGGGATGTCCTATGTTCACTGAAACTTTTGACCCAGAAATTTAGAAGAGTGAGTTCATGAGAGAAAATTGTGACCTACTCGTGGACAATTTCCAGGTGGGAGGGAGGGTCCACAAAGCCGATGGGACCCATTACTCAGTGTCATGGGATGGATTCACCTGGCTCTGCTCCCAAGCCTTCCCTTGTAAACCAGCCTCATTTCCAGACAGGTGTGGCAGCTGCAGCGGCTTCGGCTCCCTACCATTCCAACCCTAAATCAGGAGATCCCAATGACACTAAATATCCACTTTTAGGTGGCTGTAAATCAGCGAGGGGAGGGTTTCCCAGCGAGCCGAGGCAGCCTCCAGGGATTCAATCCCTTCCCGCTGCCATGGACCGCACGAGAAGCGCTTGTGCAGCCACTGCGGCACGTAAAATATCGGCGCGAATTAATGCTGGGAAAAAACCCCAAAACCAGCCCAAGCTGAAGTTCCGGTACTTCAATGTGGGCCATGAAGCTGTTTTTCCGTGCGATGCCGGCCCTTGCAATCCGGACGCGCGGCACTAGATGGCAAAGCAGCGCCAGGTTTGGCAGCGCAGCCCGGGCTGCGCCTCCCCCAGCCCGGCACGGCCCGGTCCCAGGGCACGGCTCCGAGCAGGGCTGAGCATCCTGCCCTGCATCCCTGCCCTGCATCCCTGCCCTGCCCTGCCCTGCCCATCCCATCCCTGCCCATCCCTGCCCTTCCCTGCCCCTCTTCACGCCCTGCCTCCCTCCTTCAAACCACAGGGATCACACCCTAAAGATCTGGTGCAGCCCATAAACACCAGAGATGAACGGACTGTAAGGATGTAGACGTGGCTGCTTTTCTTATTGCTGGTTTTCTTTGCTTTTGCTGGCATTAGTGGCTTGTGCTGTACTTGCCCTCAGGAGCTCAAGATCCCGTGCAGGACAAGCAGTCCTCGCTCCAAAATAGATTACACAGCAACTGAGTGGCAAAACTTGTCCCATCCCCTTGTTGAACAAAAAAAGATTTGCATTTAGTAGTCTCGAGTGGAAACACCTCTCCTTTCAGTCTCATGTCAGTCTATGCTTTGGGTGTTTTACTGTGTGAGGGAAGCTACCACCTGTGCACTTAAGGTGTGAAGTATTTTTCTTAGGAGTCTGTTCTCCCTTTTCCCTTGTGTGCAGATAATACCTGTTTATGCTAAAAGGAGTTACAGAGGGAACGGTGGAATCATCAGGATCCAGTTTGGGATCAAATAACAAAAACCTTTTAGGTCTAAGTAAAAAATGGCCTGTACATCCTTCTCTATTTTTTGTATGGGAATGTCATGGTTTAATTGCCCTCTTAACAGGGAGTTAAGGTCATGTCAATAAACTTATCCTCACAAACTGCAACATTACAAATGATACCATTCCAGGGTTACCTCTGTTCTCCTATTATATCTACCTATTAGATTCCAATGATCAACTTAAGTTGGAGATTGCAACATTTACAGTTTCATCAGAAGGAGATATCCAAACTTGTCTGCCCTTTCAATGCTTGTGAACATAGGATTGATGGCAGGAATATTCCTCCTCTCCCCAACAGCTGCAAGAGAGTGTTTAAGGCTCTGGATGCTAATGGTCATGATGTCACCCTGTTGGAGGTGCTTTATGCATGGTTCCCTTCTTGGCAGCAGCTCAGCCCATGTTGCTGAAACATGATGTTCTAAACAGAGCTTTCACTCAAAGTCTTGCAGAAGCTTTGAGCTTTGTCCCTCCCATTCATTTTTCTCTCCACCCTTGCAATATTCTGTCCTTCCCCCTCTCCCTTGCCTTCTATGAGCTGCTGGTGACAGTCCCAAAACAAGCTAGGAATATCAGAAAACTCTTCTTTAAATGACAGTGCTCTACCAAGTCCCAAACTTTGCACTTGGGGATAAAAGGGCAGCAGTGAGCCTAAGTGTGCACACACACTGACAAAAGGGCATTTGTTCTTCAGGGCTGAAAGAAGTCAAGATCCTTGCCAAATCTAGAATATTTCTACCTTCAGGGCAGAACAAGACTGACATGAAAAAAATCCTGCTTTCTGCCGGTGTGGGTTTTTAGTAAGATGTATCATGCTTGTCCTTGGCTATTTAAATAACACTGTCTCACTCTGTATAAACCAACTTACAATACGAATGAAAAAGAAAAAAGCTATGGATCGTGAAGCAAGTGGGAATGGATAATCAATTTTTATCACTAATATTGTGTGTATGACCAATAACTCTGAATGAGTTATGGAAGCCTTTGCCCTGAGCAGATGTGTCTCCTTTCAAAGCAGTCTCTTTCTGGCACAGCCTTAATAACAGAAAAGTGTTGAAAACTAGACAAACATGTATTTTCATTGTCCAATATATTTTTTCTTAAAATGTAGGAATATGAAATTCTCAGAGGTGGGCTGGCTGTGGGAGGCACAACAACAATGATTTAAAAAGCTTTCATCTCTACAAACATGGGTTCAAATCAAGCTTAAGTAAGTGACAGGCAAAATGGGACTATTGATTTCCTTCTAGTCCCATTTGGATAGAGCAAAAACTGGGCACTACAGTGTCTTAACACTTAAAGGGATGGCATCAGCCAAAAGATAAAGCTTCTGCAGGAGAACATTTGCAGTGTTATTTATAGCAATTGAGATTACTGGACCACTTGAGATTACTAGAGCTGAAAGACTTCAGAGAGTAAATTCAAACCCCCCCATTCTGGGAGGTGTGCCTGCTTTCTGGGTTTGGCTGTGCTTTCTGGCACCCCTGTGCCCAAAGTTCCCTTCCAGTTAGAGCATGGTAGAGCAGCCATGATCCACGTGGGAAATGTGTTTTCCTTGCAACAGACCTGTCACAGAAAAAGATTCACATTGAGCCAAAAATCCTCTGCTGGCCAGGAACCAACCTGCCAGGCAAGTGATAAGGTCTGCTGATTTTCCTTCCTGCCCATGCACTCATGCTATGAGAAAGCCCCAACAGGTCCTTGAAGGAAATGTGGTGGCTGAGGCTGTGTGTCCTTGCAGGTGACAACATCAGGAGCCAGGCCCTGCCTTGACTGAGAGATGTCACAAGTAGAGCTGTAACTGGGGTGGATCACAGCTCCAACATGAACTTGTGAGATCAGACCTTAGGGATCCTTCTCCAAAAGCTCCCAGCAGGCACCACCAGGACTTGGTTTTCAAACACCTTGGTGCTCTTTGGGTGTGTAAATCAGGACCAAGGGGCTCAGCAATGAGCACAGGAAGCTCTGTGCAAAGCCTGGCCTGCACTCTGGCTGATTAACACCCAAATAAATGCCTGGCCCAAGGTGACTGACTCAGGACCCCTGAAAGAGCCAGGGCTAAAATGCAGGAGTTTCTTGCTCCTGTATTGCTCTTCTACCTTTCTGAATTAGGTGCACCCTTCTGCTGCTATTTAAAGACACAGCAGGGCTCAGTGGAAGGTTGTGTGGCTGCCCTCACCATTTCCTTACATCAGGGGATTTGTGTCAGAAGTTCAGCATTGCCAAATGTCATTTTGAATGATTTTGTAGTTCTAGGTCAATAAACTGCTTACCATCATAGGGGAACTGAACCATGAATTACTCCAGTTGCTACAGTGCATCTTTTTTTTAGCCATGTACACAGAGCATACAGTTCAGGATGATTCTCAATAGCCTTACATTCTCTGATTCACATTTTTAATCAAATAAAATTTTCTTTCTTTTGTTTCTAAATGGGCATGCTGTGTTGTTCTATCTCAACCAAGACAAGAACATCTCAAGACTTCATGGCTGCAAAGCTCCACTCTTTCTGCAGAGAATAAAATACCAGGAATAGTGAAATAGAAGGGCAGACAGCAAGAATATTCTGTGTGCTTTTTTTTTTTTTTTTTTTTTTTTTGGTTAAATTACAGGGATAAACATCATTAATTCAAAGTCTCTTTGTAGTGACCTCTCTTCAACATTATCTGAAGATTACATTCATTTCTTATTTAGTGAGGCTCCACTTCAGAGGAGGAATGGAGTGAAAACCCCTCCCAACCTGGGGAGAACCAAGATGAGAATAAAATATTTGCTGGTGATACTGTCTGCAGTGTAGTATGGAGCAGTAGTATGTGGTATGTACCTTCCCACATATGTAAGAAGAGTGGATTCACAATCTTCTGAAAATTATCTAAACCACATGCAATATTATGTTTTATATTCATACATCATGTCCTTGATACTGTGGAAGACAAATACCCAGTGAAGGCAAAGATCCCTTTTGGTGCCTTAGGCTGCTGAACACTGTATGTTTCTCCTCTCAACCCACCACATCCTCTAGTTTGAGGCAAGGAACACATTTTATAATTTTTCACTGACTTTCCTAGGTGTGAGCCAGGCACAATGGCTGTGATTTACTTCCCAGTGGTGTCCTTTCCCTTGGAAGCTGAGGAGCTGCCAGCTTTTGTTGTGAATCCCACAGTAGGGACGGGAAGTGTGGCTGCTCCTCTCCCACTCCCATTCCTTCCTGCAGGCACCACGTCATATATCCCTCACAAGCCTGACCACAGCTCTCAGAAACATCCAATAAATCAACAGTTAAAAGGGAAGAGTAGACATGGGGAGCAGGTGCTTATTATGTGTGCATCTCTGGAGAAGAATAACCCACAGTGTATTTCCATGCCCATTTGAAATGGAATACGACCATGACCCTGCAAGTGGCTCTGCTTGAATTGTTCCTGGCATGATGTTTTACTCCTAATATTTTCATTGTCTGCCTCCATCAGTTTTACCTCCCACTCTAGCATTAATTTTGTATGTGAATATGGAGGCTGTGCTTTAAATAATACAGCATATGCTTTTTATTTGCCATGTAGAATAATATTTTTTTGGCTGATTTATGTTCCACCTGGACAAAATTATTTTTTATGACGGGTTTATTTCATTTATTCCCACATCCCCAAATGGGGGTGTGGAGGGGTGGAGGGGCAGGTGGGGGGTGGGGGGGAGGAGAGAGAAATCTTGTAAACCATCTATAATGACGGACACAAAAATCTGATTTGAAATACAAATTTACTGCAAAAACAGATTCTCTCCAGCCATGTAAATGAAAAAATGCTGTTGTAATAATTTTAAGGCTGCAAATGCATGTTTCTGCTGGAGAGAATAATCTTCAGGCTCTTGTGTCATCCCTTACACAATGCTGGGAGTATGGAGAAATTCACTGACAGCTATAAGCTATTCCAGTAGAACAAAATTGCACATATGGCTACAGCATGGATTTAATTTAGCTCTTTTCAGAACCTCATCAAAGCCAGGACAAAACCCTGTGGTCTTTCGGTTTAGAGATTTGCCCCAGAACTTCATGGTCTAAGCTGCCAAATCTACCTTATTTCCAATTTTCACAAGGACTGCGGAAAAAATATGTTACTTGCCATTGAAACAAATTCATTTCAAACAGATAATCTGAGTTTCAATTAAAAAAAATAATATATTATGTACCTTGTGTTTTACAACCCTGAAAAATTGGCAGTATTTTTATGTTAATCTATCAGTTACAGAAATATGCACTATGAATAGATATATTGGGGGAAAAAAAAAAAAAAAAAAGTTGTATTCAGTCCTTAGCACAACTTTGTTCTGATTTTAACTTCCAGCTTTGGGTGCTTTTTGTAGAGCAACTAAATATTAATCCTACAAATTCATAATAGTCATAGCATTTGGGAAGCTCTGGTACTATTTTTGGTTATAATAGTCATCTTTAACCACACAGCATCCTCCAGCCAAAACCACACTATAATAGGAGTGCTTATAATAAGGACACGTAACGCCTCCATGTCAGCTCTGAACTACAGAGCCAGGAAAAGTAGGATATTCTTTCAGAGCAGCTTCTCTCACAATGCTGAATGTGAAATGAAGAGATAGAAGTTTCACAGGAGAATTCTGCTGCTTCTAGTCCAAATTCTGTTGCTTCTAGTCCAAATTCTGTTGCTTCTAGTCCCATCCTCTGGGTCCCCATCAGATGGCAGAAATCCAAGCTGGTATCTTCCTCTTGGCATCCTCTGGCACAAGCAGATTCGTTCCTGGGCAGTTCCCTCCTCCTGTCACAGAGGTCTCCTCCAGCCCCTCGTCCTGCCGTGTCCCCAAAGCTTCAGTGGCCACCTTTGTTCTGCTCCTTCTCCTTCTGAGCGCCGGGAAGTAAAGAATTCATCCAGCCAGGCGCTGAAAATCGGTGACTGGTTTACAACGAGGAATTACAATTCATAGGACTGTATGAAGGCGTGTTGTATTTGTTTCACCATCTGGACAGCTCTGGGCCTTTCAAACGAAACCGGAGCTCCCGTTTTTCCGCCAGCTCGTTGGGATGAAGGGGCGGCAGTCCCAGAAAAGCGCAGTAGATGGAGCCGGAGGGATGCGGCAGAGCCCGCGCGTCACCTGAGGATACCTGCGAGATCTCCCCCTCTGCTAAAGCGGGCTGGAAAATGTGCAATTTAGATTTATCAGTTCAGGAGGGAGATTCAGATAAAAACAGTTGAGCTGGTGAGATTATTAAATGCAGAGCCCCGTGCCGAGTGATGCTTACCTTACTACGGGTGCTGGTGAAGGGGAGATAGGGCACCGGCATCCCCCAGCTGCACCCACACACGGGAACACGGGGATGGAAGGAGAGGGGGAACAGCGCGGACAGAGACCTTCCTCCACCCAGGAACCTCTTCAGATGGCACCCGTGGGATGGGGACGGCAGAATGGTGCGGGTTTGGGTCAGGGGGAAGCACAGATGGGTATTTCCTGCTGTCAGCCCTGGTAATGTCACAGAAAGGTGGTCTCGTGTGTTTAATTTTATCAGGCGGGAGAACTCTGATATATGCTGCGTGAGCTCAGTTCAGCGCTCCCGTGCAGATTTACTCGGCGCTTTAGCATGCGTGCTGCCGTGCTGACAGAGATTAAAGGCTCTCCTCAGAGCCCCAGGTATTACACTCACACGTATAAATCAGGGCTTAATATATAATATTTGTCCATAAAAATATATCACAGTGGCATTCGTTTGACTATCCGCATATTAAATACCATTACAGAAAAGTCCTGAGCTTTTTGAGGATTACCTTGCTACACCAGCAAAGTCTCCTGCCATCCCAAACAGGCTTCTTTCCTTCCAGAGTGTGGCTGAGAGGCAAAGAGGAAGGGGCAGGTTTTGCTGACACTGTTTGTGACCAAATCCATGCAGAGCCATGCCAGGAACACGCTCCCAGGCAGGCCCTGGTCTCGGGATCACCAGCACCAGCCAGGCAGGGCAGGGATCACGGTGGAAATGACACCGCAAGCCTCTAAAGGAGAAAATTGCATGATGCATCACCACTCACCAGCACCCACCAGAGAGCTGTTTAGAGTGAGATTACAGTCTCAGAGGAGACTCTCATGCCTCTTGGTCACAGGGTTACTAAGATGATGCAGTTGTAACTTGCATGCGGGAGGTAGGAGGGATTTAAGTAATGGCCAGAATGAAAAGCTGGATCAAACCTCCACAAACTGTACTCAGATTAACCCAGATTCCTGAGTCCCCAGCTTTGAGGGACTTGAAATCAGCCAAATTGCTTCCTTTCCCTTGAACAGAAGACAAAAAAAAATGTGAGGGAGATGATAAAGTTTATACTTGGGCCACAAGTTTATGAGCAGCATTTTAGAATGAACAGAAACAAAGCTCCCCAAAATAAGAGTTTGTGCAGTACAGATGTCTCGATCCTGCTCATGCCAATTCCATATTAGCACAGCTATAAGGATTTCTCTGAATTTGCTGCTGACTTACAGAGACACAAGGCAGAAAAAATCAGACCCGGTTGCAATCTTTTCCCTTCATCCTCTTCATATTCAAGCTTTTTTTTTTTTTTTTTTTTTCCTTTTCCTTCTAAGTTTCTATTATTAACACAGGAGAAAAAAAAATTAAAAAAAAAGAATCCCTGGGATCCCTGGTGCATCCTTGGAGTGGCTGCAGCCTCATCATGGATGACTAGACAACCGCCACTGTGCCACATAATGAGGAGCACACATGCTGCACCGGGAGATACTAATGAGGGAGCTACAGCCCCCTTAGCCCTCTCCAGTAAATCCGTGTCTGCAAGCCATGTTTTATTTATCAGGCTTATTATGGCAGCACTAAGGAGCCATTTGAAAAGGGCTGCTGCTGTCCTGGGCACTGCACACTGCAGTGCCTGCTCAGACCAGCTTCCAGGGAAGATGGATGAGGCTGGCAAGAGATGGGGGAGAGGGATGCTACGCACACGCCATGCAAACATTCTGTGGGAGCATTTATCCCACCAGATCCTTTAAGGAGGAAGAGTATTCAGCCTGTTTCGACCTCACAGCACTAGCTAAATGATCCCAGGCCCTGAAAGTACACAGTAACTGGCAAACAGATTGAAGCTGTGTGTGTAATGATTTCCAGGAAAACTGAAGAAGCAAGGACTTGACAGACCTGGAGAGACGTGGGTGCAAACTGCAGCCTGGCATCTCAGAGGGGCTTTGCAGGAGCTCAGCTGCCTGAGACAGCTGCCTGCCTGCCCAGCACTGCTCCCTGATCCCACTGCCAGCAGAGCTCCCGCTGGATCCCACACCTTTCACCATGCACTGCTGCTCTGGGCCAGGATGTGAGGATGCAGAGCTCTTGTGCTGCTCCTGGCAGTGTGGGGTCTCATGCAGATCTGTGCATGTGCCAAAGGGAAAGGGGATTTACCATCACCACTGCCTTCTCCAAACATCCTCCTGACCCCTCTGCACATCTTCACAGAGGCTTCTGTGCACTTCAGAGAACCACTCCACTTGCAGAGGATCAACACAAAGAGGAATAAAAGGCACCTAAGTGAAAGGTAGGAGAGAGACAAGTAAATCTTTGCAAAACTTACACTGCAGGTCTCAGCAGGGCTCAGACAAATTGGTCTGCATTCCTTTAATATATTAGATTTCTACTTACCCTGTTCATTAGCATGTTAAGCTACAAGGGCTGATTATATGAACCTCATGGAGAGGCATCAATTAAGATGATAAATTTACACACATTCCTTCTGGATGAGAAATGATGGGTTTCCCCAGTTCAGTGTTTCATACAACTGGACTCGCTTTCGGAAAGAGAAAGAAGTGTTAAATGCGTGCATCTGTACTGCTTCCCAAAATGATGGGAACAGTTCACAACTTTGAGCAAAAATGTATGTCAAATAGGAATAGAAGGAAACAAGTCACAGTTTCCAAGGCTGAACTCTAATCTGCCATGTCACATTGACAACAGATTACGAGAGGAAGTGAAATTCCCAGGAGATGCTGCCCTTACAAGGCTGGCCCAAATGGTGCTCCCAGCCTGAAGAATGCAACGCTAAATATTTGCACATATTTATCACTTCTTGCTCGTGCAAGATCTCATCTTATTTTGCAAACACTGTGCAGCAGAACAACTTCATAGCCACCAAAGTGTAGCCATTTCTGGTTTGCAGCGTGCCAGTGGCGCCTCTTTCATGCCAGCACGTGTCTTGGGAAAACTGTGAACAAAGACGGTTTGTTATCCTGTTGCCACTGAACAGAGAAATTAGATAAGCCTCGCAAATGGTATGAAAACCCACGCAAGCTGACAGAATCATCTGTCTTTACTTGGAAAACACTGCACAGCTGCTAATGTTGCCAGAGGAGACAGGCCAGTAGCAGCTCTGTTCCTACAGCTAACCTTTGTAGCACTAACCTCAGTGTTCCTGGGGCTGAAGACTGGTTTACAGCTAAGTCAAACAGTTAATGCCATTAATAGCTCAGTAACAGGAACAGCTAAATAAAATAATAACAGCTATAGCTTATCCCTGTTCTTCTTCAGGAAGAAGAAAGAAAGCAGGCTCTTGTCCAGAAAGGGCTGAATACCACCAGCCCTCATTTATTTTTAAAAAAAAATTAAAGGTTTTTTTAGCTAATATAGTAACTTTTATGTGACTCCTGCTTTCCTGAATAGCGGAGGCAAGTTTGTTTGAGCAGAAAGGTGTTTTCACCTCACACTTCTGGGCTCATACATCAGGAGTGCTCCATCCAGCTGAGGTGCTGGATAAAGATTACTGTTGCATGTTGTCATGTTGGTCTCCTTATCCAGGATCATGCTGGGCAAAGGTGCACATTTACACTCTCTTGGACCACCAGATAGCAAACGTGCAAACTTCCTCATTGCTCAGGGCACGATAAGGGGTTTCCATCTGATTCCCCTGCCAGGGCCTGCACGGCCATGATAACCAGATCATTCTGAAGAGGAGACATTTCAAACAAATGCCACTTGCACATAAAAGTTTTTGCCTTAAATGGGATGATCTTTTCCTCAAGAGGAGTGGAAAAAGTGCCATTTCTTTTTCTCTCATATGCACAGCCATGCCAATTACACACCACTGGAGGAAGGAAAATGTGCTCCTTTATTTTATTTGAACCTAACAGCAATTAAACCTACCCAGGCTTGTGCTCATGATGCACATCATATGTACCAGGGACATTTATGTCACATATCAAAATCAATCAGAACATAAGGAAGGTAAAAAAATAATAATTAAAAAATAAACCAATTCCCTTATGCTGCTAAATTTGACTTGAATATTATCTGTCTCAGCCTAACAGGTGAGGCACATACCTCACTAAAATAAGGAAACATTTACAGCCAGGATGGAAGCAAAATGTGTGGCTATACCTTTTGGGAAACAAAGGAGATAGGTGTGGGTAAAAATTACTTCATGCTCAGGCCCTAATTCATATAATACCACTACACTGATGACTCAGGTACTTCCCCCCCTTTGCAGCTCCAAGCTGGGTTGTTTCTGCCAACTCTTCCTCTTCCCCAGTCAGTATGTTGTAACCTCAGGTAAAAACTTCAGTTTTAATTTGCCCAAATGTTTAATTGTTTTAATTCGGAAAGTTGGACAATGAACCAATTCCCCTTGTTTCTAAAGATTTATTGCTTTTTCCAATTTATTGAACGTTCAACACAGGCTGTATTCAATTAAAGGCAGCAGTGTCGTTAATGGTCTATTAACGACACATTGCATCTATATAAAGACGCAAATATAAGTCGTGGCCAATTTTCTGGCCCGGTGAGATAATTTCTTCTTTTCCCCATTGCGAATTATCTGCGTACAACTCATCATTTTATACCAGCCCATACATCTGGCTACCGTTTAAGCGCAAGTATCTGCAGCGCACGAGCTGCCCGCGGTCCCATCTCTCGCACAGACGGTTTGTCACCCAGGGAAGCGGCTTCCAGCCTTCGGGCCGGGGCTGGGCGGCGGCCGGGAGCGCGGAGGCTGTGGGAGCAGGGCGGGCAGGCGCTGGGCAGCGCTGGTCCCTCTCAGGCCGGTGCTCGTTCGCGGCATCCCCGAGTGATGCTCCAGCCGTTGCCACGGCAACCGCCCCCCCATCATCCCGCGCCGCTCGGCCCCACGTGACCCGCGGCGGCGCTCGCGGCCAGCCCGCCTGTTACCAGCGCGGGGGCGTGCGGGGGGGGCTCTCTTGTTTCCGATTGGCTGCTGCCGCCGCTCGCTGATTGGTGCGGAGCTGACGGGCCGCGCGCCGATTGGCGGGGCCCGGAGGTGAGGCTGTGGGGTGATGCCGGCCGCCCCGCGCAGCGCCGGGACACAGACAAAGGCTGCCCGGAGGCTGCCCGAGATCCGCCCCCGCGCGCCCCCTGGGCTGGCGCGGCGCGGAGGCCCGCGGGGAGCCGCGGCTCTTGGCGCGCTGCTGGGAGGTGGCAACGCGAGCCTGGCCGGGCGCTCGCAGGCTCCGCGGCCTCCCCCAGCGCGGCCGCCCGCTCCAACTGGCGCTGGGGCACGCGGCGCGCGGGGGCGGAGCCGCTGTCACGCTCGCCGCGCGCCCGGCAGCCAATGGGCGGGCCGGGAGAACGCGGGATGCACGCGGAGCCCGCGTGTCCCGGCGGCACGGGCTGTCAATCACCGCCAGGCACTCGCTCCGCCCCCCCGGCGATGGGGCAGGGCGGGCCCGAGCGCTGCTCCCTCACGGCACCGCTCCCCCACGGCGCCCCCGCTGCGACCCGCGCCCGGGGCGGCACCGCGCTGCGAGCGTTCTGCGCCCGCCGCTGCCTTGTCCCAGCGGTGGGGTGTGGGGGAGTCGCCGCCGTGTCGGAAGGGCTCCCCTGGGGCTCAGCTCCGCTGTCCGCAAGCCGGCTCAGCCCGGCCCCCTCGGGATGCTCGCGGTGCGGGCTCCGCTCCCGGCGCCCTCCCCCGGTGGGGGGTGAGAGGCGGAGTCGGCGTGGCCGCCGCCCGCCGCCTTTATCTGGCGTGGCGGCGCGAGGGGTGGCACTGGGGAACACCTTGTTGTAAGATACGAGATATAAATTCGGCGCCGGGGATGGGAGCGCGGCCACGGGCGGCGGGGAACAGCTCCGGAGCACGGTGGGTGCCTTCCCCGCGGCGCGGTGGCTGGGGGCCGCTTGAATTTTAATTCACCGGCGCGGTGCGGGGCTGCCGTCCCCTCTGGCACCCCCAAACCTGGTTCCCGGGAGGAGTTGCGGGGGGAGTTCTGCGTTTTGCTTCCTTTCGTACGGAGGGGAGGCGGCAGCACCGAGCCCCGGCGGCTGCAGCAGGGCAGGCGGAGGAGTGGAGGGTGAGAGAACGGACGGGAGGGGAAGGCTGAAGGAAGGACGCGGGGCTGGGGATAAAGGCGGCGGGGGAGGAGGAGAAGGCGGGCTGGGGGAGGGAGGAGGGAGAGCAGAGCAGCCTCTAACCCCGGCTCCTGCGCCGCCGCCTCCCAGCAGGACTCTGGTCGCCAGCAGCCGCTGAGCCCAGCCCGCGGAGCAGGGCGGCCGGTGCCGCTAGCGCCGAGGAGGAGAAGGGGAAGAGGAGCTCCCCGGTCCGAGCCGCGTCGCTGAGCACGCCTGCCCGGCCGCCAGCATGATGCAGATCTGCGACTCGTACAGCCAGAAGTACTCCCTCTTCAACGCCATGAACCGCTTCATCGGCGCCGTCAACAACATGGACCAGACGGTGATGGTGCCGAGCCTGCTGCGCGACGTGCCGCTGCTGCTGGAGGAGCTGGACGCGGCGGGCGCCGTGCGCCCGCCCGGGGATGCTGCCCTGCCGCCCGGCGACCCCGGCGCCTTTTTCTCCCGCAGGGACATGTACAGCCACTACATGCTGCTCAAGTCCATCCGCAACGACATCGAGTGGGGCGTGGTGCAGCCGCCGGCGGGCGAGGAGGCCGCCCGCAAGAAGGACAAGCTGGGCGGCGGGCCCGCCGAGGAGAGCGAGGGGGAGGAGGACCTGGAGCAGCAGTTCCACTACCACCTCAGCGGACTCCACTCGGTGCTCTCCAAGCTCACCCGCAAGGCCAACGTCCTCACCAACAGATACAAGCAGGAGATCGGCGTCAGCAGCTGGGGGCAGTGAGCGCCGGGGGGAGCGGGGAAGGGGCTCGGAGCCGGCGGGAGCGGCGCGTCCCCGCCCGGCGCTGCCGCTGCTGCGGTGCCCGAGGGCAGCACCCCGGGCCGGGGCTTCCCTGCGCGCTCCCAGGACTGCAGCAGGTTTTCTACCAACGCACAAGCGAGAGAAAGAGATGTAAATTAATCAATACTAGTTTATTAATTATTTTCACCCCCTCCGTGGTTTTTGTGGTTTTTTTTTTCGTTATACGGTCCGGGGCGAGCAGTCGCTGTGCCCGCCCCGGCGGGGAGGCTGAACCCGTACGTGTACGAGGGGTGGCATTGCTGGCTGATAAGGAGGCTCCACTCAAGCCGATGAACATAACGAAACTGGCACAGAATTGCTTCTGTCACCCCGGAGGGAACCCAGTGAGCTAAGGAGCATCCCTCTGTTCTGGGAGAGATGGTGGGTCCCATGGCTGTACATGTACTGGAGTTTATTTAAACTTTTTTACTCAGATGTAGAGTATATTCTAAAATAAATGCAAATGTATTAACTAAGAGTGACCTAAACTTTTGGTATGATTTATCTTTCTTTAATTAAATGATATTTTTAACATCTGGAATTCTTCTGTTTTTCTTCTATGTTACATTCTGAGTTGCCTTACTAGATACAGCAATCTGTGTGTACAAGAGAGGGTTTTGTGGCTTTGGTTTTTTTTTCCATCAAAGCAATTAGGCAGTGATGATAACTTGGCGCATCTAAAATGTTTGAATGACCATATGAAACTTAACCATACATGGCCTGAGTTTTGGTAAGCTGTTCCCAGCTGCACAGTGCAGTAGCTCTGTGAGTGTTGGCTTGAAGGTCAGTGCCTCTATAACAAAATCTGAGAAGATGGAGTCATGGTTACTCTGCAGGCAGCGATTCATGGAAGTTGGAGCAAAGCCGAGGAATGACTCTTGCTTTTTTCGGGAAGTATCTTAGTGTACTGTGGGGAGCTCTTTTCTCTCCCTCTGAATAGGTCTGGCAGACTTGCCTCCCCAATCTCTTGCATTTCTTTCCTCTAGTCCTCCTTGGATACCAAGAATTAATTGGTTTGATTGTATTGATTTCTTTTTTTTTCATTTCATGAAGTAAAGTACCCCAGAATTGGGTGTCTATATTGTGTTCTAGTATTAATTTCTGATACTAAAGTGCACTTGTGGCTGTGATACAATATACAACAGAGGGTAAATGTTTAATAAGTATGTAAATCCTTACATTATGTAAGTGTTCTTCTCAGGCACTGAAATGCCAAGTTTGTAGACCTCATATACTGAGATTTCACTTTGTGTTACTGTCATCAAATTTGGAGCTTGTTTGAGAGTGTTGGTTTGGGATTTTTTCCTTCTAAAAATAGAAGAACTTTTCTCTCAACATCAAGGATATTTTTGTTTAAATTCAGATATTCGTAGCAATTTCTTTTTCACCCCAACTGTTAGAACATTGTAGTAAAGCATGAGCACTCCAGACATGGTACTAGTTGGCAGATGTTTGTGGAAGTTAAAACACTCAGCCTAAATCTGTGTTTAAAAATATATATTTTGAAAGGTTTTTCCCTTCTGAGGTAAAGAAGAACTTTGTAAGGCTGGGTAATTTTTAGTTTGGCGATGCTTGTTCTTTTTGTAATGTTTTTAACTCCTCTTCCCCTCCTCTCTTGGGAAGATGCCAGGAAAAAGTCAGGAACAAGGAGAGGGATTACCCTGGTTTCCTAACGTGTCAGCTTGCCAGTCTTTCCGCGGTCAAACTGATGCAATGCAAAAGAAGCAGCGCCCTGTGCTGGATGGTGAAGTTTTGTTCTGAAGTGAGAGGTGAGAGGGAGAACCTGTTCTGCTGTGTGGCTCCTGCTGGCCCTGCACTCCATCAGCTGGAAACCACATTGCAGCCTCTGCTGGGGAGCGCCGCCGAAACCTCAGACAAAAGCAGCTCATGCAGTTTCACCCGTGAGCCTTTTGATCTCCTGGTAACTTCTCCCAGAATGGCTTTAGACAATACTGTTTAAATGTTGCACAAGCGACAATGTGATGCTGATTTAGGCTATGAGTAATGTCAGAAAAATAGTGTTACATTAGTGCAGCACAGCCATGAGTGTGGCATCCATTCCCTTTGCATTCTAAAAAAGAAAAAAAGGCTCGGTGGGAGAGCAGCTGAAATCTAGCGCTATGGGGCAGCAAAGGTGGCATTTCCTTACAGGTAAAGCTTGGGGTGACAGGAGGAGGAGGAGGATTCTATGACTCAGGGGTTTGCCTTGCCTCTCTGTGACTAAGCTGGGGTTGCTGAACTGTGCCTGGCTCCCATGTGGGGGCCCAGCTCTGGGCTGGCAGCAGCCCTGATAATCCCAACTCAGCCATGCAATACCTGCTGGGAGTCACACCAGCTGAAGAGACTCCTGCCTCCTCCCCCTTGGGAGCTGCTGTAGAATTTCCCCTTCTCAAGGTCATGGGAGAGGACTGAGGCTCTTGGGATCAAGAAAGTGATTTCTCAATGCAGGGGGAAGACAACAACAGATAAAACCAGAGATGTATTTCTCATGCAAAGGACAAGGGATGGGACTGTGCTGCTGGCTGTTGTGTAAAACAACTTGGCCTAAAAGGTGGGGTGGTCAGGCAATTATGTAAATGCTGACTCCTGGCATTGCAGTAAGCAAAGATGAGATTGCAGATTTTGTATGTTAGATGCTGAATTGGGAAAAAATTCCATCAGCAGATGGAAATACAAGTATTTATAAATATTAATATTTATTTCTATTTTATAATATATTTATCTATTTATAATATATAAATTAGGTTTATTATTAAGGAGTTATGTTTCCTTTTGAGGGACTGGATCATTTTAAGTCTCCCAATTGTATATAGAGTTCAGCAACCCTTTAGGCTGCTCTGGTAAAGTGATTCTGGTACTTGTGTTAATGACAAATTACATCAGTCCAATGTAAAAAGTATCTTTATGATCTCAAATACTTTGGGAAGTGACTTAATTTCTTAGTCACACACAGGCAAAAAGACAACTTGCCAAGCTACCTCAGTCATGCTCAAAACAGGGGATATGCAGAGTGAGAAGCATTTGTCATTTTTAGCTCACTTAAGTGAAGTAGACTCCACATAGAGTAAGGCAGACATCAGAAGAGCAGTAAATAATGAGATTCAGAGCTGTTTGCACTAACAAATTGATTACAGCAGAAGTTATCTTAAAGACAAGGAGCCTTAAGGACATTGCTTATGGTATGCATCAATTAATATATAAAAGTGCACAGTGTCTATCATTATAGTTCATGAGTCAACTCTTGTTTTTGTATATACAAAAGGAGGACAAATGAGGGGAAACCCATGCTCTTCTCTCTATCTATCTTTGTCTCCATAAAAATAAAGGTATTGGGGATGGGTGTGAGTTCCATGGAAAGAACAGGAATTGTGGGCTGCTCAGGGCTTGGTGGAAGCAGATTAGGCTGAGTCAGGCTAAGCTGTCACCTTCCTACTTTCCCTCTGAAAGCCCTTCCTTGCACAGGGTTCTGACTGGATCAAGATGTGCATGTTTTGTGGTTTGTGTCCTTCCCCCCACTGCACAGGCTCTTGCACCAAGACAAATGAGTCATCAGTAGATTGGATTTGCTGAAAGATGCACTGATGTTAGTGGTCAGAGGGAAGGTTGTGTTAGGATCTTACTATCATATACTCCAGCACTGCACCCTGTTCTACTAGGAAAAAAAAAAAAAGAAGAAGAAATAGAAAGCATCTCCTTTCTATGCCTTTGGATTTGAACTAATCTCTTTGCAGAAAAGTTTGCAGCAATTTTCCCTCACTGACTTTTTTCAGTAAAGTTTTGAGTATGGGAGAGGATTGAGTGGAAGTATTGCTTTTTATTATTCATATTTTTAAACTTTTTAAGGTTTTTATTATTTATATCTAGATAGCATGTTAGGTACCATATTCCAAAGTGCTCAAAGATTATAAAAACAGAATTGGATAGAAAGAGGTGTAGTTTTAACCCCCTTGCCATGGGCAGAGGCACCTTCCACTAGCTCAGGTTGCTCAACGCCCATCCACTCTGGCCCTGAACACTTCCAGGGGTGGGACATCCACAGCTTCTCTGGGCAGCCTGTCCCAGTGCCTTGCAATGCTCACAGTAAAAAAAATTATTCCTAATATCTAATATAAACTCTTTTCTTTCATTTTGAACCCATTTCCCCCATCCTATCTGTGCATGCCTGTGTCAAAAGTCCCTCTCCAGCTTTCTTGTAGCCCTCTTTAAGTTCCAGAAGGTTGTTTTAAGGTCTCCCTGGAGCCTTCCCTTCTGCAGGCTGAACAATCCCAAGCCTCTCAGCCTGTGTTTTTAGGAGAGGTGCTCCAGCTGCTCTGATCATCTTTGTGGTCTCCTCTGCACTCACTCCAGCAGGTCTGTGTCCTTCCTGTCTTGGGGCCCCCAGAACTGGATGCAGCACTGCAGGTGGGGTCTTGTGAGAGCAGAATAGAGGGGCAGAATCACCTCCCATGACCTGCACCTTGGGATGCAGCCCAGGACACCTTTGGCTTTCTGGGCTGTGGGCACAAATTGCTGGATCATGCCAAGCTTTTCATCAAACAACGTCCTCAAGCTGTTTTCCTTGAGGCTGCTCTCAACCCATTCTCCACCCAGCCTCTGTCTGTGCTTGGGATTTCTCTGACCCACATGCAGGACCTTGTGTTTGACCTTGTTGAAATTCACAGGGTTCACACAGGCCTGCCTCTCAAGCTGTCCAGGTCCCTCTGCATGGCATCCCTTCCCTCCAGTGTGTGGACCACACCTACACCTCAGTGTCACACCCAAAACTATTGTGCATATGCTTTTTATTTGCTATGTAGAATAATATTTTTTGGCTGATTTATGTTCCACCTGTACAAAATTATTGTTTATGATGGGTTTGTTTCATTTATTCCCACATCCCCAAATGGGGGAGTGGGGAGGGTGAAGAGAAATCTTGTAAACCACTGATAATGATGGACACAAAACTGAGGGTGCCTCAGTCCCACTGTGCCTGCCACCAGATGTGACAAAGATATTGAACAGTGCCAGTCCCAGTTCTGGCCCCTGAGAAATACCTTTGGTCACTGCTCTGCACTTGCACATCAAACCATCAACAACAACTCTGTGAGTGCAACCAAACAGACAATTCCTTATCCATGGAGCTGCCTGCCCATCAAATCCATGTCTCTACAGTTTAGAGACAAGGATGTTGTGTGGGACAGTGTCAAATGCTTTGCACAATTTCATGCACGTGACATCAGTTGCTTCCAAAGACCTTAAGTGATAGCACACACAGGGAAAAAAGAAGAGCACCGTGGGTTATAACCTGCCACAAAATCTGAGGGAAGTACAATCAAGGTGAGCATTCCAAAAGCATCTCCAGCTTTGCACACATTTTTCTGTTATTTGTAATTGTCACCCCTAAAGAAGCAGAAATACCTGAATGTGTTAGTTCTAATGTTGCAATTTTTTTGTTTTCCAGACCACAGACTTGCATGACAAGTTTGGGTCAAAATTAGTTTTAAGAAATGAAGCTATAAACACCTTTCCAAAAGGAAATTTGCAAATAGAAGTGCAGTAATTGTATATCTTTTTGTTGGTAACCAACTGCCAGAGTGGGCACTCTTTATAAAAAGTAATATTCCTTCCCTGTTCAAACATCCTTATTTGACCCAGAGTGATAGAATGAGAAAAACACTTTCCAGTTCTTGTGCTTTTGAATTTTGTTCTGGAAGGAATGGCACAGTAGAAGCTTAGAGAATGTACAGAGAAAGCAGGTGCCTGTGTGTTAAATCTCAAAACAGTGAATGAGCTTGCCCCATATTTGTAAGGTCTGTCATAGTATCAGTTGTATCTTTTTATCACTTATATCTACATACATCTGATTCTAAAATGATTCTGTCTTTTTGTTCTGGCCTGTTTTATCTTAGCGACTTTGGGCTACAAACAGCAGGGTCAGCATCCCACAGGCTCAGACACTCCACTTTAGACACTTCAGCTGAGTCTTCTTAAAGTGCATCTCACTTTCCCATCTGTATTTGAACTGAGAAGATGTCCAGAATGCCTAAAGCCATGATTCAGAGTACAGCACAGGAGCATGGCAGCCCCCTTGCTTTGGGATTGCTTTTTGGTCATTGGATTATGTGCTGGGACAGGGAGACAGATGCAAGGTGAACCATTCCTTCAGGGATTTACTACAGGTTGTACAATGTTTGGAAGGTAGAATGGCAATGGGGAGTTTTCTCACGGGTTAACCAAAATGTGTGCTTCCTAATTCCTTTCCCCTTTCTCTGAGAATTTTCCTCTCTGAAATTCCAAGATCATTTTGTCACCCAGACAGCTCTCAGTTTTGAACTGAACTACAATTACTAATAACAGGAGTATTAAGTGATTTCATTATATTTTATTGTCTGAATTGTATAATTAAACCTAGCTTATTTTATTAACATGCTGTTTTTCATGTGGAGGCACTTTTCTTTTTTAAATGTTACAGTAGTGATGGCTGATCACCAATCCATACTTTGAGAAATATCAATGTCTAAATAGCTGGTTTGGAGGCAGAGCCAACAATGCAAAAAGCTGGTTTCTGTTGTTAGTGTGTGCAATGCTCATCTTTTGACGTGCCCTAATAATTGCCATTTGTATGAAATGTAGAGAAAAACACATCCTGTAGTGAGCCTGAACAGAGACAAGGAAAAGCAGGGGAGCTGGCAGATGATGGCCTTGGCATTTCTGATATGGGCTTTTGTGTTCAAGTTCAGTGTAATGCAAAAGAAAAAATGCCTCAGTTAAAGAAGTTGAGAAGTCTGGTGATAATGACAGTCTCTAGGTTTCTTTTAGCTTTCACTGGTATTGGTATGTGGTATTTTGCAAACACTGAAATCATTCCTCATCCTGGTGAATCCAGTCATAAAAGCCTTTATTTCACCAACCAAACACAGTCACTATTTTTGAAGGTCTTTTTATTTTAAGACCCAGCAGTGGCTATTTCTTGATTGGTTTAAGCTCAGGCAGTGCCAAGAGGGCTGGTCCTGTTCTGTCCCTTGACTCCCATCCCAGCCCTGTGAACTCTCCAGTTCTGTTGTGCTGGCACCAGCACTCATGCAGCAATGGAGTTACCAGACTTAGGGAGCTGATCCAGATGAAAATTAGTAGAGGAAAAAAGCTTCCAGCTGTACTAATTCCCCCACTCAACAGAAGGTGTAGCTGCATTAGCTGCAGGCTGGTGTTGGAGGAAGGGTTGGGAACACGCTGCCAGAAGGCAGAGTCAGACCTCCCCTCTTGGCAGCCACTTTAAAGTGGATTAAGCATGTTATGAAAGTGTCATCTGAGTCCCATCTTCCACAGAGGTTTGTATGCTGATGAGTTTCAGTATCACTGAAACTGTTGGCTGCCTGGGGCTGAGATCCTGAGCAGGACAAGAACTGATGTGCCACCTCTGCCAGGCAGAGGTTCCTTATGCCACAGCCTGCAGTCCCCAGGGAGGCAGTGCCAGCTCTCCACACTGCCCTCCTGGCAGCCAGGACACTCAGCAGGGCACCAGGAACTGCTGGGGACAAGCACTGAGGAGCCTGAGGTCACACCTCATCCCTCTGGCTCTTGGCTGCCTCAGTCCCCTTGTGGTGGCATGGCCAAGAAGAGATGTTCCCACATGGAGTTCAGGAGCCATGGCAGGGAAGAGATGTTCCCACATGGAGTTCAGGAGCCATGGCCAAGAAGAGATGCTCCCACATGGAGTTCAGGAGCCATGGCCAAGAAGAGATGTTCCCACATGGAATTTCAGAGCCATGGCCAAGAAGAGATGCTCCCACATGGAGTTCAGGAGCCATGGCAGGGAAGAGATGTTCCCACATGGAGTTCAGGAGCCATGGCCAGAAGAGATGCTCCCACATGGAGTTCAGGAGCCATGGCCAAGAAGAGATGTTCCCACATGGAATTTCAGAGCCATGACCAAGAAGAGATGCTCCCACATGGAGTTTAGGAGCCATGGCCAAGAAGAGATGCTCCCACATGGAGTTCAGGAGCCATGGCCAAGAAGAGATGCTCCCACATGGAGTTTAAGCTCCTCCAGAGCACAGCCAACAGCACTGCTGCCCTCCTGCCTCTGCTGGTGTCCCAGCTTCCCTATGAGATTCCATGGGACAACAACGCTGAGTGCACCATGGCAGCAGTTTTGCTTGATATGAAAGGGTTTAATACTTTAAAGAGGGAAAGAGGAAGGGACAACAGGAGCCCTGGTGCATCTTGTACACAGGCACTGACACATGCCAGGCCCTGGTGCAGGGATGGGACCCAGAACCTGCCCTCCCTGGGAGCACCCTGAGCACAAGGTCTCTCTTGCTCTCTAATTAAAGGATGCCATGCAAAATAAGGCTGTGACCAGAAGACTGAGAGCCAGGAGAGCAGGTTGCTCCTGAAGTGATGCACCACTCTTAAAGAAACCTCAAGAGGTGAACTTGAAGCTGCTTGGAGGGTTGAAAATAAGGTTTCTGCTACCACTCAAAGGTGCCAGTGGATAAAAAGACAGAGTATTTTCTGGGGAGTCCTTCTCAGCAGATGTACTGTGAGAACACTACCAAGCCTAAAACCATTTCTTGTGGGTTTAGTGGAGTGCAGATTTTGACACAGTTCTCTCCTCTGGCTCACCTTACCTTCTGCAGGAGGTAGGATCTGACTGTGGTACAGGAACAACCAGACTTCTCTGGCCTCCACATCACTGTGCAAGGTAAAATTTTCCATTGCTGTTACTGCAGCCATCATGGATGAAGAGCAAAGAAAGGCAGCAAGAATTTTGCCTAATTCTGTCTGTTGGGGAGGTAGCTCTGCATGGCAATGGCTTTCCCAGCCAGCCTCCCTCTCAATCCCTCCCAGTGGCACTGGAGCCTTGCCATGCCCTGCTCTGACTCTCAGCTTCTTAGAGCAGCCACCTGCAAATCACAGGAGGTTGCAGGCAGGAGCCTGTGCCCCCAGGAAAGAGTAGGAGGGAATGCCTGTTGATTTTGCCAGAAGATTCTGCCTTCATGAGAAGGAGAAGCAGAAATGAATCCACTGCAATGTGAACAAGAGTGCTAACCCACAGTGTTTTCCAGCCTTCCTGCCCAGCTTCCTTCAGACAGAAAGCAGAAGGTAAGGGAGAATGTTGTTCACCACGCCCCATCTGACCTTGAGTCACCACGCAGGATGAGGAGGATGCCTTCATGTCCATGGTGCCCTTTTGGTCTGCATGTGTGTAATGACTTACTCAGACAATTCTGGAGAAGAGTTTCCATCAAAACACGGCTGAGGGCCCTGCCCCATGGCCTCAATCACACAGACACACAGGTGAGGATGTTGATTACATGGAGGGCAGTGGGAGCTGCCCTCTGCATCAAGGCTTGGGCTTTAGGGGCTGCCACACCAACTCCCTCCTCCTCCTCCTCCTCCTCCTCTCAGTGCTCAGGGGACATCTCCAGGTGCAGTGGCTTTCTCCATGAAAGTCAGGCTCAGGAGAGACTGGCTGTCAGACTCTGAAGCACTTGCTGCTTTTGACTGTGTGTTTTGGACAGAATCCCCTTCCATCTGCATTGATGCAGCTATTGTTTGTATACATGATTTTAAGAAGGGATTTCCCTTCCTTCCTTCCTTCTCCTTTTAATACCATGTAGCAGCTAGAAGCAGGGAAAAGAGACTGGCACCATATGACCAACCAGCTGTCTGTGGACTGTCAGACCATATTGAGGGGAACACAATGTGACTACCTTGGGTGCTTGATCATTCAGTCTCTGTTGGCTAAGCTTTACACTATCTTCCTCCCACTCAATTACCCTGGATGTCACTGGGTCAGTGCCTAAATTTAAAAAAAGGTCATCTGATCCATGTCCAGTGCATGGTAAGAGCCCCTTTCTAGGAAAGCAGCATGACTCATGCTGGCAGAGCATCTACTGCCAAGTCATCCTTTCTGTTGCACTGTGATGTCTTCACTTCTCCATATTGCCTTTAAAGGCAGGAGAATGAGTCACCTTTGCTCCAGCTGCAAGGCTGCAAACATAAGTATTTAGGAACGAGAATACCAAAGGATGTGAAGCAAAGCTAAGTATAGATGCCTCACACTGACTAATGTTGGAGAGATAGTGAGTTGTCTTTGACCTCAGTCCTCTCAGTTTTCTCTGCAGAGGAAACATGAATGCATTTTAAAGATCTCTTCCATTATTTGTGAGTTTCATGGATGTATGAAGACATCTAAGTATCCCTCAGTTTCCACTAGAAAATCAAGATGCTCTTACAGAGGGAAAGGAGATCACCCTGAGGTGCACAGACATCAAAAGGCATGATCTGTCACTGGTGCAGTGGAGCAGAGAAAGACAGTTTTGGAGAAAAGATAATCTCTGCCACTTGAGGAATTTATCAGGTAAAGGCTTTTCTGAGGATGCCTCCTAAACTGTGCTCTCTGACACAGCAGTCTCCAGAATCATTAGGCACAAGGTCTTCAGGTTGAAGTTTGATGTGGGGGGATTCCCCAAGAAATTGACCCAAAGTGAGGAGATGTTCCTTAAGGAAAGAGAAAAGAGTTTTTTCGTTATCAATTGGATGACTAATTTCTAGCCCTAGTTTCTCTGAATTGGCAGATTTGAGTTTCCTCAATATACAGATGACAGTATTATACTCTGCACACTTTGCCAGCAGACATACTGCCTTATTTACTCAGGAACATGTCGTGTTTTACTTGACAAGTGGTAAAAACATGGTCTGCTTTACTTCTCTTTAACATTCTAATTTTTAGGCTACTGAGGCTTCTATGGCTTCACCTATTCAAGGATAGGTTCTCATAAAAACTGTATGATGATTGTTATTGATTATGAGCAATAATATATTCTTTTTGTCTGTCCCTTCTTCCTTCCCTCTTGAATTATTTATACTGCAATCCTTTTCCTTCTAGTGACAATCAACATCATTACCTCTCTTCACAAGCTACACACTAATGTTTCTCAAGTCTACAGACTTCTGCAAGCAAGTTTCCAGTTATTCTTTTGGGGTTGTAATTCATCTGGATGGACATGGAATTATTGCATTTTCCTTCCTGCAGATATTTCCCTGCAGTCATGGAAGTGTGTGGAAAACCATACCACATAAATTCAGCATTGTGGACTGAGACTGGGGCATGAGCTGGTCATGTACCTGCTGCAAAGCCTCAGTGTGGCAGAAAGAGCTGCTAATTGCACTGCCTGGAGTAGAAAGCTTGAGTAATCACAGAAGGGAAAATGGTCAGAAGCATATGAACAGACTTGTTCATCATTTCCATCTCTCTGCCATAGGAAAGGAGAACTAAAACGTAATTCTGGTTGCAAGAACATCATGGCAAATGCACATAATTTACTGCTGTTGCACTTAAGGAACTCTGGTGCCTGGATAGGGCAAGTCAAGGTAGTTCTAACTTACTAGCACAATTTACTTAACACAGCATAGCTGATCTGAATTTTTGTGAATTAAGATATTTTGAATTTAATTTTTTTATTGATTTGTTTGGGGTTTTTTTCTTCTTTCTCCTTCTGCATATTCTCTTTCCTCCTTTGTCTTTCCTTTTCCTCCTCAGAGAAGCTGTTTGTCAACTTGGGGTGGCTTTCCTGTGTGTATTTTTTTTGCATTTAGTCCCTGTGTTTTGGAGAAGTGCCTGCCTGCAGCAGCCTAGACAGAGTCCCAGGGTTGGAAGCAAAAAATAGTTTTTTTAGTTTTCTAAAACATGGATGTAAGTTTACTTCACCTTTGACCTTTTTCCACTATGGAACTGAAGAAATCTCTGAAGAAATCTCAGGGCTAGGTTCTGTTCTCTGCTCCCCATATTGCTCCCAGCACCCTACCCTAAATATTACTGCTTTTCCCAGGCATATGTTTCACAGCCCAGTGGCTTGGTTTGAAAGACAGGTGTCTGCTAAGAAAAACAGGAGCCTCTCTTTGAAATGGAGAATGCAAACCCCCTCCCTTCAAATTATTATAATTTTGAAATTATGGGGCTCTCAGGCAAAGATATGGGAATAGGAATAGCAGTTCTTTATTAGGAAAATTAAAGTGGAAATACAGTATGACAAAGAACAAATCAAAAAAACCCAGAAACCACTGACACAGTCAGAATACAACCTGACACCCTGTCAGTCAGTCAGGGTGTTGGCACAGTCCCATTCAATGGTGGCTGCATCCTCCTGCAGTGACAGATGTGGTTCAGCTGAAGCAGTGGTGCTGTACAGGGGTGCAGGTTTCCTCCAAAGGTTCAGTAATGACATGGAAAGGTCCAGCTTTCCTCTGGAATCCAGTGGAAAGAAAGCTGTTTTGGTGTTCCAAATATCAGTTTTTATCTAGGTAGGAAAGATTTGGCTGCTCCCCCTGGCTGGAGCATCTCCCAATGGGATGATGTAATTTTATCAGTGCTACAGTGGGACTCAGTGGCCCATTAGCAGGAGATATCTCCCTGGAGGAAGGCTGGGTTGTGGAAAAGATAAAGATGACTGCCCTGGTTTTAACAGCTGGCCCATTAGCAAAGGGTATCTCTATCTCCCACGGAGATGAGGATCACTGCCCACTGGTGATGGTCATAGAATACACACTTTTGGTCCCATCTTGTATTGCAACCTAAGACACCCAGGAAAATCTAGAAGAGGCTCTCATTTTCATTTCCTGTCTCCTCTCTCACACCTAAGAAGAGGGCAGGAGATGCTCATATCTCTCAACCTTTCTTGTTGATTTCTGTTTCTTTTCTCTCCTGGCCCCACAGAAAGAGGAGGTACTCCAATGAACATCTCTCACTGTCTTCTCCTCCTAGTTTTGGGGACAGAAAGCAGCAGGGTCCACTCCTTTTTGTTATTGTCAAGGTTACTGAATCCCTTCCAGACCTGCTTGAATTTCTGTGGTCAAGTTTGGGTGAACACAAAGTTTCCCATTTCCTTTTTATTTCCCAGAACAGCACAGAAGTTTGAGAGAAGCAGTGGCTGTGAGAAAATTACTTTGCTATGAACTGTGAGAAAAAAAATAGCTGAGATCATGATGGGTGGATCCTCCTTTATCCTGCTGTCTAGATCAGCCTCCTATAAAAACTTCCCCAGGGAGTGATAATTTGTTTCAGTGAAATTCAGATTTCAAGGGATTATAAGGGAGAAGATCATCTGTCAGGTAACACAGGCTTCCTCTAATACTCTCTCTTATTCCCATCTTCTAGAGTCCTCTCTCCCATCCAGTCCTTTTTTTTCCCCACACATCCTGTGCCAATCTCTTCTCCCTGGGGTCTGTTCCTGCTCCTGTGGAGTTGCATTTCAGTCCTTGCATGGATTTGGATGATGTTACATCAGGCTTCATGTCATGTTCTGGGGCAGAAAGCAAGACAGTAAATCTCTCCTGTGTTTAACAGGCTAACTGTGATTTTTGTGTAACCCAGATCTCTGGCTTTCTGTTTCTCCAGGAGAGCTAGGGAGGAGCAGGGAAGGAAGAGGCAGAACTACTGAACAAAACCCCACAGCACCACAAAACATTTTTGGCATCCTTTGTGAAGGAAAAGGGAGGGAACAGGAGAGAGATCCTAATCTTAGTATATATTAGGTGCTCCCATACAACAGCGATGGGTGTGGACTGAAATGCTCAGCGGCCAGGAGATGGTAGATTAGGCAGATTGTTTGCTGTGAGGTGGATAGAGGGAAAAGAGCAGGAAAGACTCAAGGAGGGGCTGCAGAAGGGTGTGAGGTAAGTAATGGAAAGAAAAGTTCAAGTAAGTTCCATAGAAGTTGAAAATGGAAGCAGGAACTGCGATTTTTTTTTTTTTTTTTTTTTTTTTTTTGTCTGGGAACAGACAGAGGATCAGAGGATGGAGGGGGAAAAAAAGATGAGAAGATGAAAGCCATGTGAGTTAATTCAGCTTCTATTAAAGCTGACAGCATTACAGTTTACAGATAGTAGGCTTGGCTCATAGGAAGATTTTGAAATAGGACAGAAGGAGGAAAGGAGGGCTGGTAGACAAAAGACAGAGCAAGGAGAAGGAATATGCAAAAATGGAAATAGGAAATAGTTGAAAAGGAACACAGGGAAAC
This sequence comes from Muscicapa striata striata, assembly GCA_030060385.1. Classification (NCBI taxonomy): domain Eukaryota; kingdom Metazoa; phylum Chordata; class Aves; order Passeriformes; family Muscicapidae; genus Muscicapa; species Muscicapa striata. Next base: position 1,003,474 of record JAREIS010000117.1, on the reverse strand, counting down.
ATACTCTGTACATTGGAAGTATGCTGGAAAAGGGAAAGGAGATTGAAACCAGAGCAAAATAAAACTGCTTGAGATCATTTTGTGATTTCAAATTTACATCCTAGGGAATATGAGAGTCCTGCTTGTAGAGCTGAGACCTTGAGAAAAACCTGTGGCAGATGTGAAGATGTGCAGGGCAGAATATAACTGCAAACTATAAAATGTATTACTTTATGCAGATACTTTCCTTTTAAGCTGTAAACCCCAGGAGTGGAGTGGACTCAGAGAGAGTGTTGGGGCTGGGTAGGGAAGATGGGAAGTAGGAAGTAAAAGAGCTAATGACCAGATGGTTTGGTACTGATCTGTGTCTTGGTGTTGATCAACTCTGACATCTAAGGAAACTGAAGCTTCAGCTGAAGCTCTTTGTGAAGCTGAGGCACTATGAGGTCTGTCTCCATGTTTTCTCTGGCACAGGGGCTCTCTGCCAACAAAACATGACCTCATGCTTCAGTCCTCTCCCTGGGCAGAGCATGAATTCCCAGCTGTCTGTTCCCACAAAACCTGCAGCAGCCAGGTAACCCCCAAGCCTCTGCACCCCTGGGTTCTGTGGATTTACTCTGGCCCTGTAGGAGGGTAAAACACAGTCAAATGTCAGTGCCCCATCCCTCCAGCCCCAGGCTCTGGTTTCCAGAAGAGGGAAATGTCCACGAGGGGGATGTGACACACTCCACCAGCTCCCCTGACATTTGCCACATCCCAGGTCACTTAGCCCAGCCAGTAAGTGCAGCTGGAAATGCCAACTCCTTTGTCAAACCTGGGTGGGCTGGGCTGATGGATTCAAACCTTGCTAAGGGACATCCAGGCATTTGTATTTGCACAGAGTAAAATCATGTCAGCTTTTTTTTTTTTTTTCCTTTTTCCTGAAAACCAGGCTTAAAGCAAGACTCTTGATCAGGCATCCTTTCCAGAAAGAAAAATCAGCCATGGGCTGCCTGTCAGGGGAGAGCAAGCTGCATGGGCCATATGGGCTGCTGGCCCCATGCCTGGGAGAAAGCAGGTCCCAAACCTCAGAAAGGTTTGTTGTACACAAAGATTGACTGCTTCAATGCCTCTGGGGCAGGCATTGAGGGACCTGCCTGCTGCAGGGCTGGTGAGATCCCTGCAGTGTGTTTGGATAGGGGAAAACTTCCTCCAAAGTGTGAGCAAGACTGTGCCTGGGGCAGCCCACTGGGTTTGCCCTGGTGCTTAAGAGCTGGACTCTTGTGGGTCCCTTCCAATTCCTAATCTGTGGTTCTGTGATTCTTCACTCCCTCAGCACCAGATCACTCCCCCTGGGTGTGAAGGCTCTGGCTCCCACTCACTGCAGCCACACAAAGTCCCCCAGGGAAAATTCCTGCTGGGATGGGCCAGACCTGCTCACACATCCACAGCTGGGCTGTCAATGCCAAAATATCACCTCACCCCACGGACCAGCCATGCAACTGGGCTGTAGTCCCAGTGTCCCTGTGGGCTGTAATCGAGGGGGACATTTGTGCTGAGACAAGGTGCTTTGCCATGGGCTCTGTCTTCTTGCCAATGCATTTTCATGACATGAGCAGGGGCTGGTGAGATTATCTTATATTTCTGCTCAGCATGATTGCAGGAATCAATGGGAGTGGTGTTTAGAGCTTCACTGCCTGAGCTCCCTGTGCTCAGCCTGAAAAAGCACATCTCCAGCAGGAAAAGAGCATCTTAAACAAACAGGATCCCAAGCTTTAAGAAGCCTGGAAGGTTTATGGTAACGCATTTTGAAGAAAGAAATAGAAGCAGAATAAATATATATTCCATTACATGTGTTTGTTACAAACTTGGTATGGTGCTGAGAGTGTTCAGTGTATACAATTCATGGTGACAAACTTCCCAAAGCAAAATCTTAAGCCTCCTCTTCTTGTAGTATTCCCTGCTACCCCATCAGACAGGTATAACCCCTGAGAGTGGCAGAAAACTGCTACTCAGACTCTTGTGGGTTTGATCCCAGTCCTAAAGAGCCATAAAGTAGGATATGGGAAATATCAGATATTTTTTAAAGTAGCGAACTAAAGATGTGTGGGGTTTTGGCCACAGCCATTAACAGTTTAAGATCCCTTAATTTATTTTTTTTTTCCTGGGCCATTGCAACTGTATATGCAGCACTAATTCCCCAAGGCTGGAGAGTTTGGGTTTTTTTTTTAAATTTTCAGTCCTGGTGCATTTTGTTCACTGTTCTTCAGTCTCTTTATTGATTCTCAGCTTTTTTTCATGACTCTAAGTGCCTCTTACTTTGTAGCTCTCCCTTTCCTCCTTCCCCCCCAAAACATACCAGCCTGCAATCCCTTTGAGTGAATCTCAATTTATTTAGTGCCTTTTTAAAAGCATGGTTTTTTTCCTAAGGCTTGCTGAAAGAGAGCTGTCCATTAAGGTTCTTTTCCCACTGCAGAGAAGGCTTTGTCCTGTTTTCTTATGGTGTTTGTGGCAGATATGAAACTGTTGAAGACAAAATGTACTTTTGAATGGTCCAGGCTGAAGCAAAAGAGAGCTGTGTGCAGACAGATGGAGAAAGGGTCCCAGGGTACTTTTCAGCTCTGGGATAGGACATATCACTTTAGCAAATTGCTGCTAGCATCTGTTTTTGCATGGGGCAGTTCTCTAGCCCCAGCTAATCCCCTCTGAGTGCCAGGACTGGCTGTGCTGTTTGGCTGCTGATCTGTCACTTCCCAGCAACTGAATTAACTGCTTCAAAGCACCTATTCCAGAAATGACTTTGCTGCGAGATGAATGAATTTATTTAAGCTTTCTACATTATTGTCAAAAAAGTATGGGACTAATGTATGAAACTTGTGTTGATATTCATGATAAGGAGTAAGAGAAGCCTTTGCCAATATTTTACTCTCTTATCAAAAAAAAAAAAAAAAAAAATCAATGAAAGTGCTTCCTGGTAAATAGCATGTTTGACATGTGGCCTGTCTGTCGGGGCATTGGAAAGGCTGATAAATACCCAGTACCCCTACTACAGTGCTTCCCTGGAAAACAAACAGCTTGGGGGAGAGAAGGGGCTGTGCAGCTCTGCAGTGTCTGTGTGTGTGCTCAGCATCCCATGAGCTGCTGCAAGTCTGGGCACACTGATCCTGCTCCTCCCCCTGAACCCTCTCTCTTCCCACTCTTTGGATCAGCCAAGGGAACACTGCTCAACTCCAGCCACACTCAACCCATCAAGGACTTTTCTGAAGGCTAGTGCAGGCTCTTAGCCTAAATTATCATTTATTCATGATCCTAAATGTGCTTTCAAGCCCAGGTAGCACTGTTTATCCAGCTTCCTTCAACCCCCTCCTCATGCCTCCCCCATTTCCTCCAGAGCTTTGTCTTATTTGCCCTGCAGTCAGTACAAAGCTGGAGGCACAGCTCTGGTGGGAGGGTCCTACATTCTTCACACTTGCTTAATGCAGGTTGTAATGGTTTTGAAAGCAAAACCAGTGAGAGACTCCAAGTCAGAAATACAATTTAATATGAAAAAAGAGAAAAATAAAATACGTGGAATAGCACAAAAGAAAAACCATTGACAGAGTCAGAACACAACCTGACACTCTGCTAATTAGGGTGGTGGCAGCAATCCAGATTAAGTGGTCTTGTTGAAGTAGTGATTCTGTAGAAAGGTCTGGTAGCTCTTTTTCTCTGGTATCCAGTGGGAAAAAGGCTGCTTTGGTGTTCCAAATCTCAGTTTTTTCCTAGGTAGAAATGTTTGACTCCACCCCCTGGCTGGAGCATCCCCCAATGGGATGATGTAATTTCATCAGTCATGCACTGGGACTCAATGGCCCATTAACAGGAGATATCTCCTGGAGGAAGGATGGGTTGTGGAAAAGATAAAGAACATTGCCCCACCTGCATCCCATGAGCAGAGGATATCTCCCACGGAGATAAGGATCACTGCCCCGCCTGGTTTCAGCAGATGGTGATAAAATACATACTTTCAGGCATATCTTTACATTGTAACCTAGGAACAGGTCTGGGTATTTTCAGCAATACTTTACTCCTCTCATGTGCTGCTTTGCAATGTGTCTTCTTCTTCTCTGCTGTTTTTGATTAAGGTATGCTGAAAAAAATAGAAGTGATTGGATTGCTCTCCCCTGATTATCCTCCTGCTAACATAATTCATTGTCATTTAGAACATAATTTGCTGCTAGGAACGTGATTAGCTTGGATTAAGACACCATTAAATAAACAAGGCTGGGTAAGAGTAAGATGGTTGCAGAAAAAGACAGAGTTGTGCATAAGCTCACGTCTTATAATTAGTTGTGATTTGAAAAAAAACCCTGAAAATTTCTTAAGGGCTGAGGAAAGTCCCGAAGCAATCTAATCCAGTATTTTAGAATTAGTCTGAATGTGATCAGTGATCTTAAAAACAGTAAGTATATGATGATGGACTGAGGAGTGCCTGTATACCTCCCACAGGATCTCCTTGATTCCTTCTTCATACTCCATCCAGTGCTGCCCTACCTGGATGTGAACACTCACATACTCAGTTGAAACCATGGTTCTTTGTACTACATGTTCCATAAAATGTGAAGTTTTAGGGAAATTCAAGTATCCTTTTTGGAATGCTTCTCTGGAGTGTGTGAAGGTCAAAGGGGAAATTTGTTGAATCTTCAACAATGCTATGAAGTCAAGAAAGCCATCACTTCCACTCACGAGCTGAAGGATGAGTTCTGCTTCAAAAGCTCGTGGTATTCACATTTCTATTCTATCCAAGTGGAATATTAAAATTCACATTTATCCAGTGGCTGCAGAAATACCTTAGAAGAGCCAGGCAAAGTTACCATGGCTGTGAGCAGAATGCTCTTAACTAAATGTAGGACCAGACCTCTATGCTGCTCATCAAATGGGAGTTATAACACTTTCTACATGTCCTTAGTAAGACCTAAGGACAGATTTAGCTGGGAAACAGAATGCATTACTGCAAAAACTAGTCTTTTATTTCTTCTCATCCTGAACCTCTCTGAGCCCTACTCTGCCTCCCTTACAATAAAAAATGTGGTTTTGAATTGTTCAGAACAGGTATTTCCAAATAAAGCTGTCTGTGTAAAGAGTAATGTAAGTGGGTTCCCAAGCATTTATTCTGCAAGTTACCTGACCTGCTACCTTTTGTTTGCATTAATTTGGCTGTTACATCTGATCCACGACTCCACTGAGAATAAATCTCTTGAAAGTGCAACTTGGGCCAAAACTCAGGAGCCCTGTAAGGAAGTGTTTAAAAGCTACAAGTTTTGACCATCGTCCACAAATTGTGACAGCTAATCTTTCTTCATCATGTGTAGAAACTCAGGATTAGAAACTTAAATATAGAATTGGCTGGTTCACCAACTTAGTACAGTTAATGATGTGGATTAGCCTTTTTTGCAAATGCTTTTGTGGAGAAACAAAACAAGCAGAGGAACTTTGTACTCCAATTTGTCTAAGTGTGTCAGAGCTAGAATGAAATTTGCTCAGTATATATTTTCCCAGTTAGAAAAGCTATGTTTTATAAAAGTCTAAATTAACTCAGTGGTATCATTTGTTGACCCACCTGGAAGAGATGACCGGTCGAGGTCTGTTGACTTTCCTGGAATAGCTGGAGTAGGCTGTCAGGGGGACACTGACCTGCAGGCCAAGGCTTTTGGTGCAATATAATCTTCCTGTGTTGACTCTTGTGTGACATTAGAGGTGAGACTGACATTCATTTACATTCTTCTGTTAAGTAAGCAGAGAGTTCTTGTGTTGCCTTAGCCCCGTTCAGCACAGCCATGGGTGCTTTGGGTATGTGCAGGGGAAAGGAGAAACATGACTACCACTCCTTGGAGGGACAAGGGCAGAATGCTTATCAGAAACATAAAAAAAGTATGTCCAGATCCCCCAAAACCTGATTTGAACAGGTGAAATTCCTTCCAGCAATACAACTGCACCTACTTCCAACAACAGCCATGGGAATTAAAGGAAATATTAAAAATGCAATAATGAAAACCTTGAGAGGAAACTGTTCCTGTGCAGCATATGGCAGACATTTGGTGTGACCCTTCACGTGCTAGCATTGCACAGGAGCCTTTTGAGGGAACCCTAACAACCACGAATTGTAGCCTTTTAGAGCACAAATCTGCCCTGAAAAGGGTCTGGTTAACTTCAGCCTCGACTGTTTTGCTTCCCAAGTCTGCCCAAACTGGGACAGCTGAATTTAATGACAGAATGAGTTGTTATGATTTCACTGCTCTTTCTCTAAACCAGATCCAGCTACGCTTTGGAAATGTGAGCTGTGCTGGCCTTTGCTGTATAAACAGGAGCATTCAGAGGATTCTAGCTGTAACAACTTGACTTTTGGGGGAGGAGAGCCAGAAATCATCCATCCTGATGAAAGGGGCAGTAGGATTTGCAGCCTCTGAACAGTGGGAAGGGAGCACATCTCTGCCTGCTGTGAGAAGGAGCAGGGCCACAGCAGTGCCTGCAGTGGCCTCGGTCACATTACAAGGAGGGAGGCAAGCAGGGAGCCATGGGATGTGCCAGTCTGCTCCCAGGACTGAGACTGTGCTAAATAGAGAGCAGACCTGACCCATGGTTTGGGTACACAGGGGAGATACTGCATTTTATTTTCTTTTTCTGCTAGAGTCAGGATTAAAAGCTCGAGACACAGTGTTTCGTGTTTGGACTCAGATGTTTATTAAATTTTATTTATATTACATTCTCACAGACCACAAGTTTTACAGTACTTTTCGTTAACAAGCTAAAAATGGAGATGTATCTTACTTTCTACAAGGCCTTTTAAGGCTAAGCTGTTCAATTAAGAACAGACACTTAAATTACTTTTATTTTTAACTCCATATCAAACTACTTGTGACCCATAATGCAGACTTTTCTATTCAATTAAACAAGATTCTACCTAGACTCATGAAGAAGAAGGTGAAGAAGAAGAAAACCTTTGCTCTAAAACATCTATTTTGCTTTTTATATATTACTATATCCTAAACCCTCAAATTCCAATTTTTCTACCATGTGATATTGCACACTTCTATTTAAGCTACACACCTGTGATCTTAGTTTTATCATTCCATTTTGGGAGCCTTTTCTATGGCCTCTGGTCAAAAGCAGTGTTTTCCTGGGGGTTGGTGCCTGTCAGCAGAAAGTCCAAAATTCTCATTTTCCAGTGTTCCAGCAGGGAGAGGGTGTAGCTCTGCACTCTGGACAGTTCAGTGTCAGCTGGACTTCACCTGTGTTTGGGGAGCACCAGGGCTGGTTGTGAGCAGCTCCCTCGGGGCCAGCTCAGCTGCCCCTAGCATTAACACCTCATGCCTGCACTCACATTTTCCAGCCACCACTTCTCCCAGAACAAATTTGTACCTGAGCCCTTCCCGATGCTCCAGCTGGAGCTGTCTGCCCCTGTCAGGAGCTGGGGATGCCTCTGGCAGCAGGCAATTGCCATGCTGTAAATGAGAGGGAGGATGGCCCCAAATGCAGGCAGGGCTCTGCTCACCTTGTTTCACACCTGCTAATCCCTTTCATCAACAGCAAAAGCCCAGCAGATCGTGGGTTTGGGCAGAACTCTGTCATTTCTATGTATCCCAGCACAGAGTGCCAGGAGCCAGTGCTTTCTCAGGTTAAAGTTTGTTGTAACGCTGTAAGTTGATCTAATTTTCCTCCAGAGCTGTTCCTTAGCAGAGGGTGACTGTAGGGAGGAAAACCAGAAAGCTTTTCATGACCTTGCTGTTTGGGACTCCACTTTTTCACTCTTATCGCAGTCTCAGGATTTTAGGGAGCTGAAGAGGTGGTTAAGTATTTTACAGCAGCATTTACCCAGCCCAGAACTGAAGCCCCAACTCAGTTCTGCACCTCTCTAGCTGCAGAAACCAGAATTTCAGATCCCATCCTCCCAGGAATTTCAGGAGGGTAACATCTGGATCCAAAATTAACCACCACAGTGTTGGCTCGTCTCACATTCAAAATCCTGCTGTCTGATCTCAATCCAGTATCCTTGCCAGTACAGAGAGCCCCCAGCCAGAAGGATGTAAAGTGATGCACTTAAAATAGCTGAGCCACTGAAGGGTGGGAGCTGGAAGGTGAAGAGGGGTGGCTTTTTGGACCCTGCCCAGCCCTAAAGGACCAGGCTGCTGTGTCCAGTCCACTTCAGGACAAATTCAACAAGAAAATGAGCACCTCTGTCACCAGGAGAAGAGGCTCATCCCTTTGCCATGCACTTGAAACCAACAGAGGTGCATCAGGCAGCCAAGGTGAGAGGAGTAAACTTGTTATTTGATTTAATGCAAAGTTCTTCAGTGGAACTTAACAGCCCAGCAAAGGACTCAGCTGAAGAGCTTCACCCAGCCCCAGAATTTCACACACAACTTGAGGGGTTGTTATCATGTCTCAGTATATGGAGAATGATCCCTTCAATATTTCAACTCACAGAATTAAACTCTGCACTCATCACCTCTCTGTGCTCCGTGGTAAATAAGTTTGTTCTGTAACTTCTGCATTAATTCAGTTTCCTGGCCTGTGCTGCATCACAGCTCAGTGCTCTCCTGGATATCTGGGTGGCACAGTGCATGTTTTGGGATGTTTGGCATCTGTTAAAGGCAGATCCCTTTTCTCAATGGAACTTTCTAAGCTATTCTCCCCAGTGACATCATGCCTTCTCTGCTCCCACAGCCACAAAGGCATTTATTGATAGGCATGACATTTTCCTTTAATGCTTTCATTGTTTCCAGAGGTTTATTTGGGTTGTTGTTGGAAGTCAAAAAAACAAGACAAAAGGCAAAGTATGTTAAGAAGGAGACTTGGCCTGCATGCAAGTCAGTGGTGAGAGAAAAATCTCTGGGGCATTTTTTAGGGGATCTTCTTTCCACAGGCTTCTCCACAGTGACAAATGAGTGTCATCCAAGCCCCCTAGAACTGCCACCTCCTTCCAGCAGCTTGCTGCAGTCCAGTGCTTGGGTTTGCTGCTCTGTGCAGGGATCTGGCATGGGGATTTTAGAGCACTTCTCTAGATGTATCTGACTGCCTTGCTCTTTTTCCCTATTTGCCTCTTTAGATGTTTTTTTTTTTTTTTCCTGAGAATTACCCACAGCACTTGCAGTGAGTTGTTGTCCAGAACAATGTGTTAGTTTATAGATAGATAAACTGACTGTTACATATTTCATTAAATATTCCTTAAGAGTTGCTTTGTGTCTAAGGGAGTTTGCAGACATCCATACAGACCCCTCTTAAAAGTTAATTTGTCTGGCAGTCTGGACAAAACAATACTCCAAAGGTTAATAAGCATGAAATGAATGGCTTGGTAGGCCTGGGCTAAATGATCATTTGGAGGAGGGAGCAGCTTCCACTCTATTACTGCTGCTGGTGTTAAAGCTCAGCAAATCTGCTAGGTGAAGAGGAGCATGGAAAAGAGGGGCCCTCTAGGTCTTGCCCCTCAGTAGCCTCTGGCTTTGGTCTCACAAAATGCTTGAACTGCTTAACAGACCTGTGAGCTTTGCTGGGACTTGCTCTCTGAGGAGGCCTGTGGTTTTTTAAAAAAATCTTTTCTGATTATAATTTATTTGGAAGTGTTGCCGTTGTTGGGGTTTTTTCTGGTTTTCTTTTTTTTTGCTGTTTGTTTGGGGGTTTTTGTTTGGGTGTTTTTGGTAGTGATGGTGGAATTTAGGTTTTGGGTTTTTTCCTACAAATTAAGACCCAGTTAATTGAGATGTGGCATGCAAGTAGCATGAGGTCTTGCCAGTGCAGTCTCTGGTGAGGAGAGGAGACTGCAGGATATGGTAGAACCTGTTCACCCAGGCTGGCCAGAAGCCAAGAGCCACTGGAGGTGCTGGGAAGAACTTTTCTTTAAATATGGGGGGTTCTCCTGTTTTATTTCTTTGGTTGCTTTTAACTTTTATATTTTGAAGGATACATCTGAGCTGCACCCTGCCCTGTTGGTCCCAGCTGAGATGGAAGCAGGTGAGTGCCTCCCTACATGCCTGCTGCAGAGAAATCACCTGCAGCTGGGGAGGAGAGAGTGTGCAGGTGCTGATTAGAGGTGACCCTCTGTTCAGGGGTTCCTTCCACCCCTTGTCAGCTCCTGACACTGAGGAGCTTGCTGGCTTTTCTGGCTTGCACTGGCTGTGACAGATTTTCAAGTACCAAACGTCCCAGTGCTGCCTGAGCTCCTGCAGAGACCAGGGTGGTGACAAGAGGGGTCAAGTCCCCATGACATAATCACCTACTGCAGAAATCTGCAGAATGTTTTTAACTTTCACAGCTTTTCCCTCCCCTGCAAGATTGACTCAGAGCTAAATCCAGCATGTGGCTGTGTGGAATCCTCTGAGCTTTACAAGGACCTCCAAACCTGTGTCCATGTAGAGTTCCCTGAGCTTTATAAGGACTATCAAACCTGTGTCCATCTAGGGTTCCCTGAGCTTTACAAGGACTATCAAACCTGTGTCCATCTAGAGTTCCCTGAGCTTTACAAGGACCTCCAAACCTGTGTCCATCTAGGGTTCCCTGAGCTTTACAAGGACCATCAAACCTGTGTCCATCTAGGGTTCCCTGAGCTTTACAAGGACTATCAAACCTGTGTCCATCTAGAGTTCCCTGAGCTTTATAAGGACAAGGATCTAGGGTTCCCTCTTTACAAACCTGTGTCCATCTAGGGTTCCCTGAGCTTTACAAGGACTATCAAACCTGTGTCCATCCCTAGAGGACCATTCCATCTAGAGTTCCCTGAGCTTTACAAGGACCTCCAAACCTGTGTCCATCTAGGGTTCCCTGAGCTTTACAATGACCATTTACTCAGTCTGAGATGCTGCTGCAGAGGACAACTTTCTTTTGCCACTAACCAGCACCACACCAGCCTATGGTTACCTGACTGTGGTGTTTATCAGGTGTAGATAGTGCTGTCTAGAGTGCATGGGGCTGAGCTTGGAGGAAGTAACATGCCAGAAACTGGGAGAAAGGGCTGCTGTGAGAGTGGGAGATGTGAGGGAAAGACCCAACAGCAAGGTAGGGCCAGGTCAGGCCATGGCCTTCCTTAGAATGGCCTTTGTCACCTGGCAGCAGCAATCCTACAAGCCCTTTATATTTAGTTCTTCCATTGAATTACTTTCAGCAAACAGAAGTGAACCAAAAAAACCCTGCCTTTTGCCCCGGGTTTGGCTCTGGGAGCTGGCTCCACTCTGGCAGGTGTCCAGGAGAGCAGCTTGTGTCTGTGCCTGCACGTGTGCCCCAGTGCTCCCACTGAGCCCTGCACAGCCCTGGGGATGCTTTAACCTCACAGATCACCTGTCCATGTGCATCACCAGCTGTGTGCTGTGTCCAGGCAGACAGCCTGAGGCATGGGGTAATGACCAAGGAGGGTGCCTGGGGCTCCTGTCCTGTCCTGCTCTGTCTCTGTCCCCCTCTGTAGATTAAAGCAGATTAAAGGAGCCCACAGAGCTGTCCCAGCTCCTGTCCTGCAGCATTTGGCCCCAGGAAGGCTCTTCAGGGCTTGCCAGTCCCAAGTCACAGCTCAGGTCTGAGCCTCCAGGGCCCCAGAGCTGCACCTTGGCTGAGACCAGAGGTTTCTGGCCCTTGGCCAAAAGGAACCAGGTTAATAACCATAGAAAAGCTGGCACAGCAATTTCTTCTAAAACTGCAGTCCCCTGTGCAAGGCTGGCAGCTCAGGATCCTGCTCTTGATGAGCTCTGTCACCAGCAGACCCAGGAGACACTGCCCAGTGCCTGGAGCTCTGCCCTGTGCCCACCTTGCTCCAGCTGCAGGTGCTGAGACCCTCCTGACATCCCTGAGCCTGCCACAGCCAAGGGGACACACCAGGGCCCTGGCAGGCATGGCTGGAGCCCCAGGGATTTCAATAAAACACCCTGAATCGACAGCTCTCTTCTCCTCCTGGCTCCTTTCCTCTCAAGGAAAGGAAGGCAATTTCCTTTGCAGAGTAATCTGAGCTCCAGGAGTTAAAGGGGCTGCTCAAAGAGCTCGGTGGTGATGCTGCCCAAGGAGTTTGCAGGCTGGAGAAAGCTCTCTGCCTCAGTGTGCAAAAACTAGGCTAATGTTTTCCTGCCTCACACAAGCTGGTGAGAGTTAATTAATTTTAAGAAGGGATTGAAACACAGTCACAACATAGGCGCTAAGTTTTATTTAATAATATTTCATATTCAAGACTAATTATTTATATGCATAGCAAAGGGTGCATTTCTGTGCTAGTAATTCAATTTTAATGGTTTAGGTGGTACTTGCATTGAGCTGTACAAAAAAAAAATTGCATTAGGTAAAAATTGTGTGTAGGTCTCTCATTAAGTATTATCTTTATTATGCTGGTTTAAAATTATTTGTCAAGACCAAACATCTGGCTTTTGCTGTAGCACACAGTGCTTCCTGAATTGCCAGTTCCCAACCAGGAGGAAGGGGCTCAGGAGAAGTGCATGGATGTGGAGGGGTGGGATGGAACCAAATTTGATCTCTGTTTTTGTTGTCAGAGACAGGAGAGCAGAAGGGGTTTGTGCCTGCTGTGGAGAGGGGTGTGGAGCCAGTGCAGGCTCTCACCTGGGGATGCAGAGGTCTTCCCTATGCATTGATAGGGATGTAAGGAAAAACTCAGAGGGTTTTTCTCTCTGGGTACCACATGGTCTTTGCTGGTGCTTAAACCCCTCTACAGTTCAATCATGTTTTCAGAGCTCTAACAAGTTTACAAACAAAAGAGTGGGATCTTGCAAACAAGTATTTCTGTGTCAGTGGTTTAGAGCAGATGTCCTTGTTGTACATGCTATGAGGCAGCAATTGTCTCTTCCTACATGCTTGAATATAATTTAGAGTGGCTTGGCTCTGAGCAGAGCCCCTGGATGCCTGGGTAGTGAATAAGTGCCATGTTCCACTCCAGAGAGAAAAAACAACAAACAAAACAACCAAACTACATTTGAGAAAATCAGAAATGAAACTGAAAAAATAATATTCTTGGAAGTTTTTTCTCCCTACTGAGTCTGATGAGGATGGAGAGGGTGCAGAAACCCCCTGGGAAGTCCAGCCGTGGTGAAATTTTAGCAATAAGGAGATACAGATTCACCTTCTGATATATGTAAGAGATGTGAAAGAAGTCCTCTGCTCCAACTTATCTAGGAAATGCAGCAAACTCTGACACTTCTTAGAGCTTCAAGCACATGCACAGCAAGGGTTTCAACTAAAGATGGTAGATACAGGCAGCAAGTGTCACATTTTTTTCCCCTCAGCTTTGAAGGTTGTCCAAATTGCAGCTCAGTGAGGTTGTCACCAGGCTTATGGAAGCTAAAATGTAAATGCATTGAAAATAAAATGGCCTCAGTTTGGGTGATTTTTTAAAGAGAAGTTAAGTCATAGTGAAGAAAACTTGGAAATGCACAAAGTTCAAAGTTAGTCTTTGCATGAGAGCAAAAGAGCCATGTGAAGGGTGGCTCAAAATTATAAGCAGAAATTGGAGAGGTGCCCACTGTGATAGTCTGAGCTTAGCTTAGAGGTAGATAAAGAAGGAAAGTTAAAAATTAACTTTAAGTTTTGCACGTTAAGAGATGAGTTGTATTTCCTTATGATTCAGCATAGTGAGAAACAGAATTATAATTTAGTGATTTCACATTTTTCTCAAAATGTATGAATCTGAGACTTGTGTGTTGACTGGATCTGTGTCTGCCTCACCCAGTGCTTTTCTGAGAAATGCTGTTTGGCTCCAGATAAATTCATATTAATACTGGCTCTCCTTTATCTATCCACAGGGTAAGGGTGGGAGGGGTTAACAACAGGCAGATTCTTGCTATCCTGGATAAAAATGCTGTATGATGATGGCATCCATTCCACCCTTTTCATTCTAACTAAAGTCTCCCATGGGCTCAAGGGGAGCCCAGTGCCCCCACCAGCCCCTCTTTCAGTTCCTTGGCACCTGGGTTGGGATGGGGAATTTGCTCCCCAGGGACATGTTAGACTCTTCTTTCTTATGGGGTTATGTGCATTTTCCTTCTTGAAATTATGTTTTCCCTTTAACTCATGGTTTTTGCAGACTCCCTTTCCACCTTGTATGCATATTGTGAGCTGGGAAAGAAACCTTTAAATGGCTTGGAGCTGCTGCTGGCTTTAAACTAACTGGAGCTGACAGTGGGCTTGCACAAGCACAGAGCTGTAAATCAGTTAAATGTATTACACGTAATTTCCTGGTGCCTGCTCTCCTCAGGAGCAGAGCCCTGCTGGGATGAATGTCATCCCTGCATGCAGACTCCTGGATTTGATGCTCCTTTTGTTTGCAGGGGCAATGGGGCTTGTCTCTGCCAAGAATGGCACTTTCTGTCACAGGGTCACCAGCCACCTGCCTTCTCTGCAGCCTTTCCCTCTTGCAGCCCTAAAGATCTTATACTTCACCCCACAAAATGCCCAGTAATTCATTTTAGGTGTACAGAACAGGTGGGAACTCTCTCCTGAAGTGCTGCTATCTTAAATGGGCGAATCCATGGGGAAAGAATCTCTGAGAGATTGAGGGCACTGTGCTTCTCTGTGTCCACTGGTAACTGCAGATTAAGCTCTTTTTTTCACCTTGGAAAAGATTTTTATTGCATTAGTTGCATCAGTTATCAAGTAAAATTTCCACACCCTGGCTGATGCATGCGGATCAGCATTTGATAATTTAAAACACAAGATAAGAACACAAAATAATTTCAGAAAAAAATTCTCAAAGCTGGCATTTTTCTGGGCATTCATTGTAACTTCTCCTAAACTGCTGGCATGCCAGCAGCTGCCTGGAGCAATGGGTGGCACTGGTGGCTGTCACTGGAGACCAGCCATTGCCATTCCCAGCAGTGCTGGACTGGGAACAGCGTGGCACCACTCCCTTTGGATCATGGGCACTTACCCTGCCAAGCTTTCTGTGGATCCAGTCCCATCTGGTTCCAAGAGCTGCCAGCAGATCTGGTTACCTTTGTAAGCACATAGCTGTATTTTTTATAATATTTTCCTTTCTTTTTTCTTTTTTTCTTTTCTCCTGAACCCAGTGATATTATACAATTACAATGTGTATTTATTTCTACTCTCGCTACTTCCTCCTGAAATTATGCAAGCTGTTTAAATCTCTCTGGCATTTTCATGGAAGGATGGATTCTGCAGGGTGTGGGAGTGTGTGTAGCAGCCATATAATTTCCTGCCTCTGATTTCCCCTGGGGAAGGGGAACGAAGCACTGGCACCATCTGCACATTTTGGGAGGCCCTAAGAATGTGGCACCCTGAAAGTCAGCTGGGGGGCATGCAGCACCCCAAAGGCTGGGCTGGGGGACCTCAAAAAGGAGCTAATTATTCTCTGTCCTTTTTGGGCTGCAGAACTGGGACTGCTTGACAGAGATTGCAACAGATTTGTGTCCTTGAGGAGCTGGGCATGGGAACAGTTGGGGCACGCGAGGGAGCAGATAAAAGAAACACTCATTGCAGGTCAGCGTTTGTTCTTTGTACCAAAAGCCTGATTCTTCCACAAACACTCGTTTCACAAAACACCACAAACATTGCATTAGTAAACACTGAAGAAAGCCCCAGAAATAATCAGGATGTAGATCTTGCACCTGCTGTGCAGGGGCCCTGCCTGGTCAGTGCTGGGTGAGGAGGTGAGGGCGGGCATCCCTTTATTGCCTCTCCCTGGTAAAGTTGCATCAGCCCTGGGCTGGCTGCCCTCAGCCTGCCTTCACCTGCCTCGTGGGAGAAAACCTCCCATTCCTGCCTGCTGGCTGGCCTCCCCCAGAAAAAACCTCCTCAAAACTACACTGCTGGGGTTTCTATGAGATTCCAGCTCTTTCAGCACTGAAGGTGAGAGGAAGTTGAAGTGCAGCTTGCTTATGCTAACTTAACTCCCTGCAAAAAAACCAGTTACCTCTGTGGCAGAAAAAAGTTTCCAAACCTGAGCTCTTAGAGGTAGAGTCCAAAATCCCTTCACACCCCTGCCCCGGGGCAGCTGTATCCAGTGCATCTATGGAGAGCAGAACAGGATTTGGGGAGCTCTGCTGGCACTGAGCCCTGCTGAGCCCTGGAGATTTCCATTATTTCTGTCAGGCTGCTAAGAGCCCTGCTATGCTGGAAATGAAGTTTGCAGCATGGATTAGATGGAGAAGAGGCAGATTGAGGCACTTTCCTCCAAGCCCCACACCTTTGGGTGCTCTGGACATAGAATTAGTAATCCTTGGTGGGCTCCCTCACATCCACCCCAGTTTTCTCTCCTGGTTGTGTAGAAGGAAATAGCAAGCCTCTTGGTGTTGGATTATCTTTTTCCCACAAAAAAACCCTCTACATATTTACATGATGACCCTCTACATATTTACACCTTTTGGGTATGCCAGTGAGTTTGCAGCATAAGCAATCCAGGAGGATGGGTAGCACTGAGATCACTGCACATCCATGGCACATTTCACCCTATATCTTCTTTTCTTCCTCCTCTGGAATTTCAGCTGCTGCCTTCAAAGTTTGTCATAACATTATCCAGGATAAATAGATACAAAGAAATTATATTCTCGGGGCAAAATAGAAAATTTTAAAAAATCTAACTAGTTTAGGGAAGGAGCTTGGCAAACTTGAACATTTTGAACTTTGTGAAGCTTTCCTTGACAGTGTGTGACTGGCCCAGACAAGCAGAGGGATCCTTTTGGTCCCTGTGTTTCCAGTGCCAAACACAGCATTGCTGTTCCAGGACACAGTAGGTGGGTGTGCTGGAAAGATGCCCAATGTTCGGGGAGGGTGAAGTGGATTTGGTGTCATTCAGTCCTTTCTCCTCTCTCAAACCTTTTGCATGAATAAAGCAAGTCTCTGTCTCAGCCTCCTCACAAGTGAAAGGGAACAGGGCAAGGAGAAGGGAGGAGGAAAGCCAAAAAAATGGGGCTAAAGAAAAGAGGTTGCCCCTCCTCCCTGCCTAAGTCCTCTCCAGAAAGTTCTCCAGGATGTCCAAAGGTTCTTGCCATGATTGCTGCTGTTCCTCCTTCTGCTGACTGGCAGTCTTTTCTGTACTTTTGCCAAGCCACATTTGGAGAACAGAAGAAGGGCAGTGTGTCTTTCCCAACATCCCAAACCAGCAGGAGGTTGGGGCAAGAAGGGAAATTGCCACTTCTTCGTCTCTGTTTTTGGCTGCCTGTTTGTGGCACCTCTGGATTTTAGTTATATTTCATGATTATCTACAAAATATTTCAGTATCCCAGTCTAGGCTGCATTTGGGGAGTAAATACCACCCATCCTAGAATACACAGCATTCACTGATGCCTTGCACAACTTTTGGTACAAACTATTTCCATTTGGTCTCTGCTCACACTGCACAGTTTTAAAACAGGTAAAATGGAACTGGAGGTGTGTGTGAAGTGAGGGGTGCTCTGAATAACACAGGATGTGATGTGATTCCACGAGGAGCAGGCTCCCAGTGCTCTGCAAGGGCTGCAAGCCCAGCGAGCTCCCTGAGCCCAGTGCAGCAGCGTGGGGTGGATTGAGTGGGGTTCACAGGAACTGCTGGGGGGTGGTTTGGGGTGCAGGCTGGGCTCTGCCAGCTCTGGGCACAGGCTGGCACTGTCTCTCTCCTCCAAGTGCCCCAGACAGAGGAATAGGCACGGCAGGCTGGGACCAAAGGTGCCTGAGGAAGAGACTTTCCCTGGAAGTGTGTGCTGGTCTGTAAAGGTCAGTGAACAGCAGCACCCTCTGACTCTCCTGGCTGCCCTGTAGTCACCTGAAGCTCCCATGGCTGAGTGAGATCTCCCTAATTCCTGCTGTCCCTTGCATGAGTGTGAGGAGTTTCTCCTTGTCTGCAGCAGGCTCACCACCTGGGAATTCCCTTCTGCAGCTGCAGAATGTATTTCTTCCTTCAGCCAGCTAAACCAGGCTGGCTTTGGGTCTGTCAGGCTGCTGCTCCACACCCAGCCCCCAAAGTACCTTTTGTGAGGAAGGGTCTCCCTGCCTGACTTCCAGCACTGATGGTTGTCAGATGGGAATAGAGATGGGTGCAATGCTGCTGTTCCCAGCCCACCTGGAGACAGCTCTGTTTATTCTTATCTGTGATGGTTAATCATTACACTTTATATGCATCCCCCTGGCACTCACTTATTCCTTCTGGAAATGAGGGGAGTCTCCTGAGTGAGTAGTGGTAAAAAAGAAGAAAAACTCCAAGAATCTGAGCTGTCTCTCATGCCCATGTGCCTGTATGACCAGACCTGGGGTATTTCTGAAGATCCTGAGTTCCTGTGCTGCAGGAGGCCAGGGAGGAGGCTGAGCACATCTGCCTCCCAGAAATGGAGCAACTTTCCAGAGTGGGAGTCCTTGGGCAGGGACTCAGGGGGAAAGCACCACATCCTCCACCAAGGCTGGGAGATGCTCAGCAGATCCTCTAACACTGATCTGTTGGGGGCAAACTGGAGTGAGTTTCAGCTCTCACTAGATATGTTACTTTTAATCAGCTCATATATTTAGAAAGAGCAGAATTCTGTGTAACAACCATCAGTGCCTGCCTTAGGGCCAGATGAGGAATAAGGGAAAAAATCTTTTACAGTGGGGGTGGTAAAACTCTGGAACAGGTTACCCAGAGAGGTGGTGGATGCCCCATTCCTAGAAACATTCAGGGCAAGTTGGAGGGGCTCTGAGTAACCTGTAGATGGCCTTCAAATGTCCAGTTCAATCCAAACAATTCTATGATTCAAAGATTCTGTGATAGGGTCTCTGCTTGGGGTTCCCCAGCCTCTGCCTGCAAGATTTCACTGAGCAGAGAGCAAACCTGGGTCCTGCATGGTGCATCCTCAGCTCCACAATGCAACAGCTGCTCCAGGCAATGTGCAAAGCTGCTGAAAACATCCAAATGCCCATTTTTGCTCAGCTTCTTTGAGGAGTCCTGCAAAATGGAGGAGGAAGGTGCTGGATCTATGAAAACCTGCTGGATACCTGGTAGGTGTGCTGCTGGGAGTTTGAGCTACTGCTGGAGAGTTTTTAAGGAGACACCTCCAGCTCTAGGACAAATATGAGCTAACAGCAAAGGGGGAAAACTGTTGTTTCAGCCAAGACAAGAAGATTTAAAATGTAGAAAACACCTGAGCACAGTACCACAAGACAATAAAAATGGATGTGGGGATCACAGGAGAAGTCATTACATGGAAGATTGATAAAATGGCATGAAACAGTCCCATGCATTCCCAGTCCCAAGCTCCCCAGTCTTGAGCCTGGTTTAATAATCATAGCTTAACTGTAAAGTAGGAGAAGGTTTTTTTCTCTGCACTGTGGGTTATTCCACAGGACTCTGGAAATCAGTTATGTTATATTTTCAAGATTATCAAGTCTAAAAGGTGTTTTAAAATGTTTGAAGATGATGAAGTGGGAAAGATTTGTGAAGAATACCTATTTTAAGGAAAGTTTAGTGTAGCTAAAAACTTCAGAGCTAAGAAGTTCAAACAGTTTCAGACTTTTCTCCTTGCTAAAAATAACATCCTCCAGCTTGGGCCATGGCTTGAGACCTGGATCCAACACCTGAAACTGGCTTGAGTTGTTTTTCTCTATTTTTTAAATCTTTTCATTGTTTTTTTGATGTGCTGATGGATTCTGACCTAGAGGCCTAACTTTACTATGATGAACAAAATACATTCAAAATCATGTGTAATAAGCCAGTATCTAAAAGATGCTGTCTCAATATTTTCACTGCTTGTTGGGGTGTTATTTGGCATTCTGTTGGATCTGGTCTGTAGCTGTACCTCTTTCAGTTCCATTTATTTATTTAATTATTGATTTTTAAACATTTTTAATACACAGTCATGAGATTTACTCTTTCAGTTAGAAGCAAAGATCATTTTACAGGACCGAGGTGGAGTTTTTCTGCTCTTGGTTGAGAATGAGTCAGAAACTTCATACAATGTTTTTTATAGAATGTGTATTTTTTGGACAAAAAATTATTTCACAATTCTGTGAAATCTCCAAGGTAAGAGTTAAAGCAAACCTATTTCAAAGCTATGAGGAAAAAATGAGTGAAGTGATCAAAAGGAGGCTGAAATGTTCATAAACTCACATATCTCCTGGAGTGGGTGCTTTAGCTGGCATACCAAGTGCCACAGAGCTTTTGATGAAAGCCTGAGATCTGGCTGTGTGACTGCCAACAAATTAAAACATGCAAAAACACGTTTTTCAACAGGGAAAGTTTTACCTTGAATCGAAAGCATCAGAAGAGGAACACTGTGACCTTGGCCATGCAGATCGTGGGCTGGGATCAGGATAATCATCCTGCTGGATACACTGCCCAGTGCTGGGGGTCTGGGCACTCTTCTCAGCACAGAGAGAGACAAAACTCCCTGCAGAGGATGCCTGGGGGTGGATCATGTTCCAGAGCCCAGAGAAGCTCTGGAGAAGTCTGGCTCCCTCCTGGGTGCAGGAGTTGCCCTGGGATGTGCCACTAGCTAGCTGATCCAAAATTGGGAAAGGGAGGTAAATATCTTTGAAGATCTTTTTGCCTTGGAAGGAGGTAAAAAAGAGGCATTCTTCTAAAGAATGGCTTTTGAAGAAAGCCACCTGGTGCCCTGTTTTCTCTCCCTTCCCTGGAGGAGCTGGGTGGGCTCAGGGTGGAGCAGGCACATCTCCCATGGGCAAGTGCTCTGTGAGAGCTGAGCCCTGCTCAGGTGTCCCCAGCCCTCTGCACCTGGCTGTACAACTGCAGAGGATTGTCACCTACTACTTTTTTTTTTTTTTTTTTTTTTTTTTTTTAGTTAGAGTTGGGATTGAAAGCACGAGAGATGGAATTAGTGTTTGGACTTAGTTTATTAATTTTTATTTGTAGTATAGTGAGTGCTACAGCACTTCTAGCTCACAAGCTGAAAATGAAGAAATGGTGATGTATTTCTCTCATTACAAGGTCTTTTTAAGGCCTAATTCTTCAGTTAAAAACTAACAAATTATTTTTACTTTTGACCTAATGACTAAACACCCATGACCTGCAGTGCAGCATTTTTTATTTAATCACAAAAGTACTACCTAAACCTAAGAAGAAGAGGGACAAGAAGAAAGAAAACTTCTGCCCTAAAACCTCCATCTTGCCTTTTATTTACTACTCTATTCTAAAACCCCAAATTCCAAACCTTTCACCATGTGACATTACACATTTCCATTCAAACCACACACTAGTGATTCTAGTTTTATTATTTAATTTTGGAAGCCTTTTCCAAGGCCTAAGGTCAAAAGCAGTGTTCTTTTGGGGGTCAGTGCCTGACAGCACAGAAAGTTCAAAACTTCCTGTTTCCAGGGTTCCAACAGTCACCTTCTCACTGGGGTTACAGGATGGAAGCTTTTAAACTCCTGCCCACTTCAGTGGCAGCTTTTTGGGTAAATACCAATATAGATAACAGATTGCCACTAACACGTGAAGGCTGGAGCTGGAGTGGGTAGAACAGTGCAGGAATTTTCCAGAAAGACTCTGTGTGCTGCTGCTGAGTTTTATTCATTAGCTGGATTTTTAATCAACTTCTCTTTAACCAAATTAACAGTGACTTCAAATCCACTGAGAAAGGAGTGGGGAAAGCACAACAATGAAACAGGGAAGCAACCCCCTTTATTACATATTGATAAAAGACAGAGCTTTGCTGCTCACCTATAATGAAGTGGCGTTACAAATGGTGAAATTCAGCGTGAAATGCTTCAGATTTTGGACAAAGCCTACTGTTGAAGTCAGCAATGTAGGGAAGCACAGAAGTGTGACAGCAATTTTCCACACCTTCAATACCCTGGCAGGTAAGGACAGGAATGTTTTGTGCCCTGGATAAGAGGGCTGAGATTCAGAACAAGTAGCTTTTATTTCTCCTTCTCTGTTTAATGTGCTTCTTATCCCTGGACCATGGCAACAAACTTCCTTCTTTACTTTTCAATCAATGGGCTGAACTCCATGGAGTGTTGTGATACTTAAAGCAGCTGGACAAAGTGGCTGAAATATGTTATCCACCTGAAAAGTGCTCAGGTTTTTTCTAAGATTATAAAAGTGACTGGGAAAATTGGGTGCCTGGAGCACTGAGGGATGACAAAATTAATGATGGCCATATGGAGAGTCATGTAGGAGCAAACCCCACTTTATTACCATTGGGAGTGCAGATATGAAGTTTCTGGGTGGGGGAGGCTGTGGGTGTTTCCAGAGATTCTCAGAGAAATAAATGTTTTTGTGGTGAAACAAAAACTCTGGGTGAAAGCAAAAATGCAAAAATGAATTTCCATACCTCTGCTGAGTAGGAAGAAGGCTGAAGTGTGCCCCTGTGCAGAAGGCAAGCAGAAACCTGAGTACTGTTCAGGGCAGGCTGTAAATCCACTGAAGCCAGGGGTTATTCACAGGCATTGCAGGGCTAACAGCACATCCTGTTGTAAAACTGAACTTTAGCTTTTACTCATTTCTCAGCAACTGTTCTGGAGATTGGCCATTTCTCAATATCCTCTTAAGTATTTTGTCTTGGAATAGAAATCTGGAGATCATTTCCATGTATCTAAATATTTATCCTGAGACTTTTCAATGATTAATATGCATTTAATCCCCTAACTATGTGACTGAACGTGAAAATGAAAATATCTCAGTGACTAATTATATCCTTGAAATATGGTTCTCTTTTTTTTTCCTTTTTTGGTCCCCTATCTATTTCAGTTTAGTTCTCCAAAGCAAAACTCTGCTATCCTGGCATTCCCTGCCAGTTCTATCACCCCTTCCAGCTGAAGGAATGCTCAGACCCTTGGATGTGCACTGACCAAGAGCCAATCCAATCCCCCAGTGTAAAATTTCTCCCCTGAATGAGTCACTGGGTAGCAAGCTCAGCCCTGTTTGCTTTCCCTGCCCTGCAGGATAAGGGATGACGTGTACTACAGATCCTGAGGCCTCTAATGCAATTTAAAGCTGCTCATAACAAAGAACAGAGAAGAATATTGAATTTCATTTCGGTGCACTAAAGGGAGAAGATGCCATCTGTTCTTTATGTTGCTGTTAATGAATATGCAGAAGAGACTGAGCCAGCCACGAGTGGCACTGCAGGGGCAGCAGCAAGACCAGTCCCCAAAGGGACTTTCCTGCAGCACAGCATCCAGGAGTGGACACATCCCTGGTCTGGACTCCCAGGAAGGGGACTCACTGCCTGGCAGACCCTGAGTTAGGACCTGCATTTGCCTCAGCAACTGGAAACAGTTTTAAACTGGGAAGGGATGGAGGAGGAACCCATTCATGCTGCCAGACCTTCCCAGCAGGAACTAAAAGGCTGCAGACTTGGAGAGTGGCTGGAAGAGGCTCAGCCACGGCCAAGGGCTGCACACAAGCACTTGGGACCAGAAAAAAGCTCTTCTGCTCCTTGCAATAAGCACCATGTTCCTAATGGTTTGCAGTTAACTCAGCTGTGAAAATGCATGGCAGAGCCTTTGGTGTGGGGTGTGTTATGTCAACAGGAAACAAAGGGGATGTACCTACACCTTTTTGCATGTGCAGGCAAGGGAAGAATGGTTGGCAAGAGTTTTCCAGCCACAGAAATGCTGTCATGATTTTAGGAGCAAAGTCTTTTGTAAGATTGTGTTGTAATGATGGTTTGGACTGAGACCTTCTGGGAGAGATTAAAGTAAGGCACAGAATTACTGTGTGACAAAGAATGAAAGCTTGTCAAGAAAGAGAGGTAAATCACAGAGGGAGGAGGACAGTGCCTTGACAGAAGGGACAAAGTAAAAAATCAAGATGCTGCAGGTGAGGGCTTGACATGAGGGGTCATGTGAAGTTCAAAGTCATACTCACAAAAATTGGCATGTGAAGAGGCACAGCCTGTGACAGCCAGCATAAACTAACCCCGTGCAGGTAAAGGTTGTGCAAAAATCGAATGCACTGCATTGGAACCTGTGCACTGTGCATAGCCTGGACAGAGAGAAACTGAAATCTGCTCCTGCCCCTAACAAATCCTGCAGAGAAACAAAACCAGTTGTCCTGGGTTACAATGTAAAGACGCACCCAAAAGTATCTGCTGAAACCAGGTGGGGCAGTGATCCTTATCTCTGTGGGAGAGACCCCCTGCTAGTGGGCCAGCTGTTAAAAACCAGGTGGGGCAGTGATTTATCTTTCCCAGGACCCATCCTCCCTCCAGGAAGATATCCTCTGCTGCTGGGCCATTCAGTCCCACTGCATGACTGATAAAATTACATCATCCCACTGGGAGATGCTCCAGCCAAGGGGAGGAGCCAAACATTTCCTACCTAGATAAAAACTGAGATTTGGAACATCAAAGCTTTTTCCACTGGATTCCAGAGAAAAACGGGACCTTCCCATATCATCACTGGAGCTTTGGAGGAAAACTGCACCTTCTCCAGGAGCACTGCTCCAGCTGAACCACATCTGCCACTGCAGGAGGATGCAGCCACCATTTAATGGGATAGCTGCCACCACCCTGACTAGCAGGATGTCAGGTTGAGTTCTGACTCTGTCAGTGGTTTTTCTTTTCTACTATTGCATGTATTTTATTTTTCTCTTCCCCCCCTATTAAATTGTATTTCTGACTTAGAATATCTTACTGGTTTTGCTTTCAAAACCATTGCACCAGTGCAGGCTGTCAGGAGTGATCCAGCCATCTAAAGACAGAGGAATATCTGAGAATCCCAAGCTAGACACATGCAAGAGCAGTGCAGACAAACTGTGGTGGGTGAAAATTCCAATTTCCAGTGACTGCAGGCAAAAATGCTCTTTGAGCTACAAGGCTGCCATGCCTCTGTTCCCATCAGCAGGATGCCTTTATGCTGGGCCAGAGCAATGAAGGAGGGATCAGAGGGATGTCCTCCAGGGGATAGGAGTGCTCTGAACCCAAAGAAGAGAGAGCTCATGCAGCAGGGCTTTATAGGGTCTCCTGGCACACAGTGCTGACCAAGAGAAGTTCAGAATGTGAAGCAGAGTCCTTGATTCTGGATGTTTTCTGAAGCATGGGGTACAACCCTTTTCCCTCTGCATATCAAAGCTGGAGCTCTGGCTTCAGGAAGAGGCCTGGCTGCAAGGATGACTGGGCAGCATCTTGTGCTGTAATTAAACCTCCAAATAAAATGGAAGAGGGTCACCTCTGGGCAGCCCACTGCCATCCCTCACACTGACAGGTGCTTCCTTTCCCCCCAGCAATCCTGGGGTGTGTTTGTGGCAGCACCCTCTGCCCCTCACACCAGCCCTTCCCTCTCTGTCTTCCAGGCAGCTGAATAGTTCTCACTGGTCTGACATGAGCAGCTTCCCCTGAAGAGAGACTGCTTTTTCATCAACACTAGCTTCCTAGAGATTTTTTTTCCCCAGACTGTTTGTTTACTAGAATGCTTACTCTAAAAATGTATGTCTCCTTAATTTATTGGTCCACTAGAGAAAACTGCATCATGTCTGAAGCACTTTAATAAGGATCCAAGGCAAGGGATGATCAAATAAATTATAATTACAGTGTCAGAGAGGCATTCCCAGATCCCCCACCCTCCTCAGATGTCAGTGTGCTGCAATAACCCTGAGCAGGAACAGGAAGTGGTGTTGAAAGCCCATGTGAAGCTCCTGATAGCCACACAGCTGCTGCAGCTCTTCCCTGTCCTGCTGGAGGGAGCAGCTCTGCAGCCGTGCTGGTGGCTAACCCTTAATGAGTCAGAGCACCAGGGGACTCAATAGGGATTTTTAGTTGGTTTTTCCTCACTACCTCATGTGGGTTACCAGCCCATGTTGGTGGAAGATGAAAGGTTCGTGGTCTCTGGACAGTGAAGCCCTGGTTATGTCATGAGCCAGTGCAGGAAGGAGGCAGGTCATGGTTGGTAAGAGGCAAGGTTGGTAATTCTGAAGTTGAATATGCAGGCTGCAGGGGCACAGGAGGGTTTCAAGGCAAGCAAGTGCTCCTACATGGGGAATTTCTGCATGCAAAAGGGAAAGGTTTTCACTGCTGCTTTAGGATACACAGAAATCCTCTTCTTTCCCCTCTGTTCCTCTGTTGCCAAGCCCACAGTCTTCACAGGAATCACATGTGCTCTCTGAGCTTTGGTAGGACCACAAACCTCTTTTACACAAGGCTTTACCCACAGACTTCTCTGTAGCATATTGTAGAGCTCCAAAGGGCAAAACCTGTGCACTACACACCACAAAAACTGAAACGATGGGTACATCCCTATCTTCAGGTTTTTCCTTATGTCCTGAGAAACACCTTCTGCTCTGAGATTTGCCCTTGTGCCCCACACAAGGATGGATGGTATTACACAGTGTATCAAAATATGCATATTATTTTGTATCATCTCTAATGCTGGAAGTAGTGTCAGCTCTTTCACCTGGCATTGTGTGCTGCTGGTGAGGAAAAATACTGGGATTTAACCTAAGTGGTTAAAACCTTTGTGGTGTAGGGCTGATCTACAGTGTGCTTCATGGGATGCTTTTTCAAAAAGGATTTAGTCCTTCTCAAGTGTTTCTCTTGTTGAAAATGGTGGGAATGGCACAGGCAGAGCCCACAGCAGTGGCAGTGACTGGAACCCATCTCAATCACTCACTTCTGACAATCCATATTTAAGGTACTGTGTTTGTCCAAACACAGGGGAAGGCATGGCCTCTGCTCCCTGCTCCTCAGGCACCCTGAGCCATCACAGCATGATTAGGACACTCAGAATCACGGGATGGGAGCTAAATGCTAAGACTGTCAATGGAATTGCTAATGAGGACCTAAAGATGACACGGTGGATGATAGCAGATCAGTAATTGCTTTTTCCCTGTAGTGACTTAGCAATTAGAAATGGAAGAAGAAAATCAGGGTGAAATTTGAGAGCTGTGCTGTTTGGAGTAGCTGCTTTTGTTTATTTTTAACCCTGTCTTTTGTCCCTATAATCCCTTCTGTGATGATTTTGCTCCCTCGTGCTGCATTATATTTGCAGTGCCCTGTCACTCGCATCGTGTCTGCAAGCTGTCTTCTCCAGGCATGAGCTTATTTAGACAAGTTGTCAGGCTGAATGGGAAAAATCTTAAATCAATGTATTTCAGCATGCAATCATATACAGGCTAATTTATCTGCTGCCCTGTACAGCCTGCCAGGTTAAAATGAGGTCTTTCAGGCATGGTGCCTCTGAAAGTCTCCTGATTAACAGAGCCATTTTTATTGGTAGGGCGACAACGCGATTGTTTTATGGTAATTGTTATCATTTGGACCTGTGTGTATGCAAATGGGGCAGATTAAAGTGGAGAAAATATAAAGATGATGAATATGCAGCACGTAGCCAAGATGGCAGAGGGATGGAAATATTTTCCATGTTGTGTTCTGCACCGTGGCTGGGGCGGTGAAGGGCTGGCTGCTTTCCCAGGCACAGGGACATCCCCACCCTACAGTGGCAGCCAGCAGGACACCTGCCTGCAGGGGACAGGACTGTGCCCACTCTCAGTCCCAGTTTCTGATCAAGGTGGCTGCCTCTCCTCCCAGTGAAAGAGTTTTGGGGGTGGAAAACAGATACAAGTCACATCAGTGCAAGACTTCTTGAGGTGGACCCACTAGTCCTGTGGGTACAAAGCCTTTTGGGCTGGGTTTAAACATATTTCAACTGTTTTTGGATGGCTTTTCTGCTCATTACTTCCTATCACTTTTACTTCTCTTGCCTGTTTTTAAGTGAAGCTTGGATGTGTGAAATACATTGTCTCTATAGGCATGGACCTTTGTAACCCTCACTGGCACAAAACCACACAGCAAGACTACCCCACCAGTAAATCTAATCCCTCACCTGGGAAGAACTACCTCTACAAATGAAGAGTATTCCAGTCTTTATCCCTCCAGCTCTGCTGCCCCTGAAATGGAAAGCAAAACCCCTGTGGGGAAGGTCTGGGCCATCAGTGCCAGGCTTTCTTGAAGAAACCAGTAGCAGGTCAGGAGTGTGCAGATGCTCACTGAGTCTGGATCTGTGCACTAAGAGCTGGCCTGAGCTCAGCAGCTCACTTCAGATAAATCACTGAGATGAGATCATACCCTTTTTTCCCCCTTTTTTACATTACGTTATTGAGGCTTGTGGCAAGGGGAGCAGGACAGCAAATTTTGTCTCTATTAAAAACATGTCAGGCTTCTTCTGTTTTGTAATATATTTTAGCATCCATGTGGGAGAGCATCTCTGGCTGTGCCCTGCAGTTACAGCTGCACAGCCTGAGCCACTGCAGCCTGCCTTTTTCTCCATCTGATGGAAATGAGATTGCCCCTCCATCCTCAGCAGTGTATTTTTGCCTTGCAAGCCTTAGCCACTCATTCTCACTGCATGTCTCACCTGTAAGTGGCTGCTATTTGCCTGTTCCATCTTTCTCAGGAATGCTGCTGGAGCATGTACTGACTACCTTGCTCAAAATTCCTGAAGGATAATGGCCAGCAAAAATCTGTGCACAGCAAGGGTGATGCCCAAGCTCATAATGCATCGGTGGGTGGGACTGCTCCTCAGTTTTGCAGAGGAGCACAAGAGATTTTACAAGTTTGCTGACATTTGTGCCTGAGCAGACCAGGCAGGCAGTGCTCCAGTGTCAAGATGCTCTCTCTCCCAAGCATTGCTCAGGATTCTGGTCCTGTCCTTGGGAAGATTGCACTGGTTTTAGGTGGGACAGAGTTAATTTGTTTGACAGTATCTTGCAAGGGGTTATGTTTTGGGTTTGTGCTACAAAGAGTGTTGATAACTCCTGTATATTTTATTTGTTGATTCACACAGAGTCAAGGCCTTTTCTGCCCCTCAGGAGGCTGGGAGTGCACAAGGAGCTGGGAGGGGACACAGCTGGGAC
The DNA here is from genome assembly GCA_030060385.1 of Muscicapa striata striata. NCBI lineage: Eukaryota > Metazoa > Chordata > Aves > Passeriformes > Muscicapidae > Muscicapa > Muscicapa striata. The sequence goes on along the minus strand of JAREIS010000117.1, from coordinate 974,787 downwards.
AGCTGACACCAGCTGGCCACAGGGACATCCCACAGCATATGGCCCTGTGGTCAGCATATAGAACTGGGAAAGAAGGAGGAAGCCAGGGACATTCCAAGCAATGGTGTTTGTCTTCCCAATTCATCATTACAGGTGATGGAATCCTGCTGTCCTGGAGATGGCTGAACACCTGCCTGCCCATGGGAAGCAGTGAGTGAATTCCTTGTTTCTTTGTGTGAGTGCTGCTTTGGCTTTATCTGTTAAACTGTCTTCATCTCAACCCATGAATTTTCTCACCTTTGCTCTTCTGATTCTCTTCCCCACCCATCCCATCTGGGGAGAGCAATCAAGAGGCTGTGTGGGCTTAGCTACCACCTGGGGTTAAACCACAACAAGCACATTTTCCTTAAAAGCCCTATTTCCTTAGCTGTCCAAGAAGAGAACCAGTGCCTACAACAGCAGAGGTTTGTCACGAGTGGGAAAAACTGAATACATTGAAGACACATTTCTCTCTGCTCTGCTGTTCCTGTGTTTCTGAATGCAACCAAAACCTGGCCTTGAAAACCCAGTGCACCAAAGAATAACATCCTGCCTTGGATCATTGTGTGACCAGCAGTGACCATCCCTCTGTACTCAGCACTGGGGTGAGGCCACACCTCCAATCCTAGGCTCAGTTTTGGGCCCCTCACTACCAGAAGGACATTGAGGGGCTGGAGTGTGTCCAGAGAAGGGCACTGGAGCTGGGAAGGGTCTGGAGCACACATCCTGTGGGGAGCAGCTGAGGGAGCTGGGTTTAGCCTGGAATAAAGGAGGCTCAGCAATAGGGGAGTCCTTATTATTCTCCACAACTCCCTGGCAGGAGGTTGTAGCCAGGTGAGGGTGAACTCTTCTCCCAAGCAGCAGGTGATAGGACAAGAGGAAATGGCCTCAAGTTGTGCCAGGGAATGTTTCAATTGGGTATTAGGAGAGATTTCTTCAGGGAAAGGGTTATCAGGCACAGGCTGTCCAGGGGAGTGGCTGAGTCCCCACATCTGGAGGTATTTGACAGAGGTGTGATGTGGCACTTAGGGACACAGTTTTGTGATGGATTTGGAAGTGCTGGGATAATGGCTGGGCTCAGTGATCTTATCAGTCTTTTCCAACATAAATTATTCTATCATTCTATAATTCCATATTTACCAGTATTTCCTTAGGAGCTCTGTTGTTCCATGACATTTGATTCACCATAACAGAGAGATTGTTTGGCTTGGTGTTCTGTTCAGCCACTGTGTGGGTCATGGACCCGACCAGGGATCTGATCAAGGATATTCCCTTACCACTCTCCTCCCTCACACTCCAGCTGGCAGCACAGAGACTGAAAATTTCAAAGCATCTCCACTAAGTGGAAAGGATAATAAAAGTGTTTTGTCATTGAGGGCTACCTCTGATTCTCTTCCATTCACCACCACAGCCTTTCCTTGCAGGGCTCACCCCAGATCAGCTGAGATGTGCAGTTTCATCACTTCTACTGCTTTCAATAGTCTTTTCCCCAAGTAGTCATTCTGATGAAGCCACAGGCCCATTCCAGCACATTCTTCTCTTTGAGGAGCATGGGCCAAGCATTGTGCACAAGGAACTTTCACTCATGAGTTACACAGACCTGAAGATACATCTCAGAGCCATCCCTTCTCTGTGTCACTGGCAGACATCTGTGTCAGGGATGAGGCAGCAGTCAGGCTCAGCCTTGTCCCAGCAAGGACCTTACTGCAGCTCACAGTCTAGGCAGACTTGATTCTTTTTAAAGCTGAAAGTCAAATTGCCAGAACAAAATCCTACTATTTCAACAGGAAAATCGGTTCAGCTGGAGCTGGGTTGCAGAAGAGGACAGATATCTCATTTTGTGTAAGACACCAGCGAGTAATCTGATGCTTTTCTATGACTAACACAATAGGTCATATTGGAATGGTCGATGGAGAGATGAGAGGGTTCATATTCTATTACCAAATCCCTGAGCCATCTGGTTCTTAATGGCTTCTTTCAAAACAAAGGGAATAAAACTTCCAAATTGTGCAATGCAAACTGACATCCTCTTTTAGATAGAAGATGCCCATTGCTTCACATCAGCAAATGAGATCAATGCCTCCATCAATTACAGTTTCAGGTATTTCTGCCCATGCACTTAATGGCAAATATTTCCTCCTCATTGCTCAAGCTGGTTTAGTCCACCACTGGGAGCCACAGGCTGCAAAGTGGAGGGCAGTGGGTGTTGCCACAGTGAGTGTCTGTTTCCAGTGGGGCAGGGGAGTTTTGATGGCACAAAGGTGGGGAGAGCCCAGCAGGAGTGTGGGGCTGGGCAGGGCACTGTGGGCTGTGCCAGCTGTCCCAGCTGTGCTGACACACTGCTGGGGTGAGTAGCACACTGGGGGACATGTCTCTGTCCTCATCTCTGTCCCTGGGGTGGCACTGCTGGCTGGGCTCTGCCACCAGAGCCAGCTGCTTCCTCCTGGCCCACGTGAGCTGGAGCTCTGGGTGAGGAACAGGAGCCTTTCCTGTGTCACATCCTTCTCTGTGATTATGCTTTGACACCAGGAGCATGTTCAGTGTGTGCTTTGCTCATGGCCTGGCTTCTGCCACAGCTTGGCACATTGTGGGGAGGATTCCTCAGAAATGCTCCTGTGCTCACAGAGGCTCACCTGCTCCAGTAAATTGTCCCATGCCAGCCTAAATCATGGGCTGGGTGCAATGCAAAGTGCAGGCAGAAAATCCCGGAGAAATAATGTTTTTAAGAGGGAGCTGCCACCTTTGCTTCCAGGCCAAGCCCTCAGCACAGCCATGAGCTGCCATCCCAGGCTGGGTAGATCAGCCAGGCTGGTGCCTTTTAAATTACAGGTCTGACAGAGTTTCCATGGCAGTGACAGCCACGGGGGCTCTCAGCAGCCAAGGCAAAAGTCTGTGGTCATCATAGCCCATGCCACACTCACCAAACTGGTAAAATGGCCCGAGCTAGTTTGCTCAAGTGATAGCTCAGTAATGTTTATTATTTGTGGTCACAGTGCAAATCTGCCCCAGGGAAACCAGGGCCAGGAGTTTTTCTACCCACACTTTCACTGTTGTGAAGCATTCAGTGATGTGGGTGTGCTTGTTGTGTGCAAAGGCCCTGAGCCCCCTCCCCATGCTGCAGCCTCTGCTCCAGGTGCTCCTGGGCCACAGCAAGGTGTGTGCAGAGCTGCTGATGTGTTCTGCCTTTGGTCCTATGTGTCCTTGTAATTTGAATTAAACCCATACACAAATGAAAGGACACAAAATGCATATATTTGTTATTCTGTGTTTATCACTTGTATAGTTCAGCCAAGAACATCACAGCACTGTTTGTGAGATGCTATCAGGGATTACATATCCAATAAGCACGGTGGATTATCAGCATACTATAGCCCCATTATGTATAATTATAGATGTTTATGGATACCCCATCACAGGCCAGGGTAGCTCTTGGTTACATCTGTGATATGCTGCTTGTTGCATCACGTTCACAAATGCTCTGCTACCTCTAATTACATTCATTTATAGATGCACGCTGTACTCAGGGCTCACCATCATGCCTGCACCATCAGTCAGAGTCATCCTGTTGATAGGGCAGCTGATGTTTATTTGCTTCATGTCTTCTGATTCCTTAAACATCTGTCTTTTAAGTGGTGGGTGCCTTACAATGGATTCATCCTGTAGTTAAACCTGACTTACACAACTAAATAAGTTGGTGGAACCCTGTTTTCCCTACGAGCTGCTGGCCAAGGGCCTGGCAGTTCCACAGGGGCCAGGGTTTCACCACCTGTGACTGAGTTATACATCATTTATTTAGGAAGAGCACTGACTTTGGTGGGGTTTGAGGTTGCTGCAGACCTGCACTCTGCTCTCAAGTGAAAGATTGGATGATGGGCAGCAACACCACCCAAAATCTGGGCTGACAGCTGTAGCTCCTCTCTATTTCCTGCTCAAGGGCAAGAATTCTCAGGTCTGCAGGAAGTATTGGTCTGCTCTGTTCCCTTGGTGTTTTTCCTAATGTCTATTGAATTGCTCCCCCCTCTGTGCTGTATAATTTAGGTCTGGTTGAGTACAGAGTATTTTATTTATTTATGTATTCAGATTTTTAAAATGTATCTCTAGGCATCTTAGCAGTACACTGGGCACCTACCACATAAATTAAAAATAACAGCATAAACTTAGACAAAGGACCTTTCATAAATAATTCCTCCTCAGCTCACACCCTTAGCAATAGCCTTAGCTTGGAACAGGGAAATAGATGGGCTTTACAGCCTGTTGGGAAGGTTAATAAATCTGGGTGCTGATGGACCAAAGGGGAAAATGAGTTTCAAAATTGAAGCCCACCCTCTCCATCCCCTTTGTGGAGACTCCTTGCCTTGAACTCTTCACCTCTCCTGGTTCTTAGTGGGAGATCAGATCCTGCTGAACAACTAAGGGTTATGAACATGAGATGTCAGGGACATCTCACCCTGCTACCATGATGCAAATTAGCTGACCACATTCTGATCACACAAAAGGTTATTTTTAAATAACTTCTGTCCTCAGCTTCAAAATTACTTAATTTAACACTACATTTAGGTATCCAGTCTAAGCCATACTGGATATAGGTGGATAATCAGAAGATGTCTATTCATCCTTTTCTAAAGATCAGGCACCTTTTATAGATGTCAAATTGAGCACTAAAATGATTGGTTAGATCTGAAAAGGTAAATATGTGTGTGTAAGTGTGCAGGGGAAAACATCCTCTTTAGAAGTAATTTGCTGAAAACTGTTTTCGCATTTTGTTCCTGCCTATGGCAATTTATGAAACACAAATGAGATATTGTACCAGTAGTGATGCTGAAATAAATCACTCTAAAAACAGAACTGAAATTTTATTTCATTACTAAAGTAAATATAAAAGTGCTTTAGCACAGTTTCAAATTGGATTGGGGTTTGGTCAAGCTTGTTATAAATCTGATGATTGTAAAGCAAACAGCTGGGGATGACTCTCAGTAGAGCAGCATTGCAAACATGGCTAATGGGATGCTGTGAGGTGCAGAGCAGTAAACAGGGAGAAGCAAAGGTGTGGATTCTGTGCCTGCACTACCAGAACCAAAGGCAGTGATACAGCATGCTGTGGCCAGGTCTGCTGTCAAATTCCTAAAAGGAAAGGATGCTGAGAAAATGGAGAAGGGGACAGAATATACCCCCAAAACTGTCTCACAGCCTGCACAAATGCCTTCCTCTGAGAATGTGGAGGGGAGAGGCAGCTGAGCTCAAGCCAGGGTCCTACAGCCCAGCTGTAAATGGTGCTGGAAGACCATTGAGAAGGGCACAGCACAGGAGAGAAACACCTGCAGAGGTGGAATCCCCTCTAATGGTAAAGGCCACATGGTGAGACACAAGGTGGCTTCTACCTCTGAGAGCAGGGGTGACCCTCAGCTCAGGGTACCCCACTGGTAGTCTCATCCCCAGGGATCACTGCTCATGCAGAGGCAAGGAGATGTTCTGGTACCACAGGTTCTTCCTGAGGACCAAAAGCACATGTTAACATCAACCAGCTGCTGGGAGCAGATGTTCACACCAGAAACATCTTGCAAAATGTGGCAAGGAAGTCCCAACTGGCTGTGGGTGGAAGCAGAGTGGAAGGAAACTTCACCTGGGTGGACTTTGGGAGGGGCTTGGCAAACCACTGGTGCCTCCAGCTTACACACCTGACATCCTCTTCTTGGTGTCAGCCTGCAGAGCAGCCAGCTCACCAAGGAGTGACAAGGACCCACCTCAGCACTGCAGCCCCTTGGAGGGCTGGCTGTCTGCAGCCTGTCTCCCATGGGAGAAAACCCATTCTGGCAGTCAGTGTCTTTGCCTCACCTCTGATTTCCCACCAGGGCCAGGTGCTGGCTCACTGTCCAGCAAGTGGTGGCTCCCAAGCCCCATGCAGCCACCCTTGAAGGTACAACCCCTCCTTCACTTCCATGGGGCTTTGGTGGCTCCTGCTGGAAAAGCCCACAGAGCAACCCCAGCTCATCCCTAAAAACTGACAGCTCAAACACTTAACTGCCTTCAAAGAAGGCAGGACCTGATCCCATCAGAGACTCCCAAACCTCTCTCGAGCAACATGCTTTCCCTCCTCAGTATTTTCAACCTGGTTAAAATGGAGCCTTGCTGTTATTAACCTGCTTAGGGTTGATTCAGAGATATGGAAGTTATTGGAAAGATGCTCGTTAATTTATAAACCTCTGCATCATAATGACCAATAAACAAAGTCTGTTTAGCTGAAGAGGGAAAATTGAAACTGTAGTTTCAGGTCCTTTCCTAGCAGGGCAGATGCTGCAATCTGTGCAGCATCCTGGAACTGACATGTTTTCTACATTCTGTGCTATATCCACAGCACCTGCACCGATGTAACTGAGCATTATGCACGTTCATCAGCTGAACAAAAACCCCTGGGGAATTAATGATTCATTACAAAATGGTTTCTTCTGGAAGAGAAAGAAGGTTTTGTCTGGTTTTTAGGAGTACCCCAGGAAACCTCCATTTATTTATGCCTGCTTTTGTTTGACAATAGTTTCTTTGTTCCCCTCTGCTGTTGCTTTTTCTAGTGGCAGTTAGCAGCAACGGCCGTGGGGAAAAGAAAGGAGAGGCAGAATCTTTGTCAAAAAGGAAAAACAAATCTGTGCCTAACAAAATAGAATTGAAGCAACATGTTTAAGCAAACCAGAGGCGTAGACACTTCAGGTTTTTTTCCATGTGAGTATACGTTTTCCAGTGTTAGGAGTCTGTCATTTCCCACAGCACCTCTGATTTCTCCAGGTTGTCCCTAGCTCATTACCTTACTCTGGTCAGAGGATGTGCATCCTAAAGACCCAGCTGCTGTTTTGCCGGCCAGCTGTGGGCTAGAAGATGTTCTTAAGTGGGCACAAGTAGATTTGTATCTGTTAAGGCCTTACTGAATGTGCAGAGCCATCACCAATGGTCATTATCCACCCATACAACTCTACAGACTGTTTTTAGCCCATCATTGGCTCTTAAATCAATGGCCTGTCCTGGGAGGTCATCCTGTGCAAAGACTCAAGCCCTGATACCCCATCACCTCCTGTGACTGTGAAGCCCCAGCTCCAGGAGCCCAGATAAAGAGAATGTTTCCATGTTAGGAGGCATTTTCCTTTTTAGTTAGCAAGAAATCCGTGGAGAGGAGGAGAGAAGTATCCCAAGGATGGACAAGAAGACACATCTGTCCACTGATAAAACAGAGGTGTTATACATTAAAAAACAACAAAAAAGTGTACTTCCTCTTCAAGGCTTCCTTCTGGAACGTCTTAAAGTAGCTTCACTAATGAAAGCAATTTGTGGTAATGGGAGATGTAGGAACAAGAACAGACACACAGAGGGACTCAGGAACATGCCAGAGTCTGCAAATTTGCCTTTTACTTTATAATTCAAGGCACAACAGGCATAAATAAAATGGGATGCAGAAAATCAATTCTGGTAAATAGTAAAAGATGCTTTGGGGGAGATTGGGGAGGAAAGCTGTAATTGCTGCTGAGGAATGTTTAGCAATAACTGAGATAAGGAGCATTAGGACAATGGTATATGGGACTGGAGATTCAAATCAGAGGCCCACCCTAACTCTTGGGACAGATTAAAGGATGTCTTAAACAATCTCCTGGCTGGCATGGCTGAGATAAACCCAACCCTGCTGGCCTCCAGAGGAAAGAGCAGATTCATGACTTTGCCCTTTCCTGGGTTTCTCTGCTTCTATAGCCTCTCCAGCACCTCTTGCAGTTTAACCATTTCCTGCAGAATGGGGAGAGCTCTGTGCTGGTCTGCTCCACCTCACTCCTGTTAACCCTGTCCAGTCCCTCCAGCTCCAGTATGGCACTGAGCCAGCCCACAGCCAGACACCCCAGCTCATTGCTGGGCTCTGGGAGCTGGGTTTGGGCTCTGGGAGCTGGGTTTGGGCTCAGCCAGGCACCCCAGCTCATTGCTGGGCTCTGGGAGCTGGGTTTGGGCTCAGCCAGGCACCCCAGCTCATTGCTGGGCTCTGGGAGCTGGGTTTGGGCTCAGCCAGGCACCCCCAGCTCATTGCTGGGCTCTGGGAGCTGGGTTTGGGCTCTGGCAGCTGGGTTTGGGCTCAGCCAGGCACCCCCAGCTCATTGCTGGGCTCTGGCAGCTGGGTTTGGGCTCAGCCAGGCACCCCAGCTCATTGCTGGGCTCTGGGAGCTGGGTTTGGGCTCAGCCAGGCACCTCCAGCTCATTGCTGGGCTCTGGGAGCTGGGTTTGGGCTCAGCCAGGCACCCCAGCTCATTGCTGGGCTCTGGCAGCTGGGTTTGGGCTCTGGCAGCTGGGTTTGGGCTCAGCCAGGTGCTCCTGGTGCTTGTTGAGAATGTTTGGAGCTCTCACCTGGAGAGAGGCAGAGCCTGTGCTTCCACTAAATCCTAAAGCAAGGTGGAAACAGCTCCCAAAGATGTAGAAATGGAGATATCTGATTACCCTTCTAGTGTAACTGCATGGGAAAAAAGAAGGGGTATGGGTGAGTTTGAACCACACATGGTAAAGGAGAGAAAGGGCATGGAGGGGGCTGGCAGAGGATGAAAAGCAGTGGCACACAAATCACAGCTGTCCCCAGGTTTTATGTGCCACACAGGAATAAATACCATGGGAATTAAAGCAGGGCTCTGTGAATGAGTATGGAAGAACAGCAAATAATCAAGGATAAGGGAGAGGCATATGTGAAGTGTAAAACATCACCCCAGAGAAGAGAGGGAGGTGTTACAGAATAGAGGTAGCATACACGTGTGCACATACATAGAGAAACACACAAAAGAAAAATAAATAATGAAAGAAATATTATGCAAGAGATCAAGGTAAATATGAAACTCCTCAGAAATGCAAGGCAAAAGATCTCCAGAGGAGATAGGAAATTTATTTGAACAACATGGTAAGGATAATTTATTGATGTGAGCTGGCCACTGGTAAATGGAAAAAAAAATATAATTAACTGTTTTCCTTAATATTCCCAAAGGAGGTAGGCCAGGGCATATCCCACATTAATTTACATTGTGGGAGGACAAAAAACACTGGGAGAAAACAAGGAGAGCATGGCCTGACTGTCAGAGCACTGAAGAAGTGCCAGGTGCCTGTGGGGAGGTCAGGGAAGTGCAGGAGGCAGGGGCAGGGGACAGGAGGCAGGGGCAGGGGCAGGGGACAGGGACAGGGTCTGAAGGAAGGATGATGGGAGCTACTGGCACAGGGGTGGGAGGATGGGGCAGCCTCTGCTGTGGGCATCATGAGGCTGGGACTGGGAGAGCTCCTGTGCCTCTCTCACCCACCCTGCTCCATTCCCCTTGCAGACCAGTCTAAGACCAGTTTAAGAATTAACAGGATCCAGTATTAGGGCAGCTTTTGTGACCAATGTGATGAGCTGGTCTATCAGACTCAGCTTTCCCCTCAAACCTGCACTATCAGCTTGTCAGTGTCAGGGTGCTGTTTTAGCCTGCCCTTCCATGTCTGTGTAATCCCCAAGGGCAGATCCTGTACCCAGTGAAAGGGACTGTGTTCAGGAAACTGATAAATAACCCGTGCCTAATGGAGGCAGCAGCATCCCTCACTTGGTTTTGGAGGACAGCTCCCAGCTGCATCTCTGTGTTGGTGCCCTAAATGTTAAAAGAAGAGCATTCCTCATCTTTGTTCTGAATCTGGGTGCTGAATCCTCAGGAAGCCCTGTGTCCTGGTGGTTTTCCCTTCTCTGGGGGTCCCTATGAGTTCAGCACAGTGCTCTGGTGGGTACTGGCAGCAGCAGTCTGCTACAAAAAGAGTATATTAAATTACTGGGGTGTAAAACTGCTGCACTGAAACAAAGAACTGCAGCACCTCTTGATGCTTGTTCTCCAGGTCAGCTCCTAAGGGTTCTCCCTTGTTTCATCCAGCTAAATATATGTGTCCAGCTGCTTGTGTAACTTTTGGTGGTAAGAGGCAATCTGCTGCTTCCCCCTGCCAGGATCCCTGCTTCTGGGCAAGCCCTGCTTTTAAATGTGCATTTTCTCCCCAGGGCCCTCTTTCCCCTGCAGTTTCCTGTGTTTCATAAACTTTACCCAGACACCAGTTTTCATTGCATGCCCTAAAGATTGCTGGTGTCATTTTCACTTTGGAAATGCTCAGTGAGCCCTCTGCTTTGCAGACAGGAAACTTTGCTCTCCCTGGGGCTGGGAGCCTAAAGACCATCCTGGCACTTGAGGGGACTGTGACCAATCCACATCCTTCCCCACAAATGGATTGTTCCCTCCAGAGCTGCAAAGCAGATGTTGAGATGTGCCTCAGAACTCTTCACATCCTGGTGTTTGTGTCAGAAACACCTGAAGGGGTGTCCTGGCTCCCAGGGACAGGGAGGAAGGTGAGCCTGAGGAGTTCAAGCACTGCTCTGGGGAGCAGAGCCACAGGAGGGATACAAAGGAAGGGTTTTGAAGCTCCCAGCTGTCCTAGAGACTGTGGGAAACCTTGAAAAAAATTCCTTTTTACTCCTTGTTATGTGATGTCCAGTGTGATGCTGGTCTCCCAAGTCACTCAGCAGCACCTTCCTTCTTCCTTTCTTCCCACAGGAGCTCGTGGATCTGCTCAAATCCACAGAGCTCTGACCAGGACAAATGATTGCAGGGATTTCACCTCCATCCTTGTGTTTGTGGGAAAGGTTTTCTGGGTGCAGTCTGAGATCCTAACACAGGGCAGCTACAAGAACATGTTTGTTTGGTTTTTTTTCTTTTGTGGTTGAACTTGGGAAACCAATGAGCAGCATATGGAGAAGGCAGCTATACCACAATAATAGTGTCATCTCTGTTCCTGTGCTGGGGCCTCTGGCAAAACTCTCCTATGCAGGTAATGTTTAGGGTAGTCACTTGTTTAGGATGGGCCTGAGCTCACTGGGCTCAGAATTGGGAATAATCAGACAATTCCTACCAGCCTCATTGGTCTCAGGAGAGGAAAAATAAACCATAAAGTAAAGAGATCCCAAATTTGAATAAGCCAGAAAAGTGCCTGCATCTTCTCCCTGCAGGATACTGTCATTTTTCATTTTGTTTGAGGCTTTCTATTACATTTTATATTTTTACTTTAAAAACATCTCATTGGGGAAAAGCATATTTTATGCCATATTTTCAGTTTTTGCTGTCCTGTTCCACAGGGCCCAGGGAGGAAAAACACTGGGGCCTGTCAGTGGTCCCCAGTGAAATAAATCCAGACAGGAGGACAATGAGGTGCTGAGATTTCCTGCAGGAGCTGTCTCACCCCCAGCAGCACGAGTGGTTTGCTCATGGCTCTGGCTCACACAGGCATTTGCCAGCCCTGTTTGCAGGTACCCAGGGCTCAGCTGGAGGTGTGGGATCTGCTCAGGGGCTGAGCTCACCCTCCCTCCACTCTGCCCTGACCCATCCTAAGGCTCTCCCAGTTTCCAGTGGCAGCACTGCTGTGCCCACTCTGCCCTTGGCACAGGGATGCTGCAGAGCACTTGGCTGCCCAGAGCCAGAGCATCCCTCCTGTGCTATGCCCCTGGATTGTGTATCCTGAGCACCTCAATAAAACAAAGCCCTTTCCCAGCAGATCCCCTCCCTGGTGTGACAGGATGGGGCAAGACAGATAAAGCAAAACATGCCAGTACTTCCCTGCTAGGCATTCCCTGAAGGCAGCAGCCACAGGAAATTCCCGTGGAGGATAGGAGGTGGAGAGCCTTTCAGCAGGTTTCATTTTAACCATCCTGCAGAGCTGGATCATTTCCTGGGAATACTACGGGTTTGTTTGGGGGTGTTGCCACTCTCAAATGAGTTTTTCAAAATAAATAAATACATAACATGCCCTTTTAAATCTTTGCTTCTTATCTGACTAGTGTTGGATGTAATTTGTAAGTTTAGTTCATTTTTAATTCTGCATGGAGTTATGATGGCTGCCTGGGGTTTTGTGGGACGGGTATGGTAAAAAAGGGTCTGTCATATGCAATAATATGGCACAGAGGCTATGTGTGTGGGGAATACACCCATTCAGAATGAAAGCTGACCTTCCCTGGTGAAGGTTGCCTTCCAGCCTCTGGATGCCTTGAGCATATTACAGTGGGGATTTTTTGTTCTGGTATCCTTGCTTTGTGAAGAAAAGCCTCAGAGCATCTTAACCCCAGGGAGCCAGTGGGTTTCTTTGCCCAGAGTTACCCAGAAAAATGAGGGCTGTGGGAGCTCTTGATGGGGCTGATCTCCCCTGCCTGAACTGAGTTGCTGTTTAAGCTGTGTTGGAGCTGACTCCTGCAGGGTGGGGTAGCCTAATCCTGAGTGTTTGGGTTTTGTGCCAGAAATGCTCTGATACATGTCCTTTCCCAGCTCCACAAAGGACAAGCACAACTTTTATTTCACCCTTGAGCAAAAGAGAGAAGGCACCAGTGACTTGTGTTTTATTAAAGCCAGGCCAACTGCTTGGGGCTTTCTTGTGACAGGAATTATCAATCTTAAATATATATATATAGTGAGCAGGCTGGTTTTGCCAAAAGCCTGAAGGATGAGCTGGGCATTGCACTGCTATGTGCAATGTATAAACACACATTTTTTGGTGCCCCTGTGTGTGAGGCAGGACAAAACTTCCTGGCCTAAATGCTGCCCCTTCATCAGGGACACTTTGCCAGACAAAAGGCAGCATTTATGACCCTAAATACATCATTATGCTGATTAGAAAGAGGGGCTCAGGAGCTGTCACTGTTTTATCAGTTGCCTGGTTATTCCTGGTTCCCCTCATGTGGGCTGGCAGCTCTCAGGAACTTGCACCTCCCTGAGGTGCCCTCCTGAGCACCCCTGGTTTGAGAGTTCCCTGAGCATCCCTGAGTTTTAGAGCTGCCTGAGCACCTCTGGGTTTGAGAACTCCCTGAAATTATTCTTAATGTTTCCCCCATGAGAATGTAGGGTCTAATTCCTCCCTCCCTAAATCAAAAGCAGGATGAGGAGGCAAGAATCCAGCTTTGTCTCATACCAGATCTCTGTCTCAGGATATAGGGGTGTAAGATCACTGTGTCCTAATAGCTTCCAGCTAAGAGAACAACATCCAGAACAAACTCAAAAATTGGTTAAAAAGAGCCACTTAGAGAATAAAAGCAGGCTAGACATGACTTCCCATCCCAAATGAAATTAATGTAATTGCTTCAGCCTTTTCCTCTCAGGACCAAGGTACTGCAGGGCAGTTTGTTTTCCTCTTCCTAATACACACCATGTGTTTTTTGGACTCGTGCTCCAGTCACCACATGAGCTGACAGCTGCTTTCCCCTCTGATGCTCAGACAGCTGTGAGCAGCTGTTTCCTGTGCCACACCCCACCCAGTGCCTCCCCAGCCGGGGGAGCAGGAAGGGGCTCTGGCACTTGTGTCTCACTCCTTTTGGTGGCTGCACAGCTCTTCTGCTGCCCTGAAAGGCAAGAGCAGAGAGGGCAGGATGCCCTGCTGGACATCCCCTCTTTGCCAGGGCAGCACCTTTTTCTGCAGGACAGATTTCAGCATTGCACACCAGCTTTCAGATGGGATTTTGCAGCAATGCTTCCTTTCTGGCAGTTGGGCTTTGTGTCCCCACCTTCTGTTAGTGCCACTGCTAATTGTCCAGAGAGCCTCAAGAGAAACTGCTGATAATTGTCCCAGAATTTCACAACTGCAACAAGAACAGCCTGTGTCTAACCACGGATTGAGTGTGCTGCCAGGTCATTAGCTTTTGTTCATTTTGCCGTTTAGGAGGCACCTTCAATTATTTTTTTCTTTCTGTGTTACAAAGTGAGAAATACTTAGCATTTATTTAATTAGCTTGGCTACAATACAGACGTTCCATGATTACAAACCAAAGCCAGTAAAATCCTAACGTGAATGGTACTTTTTTGTCCCATTGGAAATTAAAAATCAGTTGCACTATGATTAAATTGATTCCGGGTGGTTTCTTTTGAGCAATTATGTTCAAAAACAGTCTGCCAGTCCAATTTGCTATCAAATCTCACTTTATCACTAGCATTCCACATGCAGGTGCATAGACAATATAAACCCAAAGTCCTACAGAATTATCATCCTTTTGTAGGAATGAAATGCTGATTGTTTATTATCTGATTTAATTTCTGGTGGTTAAATCTGAGCAATCTGATTTAGCAACATTTTCAATCAACCTTACAAATATTTGAATGCATTTATGTGACGACTGATGTGCAAAATAGCATGAAGCAAAGTCAGGTCTTTTCCTCTGCTCCAGTCAGGGCACCCAATTTCTGTCCCCTAAGGACTGGGGTGTCCCCAGGGCAGCCTGGTGTGGGACTGCACCTGAAAGGAGCTGTGGTGCTGTCCTTTGGGAAAGAGCACCACCAGGACATGACAGCCCCTTTCCTCTCTGTGGGGCCACCAGTGACAGGGGCTGGAAGCAGGGCTCCCCTGGGGTGAATTTGGGAGCACAGCCCAGTCCCATACTTGTGCTAATACACCTCCAGGGGGAATTGCACCCTTTGGACTGTGCTGGCAGCCAGGAGTGAAGCTGAGGCTGCAGGGCAGGGACACAGTCCTGCTGTCCCTCTTGGGCATGGGCAAACCAGGTCACCAAACACAGCTCGTCTGTGAATTCAGGTCACTGGAACAGCTCTAACATCACACTGCATGACTTTATTTATCAGAGCATTGGGTGGACTCCATACTGCCCATAAATTCTAGTCATCTCTTTTCCAAGCCATGAGGCACCATCCCTGTTTGCAGACAGGTGTGGGCAGTGGATTGGAGCTGTGCCAGCTGCTGGAACAGGGATGGGGATCCTGGGCATCTCTGAGCTACACTGGTGGCACTCCTTGCTGTTAAGGGTGACTGAGTGCAGGCTGGGATGGCTCTGGTGTCATTTCTGCACAGCCACTGCTGCTCTGGATGCCTCCCTTCCCCTCTGCACAGCAAGTTGCAGTTGGTAGTGATGCTGTTGACAAAGAGGTGACTCATTTCCACCACCAAATCTCTCTCACACAATGTGTCTATGTCCTGTTTAATTTCACACCTATCCTGTTTGCTTAGTTACACAGCATTGCTGTTCTATTTGGTGAGTTTTAGATTATATTGTAAGGAGTGAATTTTTGTATTATATTATACTATATGATAATTGCTCATTTAATTTTAACTTGGTAATATGTTTATACTGCAAATAGTTAGGAAAATGACTTATAAGAGTGTTTTAACTAGATGTGTGATTTGAGGATACAAATTTAATATGCTATACAAACCTTATGGGGCAGAATTGCTGTGCCCTTACTCAGTTAGGTAAATGTGAGTTTACTTGAGCACAGAAGCATTCGCAACCCAGGGAGTATTTTGAGACCACTGCTTAATTAGGATAATTAGTACCCATAAGCCACAAAATCGGATGTGATGTATCACCAGGTCTGCTCCTGGCTTTGCTGCAGATGGGCAGTGTTGAGCAAGGAGCACCAGCCTGAGCTGTGAGCCTGTTACTCACCCCTGCAAGGAGTTACCCACTGCTCCTTTTGCCACACAAGGAGTGAGGAGATGAACTCCCCTGTTTCCACCAAACACTCAGGAGTTCCCCAGGTAGATGGATGTTATCAGAGTGGAAGCCACACCACTCCATTATATTGCCTGTATTTTTTTTGACTGGGATAAAGTGCTGCACCCAGCAGAGGCCTGATCCCAGAGCACCGAGAGCTTTGTGCCAGCACCCCACTCCCCCTCCCCTGAACATCTCTCAAGAGACACAATCCTTCTGGGTGCTCTCTCCTCATCCTCCCAACCCTCTGCTCCTCCTTATCCCACTGAGCCAGCACTTCTAAATTACTCCTGTCCTTAGTCTAATTAAATGAAGGAGCTGGGGAATGGACAGGGATAGGGGGAAGATGATGGGAGATGCACTTAGATGGCACTGCAGGTTTTGTTAGCCCAGGGGAGGCCCCATGGCAGGCTGGCTGTCATTCCAGCTTTCCCAGCTGTCTCTGCCCTATATAGACTAAAAAGTTACTCTCCTTTTGTCTCTGTTTCCATAGTGGTTTTTAGTTTTGTAAGTACTGATTAGATGAATGACAATGAGACTCTTCAGAGAACCTGGAGGTTTGGTAGGTAAAATAATTTGGCTTGCTGTGAACATTTGTACTTGAAATTGAAAATTTCAGTGTGGAATTAAATTTTGACCTCACCAGCATACCTGACTTAGCACTACTGGAAGGTTTGCTAACCCTTTATTTAATGTTCTGATCTACTGTTTGTTCCAACTTTAGCCAAAACCTTCCTTTTCTTTAGCAAAGTGTAGCAGCCAAGCTAAACAAATATCAGAAAATCCTTTTAACTGTGTCCACTTCTTTTGTTTGAATGGCCTGAGCTTCCCACCCCATCGTGGCACTGCTCCTGCTTTGCAGCCTCTCAGCAAAGGCACCTCATTTCTGCTGATCCTGCTGCCCAGAGCACTCTCAGAGCTGGGTCCTGCCTGCAAAGAGCCATCATGCCTTGGCCCCTTGGGTTTTGGGCAGCTGCCCATTTCCCTCTATTCCTGCCCTGGTCTGGGAGCTCGGGCTGCAACACCAACCTCCTAAGTCAAGTGCAAAGTCAGAGGCTAAGCAGAGATTAGGGATCAGGTATTTTAGTCAGTGACATCCTAAGAACTTGATCCAAATGGCCTGGCTTAAAATAAATAACCCATTTTCAATCAGGGTTTGCTTCTGACAGGCAGAGTTCCATGAACATAGGAAAAAGTAAGAGAAGGCTCTGGAGCAAATGCACCAGAGTCATGCATGGCAGTAATACCATACTGAGCAGCAGGGGCTCACTAATACTCATGTTCCTTGGATTAAGCAATGTGTCCTAGTTTTCCATCTATGTAGTGTGCAACTAGCCAAGTTCCACTGTCAGCTTGGGCTCCTGTTGGGACTATTCCCATAAAGCCAATCTCAGAGGACAAAACTCAAGGGATTAACAGGATGTTTTTCCCAGTGGTTTCACTGGATTTTGAATGAGGCCTAAAATGTTGCTGATGCTAAAAGTATGTGCACTTTTATCTGGAAAGACTTTAATAATCTTTAACAATCTGATCCCTTTGCAGTACCAACAGTAATAACAGCACTGGGGTGATGCCAGGGGACGATGAGCCATCCTGGTTACACTTTAGTGTTTCAGGAAGACAAACTTCTACTGCTCCTGCCTGAGAAAAATGGGTCCCTTTTAGCTCCAGTAACCAAATCCCACTCCCTCTTAAGCTGCCAGATGCTTTCTCCCACAGGATCCTACCTGCCACACTGAGTGCTGTGTGTCTGCTTTGCCTGCACTTGCAGCCCAGCTGTGAATTTTGGTTTTTCCCCTGTTGCATTGCTGTCTCATGAGCTGCAGGGAGCTGAAGAGGTCTGGAAAATGCACTGGCACTCCAGCCCCTGGAGGCAGGCCATTTGCTCTGGGCTGCAGCCTCTGTTTTTGCCAGGCACGTGACAAAGTTGGCTGTCCTGTGCCATTGTGCTGAGGAGGATTTGAACAAGAGTCTCTTCCACGGGCAGCCTGTGGTGCCAGCACACAGGACTGGAGCTGCTGGGGCCCACTGCAGGGAGAATAAAGAGAGGGAGCAATCTCTCCTGTGTTTGCAATGTGGAAAAGGGGCTTCTGAAGGCTCCTCATGCTTCTGACAGTTTTTCAGATGTGTTGCAAACCTGTGAAAGCAAAGCTCCTCACATGTGCAGCTTCTGCACTTTTCCCTTGGTGCTGTTCTCCCTCTCTCTGGTGCCAGTGTTGCCTCCTTCCCCAACTGGCAGATGAGAACTTGGCTGCAGTGCACTTACCTTTGCCCAAGGTGTTTTAAAGTCAGCTACTGACCACCCTGTTCAGCCAGGTGACTCCTGAGACAGTTATTCCTGCTAAGCTTTCCCTCCCTCAAGCTCCTGGGATGGCTCTGGGCTGACTGAGCATGGCCAGACAGGGATGCAGGAAAGGTCTCAGCTCCTGCTGGAGCCACCAGAGCATAGTTCATGGCATGACATCACCAGCACAGCACAGGCATGAGCAATGACACAGAGGGGAACTGGGGTTGGATGCCTGGGGGAGGAGGGAACAGGAAGAAAAAGAGCAGAAGAAGAAGGTTTGTTTTCTGTTTCTTTTCTGCCAGTCTCAGCAGCTGTGTTAGAGCAGGATCTCTGTTTTTGGGACACTGTAAGGCACACAAGATAAAAGGGAAACCATCACACTGCCTTGCTCCTAATCAAAGCCTGCTTTATTGTAGCACCTTTGTGTCCTCCAAGTAGTGGGAAGCTTGAAATCAGTTCTGTTCTCATTCACCCTGGTGCATCAGCAGCTCCTCTCCCCTCTGGCACCAGCAGGGGCTCTCCCCAGGGCTCTCTCCCTCTGGGCACCACGCCCAGGCTGCTGTGCCATGGTACATTAGAGCAGACCTAACCCCATAAACCCCACTAATCCCTCCAGGGCAGGAGAACACTGTTTATGGGAGGGATGCAGCAGAATGCAGAGACTCTGGAGTGCAGACACAAGGGTTTACCCCAGACTCCTCATCCTCGGGTGTTACCACTGCCTGAAGGTTTCAGGGGTGTTCTGGGGACACCCCAGGTTTGAACCCAAGGTCTCCAGGGCTGCAGCCATAGCTCAGTCCCTGCTCCTTGTCCACAACCACCACGGCCAAAGTGCCTCGAGATGCTGTTCCCACATGCAGGGTTTCCTTCTTTCTCACTGATTTATTGAGAAGAGTAGGGTCTCCTGGCATCCCTCAGGATTTCTAGGGAAGGTGTTTAAAAGAAAAACACTGGGATCTGTAGGTTTCCATCAAAATAACGGCGCCTATGATGACAGACAAAGTATAAACGCTTAGGCAGACAAAGATAAGCGTTGGTGCTTTGGCTGCCTCTTTAAATCAGATCCCCACAAACGCTGCTCTGGACAGGAGAGACCCAAAGTCTTGTTCATTACGTGAGCCCAAGCAGAAGACCTTTATTTGAAGCTTATTTCTGCTTTCATATGTCACAGCAGCAGTATTCTCCAGCAGTGGAGGGCAGCTTTTCTCTAATTTTAGATCTTCCTCTCGGAAGATGGCAGCTGACAACGGAGACAGGCCTCTGAAAAGGATGGATTTGAAGAATTGCCTTTTTACTAAAGATGTACAAGCTGTGCAGCACGGCGGTTCTTGCGAGATCAAACCGAGAGGATTTCAGATTCAAATCCCACCCTCCTTTGAGGTCAGACTCCAGGCAATGTGTCCCAAGCTGCTCACCAACAGAAAGGCAGGCATCACTTTTTTTAGCAAAAAAAAAATACAGATGGTGAGAGCTAAGAAAGGGGAGCAGGAGCAGGGATAAATGATTTGCACACAGCAAACCCACTGAGGAAGTCAAACAGATGCTTTATTGTCTCCCAGGGCTCCAGGCTGGATACATCCATTTCTAAATAGAGCTCGCTGCACCTCAGTGAATTGTTTCAGGCTACAAATTGTCCTGCAAGGTTCAAGGTAAAGCTTCTCTGTTTCCCTCCTGAACAGCTCATTGCCCCTGAGAAAAGGAAGAGCCAGTCCACAACACGGGCAGAGGTAGGAAAACCCCACCAGGTCAGTGCAATCCCCTTTTTTTGTGTCCACAGTCTGCCTGATGGGCTTTCAATAGCAAGCTTAGGAACACCTCGACAACTTGCCTTGCACCATCTGTTTCAGTTATTAGGAGAGAAGAGTTTGCACAAATAGGGAGCCAAAGTGGGAAAGCAGAAGCTACCAGCTGAGTTACTCATGGGGGTGAGTTTTTGGTTTTGGTTTTTTTTTTTTTTTTTTTTTTTTTTTTTTCCATGGGGCTACTCCCTTATCACAGATGTGTCACCCTTTGTGTCCTCCCTTGGGGCAAGTGATGCATTCTCCCCGCGGCCCTTTTTTTGTCATTAGAAGGCAATGTAAAGTATCTATCTGTGTATCTGCCTAATCTCATTCTGGCTGTTGCTGTGACTGGCTAGGTAACAGATATGAAAATTAGGGCTTGTCTAGCAAGGCTCGGCTATCCTCCTGAATGACTTCCCATAGGGAGTGACCAATCTTTAAGGCACAGAGAGCTGCCCTGACAGGCAGCAGCCTGGAGACCAAGCTACCAACTCCCAAATACATTTGCATTCAGTTCTGTGTAATTTTTAAAAGGAATTTTGTAGTAGACTTTGTTCAGGTGCAAATTCATCACATATTAAATTTTAAAGGGATGTTGTAAGACAAAAATAGTCTTGGCTGGTTTCCCCTTTGCTAATCAGGTGCTGACAACCACACAAGCTGAGTGGGAGATGCCTGCCTCTGGTTTGCACTCCTTTTGCTCAGGAGATGGAGACAGGACAGAGCTCAACATCTCTCAGCAGGGCTCAGAACCGTGGGTCATAAGCATATTCTTCTTGGAGTGTTGAGCAATTCCTTCCCTAACTTAACAGACTGAATTTTAAATATCTAATTTAGCTTTCAGCCGCATGTTATTAGCCTTTTTTTCCCCTTTCAGTTTGAATTGTAAAAGAGAAAAAAAAAAAAAAGAGAAAAACCTAGGCTTCCCTCGGTAGCCAGGCTCCCAGTTTGTTTTCCTTTTCAGTCTGATGCACAAGGATCCAGTAAAGATTTGCAAATGCTGCTGGAGAGTGTTCATTTACATCAGAACATGCTGTTTGCAACTGATTTTTAAAGACCCTCTCTCCTTCTCTATTAATTTTATGCTGTGAAATAAAATTGTACAAAAATAATACATACAATGATTTTGACAGCAAACTAAATAGGGTGCTCTGTAGGAGATGCCATCACTGATTTTGCCCATTTTGTTTAGCTGAGAAAGAGGGGGGAACACTTGCTTTAAGAAAAATCACTCTCCACAGAACAGCAGCTGGGGAAGTGGAGGCTGGTAAGCAGTTGCTGCCTGAAGATTCCTGAGCCTGGGAGCACTAACTACAGGCAGTTTTCCCTTAGGAGGGTAGGGAGCTACTCTGCCACTTAAAGGGGAAGAGTCTGTCTTATCCTCTGCAGAAAAAATTTCCCGGGGCTCACTGTCCCCTACCAAAACAAAACAAAACAAAACAAAAACAAAACAAAACAAAACAAAACAAAAAAAAAAAAAAAAAAAAAAAAAAACAACAAAAAAACCCCAACAAAATCAACCAACCAAACAAAAAACCCAAACAACAAAACACCACCCCCCCAAAAAACAAAAAACCAAAACAAAAAAAAAAAAAAAAAAACCAAAAAAAAACCAACCACATATCTGTCTTCATCTTGCTCCTCTTCTAAAAACTGAGAGTGCCTTGCAGCCTGCCTTTAGAATAACCTGCCTACAGACTCATCTTGGCAAAGCTGGGAAAGGGAGGAGTGCAGAGCAACCAATCATGGCAAAGTCTGTTGTTTTCCACAGGGAGCAAAATGAAGCAGAGATTTTTTTCATGTGGAAAAAATAACAAATGCAAATGAAAATTTGGAAAAATAAAATTAAGGAAAAAGCTCAGCTCATAGAAGTAGCATCATTAAAACCTTACACTTGGTCTGTGTACTTGGGTGTCCTGTGATGAGACCTTACGTGGAGGAGAGACTGTTAATGTTGTTCAGATAAACATAACAATCCCTTCTTCTGCTTCTGCTGGGAAAAACACCCCAAGGTGGTGGAGAAGCTTTTCCAAGAGCTGGACCACGTCCCTTTTCAGCCCCGATGAGGGGATGGATGTCCGGGTGACCCGCACATCCTTTTTTGTTCTCCCCATCGCATTTATTGCGGGGTGCTCTCAGCGGTGCCATTCTCCCCGATCCCAGAGGGGTCCTGGGACGGCTCCAGAGCGGGCATTGCTGCCCAAAAACATCTGCAGCTTGGGATCCTTCCATCTCCATCACCATCTCCATCACCATCTCCATCACCATCTCCATCACCGCCCGGGGACCGGCGCTGCTCTGCGAGCTCCTCCGCACATTACCGGCACTGGCAAATCATTCTCACCATAATTAGCAGCAATTAGCGACTTAATGGAGAGTCTCTGGGGATTCCTGAGCGTGCCTCACCAGCGTGGCGTTTTTAGGGCGGTGGAAGTTGAGAAAGCCCTGAGGAATGCAGGTGGCATCTGGCTGTCCCTTATCTCCGTGTCGGGTTGGGTTGTGCGCGCCCTTCGCAGGCATCGCCCCGCCGGGGGAATTCCCGGGAATTCCTGGGAATTCCTGCCTGGAGAGGCATCCTGGGATGGAGCAGCCCCTGGCATCTCTGCCTGTGCCCCCAGCCCTCCCCCAGCCAGCAAAGCCAGGCACAACGGGGGGAAACTCACAAAGAAGGGGAGTGAGTGCAAAAAGGGGAGAAACTCAGAGGCAACCAGTTTAAAATCAGATTAATTTCCTTTACCCAGGAGGTCCTCGGCTGTGCCAAGGCTGGGGTTCCCGGGCAGTCGCACAGGGTTTGTTTGCTGAGGGCACAAAGCATGAACTCCTCCGCAAAAAAAAAAACAAACCCTCACCTAATTAAACTTCTCGTTCCGAAAACAAATAGGGTTTCTCAGATGAGACAACGCAGTCTCCCTGAGGTTGTTACTGTCGGGCAGATTTTTGCAAGTCATTAGCAACCTCGGGAAAATGTTGATCAAATGGCTGGAAATGCAGCTTTCCAGTTTTCCACTAAAGCAAGCATAGTAAGCCGCTGCGGCATAAGCATCTTCATAATGATGTTTCTGAGTTAACAGGAGGGGCCTGGGGTGTTTTAATTGCCTTAGTTTCTAAATAAATGTAAAGAGATTTGTACAGGTCCTGGATGCAAACGACCTCTTGTAGAAAGGCTGCCTGACTTTTTGCTTTTGAAAGAGGGAAGAAAATCCCATTAAGGCTGGGCTTGGAGTGTGGTACTAGCATGTGCCCAAAACTATAATTAATGCAGACACCACTTCTCATTTTGAGATTTAACCAGCACCTCTATATCTGTGGACCCTTCTCAGCTGCTAACACAGGTTGTTAAATACTCTTTTCTCTAGCTGATTTTTTTCAAGATTTTTGTGCCATTTCACTGGCAAACTACAAGTGACACAAAGATACATCAATAGAAGTAGGACAATTACAATAGATAGATAGATAGATAGTCCTTAGGTCAGTATGCAAATTGCTATTTTTAGCAATTTACACATTTCTGCCCTGCATGTGGGCTCTCATCTTTCTGTAATTATGGGCCTTGTGCTATATAATAGAGTCTACTTCTGTATGACAAGTTAGTTTGTAACATATTGGCAGCAGTTTCAACTGCACAAATCGATCCAGGCATTGGAAATTTAACACAGAATTTTTACCTTTATTGCCTAGTTTAGTTCCTACCTGTTCTCTGCAGGTGTACAGGGAACATGAGTCTCATCCAAATTCCAGATCTCTATTTGCTTGGGGTAATTTTAATTGAGCTGGCTGAAGGTGAAACTCACCCCAATAAATAATAATACCTGCTCTTCTAGGAGAATGACAGAGATGAAAATAGAATTAATTCAGAGATGCATTTCTATGGTCTAGCCACTGGGCACACATCCCCCAAATTAGATTGGACAGAATGGGAACTCCTTTGAAATTACCAGGCAGCCAATTCAAAATAAACACAAAAGAATGCCTTTCCATAGCGTACATAATTGAACTGGGGAACTCACAGCCACCAGTTGATGTGGAGGCCCCCAGTACAAACAGGCTCCAACAGGGTTTAACCAGAGCTGGGAAGTTGGATTCAGCACTGCTGCAGTCCCAGAGGTTCGGCTGCAAGCTCCAGCTCAACAATCCCTCAAGTCTCCCATTTGCCAGTGATGAGACGCTGAGAAGGTGGTGATGAGATGGATCATCTCCCCATGCTCCTCTCACTCCTCCCCATCCACCTCTGGCTGCTTTCAGGAATGGACTGTCAGGCTGACCCAGAAGCTTTGGTCCAGCCCTGTGCACTGCTCTCAGTTTCTGTGTTGCAACAGGGGGCAGGTCAAGCGTGGGGTCCCCAGGCACAGCTGATCACAGACAATAAACAGAGAGCCTGGCTGCACCCCTGCTCCACAGAAAAGGCTGTTCCACACATCTCTCATTTTCTGAGTACTGAGGTTTGCAGAGAAAGGACCATATTTTACTGGAAGGTCCACAAGCAAACCAGAGCATTGAACCCAGAGCTGGCTTTGCAGTGCCTTACTGACCCTGCACAGGGGTTCAAGGCAGACTGGAATTTTTGTGTGTGTGCTTGTTATCTTATCTTTGAAGTCCTTCGGGTGGCCTCCATCTGCTTTCAACTGACCTGCACAAAGTATGTTTGCAAATCTTTGTTTAAGGAAGCAATTGTGAGATTTTTTAAGCTCACATACAACAGGTAGATAGATGTAAGGAGCCTGCCAAGTTCTGGCTGCACAGTGCATAATGTTTTCATTAGCATCACTACCAGAGGTGCTAGGTCAGAGTTCAGCCCTCCATCTTCAGTCAGTACTCTCAGACCTCTTCTTTCCCTAATCCACCTATCCCAGGGTTCAGGAGAGAGCTATTTTCCAGCTCTTCCAGAGAAAGCCAGGGATGTGAGGTTCCCCCAGTTCCTCCTCTCAAGACACTCTTTCCCCACATGCAATCATTCCCCCTCTTCATTTTGCAGCACTGATCCAAGGACTGAATATGTTCCTGTGGTTCAGCAAGGGGCAAGCCATAGATGAACACCTGCAGAGGAGGAGATGACAGGACTACTACAAAATACTGTTTTTGTGACACAGGAGACTGACTGCCTGGGTCTCACACAGTGGCTGCCTGCACAGCCATGGAGCAAACATTTTCTCCATTCATGCAATTCCATAAATGCTCTTAGGCATCAGTTTTCCATAGACATTGTGGACAGACTCTGCTAAGTGATTAAGACATCCATTTTCTGCCTAGGTGCCTACATTCCAAGGGTGTCAGTGGCTGTGTGCTGACTTTTCCTGTTAGCACCCAGGAGGCTGATTTCAATTTCTGCTCAGACCCTTTCCTGCTCTCTGGCTGTGTGAAGGAGGCATGAATTGCCAACTAAATGCAGTGGTTCTCCAGGAACCAT
This sequence comes from Muscicapa striata striata, assembly GCA_030060385.1. Taxonomy (NCBI): domain Eukaryota; kingdom Metazoa; phylum Chordata; class Aves; order Passeriformes; family Muscicapidae; genus Muscicapa; species Muscicapa striata. Next base: position 949,813 of record JAREIS010000117.1, on the reverse strand, counting down.
GGATAAAACTCACCCTGCCATGCCTTGCTCCAGAAGTTTTGGCCCAATTTAGACAGGAGGATGGTGGGAGCAACACATCTATAGAGAAGCTCTTCTCACTGTGCCATGAGAAGTCTTTCCATGCTAACCTGAGAGTCAAAATAGAAAGCAATGGTCCAGGAGACAGATCAGGAGGACACACAGGTCTGAGATGACTAAAGAACCCATAGGAATGTTAAATAAGTGAACTTTCATTCTTTTAACTATCTGTCCTGGTAGCAGAGCTTTTGGACAGGATTTTTTTGAGGGATTTTCAAGAGAGATATTGGCACCAATTGACACAAGGCTAATTCCCCCCCTCTTGGTTCCTTCTGTGCCTGTGAGAGGCAAGGAAGAATTTCCAAATGCATGAATGGGGTTTGGGTCAGACCCTGCAGTGCCAGGTAATCAACTCCCCCATGGCTCAGCTCTTCACCTGAGCTAGTGCAAATTCTCACCCTGCAAATGGGAAACACTTCTAACTTAGTACAAGGTAATCTTGTTTAACTCCGAATTCTTAAAATAGAAGTGCCCCTTGTGACATAGCTTGACCTGTTCACCTTGGCTTCAGGTTTGCTAATAATTGAGAAATACTTTGTGGCACCTATGATGGAAGAACAAACAACAGATGCCAGTAGGAACATTTCCTATATGGAACTGGAGTTTATAGATCCTTTACTTACAGAGGAAGAATTGTATGAGTGGAGTTAAGTGGGTGTCCTAAGTGTGATGGACTTAGGTCTCTCCTTCCCCTGAACCCTCCTATGACCCTCAGGCAGCAGCTCTATCCTCCTGACCAGTGGTCATATCCACCAGTGGAGATGAAGCATTGGAAAAGTGACCTTCAGAGGTGCCACAGGTTTTGCAGTTGGAGAGAAAATCCTTCTCCATGGTCCTGCTCCCTTGGCTGCAGCACAATTGCTGCAGCAGTTAGTGTGTGCTTGGAGGGACCTGCAGCTGAATGCTAAATCCATTTATTTCTCACATTGGACTCTGCATATCTATTTACCAAGCATAACTGTGTGCCTCTCCAGCCTCACATGGGTACTCCCTTGTTTTCTTTTCCCACTGCCAAGAAATAGTAAAGTGTTTTGCAACAGCAGGCTGGGAGCACCCACATCCCAGGGCAGCTGGAAGCCAGAAGATGTAGAGACTCTCCTAGTAAAAGGCAAGAGCAATAGATCACATTCCCCTTGGGCTGAGTGGAAGTTTAACCCCAATCTCCCATATCCTGTGTGGACGTCCAATCCATCTCCTGCTTTGCTTGTTGACATGCAATTAAAACCCACAAAAGTTTATTAGAAATACAGGCCACATTTTCACACAGTGTCATAAAAGTTGTCCTTGCACAAAATGTGGATTGAGCAAGAGGGACATAGGTTAGTAATTCTTACAGTATTAAGACTTTTTGTTCTAAAATGCTTCACTTTCTTAAAAAGTGTGCATGGCTTTTTGTTTATGCTGTAAACTATACTCAAACAGGCACTTTGTAACAGCAAGTGCAATCACAGAGACTTAGGAAAAGCAGCAGAGAGGAAGCATGTGTCTCATTGGACCTGCAAAGAGAATTTAAGTAAATAAAATGGATAACTTGTGCTGGAGTTGGGACGTGACATAGGCCTGAAGTCAGTCTGCTACTTGCAGGCAACCTGCTGGACTGAAGTGGGACATTTAACACCACAATTCGTTTTATTAGAGTCATAAAGTGGTCAGGATAAACTAGCGGTCAGGATTTAGCAGTGGGTCGATATTGAAGAAAAATCCATTAATTGATTATGGAGTTTTTCAAACTTTTTGGACAGCCAGCTGTGCTGTTTTCACTCTGTCTGCAGAGCGAGGCTGTTTGCAGAATGAGTGGCTTTATAAACCTTCTTCCTCCTTCACACGTTTTTCATCCGGCGACGGCTGTAAAAATGCCAGGTGAGTTCAGTCATCAACTGCACCCCATGATTGGCAAATTCTCTACAATTGCCCTACTGAGGAGTCCTAGGAGACAGTTTGCAAGGCCCTCCTATGCTAAACTGTTCAAAAGAGCCGGTGCCAAAATATGAGAAAAAACCACACAACATTGTAGCCAAGATCAAGGCTGAACCCAACTAGAGATTTTCTCACCATTTTTCTTCCAGTGGACTTGCCTGTCTTGGCTATGGAATGATGTCTTCCACAAACATGATGCTTTACTCCAGCCCTGCCACAGTCACCCCAACTCAAAGGCACCAGCAGCCACCTCTTCCCCCTGCAGCCAGTCTTTTGTAAAAACACTCTCTGGAAGAATTGATTTGGCCTCATTCTTTGCCTGAACTTCATCCAAGAACAGCACGAGAGGTGCAGCTGGGGGTGATGTTTGGAAAACCTCGTTCATGAAATGTAAATACTTGTAGGTGATTGTATAGATTATATGGTCTCATGAAGGAACCACTTGATGTGTCAGTGTTAATACCTGCATCCCTTCATTCCCCCGGTGTTTGTATGCACAGGACATATTTTGCTTATAGAATACAGAGCAGGGCTGTAATAGAGATGTCTTCAAGCTACATTTATTTGATCTATTTGTTTTTACATTATTTTTATGCTACCAGTGAATGGGCTGTTTGGGAATCAAAATGCCAAAGCTGAGGTACGAGCAGGATCGCTCATCTCCATCCCCCATCACCCATGATAAAGAAATCAGACTGGTATTGATTGTGGCAGAGGGGGGAGCAGGGTACACTAAGTATGCAAGTCCATGGCAGTCATTCAGCACCTTGGCAAAGGTGATATTTTTGCCTTAACTTCCTGGCAGTTTAGAGCTGTGCTGTGAGCTGTGGGGCAGCATCACGTCCTTTGGGAGGACACAACGGGAAATACCTTCCATAAACATCATTAACAAACAGCTTCAGCAAATATTGGTGATTATGCATCCCTCAAGGTTGAGGAATGGCAAGGGAAAGATGTGTTTCTTTAGCCAGCACAGCACAGGCATTCAGACCTCAGTGAAGAGGGATCCCAGCAGGGCTGATCCCAGGGCTCTCAGTTCCTGCACTCTGTGTTTTCCTGTGTCCCAAGAGCCTTCCTCCCTGGTCCCAGTGATCTTGGCAGGTTTGCTGGCAGTGGCCTCAGCAATCACAGCCCCAGGGAGAGGCTTTCCCAATGCAGGGGCAGGTTCACACCACCATGCACATCCCAGGGCTGAATTCTGTCCTGATTTCAACCAAGACAAATGTGCACCCTGCCACTTGCATGCTTTTGGCCAAATTGCCATCAGGCCTGTCTCCCCATGGACACTGTGGCCGTGTCTCTGAGATCCTGGAACCCAAACGCCTCTTCCTCTTTCTGTCACAGCTGCTGCTCCCTACAGTTCCTCATCTTTTTGTCTTTTGTCCTCCTGGATGAGGTCAGCCAGACTGACTCTCTTTCTTCTACAGAAGCCATTAGCCCTGTTGTGCAGAGCTTGAGGGATTTGCATTTATCACCACCCCATGTGTTTAGACCTTGCTGAAAGTGCTCCTTATCTCTCTCCCCCATTGAGCAAGGGATGTAATAACTTCCAAGCCCTTACCAACACCCAGGATATGAATGCTGCCACCTCCAAATAGCCTGTGACACTGCATCCATCACCTTGTGTCCATCACATCTCAGCCTTGTGGGAGCTCTGCTCAGACCAGCCTCAGGCAGATACACGTGGATTATGTATCTTGGCTTAGAAGCAGAAGATTTTATTGCTTTCTCAATGATCATAAAATACATTTTTAGGTGTGAGTGTTCTTTATCTTTCTCTCTTAGTGGGAAGTGTGAAAAACAAGGCCTGAGAGCTTAAGAGCAAAGATATTTTTTGTGCATGGAGCTTTGAGGTCAATGTGTGAAAAACCTACCACCAGCTCCTAAAATAAGATTAGAAGGTGTCACCAGTGTGATGTACAACTGCCCAAGGAACAAGCTTATTTACACAGGAAAAGGTGCAAACCAATTGATTTGTGCATGTACAAATGGGAGTGCCCATGGGTGAGTGCTCAGAAGATACCAAACAGACCAGAAATGGAAAGCTGAACTATAAAAGGACAATGGCATTTTAAAAATGCAAGTGCTTGTTTTTATGGTGCATTTATAACAGGCAGTTCATAAGCCTGTACCTTTCCTGGGGTACTGTAAAAGCAAAGTGAGAAATGCAGGGTGGAGTAACTAACACCTTTTATCAGACCAGCTGATAACAGCCTGAGAAAACAGATATATTGGGACACACAAAGCCTTGCTCAGGCCAGAGGAGAGGTTTCTGTTCAGATCTGACAAGAAGTCCATGTACCTGTTAAACTTGTCTGTTTTTCATGCCTTTGGAGGCTCCAGCTGCTGTCAGGCCATGGCATTCAGCTGTCAGGAGCAGCTGGGAGCTGGCAAGGGACCCCACACCGCCAGGGATGCCTGGATGCTGTGCCCCCTCCCTGCTGTGCTGCTCCTCCCTGCAGCCACCAGCTCCTGCCAAGGGCCCCTCTGCTGCCCAGGCTGGAACCAGGACTGCCTGCAACACCTTGTTCTTGGAAAATGTGCATTTGTGTGTTAGACATGCTCTGCAGGGATACAGGCAGGACATCAATGGTCCCCAACACCCTCCTCAGTTCCTGGTTTCCTCAGCTCTGCTCTGGAGCTGTCCAGTTTCCAGTATGCCCCATTTACCAGGGTGGAAGTCATCAGCAAGGGCTGGGAGCCTTGAGAGCCTTTCATAGCTGTAACACTTCCCATTCCAAGGGAATTCCAAGGCCAATCTGCTAAGAAGGGCACATTTGGAGGATCCTGAACTGGAGGACAGGATGAAATTATAATAGAATCATTTAGGTTGAGAAAGACCTCTAAGATCTTTGAGTCCAACTATTAACCCTACACTGCCAAGCCCACCTCTAAACCATGTCCCTCAGAGCCACTTCCACAGGTCTTTTAAATTCCTCTGGGGATGGTGGCTCCTCCTGGGCAGTCTGTTCCAAAGCTTGGAAACCCTTTCCATGAGGAAATTTTCCTATTATCCAGTCTAAACTTCCCCTAGAGCAAGCTGAGGTTATTTCCTCTCTTCCTTTCATTTGTTACTGGGAGAAAAGACAGATACACACCTGGCTGCACCCTGCCTGTCAGGGACTTGTAGAGAGCAATTAGGTTTCCTCAGCATCCTCTCCTCCAGGTTAAACACTCCCAGCTCCCTCAGCCTCTCCTCACAGGACTTGTGCCCCAGACCCTTCCCCAGCTCTGTTCCCTTCTCTGGACCTGCTCCAGCCCCTCAATGTCCTTCCTGAATGGAGGGGCCCAGAGCTGGACACAGGATTTGAGGTGTGGCAAGGACAGGGGACAGTCCATCCTCTGGTCCTGCTGGCCACACTCTTGCTGGTACAAGTCAGAATGCTTATTGTGCATCAGGTGCTTAACTAAAGGGTGTTCTGCTCTTTGGGGTTTCCTCCTTACCAACTGGTGTATCTCCTGGGACCTGCAGAGCCTCAAGGTACATTTTAAAAGGTCAAAATAAATTGTTTCGACCTTCCAGGACTTGAGGGAGAAATTGTTATTGCTATTCTGCACCACATTTTTATTCCGTGGTGGAATGAGATTTTTTTTTGCACTTTTCACTGAAAATTGGGGATGTCTTGTAAACTCACCATTCCTTGACCACCTCTTTCCCCAGCCCTTCCCCAACAGCAGCTTTGCAGGCTCCTCTGGGCACACTGCCAGATGGAAGGGATGCTTTCACAGGAGAGGTGAGGAGAGGTTGTTCGATTCTCTCCTATCTCTATATTTGCACCAACAGAAGCTAAAAAAAGAAATGCCTCCATACCTACAGCTGCACTAAATATAACTATCTAGCTGGTTCTATATATACATTTTTAAAAGCATGATATGTGATACTTGCAAAGGGTTGAGCCTGGAAAATAAATTACAATGCCAGAGGGCCAGAGCTGTCAGTCACTCCATGCAAGGTAAACCACTGATTGATTTGGTCCTGGAGAATGGCTGACTTTTCTCTTTGTCACCCTCTGAAATAACAAACTTACTGTATTTTCTGGTTTACAAAAAAAAAAAAAAAAAAAAAAAAGGAAAAAAAAGCTCACACATAGTAATAATAGGTGATATCTGAAAATCCAGGGAGAGGGTGTGATACAGAGATTTTGGTTCATGCAGGGTTAAACCTGCAGTCTGCAGCAGCAGTGATATCAGTCACTAATAGTAACCTTGCAGAGCTGCATGCATTAAGGTGGTGTTGGGTGATAAGGCAGAGGAGCGAAGCAATCTGTTGGGCTACAGCTGAAAATAGAGTCACTGCTGCACAGGGAAAAGCTCCATCCCCTCCCTGGCTCTTTCCTCAGAAATGAAAATGCAGGGAGTGGTGCAGAGGGAAGGGAAATCTGATTTCCCAGTGCTGAGAGACAGGGTGGCACTTGTGAGGAGGATCTCAAGGTCGGGTGGAGATGCTGTCAGTGGTGATGGGGGAGCAGGCAGACAGCAGGTGAAGGCTCCATGGGGCTGCTGGTGCCCTGCCAGGGAGATCAGCCCATAGCCATGGTGAGCTGCCTGCTGGGGGGCACCTTCAGCCCTGGGTTTCCACACAAAAGCACCAGAATCCAGCCAAGGTGACCATGAGGGGCAGGAGGTAAAGGATGTGTGCCTGTAGATAGCTGAGGTTACTCAGCCACCCAGCCTCACACCCTCCAGGCATCCTGGAGCATCCCTTCCCCCTCTGCTGCCCACCATCCTGCTAAACCTCCCAACAGGACAGGGTCAGCCTGGCAACACACTCATCTTTCCTTTAATCACACTTATTCAAAGCCAAATAAACAAAATGGCAGGGAATAGTGAGGTTTGACTGAGGCCAAATGAACTCTCAGTGCAGTCTCAAAATTGCAGCTCTGCAAGGATTTGAGCACAGGACCTGACATTTCCACTGATACTCTTTGTTCCAGTCATGTTCCACCTACATTTCTAATCTTTGGCACAGCACTTACCAGCTTGGCACCTCTGTTTACTCTCCTTCTTGTAGAACAAAAAGAAGTCATGAACCACTTCACAGGCTTACATTAGAATTTCATAACTAATATTTATATGGGTCTTGGAGATCCCTGGCTGGGAGGTACTACAAAGGAGACCTCTACATCAAAGGGGCAAATACACACAAAAGTGGTTCAGGGAGTACAAGGACTGGCTTTTGCAAAGAGGCTCCTCAAGTGAGGGCAGCAGTGTGAGCAAAGGTTGCACAACCCAGCCAGGGTATGTTCCAAGGTGATACTGAGACCTTAACTAAGACCTTTCTTGAGGGCAATGGAAATTTCACCCTGTTGAGAGCAGGTGCAAGGCATTCAGAATGTCATAAATTTAATCTGGACTACCTTTCCTGGATTATCTGATTTGGATAGTGAATTTTAAAATGTCACTTAGCTTGGCAAGAAGCACTCTGACCTACCACTTTGTTTTTTCACCAGTCTTTTTTGTCCTCATTTTTTTGCTCTTCGAACTCCAGAGCTGATCTGGACACTTGAAAGCCTGCAGTCAAGAGTTTCTCTTGTTATGCCAACACTCATCAATCCCACTGGCAGAAATACCAACAGATCCTTGGTGCTCTTTTGTAATTAGGGAACAAGTATATTCTTGCAGTTTAAGCACTGGGGAGGTATGTGGGAGATGGGGATTAAATTTGCCCAAACAAAATCTCCTTGCAGAAATTTCCATGATTCTGAATCTTTCTGTAAGTACTTGTACTCCTGAATATAACCTCTCCTATTCCACATTCAGTGAATTTGCCCTGTGACACCTAAAAATATATTTGTGGTGGTACTGTCTACCTGACCTGCTCTGTGCCCTGAAATCTACCTTGAATATATATATGTATGTATATATTTATGTATGTATATTTATGTATATATACCTCATTACAACCATAGGACTATGAAGCTATGGGGACCTAAGTAATTTTACAATTTAGGGCAATTAGGACACATCTTGTATTGACTGTTTTTTGTTTAGTAATTTTTCCAACTCTTTTTTTCCATTTCCCAGTTTTCCACTGCCCCTCGCTGGGAAATCGAGGACTGCCAGGGGTTGGCACCCAGGTGTTTTCCTGGCTGCTAATTTGTACTTTAAATAAAAGGGAAGTGAAGCTGGTGCAGGTAGGGCTGGTGTGGTTCCAGCAGGGATCAGTGGGAAGAAAGGTGATGCTTTACCCCACACTGACCCTGAGCAGGGGGAAATTGAGCAGACAGCTGCCATCACTGCACACCAAAGCTGAACCCTGCAGACCTGAAACACCCCACCTAACAAGGTGGGCAACAACTCCTCTGAGCCAGAGGGTGAAGATGAACTGAGGAAAAGGCAACCAAGCCAAAGGCAGCTGGGAAAATCCTGCTGTTCTGCCTTCTTTTGCCCATTTCTCAGTGCAATGCCCTAAAGGCTATATCCTGAGTGGTGGGACACCAGTGCAATTTCCCTGGGACCATAGCTGCTGCCACTGCTTCTGTGGATGGGGATTACAGGGAAGAAAAGGCTGATGTAGGGGCAAGGAGGATCAGAGGAATCATCTAAGAATCAATGTGGGTGCAGCTGCCTGTGTTTCATTGTGCCCAGGAGCCCTCATTGTAGTGGACAGAACTTTATAAAAGTAAATACTTTGCACAGTCCCCTGTCAAGCACTGAGCTGTGTGCATGCATGGTGAAATATTATGGCTGCACCACTTTTACTGTTTCTTTCCTCAACCAGAACTTCCCTTGTAGCTTTGGTCAAAAAGTCATTTGCCATTGTAGGATTTTCCAGCCAACACTACTACAGTATTAAACAGGCAGCATCACATTTAAACACTGAAAATAGGTTTTTCTATCTTCTGAGCTTGGTCAGAGAAAGACAATGCACCACTACTTGAACACAATAAAATGCTTTATACAGAATATAAAAACATTTTCTGAAGTCCTTGTTTTAAGAAATATCACATCATGGCTTTCCACAGTGGCAAATAATGCAAGAAATCTAGGAGTGAATCACTTCCCAAGCAGATGCCCTGCTTGGTGTCTTGTGCTCTGCTGCTGGCCATGCCAGGCTGGGACTTGCAGGTCACTGGTCACCTGTGAGGCCAGGGGACACAATCTCCAGGCACTGCATCAGAACACCTATCCAAAGAAACCCTTGCAGGTGGCACAGTGACAGCCCTAGTGCAGGGATCTGGCTTCTCTCTAGCTGCATGACAGGTCTGCCCCAGCACGAGGCAGTGGCCACATCCCAGGGTCTGTCTGCCATGGTGAGCAGTGATAAAAAGGCTTTGGTCTACATTATTATGATCTCAAACTGGGCTGTGTTTCCTTCCAGCCCTCCTTGCCTGCAGGAAATATTCAGGAAGGATAACCCTATGGTCAGAGCATGAGGCAAAAAATCAGGTGAATTGGTTGCCTTTAGGGGTCAGCTGTAAACTCCCTGTGTGACAGGGAAAACAGACATCTCCCTGCTTCGTGGTCAGGCAGAGGAAAAACCTCCCCCTGACACAGACCAGGGCTGTGGGAAATATCCAAGCAAAGCCAGGTCCTTCCCTGGCTGCAGGAACTACCCAAGCAAAGCTGCATCCTGCCATTCTTACCCCTGTGCTGCCTCTTTCTGCCCTGCAGAAAGGATGTAGAGCTGTAGCAGGTCCAGCACTCAATCCAGCTGCACACACAGGACAGCAGGAAAGCTTGTGGCACTCACTGTTTCCCTTACCAGTCATTTCCATTTCTACTGCTGCATCCAGATTTTGTGTTTATCTTTCTTGAAGCCCTTAAGTGCACGCTGAGACTTTAATGCCTGGAGGAGGTGTTAAGTAATGAGCCTCTTAAGTACAGATGCATCTCCCCAGGTATCTCCTGGGTCTCCTGTGGGATCAGGCTCTTCCCTACTTTTGCCACTGGCACAAAGCTGTGCCAGCAGGGTGACTGCTGCAAGGATTAAACTAGGGTCACAATTAGCTCAAGATTTCGAGTTCTGAGTCCAGGCCCTAAGGAAAGTGGCAGGGATCCAGAAAGGAGGGGGTACCAGCAGCACAGTGGGTGTCCTGGGATAGAGGGCTCTGCAGGATGCTGCACACCACTGCTCTGGGCAGCACACATCTGCCCAGAGCTGAAACCCCAGGAGAACCCTGCTATCTCTGTTTCCCCCATGGTTTCTGTATGCAAAAGCAACCCACAAATCTCATTTTTAAAATCTTTTGCAAGGTTCAAAAGGAACGGGGAGGAGCATTGTTAGGGGTAACCCCAAGCCTCAGGTTGGTGTTGTCAAATCCCAGAGGAAAGGAGCCAGGAAAGGAGCCAGGAAAGGGTAAAGGGGAAGTGGGAGGAGAGCTGAGGTTCCAGGAATTGTTAGTTGCACATAGAGGAAAAATAATACTGCCCTCCCTTTCTCATTAGCAGCAGTGGAAATGCTTTGCTGTAAACACTGAAAACATTTGTGTCTTCAGTCAGACACCTACATGTGTGCTTGCAAAGGTGCTCAAGGAAAAGGCTGGATTCTCTTAAATCTGAGATGTTTGCCAAGCTGCACATTTGATAGAGAATAAACTGCTGATGAAACCTTCCCTCCTCCATCCTCTCCTCTGGACCTGAGATTTGAGCATCGTGCAGCCCCATGGTCTCAGCAGTTTTCAGGCAGCTCCTCTCCCTCCTGTCCCACAGAGAGCCAAAAGCTCCCAGGGCATCTGCAATGAGCAGGGCTCCCCTGACACTGCTGCCTAAAGATGGAGATGTTCAGGAGCAGCAGGAGTGATGCCAGATGGTTTGCTAATGAACAGAGGCTTGACAGGAACATTGCCTACCTTTTATTAAAAAATCATTTCTAGATAAGAAATAAAGGACTGGAGGGAGGGAGGGGAGTTTCTTCCCAAATTACATTTTGCAGGATGGAAAATGCAAATTAGCAGAACAGGTCTTTTGGTTAGCAAACTGATTTAAGAATTTCTCATTCCTGATTTCTTTGCAGTCTCCCTTCCTGTGAAAAATTTAATGTCCCTGTACCTTGGGGTTGAATTTTACTCAGTTTCAAGGAGAAAATAAGTTTCTACCTCACAACACTTTATGAGGATGCCAAAGACAATACTTTTATATATTTCATAAGTCTTAAGTCTATCTCCTCCAGAATTTGCAGTAATGTCTGTGGAAACTTTGTAGAATTGTCCCCATCATCTGCTGAAGAAATGCAAGGCCAAGAGCAGAAGCAACCATTCCAGATCCCTCAGAGCAGCCTAACCCCAATTATCAAACATCCTGTTAGATATGATGGGTCAAATTTAGTCCTGCTGTAAACTAATGCAACAGTGTTTAGAGGATTCTGGCTTACAGCCATTGATGAGTATGTATTTGCCATTGCTTAGACAAATGACCTCATGATAAAAAAGTATTATTCATCTGGGAGATTTCTTTATGAAAACAGCCAATTATATTTCATATGGTGTTCACAGGTTTCACTCCAATTCTATTGCACTTAACAGAGGTTCTGTCATCTCCATGGGCTGTACAAGGAGGACCCTTATGGACACTGTGACTGCCATTGCTCACAGTTTTCACCTGCTTCTTTCTTGCAGATTCTTGACTTGGACAAACCTAAATATCCAAGAGGAACTTATCTGCCACCTTACTGAGGAAACAGTCAAAACAGCAAAATAATTAGATCACAATGGAATACTTTAGAGAAGCATGAAATTAAATTTTGATCTGCCACAGGCTCCCAGTATGACACTGGGTAAGTTACTTAGGTCTGGGTCTGTTGCACCTAATTCTTGCAGTATCACTGGAAGCTCCTATGGAAGGAGCATGGTCTGCACTAAGAAGCTGTGCTGCCTTGTGGGCAGGAAGGGAGCTGGGAGTTTGAATAAATTACCCTCCTTTGATACCTATGTTTCACCATGGACTATGCAAGAAATTTAGTCTGTTGGCTTAGACACTTCTGCTTCTTAAAGACACCTGGGAGAAGTCCAGGCTTTGACTTTGCATGGGATGGTTCCAAATGTGAAGAGACACTCAGCACTTAATCCACACAGCAGCACTGACAAGAAAAATATTAAATACAGTGAAGTACTGAGAACCATCCTTCTCTTCCTGATAGAGAGGGGGATGGCTGTGTAGATTTTAGAAGAAAATCTGAAGGTTGGTTTCAATGCTGACACAGAAGTTGGCCTGGGTCTTTTAAATCTGCACAGCATCTTATGTTTCAGAATATCCCAAACCCCTTAAAATTCTACAGTAATATTAATGAACCTCTAGAATAATGGCATAACAGAGATTTGTAGACAGGATAATTGAAGGTCAGAAGAAAGAATACTACCTCTTTCCACAAGCCTTGCCTTGCTTTGGAAAACACAGCTTGAGATTGAATCTTTAGATTAAATCCCAAAGTCCATATTTGGGATGATTTGTGAAATTCAATGTAAGCATTTGCAAAATGCTCATGTTTACATTTCTCCTGGTCTCTTGTTATCTTCCATCATGAAGTGCAGGTGTTAGAGCACAACTACAACCACACTGCACCATCCGTGCTCTTATGAACTTTTGATCACTGTAATCACTGTGCTTTAGAGCACATTTTTTCTAACTAATCTATTTTTTCTAACTAATTTGACATTCTACAAGGTAAGAAGGTAATTAGTGATGTCTGCTCTACTGAAAGGGTATGGAATTTCACTTATTCCCCCAAGAGCTTTACATTTTGGCTACAGCCATTGCTAGACAGAAAACAATGCTTCTTTCTTAAGGAATGAGAAGGAAAAGACAACTTTGAGCAACCTGATGATGCCTCTTGCTCACATTTTGGTTTAGCTATCTTTGATGCTATGCAAAGAATAAATTTTAGCTTTCCTTTGCCCTCGTGGGTCCAGCTGCTGGAGTAGCCAGTGCTAGTTACCTGCACGTCTCTCTCAGGTATGTTTGCTGAATTCATCTGGCACCAGGCTCAGGTACATGGCTGAGAATAAGGTTTTCTTGTTTGGGGCATGGCTTTGCACCCCTAGGAAGTTATAAGCAGGAGGTTCTGCTACTTTTACTGCCTGATCTTATCTGAGTCACTTAGAAGGTACCAGCTGTCTGAGTATTAGCTGATTGCACCATTTGGGTGTGTTTGTGCAGGCTTTCATAAAAGATAGGAATGGTATCAGTGGGGTAATGCTTCCACCTTCCCCAGGGGACTCTGGCTGTGTGACCTGACAGTGTTACACGGCTCACTGCAGAACAACACTGGTCTGCTGCCTCCTGAGGAGCGAGTCTGACCTTTGTTTAGACAAACCAGCTGCTTTCTCTGCTCTCCTTCTCTCTCTCTCAGTCTCTGATCTACAGCCACAAAGGAAAAGGAGTGGCCTGCAGAACTTCAAACACCAAAAAACATTTCAGCCTGAATTTGCTGAGGTGCCTGAGATCCCAGCCTCCCCTGGGAGGTGGTGGCTGTATCAGAGCTCTCCAGTGTGCTCCCAAGGAGGAGATGCTTTTGTAGCCAGACAGGCAATTTCTTTCCTCTGAAAACCAGGGGCGGGCTGGATGGCAGCAGATGCTGCTTCAGAAGCTCCTTTCCAGTTTTGATGATCAGCACACTTGCCAGTGCCAGCAGCACTCTGAAACCCAGTGCAGGACTGCAGTGTTGGTAAAGCACTTGCACCCTCCCAGTGCCCTCTCACCCTTGCCTTTGGCAGAGGTGCAGGTGGCCCATCCCTCCCCATCAGCCCACAGCTGCACTGCTGGCAAATGAGATGCTGTGAGGTCAGTGCTGAGCCCCAGAGCAGCTCCCTGCACTGCTTCACTCTTTCAAAGTGTGCTGAATGTATTGGGATTTCCCTTTCCTTGGGTTGCTCTGCAGGGCAGCAGCTGCCATGTGTCACTGCCCCCCAGAAATGGGCAGGTTTCACAGATTCACTGAGCTCAGAGCAGCAGAGACAGAGGCAGGGGGTCCTCAGCTCATCAGGACACTGCTCTTCCATTCTCTTCAGTTTCCTTCTCTTCATGGACATAGGGTGCTACAGTTGAAAAAGCAAAGAGGAAAAAGGATTTAGGTCCATCTCAAGACACCTCAAGGTATATCACAAGGTAGGGCAAATGTACACCACTTCACCAAACTTCCACATTTTAGTTTCTTTTTAGAATTGGCGTGGTTCCTCCTGCTCATATAAATCCTGCATCCTCCCTAGCTGGAGCAAAGAGGCTCGAGCAGCACACACAGCTCTTTGGAGCATTGCAGGGCTTTTTTAATCCTTTGCCTCTATTTTACAGTAGTGTGCAGAGTTCCCAGTGATTCCCCAAGCCTCACTGTGCAGATGCTGGACTGCAGAAAATCCAGCCCTAGAGGTGTTGGTGATGGCTCCAAGTCTTCCAGCTGCTCTCACCAGCCTGGGAGTGACACCTCTAATGCTCCTGGGATCAGCTGATGCCAGCAGGGATTGAGCTGAGAGGTCCAGAGCTGCTCACACCACTGTGACCTGCTGTCCCTATTTAGCTTGTACAGTAAGAACAAGATGAGGGTTGTCTGTTGTTACTGCACAGGGTCTGTTATGCAACAAATTTTGTTGTAAATAAATGGCCAAATCCCCAATGCTCCCCAGATAATAGGATTTCCTCCACCAGCATATTAGCCTGTCCATGAGAGGGACAGGAGGCAGATGGCTGTGTGGGGATGGACAGTTGCAGTGTAGGATTCTTCTTTTCAAGAGCTGCTGAGATGTTTGATCTTAGACTACAGAAACCACAAAATTCAAAGGCAGCAGGATCCAGGCCATAAGGAAGCGAAGATGGGAAAAAATCAATCCACCTTATCAAATAAAAGTGTGTCTGGAAGCATGTGCCTAAGATAGCAATGTCATTCCTTTGCATGCATGAAAATTAACAGTCTGGGGAGAATCAGTGGGTTTTATGATGATGAAATCCTGGGAACCCATGTGCTGTCCCTTTTTGGAGAGTCCAGGCCCCAAGCTGGTGCCAGGGGCTGAGATCTTTGTCACCTCTCTGCCCTCTCTGCTCTTCCTCCCTTTGCCCTTCCAAACAGAGATCCAGGCTGCAGTGAGGGCCAATCCCCAGAACCCCCATGTGCCCAACCCCTGAGTATCTTAAATGTTGCAGAAGGAGCACAGTGGGCCTTTTTTTACACATACAAGGCTTTGCATTTGCTGGCTTCTTGCTGCAATAAATTGGCAGATGATGCCCTAATGAGAACAATAACACACCACTCTACCACCTTCCATCACTTATGTGCTCTTCTGCAGCTTGTGAAAGGCTGTGAAAGCTTTCACCAGACACATTGTCTGATTTTTAGGGAGTGTCACTAGTGCTGTTTCCCCTAGACAGGCAGAAGCCTGCTTTTATCCCGACAATTAATGTCGGGTAAGTGACCAATAATTAGTCTGACCCAAGGAGCCCTGATTCCAGAGATTTTCCAACAATTTCAGCAGTGGGGGCTGCCTCAAGGCAGCCTGTCCAAATGGACCACTTCAATAAACTCCTTAATGGGTGACATGCTGGGGTGCAATCAACTGGCATCAGATGTGCTGTGCCATTTCTCACCAGCTGATGGTCAGCACCAGTGACTGGTGTGTGCTGTCCTCCTGTGATAGTGATCTGTGTTCTCCAGGGTTTTCTACTCAGAGATACCCATGCAAGGGATGGAGAAGAGTTTCAATTTGCTTAGCTGTTTCCACTTGTTCTGTTCTCCAGCTACAGACTTGGGACTGTATTTACTCTTTGTTGAAAAGTTACTTAGAGCTCAGATGAGCTCCCAAGGGTGGTTATCACCAGGTTGTGATTAAAATTATCCGCCAGACAGCTGTTTCTTTGGAAGGAATGTATTGTTTCATTAACCTGTAAACCCACAGCAATTAAAATTGGGTTTTGAAACTACAACAACAAAAGAGCTGTCTGTGTGCTATCTCCCTGCTGAGCATGCCATTTCCATGTGCTCTGCTTGTCTCCTTTTCCTGCAGCATCTTAGTGTGAGGGACTGAACTGATCTTCTTCGACTTTCAGTTTACCTTTGTCTGCTTTAGGACCCACAGCCAGCCTCTACTTATTTATGCATCTTTATCTGAAGGGGAATCGACTCTACTTTAATTGCACATGAAGGGGATGATAATAAAATGTTAATTACTTTTTCTACCCGTGCACTGATCTCTATCTGTCAGAATTTGCCCTTGATGATCCCAGAGCATCAGCACCATTGCAGACACATAAACCCAGACATGCCACTCACATGAGAATCCAGGGATCTCCCCCATTGTTCCCAGGCTGCTCAATGCTTTTCCTTCTCAGCAGCTGCATGCAGCATCACTGATGTGGAACTGCTCAGCACATATGCTAATACCAGTATTCACTATACTGGCAATCCCTACATGAGAGCTAATGTGGGATTTCTTTTAGTTGTGTCCTTTTTTTTTTTTTTTCAGGACTGAAATTTGATTGCTTAAACTGCCTAGAAATGGGCCACTTATCTGCCTCAGAGGGATCTTAGGCTCACAATAGCCTGTTAGAACATGGAGCTGCTCAAACATGTATCTGTCATCCATAGCTCCCCATGTCCTGTAACACACCTACTGCTGGGATAACTGAGCACCTGTCAAGATCCTGTATTGCTAGCCATGAAGTCCTCTCAAATTTATCAACAGAGAAGCTTACACTGCTGCCTGGCAAGCTTTTGTGACTCAACCTTGACCTCTAAGGATCTTCTGAAGATGAGAAAGCATCAAATTCTCCTTGCAGATTTAATCACTGTTTCCTCTGCTGTGGGCTCTGAGTGACAAGATGGTTGAGATATCCTTGGCTCAGACAAAATCACCTGAAAGCACAAGCTGCTACAAAGGCACAGACCACACACTTGTGCCAAACATTGTGTTTGGCATCCCAGGTTCCCAAACAAAGCACACAGCAAAGCAGAAAACTGCCCACAGCCTGAGGTGACCGACTGACCATCAAGGTCACTCAGTCACCTTCCACACACGAAGACTCTGGGCCAGGTTTGCTGGCCCAAGGGCAAGACACTCTCTATACTCTCACTGTCCCTTGAACTTCAGCAGGATGCTTTCAACCTTGCAAAACAAAACACCCCAAAACATGCCAATGAGGCATCAAATGACACTAGACTGCCACTATAAGCCACCAGACATGAGTGCTGAAAAATTCCCACCTGCTAACAGTAAATCATTCCATTATATCTCTAGTAAAAGCAAATACAACTTTTCCTGTGCACCGATGTCTTTCTCAAGCACTGCTTCTCACAGAAGCCCAGGTTTAAGGCCTCTCTCTTTCTGGATGCTCCCCATTTCCCAGAGCATGTCTCAGAGTTGGAGACAATTCCATTGCTGAGACACTGCATTTCTCACCTGCTGATTGCAATTAGCCACTGCCAGCCAGGGCCTGGTGAGCTGCTGAGGAGCCAACAAGAGGCAGAGACCAGCACGAGGTCTCGGCAGCACGTGTGCTGAGAGCAAACAAGAAATGCAGTGCTGTGACCCTGAGGTGCCTCCACCACCAAACACCTTCTCAAGGCTCTCTCTGTGTGTAAAGTCTGGTTTTGGAGGCTCAGCTTCCTCCTCATACTCTTACACATTGCCATGATGTGTTTGAGAGAAAGGACGCATGGGGAAATAAAGGTTGCTGTAGGTAAAAACAAACTCAACCGTGCTCTTGTTCGGAAATCCTCCCAGTCACCCCTATCCCAAGGCAGCACCAATCACCCCAATGGATAAATTACCTCTGATTATGGTGGCTGGCACATCTGGAGGTAGGCAGAGCCACCCCTGTCCTGCCTGCTGTGTTCTGAGGCTTCCCCACGACCTCCAAAGCACAGCTCCCAGCAGTC
Source organism: Muscicapa striata striata (assembly GCA_030060385.1). NCBI lineage: Eukaryota > Metazoa > Chordata > Aves > Passeriformes > Muscicapidae > Muscicapa > Muscicapa striata. The sequence continues at coordinate 932,022 of JAREIS010000117.1, read as the reverse complement.
TCACCTCACTCTTCACCTGTTTGTAAAGAAGCTTGTAGCAATCTGCTGGGGCAGGTAGGTTTTCATCTCAGATCTCCAAGGGAAATTCCCCTGAAATCTGTGAAGGAGAGTCAGCCTCCCTCCATGAGCCCCAGGAAACCACCCTGGTATTCTCTCACGTGCCCATTAAGCATCCAGTGCAGATGATGCACAGCAGACAAACACCATGTCATTCCTGAAAATATTTTTCAAAGGAAACAGCAATTCTGACCCGTGGTCCATTCTCTCAAATCAATAGGAGGCAGCAGTTGCATCTGCTTAGAAATTCCCAACAAGTCTCAAGCCAAGGTGTTAAGAAAGTGCTGATAAGGTCCTTCCCAGGACCTGTGTCTCCCCCTCCTCATTAAATATTAAAAGCAGAGAGGGTTTGACTTTGAGATTCAGCCTTGCTCTGGTCTCTAGCTTTAGAGTGGAAACCTCCAGCCCCAGGGACCCCTGTATCCCTTCAATACTCCTCACACTGCACCAGTGCAGCAGCCCAAAGGGTGCCAAGCCCTCTGCCCCCCTATTCCTTGACCTTTAAAGGTCCCTGGAAGGCTGTAAAGGTCTCCCTTACAACCTGTGTTTGATCTAAAAGACACAGCTCTGGAAACAAACAGTCACAAAAAGGTGACCAAGACTACCAAGTGCATGCTATGTATAGAAATCAAACTATAACTTCCTGTAGAGCTGCTGAAAAGGGTCAAAGCTTGCTAGGAATGCCCTGAAGGATTAAGCTGTGCTACTGTCCACCTTTAATATTTTTAGATGGAGACCAGAGATTTTCAGAGTACAGCATATGCATGTAGGTAAAAGCAGGATGAATTCACACATTTTCAGTTCCTCAGCACAGCTCTTTGTCATCTGATTTAATCTGGGAGGCTGCTGCAGCACCATCCTCATTTTGGTGGATACAGAGGATCCGGCTGAGAAAAATGTAACAATTTTTTCAGCAAGTCAGATTTTTGGCTGGTAATTTCCACCTTTCTCCGGTTGGGCTCCCAGGGGATTTCACAAAGGGGTTTGTCATCTCTCTGGGTCATTCAGCACTCTGGAATGTGCTGTAAAATTATTTGCCCTGAGCAGCATTACAGGAAAGGCATCCATCAGTTAACTCCATCGTCAGCTTTCTCTTCTGAGGGATGTGTTGCTGATGATGAGTCATAAAGACATTGATTTTAACATTTGCTTTGAATCATAATTGCATTCGTAAGATTACATAGTGGCTCTCAGGGATCTACTGAGTTTTTAAATCTATAGTCAATGCCTATTCTTCTTAGTTAAGTACTATATAATGCATAGGATGACTGGAAGATTTTTTATTTTTATACATATCGTTTTTGGAAAATGGTGTCTCATGTCTGAAAAATTAATATTAAAAAAAAAGCTTTCTCTTTTTCCAATGGTAGTCTTTATTTTAAAAATTCAGTATAATGGTTCAGTAGGGTGACACAGTGCATTATAATTGAAGGTTAATATCCATATGGAGTTAATATCAGAGGGGTTCCCATCATGATTTGAGATTCCAGTGTTCTAAGCTGCTATAAATCTAAACCAATGGTTAAAAGAAAACTAAAAAGGCATACTTGGGAATGAAAATGGGGTGCAAGGTCTAGTCACTAGGAATATGGAATGACAGCCCTATCTTACAGTCTATATTGCTATGCACTATTTTTTTTTTAAAGATAAATTCTTCATGACTATTCTAAAAGATGATTGTTATTTTTTTCATTATTATTATTATTATTATTATTATTATTATTATTATTATTATTATTACTACCATTATCTCCCACTTTTTATTCCCAGAGAGAACTTTTCTTAAAATTTCCTTCCTTTTCCCCTCCTCTGGTCTTTACCTGCAGAATGCTTGGGCAGCAGGCAACACCCCATGACCCTCTCAGGAACCCCTGCAGCAGCAGCTGGCTCCTCCAGTCTGATGCAGTGTGTTTTTCCAGGCATCCCACACCTGTGATGCTGTGCCCTTCGTGGAAAGAAATTGAGCTGTTTCTCTAATGGGAGCCTAATGGAGAAAGTGAGAGCTCCAGGAACACACCAATGCCCACAATTTACTCCATTTGATGAGGATTTCATGTTCTAGGCCAGCACTAGAACTAGACTGGCAGTCCCTCTGGTAAACAAAACTCTTCACTTGTGTGATTTGTCTTTAGTGATTATGATGCCCCTAAGGCACTTTCCACCTTGGTGCTGTGGTCAAGGAAACAAAGCACTGTCACTTTACAGAACAGACACTGAGAAACCTCCCTTGCTAGTTTTACATTCAGCCACTTCCCCACTAATTCGTTGAGTCAAAATAATAAAATAAAAATGGCATTAGTGAGGCAGCAAGAGACAGGGGAGAAGCTGATGCATTTTAATACCCAATAGGGTCTGGTCTCTGGCTTGTGCACTTACTGCTCCCTGCCTCTCTCTTCCATGTTTTTTTTTCCCAAGTACTTTGCATAATAAACAGGTGAGAGGTAGGAGCCAAGATCTTCCTAAGGTTTAAAAGTAGACAACAGGATTACAAAATGTGATGGTCAAATAAATTTTAAAAAACACAGCAAAAAACCAAACAAACCACCAAAAACAAAACAAACAAGCAAACAAAGAACAAAACCAAAAAGAAACCCAACATAAAACAAACAAAAAACGCATCAAAAAAACCACAAACCACAAGCAAATGGAAATCCTGTCTCTCCATGCCACAGCCCTTAACCTTAACAGTACTTTGAATATGATCAAAATCAAAATTGTTCTTTGCAACCTCCACAAAACATTTTTTTCAACTGGCCTGTGTGTCTGAGTATCCTGCTGGATACTCTTGTGGAAAATTTCTAACCCTGGCAAGAGCCCACAGGGCTGGCTTTCACTCAGGCAGATGAGGAAAGGGGTGAAAGACAGGTTCTAGTAAAGGTGTCTGAGCCTGCTGCTCTGTTTGGGCTGCAAGAATTCTTGGTTTGTGGTTCTAGAGCTATTAAGAATGCAAGTGCTAAATAAATGCCAAGTATGGTATTCCTGGGGCTAAAAAGAAGGCAATCTTTCTTTATCCTACAGCTGTGAGGTCAAGGTAAATGTGAGTGTTCAGAAACACTGCAGTTCTCAAGCCCCTGGGGGATTTTAATGTGTTTTATAAACTTGTTTCCAAACCAAGCTATTAGGAAAACAAGATATTTCTCCATAAAGCCTTTATTTTTCTCTCTTTAGGGACAGTACTGCCTGCCTTACAGTGCTTTAACTCAATCAGAATCATCATTTTTATAAACAGACCATTTTTCATGACTTGCTTGATCAACTTGGGAAGCCAGCTTTTCAGAAGTTATAGTCATACACAGGAAAAAAAAAACAAAAACATTTTACTCCACCTGCTGCAACCAGAGATGTAATAGAAACCATGTCCTTTCTCTGAGGGTAATGCATGAGGAAAAACCACAGACATAGGCACTTGCTTTCCTTCCACACTCAGCTGCAGTTATGCAATATTACAAAGGGAAAGGAACAAGCTCTTTCACAATTAGGTTGTAGAGAAAAACCTTTTTTTTTTTTTTTTTTTTTTTTTTTTTACAGAAGTTTTTGGTGGGAGATGTCAATATTTACCCAGGGCTTCACCTGTATCAGGAGGAGATTTCAGGCTGGTGGTTTTGAATACTTAAGCTGGGAAAAGAGAGCTTTGAGGACACACAACCCAAATAACCCTGGAGAGCCATGGCAGCACTGGGAGCCAGCTGGCTGCTCAACAGTGGATCAGCTCTGCTAAGGCTAAAATATTTATTTACCTTGGAGGTTTTAATTGCCCACATTTGTCTTTATATCCACGAGATGCACCGTGTGCATCGAGGGCATTTGGTTTGCTTTTTGTCTCAGCACTAGGAGTGTCAAAGGTTGACACCTGGGGCACACAGATGAAGGAGTCACTCTAAATGGACAGGGATGAACCCTCTCTGCTGACTCTGTCCAGGGGCTGGGAGTCAGCCAGAAGCCTCAGGAAACTTCTGAGTGTTGCAGGACTGCAGAGTGATTTCAAGCACTCTCACTGGCTCATCAGTGCCATGCTCTCTCACACTCACCCCACCAGCCACAAGTGAGAGCTTTTTCCCCTCTGGTCCTCACACATGTACTCTAACATGTAAAATATTCAGCAAAATAAAGATTTAGTGCAGAATCTGATGAAAACCTGAACTTATTCTGAGTCACAGTGGTCTCAAAACAGTGCTGTCAAACTGAGAGTGTAGAGAGCAATCCAAAGGAGTTGAGACTGCTGCTATAGAGAAAATGCCACACGCCCCACGAAAAGCAAATATGTATAAGAGGAAATATCTTCTTATCTGAGAATTAATACTGCTCAAACATGCCTTTTGAGTCAGGAGAGAGAGGCAAGGTCTGCAGATTTAGCAGCTAACAGAATACCTCCAGCAGGTGTGTTACACTCCACAGGAATGGACTTTGCACCACAGCATTGATCTGATTCCACCCCAGCTCACAGGAATGGAGGGGTTTGGTTGTCTCTGAAATGTCTCTTGGCAACTCTCTACAGACCTTTCAGGTTGAAAATTCAGCTTCCTAATGAGAGTTGAAACTTTTACATAGTTTGATTGATAAAAAGGACATACATGTGTAGTTTCTTCCCATTTTTAAGTGTCTGTAGCTCAGACAGTTGGGGAGGTAGTTAGGCTATTCCAAGCTTGAAAAATGCAAACAGAATGCTAAAATGTGAACAATAGTTTTAGAAAGTTACTGGTTTTGGCTGAACCCTCACTGTGTGTCTACACTGGATTCTCCTTTGCAGGCTGGTGCAAGTAATGTTTTTAATAAAGATTTTTTTTTTTCCCAGTGCAGCATTATAACCGTTAACAAACAATTCTAATCAATGTTCTGTATCACCTTCTGAGAAAAAGCATTAATTGGGGGGGCTGGTAGTGGTGGTGTTTTCATCAGAAAGGAGCAATAACAAATGAAGCATCTCTTTATTTCTATAAACAAGACAAAATGAATAGAGAGAGAGGAGACATCAGCAGAGAAGGAATAGGAAAGAAATTGATTAAATGAGCTACACTGGGTAGGGTTGCTGTTCTCAAAGTGTAAGTCAGCTACCTCAAGAACAGTGTACATTACTCAAATTCCACCAACAGGACTGGGGATTTCTCTGGGAAGTTGCAGCTGACATGGTGAACAAAGGGAAAATATTATTAGTTCCTTATTATAGCCTGTGAACCAGTGGTGTGCTGAGTAATAGTGAACATTGAGTCAGAAGATTATCTTGGGATTAACAAGTCCACTAGGAAAAAACGTGTGAGGCAGAGAGGGGTTTGTGTTTCCAGTATTGCTCAGGGTGCAGCAGCCACCTGACACCAGCCTGTTTCAGGGCTGGCATGTTTTATGCCTCTCTGAGGCTCAGTTCACCCCAGGAGAACTGAATGACCCATTCAAGGTTTCTCAAGAAGCATATGGATATCTGGTTCTGAACAGCTGAAAGCCTCCCTGTCTGGGCCAATTTCCTTAACTGCAAAAGTGTCCTCCCCATTTGCCCTGTTTTAAATGAATCCTTGACCACAGGTGTCCTCTCCTGTCCTCCCATGCCATCAGCCCAGCCTCCTGAACCCCTGCTGGCAGCAAACATTTGATCACATTTATCACATCATGGTATTTTTGCCTCCTTGGCCAAACTCTCCAAACTGCTCAGCTTGCAACAAAGCCCTGACAGAACAAGCTCTGCTGCCACTGCTGGTCCTGCTCCGTGCTTCCTGAGGTGCAGATGGAAATCTGACCTTCACCTTGGAGTGATTTCCCATTCATCACCGAGATGAATAGCTGTCCATCCACCCTGAGCCTTAAAGAGGTGCCTCTTGAGCACTGGCAGTGAATTCTCCCCAGCTGCACCAGCAGGGCTGCTGCTCCTGCACCGGCTCAGCAGTGCTCATAATCTGAGACTTAACGTCAAATATTTTCTGCAAGGGAAATAAAAATGTCAACAGGAAGTGAAATGTGACCTGATTAACAGTTAGACCTCTGACTCTGCTTCATTTTTGACTGATGTGGTGTTTTACAAGGATAATAATACCACCGATTCCTCTTAATTGATGGACCCTGATGGAAATATAAATTAAGCAATTAATACGATTCTCTGAGACTCATAAAAATAAACTCTACATAGAGACGGTCATATTTATTTTTTTTAATTACTCTAAAAACATGTGTCATACAAACCATTACAACATTTTCTCCCAGGGAAAGCCAAGGCAGGTTTGACCTCCTTAAGAGCCAGAATGTGCCAGAGGAGGCAATGCAAATGATCTGCCACAGACCCGGGCAGTTTATGATAACCCCAGCTGCCTTTTGTCAGGGGAGTTCTGCAAGCCCTGATTTTCATGTGTTTTGTTTAAAACAAAACTAACAAAAAATAATTACTGTTTAACATTTAGCATCACGCCCAGAGGCCCCATTCAGGAAGGGGAGCCCTTTGTGCCAGCTAAGAGCACAGCAAACACAGTGGGAGAAACACACTCTGCAGTAAATGGCTTGTGATCCGATTCCTGATGCTTTTAATGGCTTCTTCCATGGGAGGTGGTTTTAATAGTGAATAGCAGACCAGTGTGACCTTGAGAGATGCCAGCTTGAAACCAATGGGAGTTTTCAGGGGAGAGAAGGAATTCTGGGAAAGTAAAAATTTAGAGATTTGCAATACCCAAGTGATATAAAAGAGTATTTACAAATATTTACAAAGAGACTGCTGTTGGATTCAATCCTGTTTGCATCCCTCCATGCCTGCACTAATGGGCTTTCTGTGACTGATATATTCTCCATGTTGTTCATCTGACTTCTAGCTCCTGAGCAGTGAGAGTTCATACTCAAAAGCTTTCCTCTGCCACCATGAAAGCTCAGCAGTTGAGTTAATAGAGGCTGGGATTCTCTTGTAATGTCTTCAGGTGTAAAGAAAACAGCTTGTTCACCCAGAGGCGCTCAGTGCTTGCTGCTTAATTCCCTTTGAAAAGTTATTCCCTGACACTGGGAGCAGAAGCCACACCACAAATTACAGGCAGTGAATAAAGCAGGATTGTTGCACATGCAGTCTGCTCCCTGCCTTTGAAATCTGAGAGCTGAGTAATTCGGAGAAGGGACTTGACTTCTTTTAAAATCAAAGTGAAGTGGATGCCTGTTTTTTGACTCTGATTTGAAACGTCTGCAATAGACATTCCTGCGAGCTGGGAACTCACTGTGGCTGCCAGAGGAAGAGTAAAGCCCAGGGGCAGCCCTGCCCTGACCAAGGTGCCCAGAAGTGAGTGAATTGTGTGGGGAAGGGGGTGTACAGATGCACATGCAGCCACAGTGGATCTGCACCTACAAATGACAGGTCCTGTGAGAGACAGAGCCGTGTGATGGGAGCAGAGCCTGTCCCAGGAGCAGGGATGTGCTGGGGTACACAGCTTTGTGTGCCTCCATGGCAGCCCTGAAGCCAGACTGGCCATGCCAGGGAAAGGCTCAGCAGCACCAACACACCAACAGGGACAAGGAGGAGAAGGCAGCACACCCACCTCTGCTTCCATGAGTCACTGCCAGGTACCCAGGCTCAGGGGAGACAGCCCTTGCTGCTGAGCCTCGTCCCTCTGGGGAGAGGAAATGCTTTAATGGGCTCAGCAACTTCTCTGTCTTCAGGAAAAAGACTTAGAGCAAGACTGGGAGCAAGAGTGGAGCCACCCAGCTGGGCTGATGCTCAGGCACTGTGTGGAAAGCAGCTCTGAGGAAGCAGTGGCAGCATCCCTCTCCTTCTGCCAGCCTACACAGGAGCTGCTGGGATGCTGGACTGACCCCAGCAGCAGCAGCAGCAGTGTTAAAACAGCCCTCAGTTATTTGTCAAGGATAGTTAGCACAACACAAGTTGTTTGGATTACACAGTAACCTGCAAGTGCCACCAGGTTTATAGCCTACACTGACATTTCCATTTATCGTCCTGTTCTCCACCTGCCTCCTTTTTACACGGGCAGATTGGACAGCCTGACACCATGTAAAATAAGCAGGGTGACTGCCTCCCTCACCTCACACTGCTCCTGGCCACTGCTCTCACTGCCCAGCCAGTCTCCAAACAGCCACTGGGGCACAGAAGGAGTTCAGTTGGGTAAGTGTGGAAGGAAGGGGCTGCCAAACTGCACTGCACTGCAGGAGGTGCTGAAAGGCAGTGATGCCCTCCAAATCTTCACTGAGAATTGTCCTGGTTAAGTTAAGAGAATCACAGAATTGTTTAGGCTGGAAAAGATCTCCAAGGTCATCAAATCCAACTTTTGACTGACTACCATCCTTGTCAACTCATGGCACTTGCTGAGTGTCACATCCAATCATTTCTTGAACACCTCCAGGGATGATGATTCCACCACCTCCCCAGGCTTTTAAAGCATTTTTAGGCATTCCAATGCTTAAAAAAATCTTTCCATTAAGAAATTCTTCCTGATGTCCAGCCTGAAGAGAAGTCAGATCCTTAGAAACTAGATATATAACACATTGTTGCACAAGCATCCTTAAATTGGTTATTTTGTGCTTGCACAGTTCTTCCACAGACATGATTTAGTTATAGTTTACAACTTTCACCAAAGCAAAACAAGACACCTTTCATGAGTCCTCACTCTGCCTCTGTAATTTTCCAAAATAACTAAAACTGAACCACCACAAAAAGATGTGACCCCAATAGGTCTCCTTTGGCCAAATTCCACACGAGCTGAGATGTGAGGTGCAGCATCAGCCCACCCTAGTGTGAGTTCTGGCTTTGACTGCACACATGCACTGCCAAAGGACTGACTGGGTCTAACTAAAACAAAACACAGAAGAAATAAATGTGCTTTTCAGGGGGGTGTGTGTGTGGATGATATTATGGGAGTGTCTGAATTCATATACATTTCTTTTCTGTGAAACTTTGCCCACTCATCTTGGTGACAAATGATAATAATTCCAAAATCCTCAGATTAATTCCATCTCCTAGCACAAGAATAAGAGATCTCAGTGAGAGCTCTGCAGCCAGACTCCTGGGCATGGCTGGAGCTACTTGCTCAGCTTTCTGAGCAGTGCCTCCACCTTTCAGCTGAGGCAGCACTGCTGCCTTGCTGGCACATCTTTCACTCAAAAGACAAGGAGATATTGCTGCCAGCTCATGGCAGGGGGCAGAGCACCTCTGCTGTGCCTGCAGGGAGGAGAGGTGGTGGGAGAGGCTGGCTTTGCTCTCTTTCTGCCACAGCTGGAGCTGGAGGGGTGTTAAAAGGCTCTGCAGAGAGCAGTCACTGTCCATGGGATCCAACAGGAAACACAGGTTTGTGCTGCTGCCCCCAGGTGTGCTGGGCTCTCAAGGACACTGTGTAAATGTTGATTAGAATATTGGTGTTGGGCTGGAGACTGCTGGGGGTGTGACTGGGTGACCTCTGAGGTCCCTCCCAACCCAAACTATTTTATCATTAAGTGCACAGCTATTCCTGGGGGTGTATTGGATCACAGGCCATGTCTCCTCTGAGACAGCATTTTTCAGAGCAAAACTTTTCCACACACCACTACTGCTGCTGCAGGGTTAAAATGCTGTTTAAAAAGTAATGCAAATGTCCCAGTTTGGAGTCTGGGCTACAGCCTGCAGCAGGGGACTGATCACTCCCCCAGGGCTTCTTTTTTTCTGGGAGATATGTCAGGGAGGGGATGTAAAAAAACTTCAGCTGTTTTCAAACAAGGGGTCACAGCAAGGAAAAGGCTGAGAAACACGGAGTAAATCTTTTTGTGAGGCAATTAGCAGCTAATGGAAGCTATGCCAGGGTATGGACAGACTGCTTGCCTGCAAAGCCTTTCCTAGAGACACATCCTCACTGCTCAGGGCACTGTCCCCTCTCTGCTAAATCAGCTGGCCTGCCACCCCAGGGAATTACATATCCATCCCAAAATATCCCACTTGGGTGGAGCAGGCAGGGGGAAATGTCAAACAGGGATGCCAAAAACCTCAGGGCAGGGGATTTCTTTGCTTCCCAGCACAGAAAAGTGACTGCATTCAGGCTGGGCCCCATCAACACCTGCCTTGGTTGCTTGGCTCCCTGGGACCTGACAAGAAAGTCTGAAAAGAAGGGGGCTGAGGGATGCTCTTAAACTACACATCAGAATAGCAGCCACAGGTGTTTAGGAAGTCAAAACACAGCTCAGGGATTCCCAGCTGGACTGGCTTTGGCAAGGACAGAGTTAATTTCTTGACAGTACTGTGCTGTTTGGGGTTTGTGATGCTAGGCAGTGTTGATAACACACTGGTGTTTGTGTTATTGCTGAGCAGCTTCCACAGAGTCCAGGCCTTTTCTGCTTCTCACCCCCTATCAGGAGAGGCTGGGGCTGCACAGGGAGCTGGGAGGGGTCACAGAGGGGACAGGGGACCCCAGCTGACCCAGGGGATATCCCTCACCCTGTGGCATCATGAGCAGCACAGAGCTGTGGCAGGAAGGGAGCAGAGCACACCCAGTGATGCTGTTTGTCCTCCCAAGTCAGGTCAGGAGTGATGGAGCACAGCTTTCCTGGGGAAGGGAACACCCCCCTGCAGGTGGGGAGTGGATTCTTTGCTTTGCTTTGCTGGCATGTGCAGCTTTTCCTTTACCTATTCAATTGCCTTTGGCTCAACCCACAATTATTTGCATTTTGACACTTCTGATACTCCTGTCTCCCACCTGTGAGTGGGGATGAGCAAGTGGCTGTGTGGGGCTGAGCTGGTTAAACCATGACAGCAGCATCTTCCCTTTTCTTTTTCCTTTCCTTTCCTTTCCTTTCCTTTCCTTTCCTTTCCTTTCCTTTCCTTTCCTTTCCTTTCCTTTCCTTTCCTTTCCTTTCCTTTCCTTTCCTTTCCTTTCCTTTTCCCTTTCCCTTTCCTTTCCCTTTCCCTTTCCCTTTCCCTTTCCCTTTCCCTTTCCTTTCCCTTTCCCTTCCTTTCCCTTTCCTTTCCTTTCCCTTTCCCTTCCCTTTCCCTTTTCCCTTTCCTTTCCCTTTCCCTTTCCTTTCCCTTTCCCTTTCCCTTTCCTTTCCTTTCCCTTTCCCTTTCCCTTTCCCTTTCCCTTTCCTTTCCTTTCCCTTTCCCTTTCCCTTTCCTTTCCCTTTCCCTTTCCCTTTCCCTTTCCCTTTCCCTTTCCCTTTCCCCTTCCCTTTCCCTTTCCCTTTCCCTTTCCCTTTCCCTTTCCCTTTCCCTTTCCCTTTCCCTTTCCCTTTCCCTTTCCCTTTCCCTTTCCCTTTCCCTTTCCCTTTCCTTATCAATCTCTTCATTTGGGCCATCTCTGAGTCAGGCCCCTAGTTCTCCTTAGGTGTCCACAATTCCAGCAGTGAGGATGGCCAGTGCCATCCCTGCTCAGCTGTGGAGAAGCCACAGACACTTACAGGAGGACAAAGGAGCAGGTTTCCCAGTTCCCATGTCCTTCTCTCTTGGTGTTCAGGGCGCATAAAGCAGCTTGAAGGGAGAAATTCTGTGGGCATTGAGACTCTGGCCTAACTTTGTGATCATGAATTGCAGTTCATTAGCTCTGCAGTACAGAAGAGGTTTTTTGCTATGGAATTAAAGTTTCCTATTTATTCCTACACTGCCCAGATGATAAACATTTTGCATAAATATGACTCACTTTTCCTAGCCATATTAGGAAATATTCCTGACCTGGCAATATTTATCATCTTCAGAAAGTCTGTTTTTGCTTGATCATGATTTTTTTTTTTTTTTTTTTTTAATTTGGCTAGGGAAAAAAAATCAGTGACAATGAAAGAACTCTAGAAAAATCCCTGGGGTAGTTTTCTAATGGGATACATGAGAATTTTAATTATGAGCCATTGCTAGTGCTTTGTATGTGACTGTACTCTAGAGGGTTAACACAGACAGTGTGCAGAGTTTCTTTCTTGAGCAGAAAGGGGCAGATCCCAGTGGCCTTACCTGCCCTCCTAAACAATAAATCATTTTTATGAATGATTCCAGGAGAAGCTCCCTGCCTTGCTGAAGTTATTCCAGTGCTGTTGTTGGGAATAACTTTGGTGTCAGGGACTCAGGATGTGATGGCTGGAACACTGCTGCTTGAGATATTTAGTCAGGCAGGTTGCAAGCAAGTCAGGACTAATTCATGATTTTTTTATTTATTAAGGGTTTTTTTATTTATTAGGAGCAAGGGAACACAATAACAACTTTGGGGCATTTTTAAATTAAACAACAAGGATGAAAAAGAAAACCAAAGTGAATGTAAGTGATTGATGCTGCTTATTTGCTCGTGTGTTGCCAGGGAGCTCCAAGGAGAGCAGGGAACAACCAAGAGCAGGCAGTGGGGGTAGAGGAGGAGGCCTTTTTAATTATATCACATCGTTTTTCTAAGTAATATTGTGCTATCTCACACAGGATCTTAAACAAACATTTTGGAAACCCAGCACGTTACATTTTTGCACGTGGATTGGCTGCTCAGCTGTGGTTAAGCACTGACTCCATGCCCAGGTTCCTGCTCAGATAGGCTGTGTTGTCACCCTGACACTGTTGGGAAGTTAATAGTCTGGGAGAGATAGGAAATTGGAGAAGACCTGCGAGAAGGGGGTCAGCATGCAAAGGATGCCACCCTTAAAGCTGTGTGCATGTGTCTGCTGCAGGATGAGCAGAGCAGTGGCCAGCACAAAGGGCTGCACGAGTCACTTCTGTCACTGCACAGATGTCCCCTCCCCAGGGAGCTGGAAGGGCCACACCATGAGCAGCAAATCAGGCAGAGGTGGAGAATGGCCAGGTGAGATCTGTGGCTGGTGCACCAAACCTGCACTCCTTGTGCTAGGAACTGTTTTTTCCGCTCTGCTCCTGGAAAAGTGGAGCAGTTGTTAAACAAAACAAGGCAAAGGGGTCCCTCATCCATCAGTGAGGCAACAGACTGCCAGGGTAGTCTGGCTGTTTGGTGTCCCTCGTGGTGCTTTGCTTTGCTGCAGCAAAATCTTTCTTAGGGAAGATGGAAGAAGGGAAATCCTTTCTCCTGGCCCTGCCTGGGCTGGAGGTTGCCTGTGGACACTACTGAAGGCTCATGGAAAAATTCAGCCCACGTTTTTCCCAAGCTCTTGTCTTTCTCAGCTTCAGCCTGGACCTTTCCCAAGCTGGGGCTCTTTCTCAGAGACAAAACAAGAGAAGGAAGAAAGAACAACACGGATAAACACCTGGTGTTGATCACTGAGTTGTGTGAGTGTCTGTAATGTTTTGCAGAAAGCATGTTTTCAAAGAAGTGTTGCCTTCTTTGACCAATAAATTTTTCCACTTTGTTTTTCACAATCTATCCTATATATATGCCATGGCTTTTCAATAAATGGTCTCTTCTTACTACTTGGAAGAAGAAACCTGTGTTACTGCATTACTCACCATTCCTAATCAGACAGTGACATGTTCCCTGCATGTTGCACAATGCAGACTCCAGACTGTGCACCATGACATGGCCCTCACTGGGACAGGCACTGGCCAGCCTGGTTCCAGCTCATGGAACCTGCTGCTGCTGCTTCTTTTCACACCTGGGCAAAGTTTCAGTAGCTCCAGGGATCTCCTCTCTCAGGCACAGGATGCACATTTAGTTATCTCCATCCTGGCAGGGTAAAAGCCTACCTTGGGACACAGCTTTATCAAAGCATGTGCAAAGAAAGGTTGTGGGAATCAAAGTAACAGATCTTATGGGAGATACTGGGAGGCTAATCATGCAATTAAGATTCTGTTGTGGAGAGATGTGATTAATCCATGGAGATTGCATCCACAGGAGCATTCTAGGGTATGGCACAGAACATCCCAGCCTTTGCAGAGGTTTGTGTGCCAGCCCAGAGCGTGTCATTGCCACCATCAGTCAGCACACCCTGGTTTCCTTTCTGTTCAGAAACTGGCACTGTGGAGAGCAGGTGGCAAGGGAGGTATGGAATCAGAATGTGGTGGAGCAAATCTGGAACTAGCAAGCAATTTGGAAGCAAATACCTGGTTTAGAAACTGAGACTTACTGGAATTGTGTCAGTATTTGAACAATCAGGCCAGCAAGGACCCACAAAGCCTGACAGAAATGACTGGACACACCTCATTCCATGAGAACTGTCTGTGCCTACAGATGATCCCACACATCTCAGAGAAGTATTGGGATGGTTCTGTGCAGGGCAGGGAGTTGGACTCGATGATCCTTGTGGGTCCCTTCCTACCAGCAGATTCTGTGGTCCTGTGATTCTGTAATAAAAGGTCTGTGGCTGCAGAGGAGCCACAAATAAACTTCTGGGAGCAGCAGGAAGAAGGCAGTGGGAACAGTTTCATTGCCCAGTCCTGTCCAACACAGCATCCCCTGGGGGAGGCTCAGTTACTGCAACCTCCACCTGGGAGCTGCAGGTCACTGTGTGCCCACCTCGTGTGCCTTAGGGGCCACCACCAGGAGGAAAGCAGGAGCAAGCCCAACTCATGGATATGCCTGTGGTCACTCCATTTAGGGGCACAAATGATTTTCACCCAGCCCAACATCCAAAACCTGAAGAAGATGTCTGTGATTAAAAAAAGTCTCTTGGGGTCCCCGCTCTTTCTTTATTCCCTTTTTCTACTTGTTTGTGAAGGAGTGATGCCTCTTTCTTCTCTCAGTAAAATCCAGGGGCCTTCTTCCCCTCTATTCTCAGTGATATGCCATTTTCCTTTATAGCATTCCCAAAAGAATTAGAGGAGGGAAAAATATCTTTTCCTGCACAGCATGTTGACACACTGGCAGATACTGCTAGGGCCATAAATAAGTGCAGAAATAAACTTGATATGTAAGACCTGAGACCCTAACTTTATAGTTCCAGATTTCCATGAGTGTCTCCCAAGCCAGAAGGTGTGATATAATATCAAACTCTACTAACAAATGATTTAAAAACAAAAAGAAAACCATACAGGTCTGATGAGGAAGATGTGCATTTAACCCCAGAACACTGGAGAAAAGAAGAATAAAGGGGTGGAGTTAACAGAATAAAATGGAGACTGACTGGCAAAGTTGGGGTGAGGAGAAGTCCCCATCTTTCCTGTGTGGTTTTATGTCTGTAGAGTCTGTTTTGCAATGATTGATATAACAAACAAGGGACTCACAAAAAGGCTCCTAATGCTCACTGATCAGAAGTATAATGACGTGTAAGCTGCAGCTGTTCCAGTGGATTTCTAAACAGCAGGCTCTTGTTGAATGAGCCCCATGATTATTTATCTCCATCATGGGCTCTTTATTCCAAGGTATTTGTTGTCTTCCCTGCATTTTGCCCATCTGTCCTTATGCACAGAAAGCTCTGATAATGGATATTTTTTATTAGTCTCCTCTTCCTTTTCCTGCTTCTGCAAACACAATGCATCACCAAATCATGCTGTTACAAAAGGGAAGGCACTGCCAGTGTTTTAACAAGGGCCTCCCACAGCATTCTCCCCCATTAGCCTCATAAACACAGGGCAGTGCAGGAGCACGTGCTGCAGAGAGAAGGGTCAGGAGACTATTTATTCTCCCCATTTAAACAAAAATGCTTTCTCCTGAGCAAGGGGAGAAGCAAACAAATAAATTAAGCTGTGCCTTGATGAAAGCCTTTAAACTGTGTCCTTGGGAAATGTATTGAGTGTGGGGATAATGCAGGGCAGTGTTTAACTTGGCTGATTTGAAATGGTCTGTGAATAAGCTGAGATGTTCCAGGGGCACGGAGTGTATTCTGCCTTTTGGTTTGTGTTTCTTTCAGTATCTTGTGCCTGGTGCAATCTGCTCTGTTTCAAGGTAAAGTGCTCCTTTCTTTGAGTCTCTTTCTGGCAGCACTGTGAGCTGAAGTCACAGGACTGGGGTGGGTAGACCAGAGGTCTGGCTGTGCTTGCCACGTCCTGCAGGAGTGCAGTTTTCCTGTCTGCCAGATAAGGATGATATTTATGCACCCACCCCACAGCTAGTGGATTACTGCTTGAAATGACAAACATTTTTACTGTTTATTGAGACACGCTGTGGGCAGGCACGGCTGAGCAGAGTCTTCTCAAACAGGAGGCTGTCCCCACAGTCCCTTGGTTTATCCCTGCTGTAAACCTGCACACATGGTCCAGTTGCAGGCTGGAAATCATACTTGGGGATTCATTGGCTGAAAGCAGAACATAGTAAAGGAAAAGCTCTTTGGATAGTGTGAACTGGCATCTAGCAACCCTGATGTCAGCAGGGTTATGCTGACTTATATCCAGCACTGATATGGCTCTACATGTCCACATTTTCAACATTTTAATGTGAAAAGACATGTTTCTATTATTGTATTTAATTTTCAGCTGGTTCTTTTTCTCCTGGGATGACATCATTGGAAGCCTGTTAGTATCACTTCTCTCCCTGTCACTCACTGTACCAACAAGTATTTTATGTCCATACGAGAGAACAGTAACTAAAAAAGGCTGTAAACTACAAAGGCTCTTTGATTATAATTTTCATGCAAGGTCAGCAGAAAGAGCATGCCTGGTATTTTTAAGAGAGTTTTAAACATTATTTTACATTTTTTTCTATTTATGTAAACACAGAAATCAAAGGCTGATGCTTTGACACATTTCTGCCCTTCTTCCCCAGCGTACTCTTCTTTCTGGAAACCTGGAAAACAGGTTTACACAGGCTGTACAGAGGAGGGCACCAAGCCTGTGCATTCCTTGAATGGTTTAAAGTGGTGGTGAGTGACAGTAAACCAAAACCCAATGTACAAATGGAGTCTCCAAGCCAGTGTCAGTGTGGCTGTGGGCTCCTCCAGCCGTGCAACTTTGGATGAATGAAACACACTTTTAAGAAGGTGGGCAGCCTGGAATCAAAAGCTTGCTGTGGGTTGCAGTGACAGAAGGCACAGCAGCATGCTGTCCCCTGGTCTCAGGTGCTGGAGGCACAGCCACAAGGTTGTTCTTTCACAGATTGTCTAGGATGAGAAGCAGAGGCAGAATGGGATGCCTCTGGTTTGGGGGTTTTTGACATTTCCAGGCAACTGCTTATTCAGAGAGCCAAGAGGCTGAGACTGTGACAAGATGCAGCAGCTGAGTGGCCCTGACAGAGGCAGCAGCAGACCTAAAGGGCAATGGAAAACTCCAAACTGACAGAGTGTGTGGCAGCTTTGGCTCACTAACAGCCCCTTGCCTCTGGGGGGAAGGTTGTATCACATCCAAGGAGAGGTCAGCAGAGGCTGTGATGTGGATGGAACCTTGGAGAAGACAGACATGACTTCTGCAATGCAGCAGGAGACTTCTGCATTTCATGCTTCACCTCAAGTGCTTCAGTGGAATCAGCAGTGACTGTGCACCTCTTGGCTCTGCAGATGTCAAGGTCTCCTTTAGCCCCAGCTCTTGTTCTCCTACAAGAATCTCTTCTTAAGAGACACTGATCTTCCTGCATTGGCCCCAGGAGCCAGGGGGCTTCTCACACACATCCTGACTCTGCTTTTGTGACACCAGGTTGAGCCCAGGTGTGCCAGCAGTCAGGGATGAAGCTTGATGTGCAGTGGAAGCCACAGCTCTGTCTGCCAGGGCTCCAAGGAGATATTTCAGAGCTGGCTGAGCTATAGCCACCGGAACAAGGGTATGTAGGGACCTGCAGGGTGGGGACAGTACAAAGTCAGGCTTGTGCAATTGTATTGATTGCACCAGGGCCAAATTTTCTCCATCAAGTGCTGAGAATGCATGGTGTTTATTATTAGACACCGCTGCTTCTTTTGTTGCGAACGGTTGCATATATCAATGCTCAGAGGAACCGGGCAAAACCACGTGCCCACGGCTTTTTATAGTAGCTGGAGTTCAAAAAAAGCACAGGGTGCTTTTAGCCAGATTGCAACATTTTTGTCTCACACAGCTGATGGGCTGTCTGCTCTACATCCATTCATTTTCTGCTTAAAAGGTCATGTTTAATTTTCCAAATGAGCTCCCCCCACCAGCACGAGTTGCTCATCTCTAGACAATGCCTTTTCTCTCTCCAAGGCAAGACATCACCGTATTTTTCCTTTGCTACTATGCTGAAAGGGTGCTCGTGCTTACAAGGCTTGTGTGCAGTGAGGGAGAAAAAACATCTGCCACCAGTGACTTCCTAGACATGGTATATTTACAAACCTTGTTAGTTGCCATGAATACGTCATGCCTGGCTGATGCCCTTATGGGCGAAGCAAAATTGTGTGAAGGGTATTATTCTCTTTTCTGCTCCCCTGGGGAAAAAGGCCTTGTTCTGTAGAGGTAGCACATGGGTGTGAGAGCCCCAGGGGATGAGGAAGAACATCCTGCAATTCACTTAAAAACAAAACCAACTGGCCATCTTTAAAAGTTCTGTCACATGTAGGTAATTGCAGTGTCTTTCCTGTGTCCCACAGCACCCTTTGGTCTGAGGTCCCACCTGCAGAATGTGGCTCCAGAGGAAAGGTATCAATGTCCTGATTGGAAGGACAGGTGTCTGCCAAGAAAGGTAGAAGCTTCTCATTGAAATGGAGAATGTAAAATCCCTCTCTCCAAATTATTATAATTTTGAAATTAAGGGGCTCTCAGGCAAAGATATGGGGATTAGGAATAACAGTTCTTTACTAGGAAAATTAAAATAGAAATACAGTATTACAAAGAACAATCCCAAGAACACTGACAGAGTCAGAATACAACGTCAGTCAGTCAGGGTGTTGGTAGCAGTCCCATTAAATGGTGGCTGCATCCTCCTGCGGTGGCAGATGTGGTTCAGTTGAAGCAGTGCCCCTGTAGAAGGTGCATTTTTCTCTGAAGGTCCTGGGATGATGTGGAAAGGTCCGTATTTCCTCTGGAATCCAGTGGAAAAAGACTGCCTTGCTGTCCAAAATCTCATTTTTTATCTAGGTAGGAAAGGCTTGGCTCCTCCCCCTGGGTGGAGCATCTCCCAATGGGATGATGGAATTTTATCAGTCATGCACTGGGACTCAATGGCCCATTAGCAGATGATATCTTCCTGGAGGGAGGATGGGTTGTGGACAAGATAATGAACACTGCCCCACCTGGTTTTAAAGCTGGCCCATTAGCAGATAATATGTGCCACAGAGATAAGGGTCACTGTCCCACCCGGCTTCAACAGATGGTGATAGAATACACATTTCTGGTCACATCCTGTATTGCAACCCAAGACAATCAATTGCCTCCTGTGGTAGAGCTGTGCCCCTGCTATTCTTCACCCACAGCAGTGATGATCTGATGTCACCATTGCTGTTAGCCTGAGGAGTTCCTCTCCAGTGTTATCTTCCAAAGCTCTGTCACTGACAGAGGCTCTGAGGG
This sequence comes from Muscicapa striata striata, assembly GCA_030060385.1. Classification (NCBI taxonomy): domain Eukaryota; kingdom Metazoa; phylum Chordata; class Aves; order Passeriformes; family Muscicapidae; genus Muscicapa; species Muscicapa striata. The sequence goes on along the minus strand of JAREIS010000117.1, from coordinate 912,791 downwards.
TTTGCATCCACACTGTTTCAAAACCCCAAACACCAGTTAATGATGGATATGGAAAGTAAGTGGCTCCCACAAGTATTCTTATGACTTTTGAAAAGGTGTGCTCTTTTCCCCTAAGCTCCCTTTCAACAGGATCCATTTTAATGAGCTCTTCTTTCTCAGCTTTCAGGAACAATGTTGATAATTTCCTTTAGCCTACTAACACCTCCTGACAACATCCTTTGTTATCACTCATGTTATACAATGCAGTGCAAAACTCAGCTCCTCTTGTAGCTTTGTTCTGAGGGCTTCACAGAGAAGGATCTGGGCTTCAGGGTCTCTGCAGCACTGGTTATTTTGCAACTCTGCAATAGATTACCCTCTGAAGTTCATGTAAGGAGCAGTTAAAACTTATGAAATAGCTGTTACTCAGTCTGAGTGAAACAGATCCCCTGAACATGAGAAACATGTATATGGCAGTACTCCGAGGCCTGGAATCCCTCTTCCATGCCAGCACCTATTTTTGTAACAAGACTTTTTATCCAGACTCAACTTCCTCAGCACTTAGCTGAAGAATTTGGAAGTGCTCAGCCAGTAATTTCCATTGGCTAAATAATCCTCCCAACAAGACCCAAATAGTGACATTTGGGATTCACCCAGGTACAAAGCTAACTAAAGAATCACTCCATTGCTTTTTGTTGAGCTTTAGAATGAAAATCATGCTATGCTAGTTTTTTTTTCATGTACATCTGACTGCTCCTCTAGCATCTCTTCATAAACAATTGCCTCCCACTTTAAAAGAAACACCTTATTGCTGCCTCCCTGCTTTAATAATGCAGTAACAAAACCAAGAGCCATTTGTAAAGATATAGGTGGAGTAGCAGACCATTACCTACAACAGAATTTCAGTGATGCTGTCTCATATTTTTCCCCCTTGAACTGCTGGGGCCAGTCTTGGTGTGCTCTCCTGGAGGCTGCTCTTTGTTGGGCACAGCACCTGACTGCCAACAGGCCCAATCACAGTGCTTTTTTTGGGGGGCTTCTGCACACAGACAGGTGCATTGTGCTCACAGCTACCCTGAGCTTGCATTCCTTTTCCCTCTGGTGCTTCAGCTCTGAGGTTTGCAAACCCAGACTCTGAAGAGTGCTGGGTCAGAGGCTGCTGTGTGTGGTTCTGACTCTGCCACAGGCACAGCAAGCTGCACAAATGCCCTTCCCCATCCTCCTGCCTTGGAAAGGCACGCTGGGGAGCTGGCAGCCACAGCTCAAACTAAAGCAAATGCAGGAAAATTGGAGTGCATTATAGGCTCAGTCCTGCAAAGCAGGAGCTCACTCCGTGATTCCGTGTTCCTGAGATCCAGTTCCCAAGTCCTTGCACAATTTAGCATTAGAGCTGAAATGTTTCGCTTAAATAAAAAGCACTTTTCAGGGGTTGTAAGGATCAGGTTTGGGAAACACAGAGGTGCAAAGTGACAAAGGGCTATGGGACAGCAAACAAAAGGCACAGAGCCAGGACTGAGATAAGGGCTGGGATTAAACCAGCAGGGGAAAGGCCATGGTATAAGCAGGTACAGAAGGCACCCCAGTTCAGCTCAGTGGGAAAGGATGCTACCAGACAGAGGCTGAAACACTGAAAAGCAGCTGTTGGTGGCCAGAAGAAAAGATAAATCTGTAAGAGGCAAGAACCAGTTTGTTATCTGGCTGAAGCAGTCAGGCAGCACTCCCTGATAGACATATTCAGGAAGCAATGACATTAAATAGATGTAAACAAGCTGTCTCAGCAGTAAAATTTTGTTACTAACCAATTAAATTTCATCTTCAACTCTTAGCTGGCGGCCCTGGCTCACAGCCCCTTCGCTCTTATTGTTTCACAGAGATAAAACATGTTGTATACCATTTCCATCAAAATCAGGAGATGGATGGAAAGCCCTTCCCTTCTCTAATGAGGCTGAAAGACTCCTTACCCTACACATCAGAGAAACCTGTCACATCTGCATTAATTGATGCTGAGAGTTTTAGGGTTATTCAGAAAGTGTTTGGGGCCAGAGAAGGAGTGGGAGGCCTGTGAAAACATGGTTAAAGTGTGTTAGTGAGGCCTGCAATTTCCCTTTCTAAGGTTTAGCATCCACACCTCACCAAGCAGTGCTGTGTGGGGAGCCAGAGGCCTTCTGGCAGGTGGCTGTTTCAGCCTCCAAGCAGACTATTTTTATTAATGCCAAGGAAAAAGCCCACAGAGCGGAAATATGCTGCTGTTACAGCCATCACCTGCCTCATTCTGCCAATGATTTTGTCCAGGCAAGAGTTTTTGTAACTGTAAATGACAACGGAGCTTATAATTCTTACATTTCAGCTTATACCTCTTCAGTCCTTTCAATGTTCTTGGAGCTAATGATTTCAGCACAACTTTCATTTCACATCACGCTCACCATTTACTGAAATGGATCTGTCCTGGGGATAGTTTCTTCTTTTTATAGCAGCTTTTACTTCTGGATGGAGCTCTTCATTTCCAGGTATGGGCTGTTGCATAATGACAGACAGTAAAGTTGTGGGAAAGGAAAAAAATAAGTCATGATTTAGAGAAAGCAGAAACTTCTGCAACAGTGCAAAGCTCAAGCTGTTTGTCTTGATGAGCCAAATGATGATGGCTTTTATAAACAGCAAACATGCATAAGGGGGTGATTGCTGGCTGGGACTGAGCCCAGTCTGTCCCACATCAGATACCTGCTGCATCCTGCAAAATGTTGCCTTTGAAAGGCAGCCACGAGCACTACAACACACCAGTGAGCTTCTCCTTGGTAGCAGAAGTGTTTAAAGCCAGCCCTTGAGGAGACCATTCCCTGGTCACTGGGTTGCAGTGCTCTCCCACAGCCCTGCTCTGGAGCAGCATTTATCATGGAGCAGGCAGAGGAGGATGAGCAGGGGAGGTTCCCATCCCATCCCAGCATTAATCACAGAGATAAAGCTGCCCAGAGCTGCTCACTGTGTGATTCTGCTCTGCAGCCCTGGGACCCTCGCCAGCCTCTTGGCGCTCCTGGCCCCAACAAAGGAGATCTGGGGCCAGGAGCCAAGGGCTTTTAGGGGATGAGCAGGGGGTCCTGTCAGGGCTGCAGTGGCTGCACCTCAGCCCCCAGCTCCACTCCTCATTCCATGCCCACCTGGCAATGGATGGAGCCCCAGAGGCCACATCCAGCCCCAGCTGCTGTTGCTTGTTGCTGTTGGCTTGTGTTGGAACACAAGCCTTACGAGGAACGTTTGAAGGAACTGGGGTTGTTCAGCCTGGAGAAGAGGAGGCTTAGATGTGACCTTATTGCTCTCCACAACTTGCTGAAGGGAGGCTGTAGACAGGTGGGGGTCAGTCTCTTCCACCAGGCAGCAACTGACAGAACCAGAGGACACAGTCTCAAGCTACGTCAGGGAAGGTATAGGTTGGATGTTAAGAAAAAATTTTTCACTGAAAGAATAATAAAGTACTGGAACACTCTTCCCAGAGAGGTGGTGGAATCACCATCTCTGGATGTGTTTAAGAAAAGGCTGGACATGATGCTTGGTGCTGTAGTCTAGACCCTGAGTTGAGGTGTTAGGACATAGGTTGGACTCGATGATCTTAGAGGTCTCTTCCAACCTCATTATTCTGTGATTCTGTGATTCTGTGAAAGCTGTTGAGAGTCAGGAGGGGAAGGGAGGGACCATGACTTTTCCACAGTGGGCGCTGTGTGACTCCCTGAGCAAGGGGGGACAGCTGTGGGACCTGAGGGGTGGCTGCAGGTAGCCCTTCCCTGCCTTTTGGATGTGGGCTGCTGCCGAGCGCTTCCCCCGAAATGAATTCACCTTGGCCATTCATCATCACCACAGGCAATCTAATTACAGGCCTGTCTGAAAAGGAGAGGCTCATTTATAATAGAGACTTTGTTATGAAGGTGTAATACCTCCAAATACATTTTTGCAATATTTTTTAAAGGAAAATTAATTAATTGTCTTGTGCTTTTTAAAATAACCAGCCTCCTGAGGTTGGCGCAGCGCACCTCTGGTGGTGTTCTCCCCACCCAGCCCACCTGCTGTGTGACAGTGAAATGCTAAAATTATTTTGGCAGAGGAATAGTCTCAGAGGCTGTTGTTTATTTTCCACAGCAGAGGAATATCTCAGGATGCAGCCTGCACCTCTGCCCTGTGGGACTGTCTCTAATTGCACACGGCGCTCTGCAGAAGCACTCAAAATGCACAGTTCAGAAAGCAGAATTAAACATGGGGAGGGGGGCACAGAAGTCCAGCATGTGCCCAGATTGGTCTTTAAAAGAGAGGAATGTTAGAATATGCTTCCCTGAGAAGCACAAAAATGGATTGTGGACTAAGGCAGCTAATCTCCTACAGGCATGCACACAGCACAGGCACCAGTGAATTGGCGTGAGAGCCGAGGAGCTGGGCTGGCATGTTCAGCTCCTGCCAACCTTTTTCACACCAGCTTTTGTTCTTTGAGCCATCTCTGTGATGGGACAGCTCAGGTGGGCACTGCTCAGGATCAATTTCAGGCCAGCTGCAGAATGGCAGAAGGCAGAGGAAAGGTGTATGTCCCTGCCACTGCTGAGGAGGAGGCATTGAAGAATGCATGGCATGCACCTCACCAGCTGACAAACCTGCAGCAGATTGCAGCACCTCACAATGTGAGACAGGTTCTGTTCCAAGCTGCTGTTCTTGCCCAGGATAGACCATCCCAGGTCACCCAAAAGAAAAAAAAAGAACAAAAAAACAAAAAAAAAACCCAAAACAAAACCAACAAACAAACAAAAAACAACAAAACAAAACCAAAAAAAACAACAAAACAAAACGAAAAATAAGGGTAAAAGCAATGGATGGATTGCCTTAACCTGTCTCCATTTTTTTTTTTTGTTATCTCCAGGGCTTGCTAGATAGTTGTATCTCTTCTAACCATGCTTTTTCAGGCATTAGATGAGGCTTTGATGCAAAAAAGCAATTGCAGAAATGATGAGTCAGATCCCCAGACAACATGAGAGAGGAATAAACTGCAGTTGCATCTGGGATGAGAGATACTCCAGAAGCTTGGGAGGGATCAGCTGAGTTTTGAAGAGGTCAGCTGGGTTTGAAGTGAATGGTAGAGAATAGGATGCAGAAGAAAGTTTTTGCACAAAAGAAGGGAACTATATTGCAAGAAGATACTGGTGAATGGTTTGCTCTTTTTCCTGGACAGGAGAGAAGAAATGGACACCTGAAATTCAAGGCAGGTAAGAAGGGAGGGTTTTGGAGAAAAAATTAAGGATGTGGCAGAGATGGTTGGACCTCTTCTGAAATCTTCCTCATTAGCTTGCATCTGTTGTGAAGTGCTAAAAAAGCAGTGGCATCTGAATAGAGGTCATTAGGAATAAGACTTTCAGGAGACAGAAAATTATGGATTTTTTTCCAGGTGAAGCCTTCTTATAAGTAGCATGATGGACCAATTATGTGTTGCAAGTCATCTTCTCACACAGTGACACTCTTTTCTACACCCTGAGATCTCAGTTACCCCCATTCTCTCAGGTAATGCTTTTAAGGTTAATCTGACATTTGGACTTGGACAGAGGCTCTTGTTCTAATTGCTTGGAAGAATAAATTACAGGACACTTAAAGTCCAAACCCACGTTCAGTGAGAAGAACAGGTTTTGTGTTTTGCCATGTGCTATTCTAAATTCTACCCAAAACCAAATGTACACAGAGAGTCTCTGCACAGAGCAACCTGTCCATGTAAGTGTATGGATGAGTGCTGGCAAGCCCAGGGTTCCTTTTCCCAAGCTCCACACTCACCAGCACAGTCCAGCTGGGGCTGGAAGCAGAGCAGTCCCATCAGTGTGATGCCAGACAAACAAACTAACAAACCAGGTTAGCACTTGTCCCAAGAGGTCTGCCTTGAGTGCACCTTATGCCCACACACTGAATTCAACCCACAGGCAGGCAGGTGTCTGTTCAGCTTGGAGCCTCCATCCCTCTGAGGGCAGGAATAAGTGCAGGACTGGGAATGGGTGGAGAACAAGAAGGACTGCAGTGAAGAGATTAGAGTTTCTGCCCAGCTAAGACATGCCTTCATCTCTGCAGGATTTTTTACTTGCCTGCCTAATGGCTCTTACTTCACAGACTTCTCATTCCACATTCTTGTCTGTATCTTTGCAGTACTAGCCATAGAATGCTGCATGCTTTAACCCATGGTTTTGCTATTTTGATGTTGAGCTACATGTCTGGTATAATTAGGCTTTCATGCAGTGATAAACACTCATTTCTTATACACATTATGCAGAACCTTGTGTGTTTTCCTGCATTTTCTTTTATTTCTTTTGTAGCGTTTAAAGAAGGACACAATTCATTTGAAAGAGGGAAAAGAAAAATGCTTATAAAAGGATCCTGCATAAGCAGAAAAAATGCAGTGTGTAGTGCTCATAAAACTGGAGGCCAGCCCAGAGCTTGGGACCTCCAGACCTTTTGCTAAGGTCTGATGAAAAATGTCATGGAGGTGCACTGGCTTTTGCCAGGCTTATGGGATAATTTTATGCAGGTCACTGCAGCAGGCACCTGTGCATCTGTGCACTTGCTCCATTACAGTGCCAGATCTGCCAGACCTACCAGGTGCTGTGTTATTGTCTGAATGGCAATGGAGGCAAGAATTCCCAAGAAATCTGGGATTCCCTTCAGCAATATGGGAAACATCATATATTGAGGGTCTTGGAAAAATTTGGACAACATTTATTGATTCGCTTAATGTATTAATTTGGAAGGTAATCTGCTGTTTGTACAGGCCTGGGCACAGCTGGGCAGTTACCTTAGACCACTCCTGGTGCCCTCCTGCTTGCCATTCATTCTGAGTTAACTCTGCAGATGTTGTTACTACTGCAGCAGCTGGTTTCTCTGTTGCTTGGTGGAATACAAATCCCCAATTCTGGCCACCTTCTTAGGCATGTTTTCACTCCTGCCACGTGGGTTATGTCACTATTTAATGGCACAGCCTTTGGGCTTGATTTCAGTCTCATGTTTTCTGGCGTCCATTGATAGTGTCTTCACTGAAGTAACAAACCTGCAATAATTTAAACATAGAATGAGCAAAGGAAAGTCAAACTTACACTTTTTAGAGGGGAAGAAGTACTCCTGAACTTGACAAAAGCTTGCATCTTAATCCAAAAACTTACTGTTGTCATACTTTATTTGATCAGTTTGGGGTATTTTGTTTGAGGGAAATTTACATGCACACACACACAAAACACCTGTGTTATTGGGTTTGCATGATAAAAGATGGATTCAATTTAAAAAAAGATTAATGTTACTGATTATTACTATATAACATGCAATACAGCCTAAAGCTGTATGCTATGCCAAATGAAAGAGCTTGTCAGCAATAGTTTGCAAAAGTATATGCTGTGCATCACATTGTTTGTTGGGTTTTTCTGCACTAGGCAAAGGATACCGTGTCAAAATGCAGTGCTCTGTGCAAAGGTAACTTTACAACAATTTACATAAAAATAATAGATTTTGCAAATCTATTTGCTGGTCAAATCCTGCTCTTGTTTACACTCTATATTCAAGTAACCAATTTCACACTATATACATTAATGCAAAATTCAGTGCTGCACATATTGTACACCTGAAAAGAAAGGAAAAGGAAAATGAAAAGAAGGTCACAAAGCTCTTTCAATTCAGATTTTGAGATTGTGTGGTACATGCATTTCTTTCTAAAACCATCATAAGAAAACAGGGAAACAACTATTAAAGCAACCCTGATTTCCAGCCCTATTTCAGCTTGCAAACCTTGTCTCCATTTAGGTCCTTCTCACCCTATATGCCAAGCAGTCCAAAGATTAACCAGCACCTGGAAGGTTGCTAGTATTGCCAGGTGCATTTTTTATTACAAATACTGCAATAATTGCTGTGTTTCCTACAGCCCCAGCTTTTGGATTCATGTGCTTCCTTCAGTTTTCAGGGTAAAGCTTTAGTATGTAGTTTCAGGGACTGTAATGAGCTGAAAATGTTGAGGGAAATTCCACATCCCCACTCCAGTGTGGGAATTTTGGTGGTAAATCCCAAAAGCTGTGGGAGCTCTGCCTGTGTTGTCATCCTCTCACATCACTGGGAAAACACCCACCAGCACCTCAAATACCACTGTGGTATATGATGGATGCTACTGAGGGTGCTCTGCTTGAGTTCCTTCCATCCAGCTCTCTCTCAAGGCACATCTAATCCTGTGATCCCCACTTTTCTTCCCTTTAGTTCACTTCTGTACACCATAATCAGTTCATTTTCTCCTTTTCTTTCTTTGTCCTCTAGCCCTTCCCCATCTCAGGGGCCTTTGAGTAAGGGCCAGCCTGGTCCTAAAAGAATTGCAAAAGGGGTGGTTTCCCTTTGAGAGCAGAAGGCTCATCAGTGCCAGCAAACACTGAATTGCACAGCTGTACTGCCCACTTTGTGCTCCTTCTGTCTCATGCTCCAGAGCACACCACTTCAGTTGGATGGAGAAGACAGGAGAATATTCCTTCTTCAGGTTACATAAAACTGCCCCATGGCACTTTGTATTGTGAGCTGACAGGTGCCAGAGGAGTAAAAGGCCAGCAGGGACTGAATGTTTCAAAGCAGGGGAGCTTTGCAGTGCTCAGTGGAAGAAGCAGAAATTTGGTTTTGAGTCACCCTGAGAAGTCAAGCTCCACTTACTTTCAGAATTCAGCTTCAGAATGCATTAATTTTTACATGAATTTTCAGGAAATCAGTCTGTGCTTTACAATTTCAGAGTTGGACAGTCTTTAGTTCTGGAGCCTCCGAGAGGCCACGTCATAATTGGTGTGAGTCCTTCCATCCATCACAGAGATGGCGTGTCAGGTGTTTGGAGGCACAGAATGATGCTGCACCACAGTTGTGGAGAGGCAGTGAAAAATGACGTGTTCTGTGGCAGCTGCAAGAAGGAATTTGGGAGACTGGAAGGGTTTTCTCAGTGGGGAGCTGGCTGGGGCAGGTGCACACTCTGTGAAAAATGCATTGGTATCTTCCATCAGCAGAAGCAGCTGCAGCTGCAGTGTTTCTTTCAGACAATAAGGAGAACTGTTGCATTTGAGGCTATGGGAGAGCAGCAAAAAGGATAATGCAACATAATTCTTTGTGTAATGGAGAAGCAAAAGAGAGAGAGAACTTTATTTAAAGAAATGCTACAGTTATATAGGGTGATTCTTGCAAAACAGAGTAGAAAAGGCTCATTGGTCCAAGAAGGCAACACCTCTTTGAAAACATGCTTTCTGCAAAACATCATGTAGGATATGCACCCTACAGGTGCATAATCATTGTTATAATTCCTTGTCCTTGAGCAGCTGAGAAACCCAAGGCTTCAAGGCTGCTTTTTCCCTGGTTCCCAGCAGTGTCCAATGACAGAGATCTGCTCTCCTTTCCTCTTCCATGGGAAAACACTGTCCACCAAACACTTCTCACAGCTCCTGATCATTTAGGATTGGTCTCCAGCTGAGCCTTCACAAAGCCCAGAACTCCTCAGGTGGTCCTTGGGGTGTTCTGGGTTTACACTGAGCTGTACCAGCTCTGCTTGAGGCCTGACACAACTTCCCGTGTTTACTTCCAGATTATCTCCTTTGATTTTCCATCTTCATTGCTGTGGGTAGTCAAGTAGTGAAAACCATGTCAGAGGAGTCCTTACAGCTGCCTGCTGGAGGAAGAGAACATCACATCTCTTTTAATGACAGGAGAAAGAACGTGGAGCCACTCAGGCGAGCTGAGAGTGGAACCAGTGTTTGACTGAGACCTGCCATGATTCCAGGAATAAAAAATAAGCACCTACTTTGGTTTTAACTGCCAGAGCTGAATTTTTGGATTAGAATATATGAGATCTAGCATAATCCTTGGTAGGCTGATGACTTCAGTTGTGTGGGGTTCTTCTCTGACTTGAAACAGATGAGCAGGGAAAGTGTGGATCATCAGAGCACTAAGAATTCAAGGCAAGGAGCAGTTGCCAGAGAAGTGCTCAGGTGCAGAATAATGCAAAGATTTGCCTCATAGACCATTGTTGTGGGAAGTTTTTAGTAGAGCAGACTGAACAAAAAGAATCAGTGCAGTGGTCTTCTCTTTGTGGAAGTGTTTTTGTCGAAAAGCAATTATTTTTTGGAAATGTATCAAAATTTAAAATAGGAAAATGAGAAACAATTGTCTTTTGACTTTCTCATTTCACCGTGGTAATGTCAAATTGTTTCATTCATTGCAAGTCAAAACATTTCATTCTGATTTCCTCATTTAGATCTGAATTCTTCTATTGCAACATTTGTTAGTGTATTTACATATTCCTGTCTATATATTCAGTGTTTATATTGCTTCAGTATTGCAGAAGTACAGAATTTCTGGTTCTGCAGAAACAACTTTATTTTATTTTTTGTTCTGCTTTAAAGTGAGTTTTCTTTTAAAAGAGTTCCCCACCCAACCTACCCCCAAAAACAGACATGTAGATTTTTGTGTCATCTCTCCTTCTAATGAGAATTCTTTTTTTCCTCCATTTTGAGTGCACAGCAAAACCTTCCGAGGCTAAAATGGTTTTATTTTGGATCAGTCCCTGTCCTGAGCTCAGGTTTTGATTCAGAGGACTTACAGTGATCAAGCAGTAGTAACCAAACCCTGGATAATACCTGTCTTCCTAATACATCTTAAAGTAATTCAAGTTACCTTCAGCTACTTTCCATACTGTCTTTAGGAGTCCTTCACCTCATATCCTGGTGGTGTCAATCTCACCAAGCAGTCAAGTCACAGTCCCTGTGGAAATGTGTCCCACAGAAAGAGGAGCTGTCCAGAAAGTCCCAATTACCTTTCTCACTCCTTCAGCACTGTTTCCCTCTTCCAAATTAGGCCAGTGTGTTAGCACGTGCCTTTTTTTTTTTTTTTTTTTTTTTTTTTTTTTTTTTTTTTAGCTTGCAATGCTTTTCTTTGCATTCTCTGCACCATTGTCTTGTGTTTTGGGTTGACATTTTAAATGTAATTCTGAACAGTGACATCGAGAGGAATGAAACAGATCAGAAACCAGCACTTTTTAGGAAACAGCTAGTTGTGAATAGCAGCTCTTGTGTCTTGCTTCAAAATCCTGCAGCATCAGTCTGAAATTAAGGAAAGAACAAAGGAGGTGCCGGAGATAGGGATTTTTTCCCAAGAGGGTATGTGTGTGCCCAGGGGGTGAGTGCTAATTGTCCCCTCCCTTCCTCTCGTGTCCATGCCATCCTGGCAGAGAAATTGAGTGGGATTCATGGACATGTAAACCAGAAAGGAAAGATGAGCAGTGCCTTTCCCAGCCTCCTGCTTTCCCTCCCGCTCTGGGGCCTTGGGAGCTTGCTGCTGCATTGGTGGAGAACGACTGAGATGTGCATTCACAGCAGCAAAAGTCAGCTTTGAAAAATCTCCCAGGTGAGTGTCAGCGAGCCGCTAATCAAATTGAGCGCTGATTGCAAAACTAAAAATGAAGCAAACGCTTCACATAATTTGTTAGACTGCTGCTGTGTGTGCATGCCTGTGTTTATAGACTCTTCCTCAAGCATTGTGAATTGAATTAATCATGGAAAGAGAAGCACTCCTTGTTCATATTCTTGGTGCTATTCCAGAGATGTTTTGCATGTTTTGGGCTGGAGTTAGTGCTGGGTTAGGAAATAAGGGAGAGACCAGGCCTTGTTCTCCAATTGCTGCATTTGTGGGGGAGATTTGATTACAGTTCAAGGCATTTTGCATCACTTGAGAAATTTTAGACAGATTTCTGTATTTACTGTGTAGAAATGGAAAGAGCTGTTTTATCTCAGCTTGTAGGAATGCTTAAGTTAAGTTAGTCTGTGCCTACTTGAGTAACCTACAACTATTGAAATAAAGCACAGGAAATCCCAGATCCAGTTACAACACCCCAAAAATGCAGCCTAAATGTGTCTGAAAAGTCCCCAGAAATTTCCAGTTCTCAACAAGCATCAGCCTTCCCCCAAAGCCAGGCTTACCTCAGCCCACAGTCAGGTCCATGAATTAAACATATGAACCCTTTCTCTCAACAAGACCTCCCAAATTCCCCAGACCTACCTAAGCCTCCAGAATTTTTGTCTCACACTGGTTTGAGTTGGATGAGTTAAGATTAAGCAAAGGGATTGCCATAGTAAAAGAGTTGGCAATCTTGGCTCTCAGATGCCTTTCAGTTGACTGCAAGCAGTTGACTGCAGAGCCCTTTCTCCCTATGACATGAACATCTTCTGGGCAGTGCAGATGGACTGCTCTGCTCAAGCCAGCCCTCTTTTGTTCTGTGAGATGAAACAAAATGACCACAGCTTATTTGACTAGCTCTGGATTCATTGCTTTGACATGTTTTCTCAGTAAAACCAGAGCTAACCCATGCCAGTCACCCAGAGCATTGGACTGGACCCATCGCTTTTAATTCTCTTCTCTCTTTGAAGAATGATGGAGCTTCTAAAAGGTTCCTTAAGGAAACTAAAAATGAGGTCATTTTCCCTCCTGTAATCCTGGGCTCAGGATATCACTGCCAGTCCCTGGGTGTTGCCAGGCTGCTGGGCAGAGCTCACTGCCATGCCAGGTCCTTTTCCTCAGATTTGTGCTGTCTCACAAAGCAGCGTGTGGGGATGCTTTGGCAATACAAAAGAAAGGGGTCTATAGCTGTCATGGTGAAGGGAAATGCACTGCAAAACACAAGTTCAAATCTCAGTGCATCTCTCCTTCAGTGACTGATATCTTAACCTTCAAATATCCACCCTCTGACATTAAAGGGTAAATAGGGAAAAATTGGGGAAATTATATGAACCTACTAACTATTACCTGTAACCTTCCTAAAGGATCAGTGCAAATCCTCCTGTGAGACAACCAGTGTACTGATGGGTCCACTGATTCACTCATTCAGGATAGAGGAATATCTTTCTCCCTTGCAGACAAAGCTGTCTGAGGCTGGCTCAGGGACTGAGGGAGGCCAGGCAATCAGCAAGATTCCCAGTGAAACAGCCAAGAATTGAAAGGAGCAGGGAGAGATCTCAAAATCCCACCCAGCCTACAGGTTCCCTGCTGGGCTGGTGCAAGAGGAAAAGAAAAATATGGTATTGACCCTCAAAAGCTGCTTCCTCACCTTCTGTGCCTGCCCTCATTTAGCTGCCAGAGGTATCTGGAACAGCACATCCAGATGTTTTCCATCAGGTTGTCATTCCCTCCTTGCTCAACCACCTCTGCTATTCCCTGACCCAGTCCTTTGCTCCAGGCAGTACTTTGTGCTGTTTCTTTTCTGCCCTCTCTGTCTCTCATCAAGGTGTGAGTAGCCCTTCCCATGACATGTGAATCTGCAGGGCTATGCTATTCTCCTGCAGAGCTAAAAATCTTCTGCAGCAAAGCAGCTGCTCTGTGGAATTTATCTGACTAAAAGATGAGACTTCCTGAAATGCATCGAAGGGCAAGATCCTCCCAGCTGGCATAAATCCTCGTTTACAACAGAGATCACAGCTATAGCCAACATGTAAATCACAATGCTCCCTCCTGGCTTGAAAATCTATGAATCTATGAGAAATTGGCATAATTGCATTGATTTCAGGAGCGCTCCTGTAATTTGCACTGGCTGGGGACATGGCCTGGTGTATGCCCATCCTGTTAGAACAAATTAGGATTCTCTCTGTGGAGCAGCAGTTCAGCATCCAGGCAGGCTGGGTCAGCCACAGCTCCTCCCAGAGCCCACAGAGGAGCAGGGCTCAGCTCTCCCTGAGCTCTGAGCATGTGGCTTTGCTCCCTGTGAGGCTGTGCTTGAAAAATACTGCTGCCCAGTAAAATGGTACAGTGTAGAAATGTAGCAGTGGTGGCACTTTGACCAAGGAAAACCTGTGGGGGTTTTCACAAGCTAGCCAGTGGCTCAGGAAATGCTTTGCAGGATGCACCCAGCACTTCTGCCCATAGAACTCTCTGAAGCCCTCAGTGCCAGGGTCCTTGGCATAGCAAAGGATGCAGGCAAAGCAGCATCAAATCAGATTAACAGCCACTGAGATTTTCCCTGGTGCAATGAAGGGATCTCGCTCTCTGCCTGATGGAAAATTAGAGGAAAGTGAATAAATAGCAAATGGGAAATAATACAGAGAAGAACTTCAAACAGGTCACTTTGTTCTCCATGCAAGTTTACTTTTAATTTGGTTTACATGGGATTATTTTACAGTAGAATGGCAATTCACCTTAAAGTCTCTGGAGTAAGAATCAAAGTCATTAGTCTTAAAATGCATTTATTAAAGCCTTAGTTGATAGTGAAAGTCCTATTTAAGGCTGCATTTGCACTTGACTTACAATAGTTTGTTTCCCATTTCTTACAATTTCCTGAAAAAAATTACTACTCTGGATTTAATTTTCAGTGTCTGGCCTTTGCTCAGTAGCAAAGTTTGTTGGTTTGGAGAGAAACCTATTGATCAATTTTCTACAAAAAAGAATAGAAAAGTAACTTTTTATTATCACATTACATTTAGAATTTTTTGCATAGGACTTAATCCCAACAAAACCCACAAGTTCAAAATATGTAGTTTGCTTAATTCTCACCCAGGACTGGAGTCAAGGTCAATGGATTTTGGACATGTTTAGTGAATGGTTTCAGCTGTGCTTAGAGTCATGAGTGTGCAGGTCACAACAAATAAATATTGACTGATCTGTGAAAGCCCAGAACGTGTCCAAATTCTTATTTTGACTACACAGCTGTATCTCTCTGGGGATATTGATGTTGCTTTTGCATATTTTCATAATCCAGGCTTAGGAGGACTTTCACATTTTGTTTTAAACTATCTGGTTATGATGCTGTGATGGATGTTTAATTTCCCTAAAGACCTGGGTAAACAGTAGATCTCATTTTGGTGGCCAACCTGAAACTCGTAGCTTCTACAGAGTAAACAGTGGAACCACAGTGTTTTGCAACAGCCATTTCCAGTCTAAAGTCCTGAGATGGTATCAGGGATAGGAGCCTGCCACCAGTTTCAGTCCCTAGCAAGGAGAAGAGGTGGATGCAGAGCACACAGGGTGTGCACCCTCCCCTCCACATTCTCCCAAATGCTGCTCTTTGTGGGGAGGGGATGTTTGGTAATCCCTCCTCAGTCCCTGGGGCTGTACCGTGTCCACCAGGGAGTTTCTCCCTGTGCTGGGATGCCTCACACTACAGCCACTGCAGCAGAAGACAGGCCAGTGCTCTAAACTATGTAAAAAATGGACTTGCTTGCACACCTTGCAGCCTCATCCTGTATTATTCAGTCTGGACACACTCAGTATGAAAGCTGCCACTTATTGCAGGTTTTATTGGCACTTGCCAGAGCTGGCTTCGACACAAGTTTCTGTGAGATAGGTGTGGCCCTGAAAACATCCATCCCACTCATGCCAGACCTGTCCTGACTCGCTTGCATGAGGAAAAGAGCTCCAACACCCTTTGTGGGAAGGATTTCCTGACACAGCTACGAATAGGAAAGCGAGTGCCCCCTGAGGCACAAGCACACTCTGCTGTCCTCCTGTTAACCTGATGCTGCTTGCTCCCTCCCCAGGGAAACCCCTTTCCTCTGGTAATCACCCCTCTGATACTGAAACCCTGTGTAACATCCCTGCCTGCTCAGAAAACCTGGGTTTGGTGGGGTTTTTATGGCTGGCTTGTCTGGGAGGGTGGTGACTCAATTTTTTTTCCGTGTGTATGAGCAAGAAGAGTGCCTGGCATCTGCCACTGGCTGCAGTAGCCCTGTGGCTTGGCTTCTCCCCTCCCAGGCAGCTGGACCTGCCTGACAGCCAGCAGGGCAGGTGCCTGGCCAGCTCAGGTTTCCCTGCCAGCAGCAGGAAGGTGGGCTGGTGCCTGACACTGAGGCAGGTTGCTCTGTTCCTGCTTAGTGGATGTTTTTATTGCAGTGTGAAACGAAGCAAAATATAGGAGCTGGCTGAGGCTGTGTTGTGAGGAAATCCTCTGATCTTGCTAGCTCTGCTCAGTGTTTAGCCTTTTATCAGGGCATGAGCTGATTGCTGTTTCAGGCTAAAGACAGAGCTTTGTATGGATTCTTTGCTTTCACTCTTGAAATTCTCTGTTTGACTTGCAGCTTGTGTCAGAAAGGGCCTGATCACAAAAAAAAAAAAAAAAAAAAAAAAAAAAAGTTAATGCTTTTACCAGGAAAGTTAGCAGGCATTTACACGTCACTCTTCCAAGGTATACAGGTGTGTAAGTAGAGAAAAGTCACACATCTCTCTTTGAATCGGGTTCTCAGAGCATCCATGGAGATACTAATTATCTTCTGCTGAAGATCCCCAATTTCTTTTATGTCACTGAGAGCTGTAGTTGCCTGGCAATACCCAGTAACATCCAAGTGCCTCGGAGGACTGGAAGTAAACTGCAACATCGGTGCATTGTAAATGGAGGCAGGTGTATTTCAAGATTTTTACAGAGGAAAAGGTGCACAGAAAAGTTTAAACAGACAGCTGAAACGAGTTCTTTTTATTCACATGATATTTTATTCCTTGTGATAACCAACTTCTCCTTTTAATAAATAAACTCCAACAAAACCTTCCCCAGCTTTTATCTGATTTTTTTTCCATTGCTGATCTTTGTGTCATACTCATGATTCTGTTTCTGCCAAAATTTACACCAGGGGATGTCTGACTGGGACACCCAGAGACTTGTCAGGATATGCAGGGCAGAACTGAAGGACATTGCCAGGGTGGTGAAGGACAGCCCTGGTGCTGTCTGGGCCACCCTGTGGGGTGTCACAAGGCTCCTGATGTGTGAGTGTGGGCTCACATGCTCTGTGAAGTGACCATGGGTTGTATGAGCTGATGGGCACCTTACTGATGGCCAGTTCAAGTAGTGGCAATGCTGCTTGTTACAAGCTCATTTAAAAGAGTCCAGAAGACCTGGGAATAGTTTTAGCCTCAGCTGAAATCTGGCACTCTGTGGCAGCTCCAGCATGATGTCTGAGCTGCTGCAGAGGAGGCACCTTTTCCTGCAACGTAATCAACACCCAAGAAGCACAACTGCCTTCACCTGGCTTCCCAGGTCCTGCCTCCAGGCTGTACTGCACAGCCACATCAGGCTCTCAGAGGACATCTGTAACAGAAGGTTCAGACTCCAGTGGTCACAGGACTATCCAGAGCATTTAAGCTACAATTTATGGCTGGAGCCCAGGCTCAGCAGCATTAGTGCCTGCCTCGGTGTGGGAGCTCTCTATTGCAGAAGTGAGACAAAACTGCTGAAAAAGCTGGCAGAGTGGTGGCTTTGTTTTGTTTTCTGTTCTGTTTGGTATTTCATCTAACTGTCAGGAGAGTTGTGGTTTTGTTTTCATGGAGACTTTGTCTTCATAAGCCTCTGAATGCAGGACAGCAGGTGAAGGCTGTGTCTGCAATGTGCTGCGAGGTGAATCTTTCAGGCAGCTCAGTTCCTTTCCCTTAGCAGAGATAGCAGTGAGTTTTAATCAAGGACTGCTTTAATCAACACCTGCTTAACTCTAAGGTGAAGCCTGTTTGTTTGTATTATAAACTAATTCAGTGATGACTTGTTCAAATTGTGCTTTTAATTTCATGGGTATGTAAAATGGTTGTGCTGTGGACAGCTGGCCCACTATTAAGAGGGGTTTTTTTCTCAGGTTGCAGTTCTTCATAGTCTGCAGTAACAGCTTTCCAGAATACATCTGATGAAACTATCTCAGTCTGTTTCCTAAGGGTTTTTAAACTGAATTTTTCTTATTGCTTTTAGCAGAATAAGTGGTGCCTGTATTAGGAGAGTAAGCTGCTATATTCCAGTCCATTCCAAGTGGGAAAAGGAGCCTGATGCTGCCTCTACCTGTCCACCTGAAAATTCACCATCATGTGCATATTCCATGGCTGGATGAAGAACACCTTGGCACAGGTGATGCAGGGGAAGGACAGACTATCAAAGAAAGCATAACATACAGGAGGATGTGCTCTTTTTTTTATTATTTCTGTCATCTCTTTGAAAACCACAGTCTGCACTCACTTCCCTGCATTCCCCTTTTTTTCCTTATTATCAAAGTGGCCCTCAAGAAGCCATTGTGCTCTGTGCCTCTGGGTGGTGTTTGGTACAAGCTGAAGGAAATTAAACTTTTGTGGCAGTACAATTCAATGTCCTGTCCTTGCACAGCTCTGTGCATGGATGCCAGGCTTCAGCCATCCCTGCAGTGTGGCCACTCTGTCACCCTGGCCATTTCCTCTTGCAGTGACCTAAAGCATGAGTGCTGTTGTAACAAGCAGGTAATTTAGACATTCTGAGA
This sequence comes from Muscicapa striata striata, assembly GCA_030060385.1. NCBI lineage: Eukaryota > Metazoa > Chordata > Aves > Passeriformes > Muscicapidae > Muscicapa > Muscicapa striata. The sequence goes on along the minus strand of JAREIS010000117.1, from coordinate 894,579 downwards.
AATTTAGGAGAGGCATGCCTGGGGACTGGGGAGTCTGGGCTGAGACTTCACAGCCATCCATTAAAGATCATAAGGTTATTGTACTTTTCTAGCTATAACTAATTGCTTGCTTAATTTTTACCTTCTAATTTATGTCCTTTTGTGTTTTAGGTATATGTCATATACATGTCTAATGCAATTTCCTGCAATATATTTATCACATTATGGAAGAGTGTTATCTTCATCAATTACAAGCAAAAAAGGCTCCTAGAATTAATAAGGGGATAAAAGCTTAATTTGTATTTCAGTGGTCTCTTGAAGGCTTATCTCCATGGAAAAGCTGTATGTAAATCTGCAGTGTTTCATCTGGCTTATGTTAAGTCCTACGTTTGGATTTCAATTCTATGGGAAGTGCAAAGTATCTCTCCACAATAAAAGGGGAGTAAACTGCCTTGCAGTTAGTGAAGGTCTGCAAGATGGGTCACAAACTAGCTGATATTTATGTTCTGCTCCATCTTGTCTTGCAGCAACCTGTGCATACTTTTCAGCTAACATTTTTCTTTATAATCCAACTGTTGGTTGAATTAGGGTAGCTGTAGTGTTAAGAAATAGGTGGTGTAGTGGAAAAAGCATTGTTGTGCTGCTTTATGTTGTGTGCCTGTTGCAAACCTTCTCAGTGCTTTTCTTTCCCTATTCCTGACAAGTTACCTGTCCTGTCTAGTCAGAATAAACATTGCTAACAGCATTCTCTAGCACTTAGAACTACTGAAGCTCCCCTGGCAGGTTTATACCTGGCTGTGGTATCTGAGCCAGCTTCTTGATCCTTCTTGCTGTTAATATTTCCTGGTCTGAAGTGACCTGTCCACTCTTCATTTCTTCTGCTTCCCCTGGCACATCTTCTAGAAAAGAGAGCACAAAGCTCTGCTTTTCCCAGGAATCATGCTCATCTCTTTTTCCTGTCTCAGTTTTGCTAGCAAGATAAGCTCATGCTTTCTCAGAATCTCTCTTCAAGGTTTTCATCAGGAATATTAGAAGCCAAATTACGCTTTATTTTAGATGGCATAAAAAATAGCCTAAGGTAGAAAAAGCAATGAGTTACCAGTCCTGTTTTCTGCCACACTTCAGCAATCTCAACTGCTCTTTGGGTTAAGGTCAGTTTACAGAAGATGAGGATATGGCTTTATACTTCAAAAAATAATTGTGGTAAAATTATTTTTCAAAAATACCCCTTTTTAACATTCCATTTTTTCCAGTATAGCTCTGAGAGCTTTCATATGTACACACTGTCATGGCTGAAATGTAAGAACTTTTCATGGGCATAAATTTTCACAAGGAAAGATGCAATGTAATTCTACTGAACCTGGTTCTATTCTTCTTATGCATATGCAATTATTTTTACCTTTATCATGTTGGGTGGGAGAGACCCTTGGCTTGGAGTAATAGAGAGTTAAAGTCACTAGTGCTGGTCTGAATGACTATGTAAATTGCAAGAGGCAGAGAATCTGATACTGTGCCTATAAATTTTATCAAACCAGCTGCTTGTCAAAATTCATTTTTGCTTTATTTAATCATTAGCTATTACTGGAAGAAAATTGTACATTCTGCTGTTAGTTCTTCTGTTATAAATCTGGAATAAGAGCCTAATTCTTATCTTCCTCTGTCTGGTATCAGTGGAAATCAATTCCAGTGAAATTTACTTTAGATTTTAGCTATCGTATTCATAGCATAACCTGGTCTTTGTGGTTCTTAAAACAGATGCATGGAAATGCCTATAGTTGTAAAAAATTATCTGAGTCAGCTGATTTCATGTCATAGCTTTTACTTATGTGTGATGGACTGTATTCTGCTGCATAACTTTGAGCATCAGATACTCAGCTGGCTGCCCATTGAGCTGACTGTGGTTAAAAAATAGGTACTGGCACATAGTCAGGCATCAGGTTTACAGGAAAGTCAACATTGCCAGTTGTTGCAATAGCACCTGAAGCAAAGGTGTGGCTGAGTTAGCAAACATCTACCCTTCAAACAGTGATCAGCTTTCACCACAATGTCTTGGAGAAGCTCTTTGTGTGCTGTATAATCCCTTCTGCACACTTTTACTGCAGTTGTATCCTGGGAACAGAGTGGGCAGATGGGGTGATGTGCCCTGGTCAGTTTATCCTCTGTGGGGCTGAGACCATTGCAAAACAGTAGAAGAGGTGCTTGAGGTTAAAGACAAGAGCCTAAGGCAGCAGTGCCAAGCACAGGGAGCAGGAGTGGCTGTGGGAAGTGCAGGAGCCAGGCTGATTGTGCATCAAGTGGAGCTTGGTTCTTCACAAGAAGGGACTCTGAGTACCAGGGGAGAGGCTCAGGTGATTCTGACAGCCTCAAAACAAACCCACACTGGGCATGCATGGGGCAATGCCAGCACCTTTTAGCTAAGGAATGCAATACTGCCATGCCCAGCAGGGATTTTATCCAAACTGGTGCCATTTGGCTCCTTCTTAGCACTTTCCATGCACAGAGTGTTCAGAGAAGGACATCTAGCTAAAGGGTGCTAGCTCTCCACTTACCCTTGCCTGGTATAATGGCTCCCAGAGGCACCTTCTTTGCTGCTATAAATTAGAATAACCCTTAAAGTTGGCTAATTTGTCCATGCCCTTTACTAGGGATGAGGGTAATTTGCAGGAGATGTAGAGCAGCCTGCTCCCCTCATAGCCTCGAGGCTCTCTCATCCCCTCAGCCCAGCCAGCAGTGGGGATCAGCTGTAATCCTGACTTGCTGCTGACAGCAAGAAAAAGCTGGGCAGCCTGTCACATGGGTCAGAATAAATCCCTTCAGAAACACACCACCATCCTCATTCTCATATTGTACTCACAGCCAGCACAGAAGGCAAAGGAAGCTTTTCCACTCCTCTGGCTACAGCAGCACTGGGGTTCTATAGCTCAACAGGTGCTTGCCTAAGCATCAGTCATGGATTGTCCCTTGTCTTGCTTGGGAAAAAGAAATACTTTTTTTTTTTTTTTTCAGGTTATCTATGGACTTTCAGATGCTCAAAAATTGCATTTTCAGCATGGAGGAAAGCTGTTAGGTGCTTTTCTGCATGGTGATCTGCATGCATAATTTAAAGAAAAGGGGAAGGATCTTGTGGGAGGAAACCACTTGACAGGAACTGCTTTGTTCTGCTTTAACCTGTGTTGTTTGATTGACCCTTTCTGCTGACAAACCTGGTGCACTGCTGCTCTACTCCTGAGGACAGGCAGCAGAGCTCATTTCCATCCTGGAATGATAAAGTGCTAGGGGTAAATTTGTGTGGTATTACCCCAGTGCTTCCAGTGGCAGTTTGGATTTAAAAGAGGTTCCAAGGGGCCCCTGCAGCCCCACCAGTGTGTGATGGAAGTTTGCACACTCATTTGGACAGTGCAGAGCTGTGAACAGGGCTGCCTGTACCAGGTTTCATGTCTGTGTTAAGCTGTTAGCTGCACCTGAAGACCCCTGGGGTTCCCTGTCCAGTCCTTTGCACCCTTTTGGCAGCCTGGGGAAGAAACTCCCTGAAGAGGAACCTTGGGAGTGTAGGAGGACCTTCTGCTGGGTTTCAACCACATCAGTTCCCTGATCCACTTTCTATACAGAGCTGCAAACTTCTGTCCCAGCACAGCAGATGGGTGGTGTGAGGGAGGAGTCAGTGGTGAAGGGAGAAGAGACCAAATCTGCTAATCCAGTACTGCCACCAAATAAACACACCTTGAACTGCAGCTGCTGGAAGCTCATCTGTCAGTGCTGCCTTTTCATAGGGTGATGGGGAGCAGGAGCTGAGCTAGGAACTTAGCTTTGAGAAGCAAATTTATTTCAGTTAAGTCTAAAAGAAGCCAGATATTCTTTTGTTTAAGTTTATCCAGCCAGATCTCTGGCAGTCTCCCCATTTCCCTTTGAATTACCTCCTCTGAGTTCACTGCAGTGCCTTGAGTTCACTCTGGAGCATAATTGAGTTATGGCTGCTCATTTCCTTGTGTTTTTGTGATGAAAACAAATCTGTGATGTGGGGATACCTCTTGGCATAGTCAGAAGGTAAGTGAAGGCATCTGAGTGCACCCAAATGCTTGCAGAGTCACTGTCCATCACAGACTGAAAGTGCCAGTGTGACCACAGGCTGGAAGAGTGTGTGAAGGATGAGGAGGCTGACCCCTCTTTCACTGATGTGTTTATCAAGAGATTTCTGTAGTGGTTTTGTCCTGGAATAAACCAAGCAAACACTGAGAGGAGCCAGGCCAAAGTTCAAATGAGCCTGGTTTTTCATGCATTCACCTTATCTGACTGCTCCCACTCCTTGTGCAGCATATAATAAATGTCACTGAGTTCTTTCTTATGAGCACTGCTGTGGAATACCAATCCTAACTGCACCCTGGTCAGACCCAGCTTCCTCCCCTCCCCTCCCACCATTCACACACTCCTTACACGAGCTGCAGGTGCTGCAGACAGCCAGCTATTAGGGGGAGCTGATTCACCAGAACAAGGCTCAATTTTTTTGCTCTGAACTGTACCCTTGAAAACAACTTTTTTTTGTCTTTTCTCTGAGACCGTTTCCTTCTGTTTCTCCATCAAAACAATATGGTAGCCCCAGACCTCACACTGATTTCTCCACAACTAGAGAGTATTCAGCTTCACTCAGACCTTGCCTACAATCTCAGGAAGGTCTAGTCAGGTTTCACAGTGGGAAAACAGTCTGCTCCTGTCTCTGAATGTGTGGAGTTGCACAAGGGAATGTGATGAATGAGAATGTTTTTCTTTCTCAGCTTATCTTCTAAATCCCACTGGCCAGTCTGTGCGACTGGCAAAACTCTCCCAGAATTCTGACTGTGGTAGCTCATCCCAAATCTCATCTCTCATTAAAGGATTAAACAGCATGCCAGTATTTCTCCATGAAAAGTGCCCAAAAGTCCTGTGAAGAAAGCCTCTGCTTTTCTCACTCTTCCTGGCTGGGAATGAGTGGTGAATCTGGAACCCCTAACTCCAAGTGGGTTGGGCCAGTTCTTGTTACCATTCCTCCCTGGCCAGGGGCTGCCACCACCTGTCCCAGGCACGAGAGACCCTGTCCAGCCCTGCCCTAGGCAGCTCCAGCCTGGATTCAGTGCTGGTCCTGACTCCTGGATGGTTTTGTTATGTCTGATCTGCACAAGGATCCAACAAAGGGGGGACAGAGCTCAAGTACCTGGGCTGTTGTGCAAGGTGTCCTCTCAGGAGACTTCTTTAATCTCTTTCTTGGAATTTAAAGGGAAAATGGGATGATAGTGATCCCTCAATTCCTGCACCATCTGAGAATTCCAGATAGATTCTCAGATGGTGCAGATCACAGGGGTGTTTTTGGACTGAATTCCAGCCAAGAGACTGGCCTCATGTTCTTTACATGGAAGCAGCACTCAAAAACAGCATAGGAAATTGATGTCCTCTCTTTAGATGTAATGAATGTTTGCCCCTGTTGTTTAGCTCTTTTGCTTGGTGTCCTGCCAAGGAGTTCAGTGCTGGATAATACAAATGAAAGCCATCCCCACCCTGAAGGGCTGACAACTCAAGAGACAGACATACTGCAGACTGGTTTTACTGCAGAGAATAAATAGGTGAACGTGGTTTCATGTTTATCACTTTTACCAGTGATGAAGAGCAGGACAGATTCAGAAATGAGTAAGCCTGAGAGAGGTTTTTTTCCCTGTTGATCTTGGGGAAAAAAAAAAAAAAAAACCATCTAGTGAATTTAATAGAATTCAAGTGGGGAAGTAGCTACAGAGCAGTGTTTGGCCTTGGAGAAAAAGACAAACTGTTCAGTGCAAAGTCTCCCCACAGGAGAAAATTACCTTCTAATTCCCTCTGAAATAAATCAGAATTTCTTCTCCAAATAATCTCACTTAATGCATATGTACTGCAAACTGACCAGTTCATTACCTGTGTAACACAACTGGTGCTGTTGAACCACATTTTCTAATTTGACCAGAAAATTATTTGTCTGATTTATCTGACAGCAAAAGGCTACTGAAAAACTTAAATGCACTTCTTCAGAATTCAGGGACAATTGACCAAACCTTGCCTTGGCTTTCTGGCTACATGAAGTCTGTATTTCCAGCCATGGTTTAACTATACAGAAAATATTAGCTGCAAGGGTAAGGAAAGTAGCAGCACCCTTATTTTGGCTGCATTGCTTTATGCAGCTGCACAGGAAAACAAGGTGCCTATACCATTGCAGAATTCAAACACACTCATGTTTAATTCAGGGCTCTGATTCTTTAGTTATCAATTATTGCTCTGCAAAGTTTTCAGGCTGCTGTCCAAATTTATAAAAACTTCTTATATAAACCTTGGCTGTTCCCTGCACAGAAGTGAAACATCAGGGATTTACACCTGCTTGTCACCAGGTCCTGGAGGTGATTTGCATTTTTGGCTGCATGCTTTTCCCAACTTGTCTGCATGGCTATTTACACAATATTTGCAACATACATTTTCTCAAAATGTTTATCTATTCATAGGTTTTCAGGTGTTACAAACAGGGAAGGTAAAGGAAGAAGGTAAATATTACATGGAAAACCCTGTATTAAGGGTTAAACACATCCACAAACACAATCAACAGTGAGATTACCATGAGATTGAAGACCAAGTGTTTTGATATTTTCTAAAAGCCTTCAGGACCACCTGCACTTGCAGCACAGTAATACTTTAATGCAGCTTTTTTGTTTCAGAACTCAAAGTGTGAAATTCCCACATAGACATTTCCCAGGGTTGTGTTCATTGTATTCCCTCAATCACACTGGCATTCATAGGAATTTTCTATGAATGTGGGGTCGGGCCCTGTTACAAGTTTCTGTTTTCTAAGTCTATTAGGGAAACATAAGAAGAAGCAGATACTACATGTGCAAATTTTTACTTTCATCTCCAGGTGGGTATGAATAGTGTGTCATTAGTTAATGATGACATAAGAGCTGGCATTCCTGATAAGCCCACATCTCCTTCAGGCTTGCTGGAAGGTTGCAATCCTATTAGTCAGATGCTGTAAAAGTTGGGTTTTTAATTACCTTGGAGTCAAGATAACCCTTCCCTTTCTGAGCTGCTCAGAATTACTCAGAGATACATGTTCAAGGGAATGATTTTACCTCCAAATTTTAAGTACAATCACTTTTAAACACAGGGTGAAATACAAAGTTTTTTTCCTATGGTACCCAACAAACATCTTTCCCACCTAACCTGTCTCCTGCCTCTTTGTCATCATCTTTCAATATTCAGGGTTATGTGACTCCCTTCACACCCCACCTCAGCCTCACACCTTCCACCCCTGACAGCCTGATTACCTGGAGCAAGGGACCCAGGACTGTCAGGGGACAGGTCTGTACCAGGTTTGATTGTGTCAAAGTCCAAAAAAAGCCTGGCTGTGAGAGGGGATCTGAGGACAGCACACTGGCAGGGAGCCAAGAGGAGCATGTCAGTGGCTGTGTTTTGTAAACTAGCAGCAATCCTTTTGCCACCATGGATTGCAAAACCAGCAGACCTGCCAATGTTTATGTGCCTCTGGCATCCTGACTAAGAATCTTTTGGTTACATCATAGGTATGTGCAATAGGGTTTGGAGTTTTGCTGGCTAGTGGTGTGATTTTTGGCCTCATGAAATGTGGTTGGATGTGTAACTGAGTGTCAGAGTTATATCTGGGGCTGAACCAAAACCACAGGGAGACAGCCTCATATTGTGAGCAGTGCTTGGTGTAGCAGTGGGGGAAGAGGGACTTGGTTCCTCTGAAGTCATAAGCCTGACCAGCAGAACTGCATTGTTTTGCTCCAGGTGTTGTTCTGCTGTGAGTAATTTGACTTTCCCTGCACTGTACTGTGTAGCAGAGCTTTGCATAGCAAACCCCTTTTGCTGTGCTCCAGTTTGTAGCTCATGGACATTGCAGGAAGCATAAGACTGCAGACCAGAGGATGAGTTTGTTTTTTTGTTTTTTGTTGTTTTGTTTTTTTTTTCCCTGTGGTCCTCATGTGGAACTTTGAGATTAAATGTGTACTGTTTTCCTAGTGAAGCCTGGCCTTCTTGGCTAATTGTCAATAGGAAGTTGATCTGGACAGTATCAAGGGCTTATTCTAATCCCTTACAAAGTCCTGCAGGCTTTCATCAAAAAGAACCAAGAAACATGAAACTAGAAAGGCCACTGGTTTTGTATCTGGAATATGTGTACAGAAATACTGTCCATATAATCATTTAATGTCCAATCATCATTTAATTCTTCTATTGTTTGTCATTTTATTATTTTCACCAGCAATATAAGCAGTTTTGCACCATTTTTCTCTGCAAAGGTAAGTACCATTTTTTTCTAGGATAATCAAGACCCCAGTTGAAGCTGTCATTACGAAGTGTGATGGTACAGATGGAAAAGATGAATACTCCTTGATTCAAATAGAAATGTGACCTTGAGAGATAGAGGGTGCCATGGCAGTGAGGGAAATAGCTGACACAGAAAATCCAGACACAGTTTCCTTCCTGCCTGGGTCCTTCAGGGAGTGACTGAGAGCATCCCCAGCCGTTCTTCCCCACCTTGTTGATTCCTCTCCTCTCTGAACAGGGTTCAGAGAGGCCACAGTTGTTTGTAGCAGCTGCAGAGCTACATGGCCTGTGTTGTCCAGCAAAGATTTGGTGGCTGCTCCATGAACAGACAAGGCTTCCTTGCAGGGGAGGAGTTGCAGCCCTGAGAGCAGCTGTAGACAGTATGGGTGCTGTGCTGCTGCTGACCCATCCTGCTCCTAAGCCAGAACCCTGCACCCTCTCTCAGCTCTTTCATCTGTGAAAGGAGGTAAGAGGATTGTTGTACCTCAAACACATGAAGTTTCTATAATTACAAGTGTGAGACACTGAAATATTACACCAGTAAAAATACCTCAGATGAAGAATTGTTGCTCTTTCAAGGCTAATGTGATTTTCTCTAGGTTGTCCTGTTCAGTGAATTCTAAAGGGCAGGGATATGGTTTTCTTAAACTCTGTGGAATGATGCTGGATTTCTATTTGTTGGCTTTTATTTTCTGTGACAGTCCATAGAATTTTTCCTCTAGGGATTAAAGTACGTTTATAGACCTTGCTCACCACATCCTTCTTCTTCCCATTCCTTCTCTTTTGAACTTAGATATACACTTCATTCTGACAAGTAGCAGAAAACAATCTATCTGATCTGTTACCAGTTTTATGTAATTTAGAATGCAGGGTTACACTGGACTATTTTCTGTGGAGAAAAAAGAGACATGTATCATCCTGAGGGGGTGCAATCCATTCAAGATCTTGAGTTCTAAACTGACAAGTTACTGTGGGTAAGCTGAACCAAGTAGCTCCCAAGTCCTTCCCAATCATAATTTATAACAAAGAAGTATATTTTATTAGGTTAATGTTTCAGCTTCTTCTCATCTTTTGTGCCACTTTTCTGAAATCTTTTTTGGGTATGACTTGATGCTGCACATCAAATTTCTCTTTTGCATTCAATGAGGGCCCAGTCATTCTAACAAACTTCAAAAGGGATTTCATATTCTATAAAATACTTCACATTTCTTTTTATCAAAGTCTGACTTTTTTCCCAGGGTTGTACAAGCTCACACTACCTACCAAGTCTGTCTGTCTGCATCACTTTCATGTGTTTGTGAATTGCTAATGGAGCTACGGGGGCCTCAAAGCTTGCAAAGGGTTCCCTTTGACTGGGTTTGTACAACCTGAATTAATTCTCCTCTAGAAATCCCAAAGTGCCTTGCCCCTCCTGCCCAATGCTTAAAAGAAAAGGATTCCCTTGGTTGTGAGGGTGAGCTCTTAGAAGCCCAGCAACAACATTGTGGACCAAAGGTTATCACTTTTACTTTGTAAATTATTGATAGGGAAACAGAAGATGCAAAATCCAGGGAGATGTTCTCAGATGAAAATCCTATTTTTGCTCTGCTGTTGCTGAATATCCTTGACCACTTCTGCTTATAATGTAACACCCCATAACTTCCATACCTGACTGCAAAATTGCTGAAAACCCCAAATGTACAACTTTACTTATGAATCACTTCTTTTTTTTTTTTCTTTTTTTCTTATTTTTAACAGTGGTGCAGTGATGCATCTTTCTTTTCTCTTTATCCAGCTTAGCTACAGATCTAGTAAACATATATTCCTCCAAAGGAGAGACAAGAGATGTCCTCCATTCTAAAACTGTTAGTGGAGATTTTTTCCTAGTGAAAAGCTGTTGATTGTTCACTTATATCCTAAAATGAAAGGTTGAAGAACATATTTTGTATGCTAATAATCCTTTTTACCAACGAGTATAAGATTTTTTTGGTCATTCCCTCGATTTCTTTAATCTCAAGAATAGCCAGTAACAATGAACTCTCCATGTTGGCAATTTGTTGGTGAGGGAAAGAGATTTGTCTGTATTATTTAAAATTCTGTAACGAGGACAGAAGGAAAGATTGAAAGTATTCTCAGAAGGCAATTAATTCTTTATGCAAGTTTTATTGGAAACACTCTTGAAGCCCTTTGTCCTCTGTGAAGACGGAACATCAAAGAACCCAAGAAGGTCACACAAACGAAGAAGGTATGGAGGGCTGATCCCAAAAAGGACCTGTGCACATAATGTAGCTTGTAACTGAAATAAAGGTGCCTGAGTGCAAATCTGCACTCCTGAAGATGTGTCCTCATCCTGTGTTTTGCAAACTTTTTACTTTAACATTCCCCAACTGTGCATTTGTTTATGCTCAGGAACACCTCAGTCCTGGGAAAGCTGAGCAGAGTGAGACCTTCCTCATCTTCAACCCAGGAACTCTGCACTCAGGGCTTATTCCCCCAGAGAGATCCATGCTGCTGAGGATTGGCATGGTACATCTGGAAGGTGGAACCAGACAGAGTGGAATGGAAACCTTACTCTTCTTTTAAGATTTGGTAGGGGCAGATTCCTTCTGTTCAATAGCTAGCTGGTTCAATAGCCTACCTTTCACTCTCAGGGCTCTCCACAGTGACTCAAATCCACACTTGGTTAAAAGCCAGCCTGACATGAAATGGGCATCTTAGCAAAGCCATCAGCTTCTGAGAACAAACTCAGTTGAGCCATGACCTAAATTATACCAGTCCCAGGATACACAGACGCACTGGATTCCCTTTACGGCAGTTTCTGTGGCAGCTGGTGCTGCCACTGTCCTTGGTCACCCACCACATCCTTGCAGTCAAAACAGTACAAACCAGAGGAAATTGTAGTCCACTGAATGTCTTAGGGATGCTTCAGTTTATCAAGAAAATAAGAAAGCAGTGCAGTATCAGAATTAGAATCATATATAGATAAATATGACCCCATATGCATTTCTTTGCTTCTTTTCTTATGTTTTCCTGAAAGCAGAGTAATTAATAACTTGGGTGGCATGTGTTGGTGGCTACATGGTTATAGAAAAGGTGCCAAAGCCCTGTAATAAATTATTTCTCTGAAACATTAAATATCTGGACAACTAACTGTCAAGGATTTTCCATGCACAGATGGGAGCTGCAGAACAGCAGATCTGTGGGGTCTGAATCTCATGCAGCACAAAAGGAGCCCTTTCATGTTACATGAAAACACCCTGCAGTGTTTGAAATTAATTCCTTTGGATCAGGGGGAATCAATTTTGGTCAAATTGCCTTCAATCAAATGACTAATGGTTTTGTTAAAAATCTCATTGTCAGTCTTGAAGAGAGATGTTGATCTGGATAAGCTATGCTGAGCTTCCCTTTGGTCCCTCACTGCTCATGGCTTGAGAAAACTCTTCAGAAAAATATCCCATGCAGCATATTATGATATTATCACATGCTAGCACATCTCATCCAGAGCTATCCAATCTGATTTTAAATTGCATGTAAAACCTCAACTAAATATAATTCAGATTTCATATTGTTTTATTATTTTTTTCCTCTATATCTGTTCCCAGAGTGCACTCAATAAGAACATATTATTCCTTCTTCTACTATGAATATTCATTATTTTCAGGTTTTCATTTTGGGATCTGGGATGGGCAAAGCTAGTGAGGTTTTTTTCTTGTGAAATCTGTTTGATCAGGGGAGTTGTGGTTTCTTAATTCTCTAAAATTCAACACCAGGCCAATTTCACTTCTCTTTATCTGATCAGATTTTGGTGTGGTGTTAGATTAAAAAGAAATACCATTGTGGAGTGCAGCATGTGAGATTTAAAGAAAAAATTACTTCTGTTCAGTTGTAATGAACATTATTTGCCCTTTGTGTGCAGGTCTTCTATTAGATCCGGCAGCTTTTGCCTTAGATAATAAGGAAAGGATTATGCGAGAGATAAGTTGATTACTCAATAATTCCCCAGGAAAAAATTCTGAAGCAAATTCAGGTGATAAACACCATCTGTGTGGGGAAGAACAGTCTGTGAATGGACATGGTAAATCTCTTATATGGGTGTGTGCAATATGTTCTCCATATCCCAAGCTGAGGTAGTCAGGTCCACTTCAGTCAGAAATATCCCACTCCCAGCCCTCCCCACAGGGGCACAGCACTTGGCTGTATCATGGACCTCCAGTGTTTGATTTCTAGATTTTTCCTTAGTAAAGCAGAGAAAAAGCAGTAACTTTTGCATGTCTGAATACTGCTCTTGCTGCTGCTGAGTCCCAGCCTTTGCTTGTTGTCCTAGGTTACAATGCAAAGATGTGCCCAAAGGTCTGTATTCTATCACCATCTGCTGAAACCAGGAGGGGCAGTGATTCTTATCTCTGTGGGAGATATCCTCTGCTCATGGGCCAGCTGTTAAAAACCAGGTGGGGCAATGTTCTTTATCTTTCCCATGACCCATCCTTCCTCCAGGAGATATCTCCTGTTAATGGGCCATTGAGTCCCATTGCATGACTCGTAAATTTATATCATCCCATTGGGAGATGCTCCACCCAGGGGGAGGAGCCAAACATTTCCTACCTAGATAAAATCTGATATTTGGAACACCAAAGTAGCCCTTACCCACTGATTTATAAAGAACAAGAGCTACCAGCCCTTTCTACAGAATCACTACTTCAACAAGACCACTTCATCTGGATTGCTGCCAGCACCCTAACCAGCAAGATGTAAGGTTGTATTCTGACTCTGTCAGTGGTTTTTCTTTTGTACTCTCGCATGTATTTTATTTTTCTCTTTTTTCCTATTAAATTGTATTTCTGACTTGGAGTGTCTCACTGGTTTGGCTTTCAAAACCATTACACTTGCTTACTGGTGCAGCTCACTTGAGGATTTCTTCCCCATGTTTGCTTTGACTCATTCTTGTGATCTGATAGCTTCTCAGATCTCTATCCATATCACCATGAGTAAGGTTCTTTTAGAAGACTTTTTATATTTTCTTTTTTGCTTCTTCACAATTTTTACAAATATGCATACCCAGTGGAAAGCTGGTGCCAGGTTTTGGCTACACATAATTTCTTCACATGAGCTACACAACAGCCAGAAAATGTTTCAAACTGAGTTTATCTTCATATCCAAGGTGGAGTCACTGTTTCACTACCAGGCTTTCATGTGGAAAATCTCCACTGCTTTATTCCTTGGAATATCTGGTTTTTGGTGGCCTTCAAATTCTGACTATAATGGTTAGGGAAGCCAAACTATGTGGTCTACCCCAGGCCAGGTGCTTTGAGGGGCTCCATGAAGTAGTGACTGCCCTGACTGCAGAGCAGCTTGGCTCTTCTGAGCCTACCAGCCAGACAAGGCAGGCTCTGCTGCTGCACCATGCACAACACTCACCCACACAGAAATTTAAGAAAGACTGACTTATTCTTGTTCAGAGTAGCTAGAAAAGGTGCAGAGCATGATGCAGTGAGATTTGCTGCTTTGTAACCTTCTGTACAGGAAGCAAATAATGAAGAATTGAGAACTGAGGTCTTGATATTTCATGTAATGAATGCCCTGCTGAGTCCAGACAAAGTACCACAATCAAGTTTATACTGCATGTGTAGTTGTCACAAAACTGTCCACTGCTCTTTGAAATCAGCCTTTTCCAAGGTGAAATTTCTGTGGGAACCATAGAATGTTGGGACACATATCTTTGGGTTTTATTTCCAAATGTTGGGGATAATATTAATAATAATAATATTGATTTTTAAAAGTTTGATTGTCTTCATTCCTTTGATTGAAGTTAAAAATTTAGATAATAATTTCCAAAGAGCTGTGAAACTGATCCAAATTTGCTAGTAACAGAGTGAATGGAAAAGATTTGGAAACTGAAATGTCACGAGATTTATTTTTTTATCCATGTGGCAAACTTTGTTGGAACAGATGTATTTTGATTTACCTTATCAAAGGTTTAAAAAGCATAGTGATAACAAGCTCATTGCATAGACATTTTCAAGATTAATCAGTTATCTTAAAACTTTCTGCATTATCTTCACACCTCAGTTCACCAAGCTTTCTGTATCTGAACATTTTAGAGAGGCTTCAAATAACTTTCAGGGGACTCACTTAAAATTCAGAGCATGCCATGATGAAGGCAAGCTTTTCTGCAATGGCTTTGAAGTGACCAAGTAACCCACTGACTTGCATTACAGGCAGAGTTCATGACAGACTTGTCCCCATGAATCTCTGAAATTGCTCTTTCCTGTCATGCTCAAAGCTCTGCTCTTGCTCATCCCCAACCCCTTTCTATAGCTCTCACCAGGAGCTGCTTCTGTCTCCCTGATTCACATCATCCAATCAATGCTTTTCCAGCATTTTGGGAGTGCTGGCTTCACCTATCTAAGCTCACACTCATGCTTTAAGACAGTAGGAATCCTAAAAGAGCCTTCTGACAATGGGATAAGAATATGCTGGGTTCATAATCTGTCATGCCAACACCAGTTTCTCCTTTTTCCTGTCTTAGTGTTTTGTGCACTTCTTCTTGAACTGGAAGATTTCAAGGGAAGGATGCAAGTTCTTACTGTGTGTTTACCTCTCTGTGCCCTTCATGTTTGTGATAGAGAGTGCCCAGGTGTTTGGGGGTGTTTTAGGGAATGTAGTAGGCACAGGTACTGTGCTCAATTTCCTCAAAACAGAGGACAGGAGAAGCAGAGGCCATTGCAATATTTCCTCCTTTTTCTCAACACCCATTTTAGCTCAGGTCGCAATAAATGAGCTAACCTGGGGGTAAGGGGCCACAGCCCCTGTTTGTAATTCCTTTGGAAAAGGAGTGGCTTTTTTGCCTTGATTAATCTCCAAGGCAAATGAACATGACAAGGATTTTCTTTGGGATGATCTGGGTTCTCCCAAGGAAAAAACAGGGTGAGTGATCATCCAGTTGAAAGGAAATAAAATTCTTCCTGAATAGATTAGGTTTAATTATGTTTTTTTCTTTCTTTTCTGCCTCGATTTTAGGTAGATGTGAAATAATGATTTGCACTGTGCACAAATTCTTCTCTTTTTAACCTGAAAATGGCTGGGCATGTAACAGTGAGAACAGAGAGAACAATTTTCCTGGAGGAAGGTGTATTTCCTTCAGCATTCCTTTGGCTGGGTCCATGCTCATTTTCTTGGTTCCATCATCTCTGCCCATCCTGACCTGTCATGCTGATTATGACAAACTAGTCCTCTCAATTAGAGTGTTTTAATGAAATTAATAGCACTGACATGACTGCATGGTCAAGTGCCACTCAAAAGTGAAGCCTGTGAGCCCTTTTAGTGCAACAGAAAGGGGAAAAGTGGCAAGTTTGGGTCCAACTACATAAAAAGTTGAGAAGATTACTAGAACCATGCTATTCAGGCATGAAAAAAATAGCATGTAAAGGATGAGTACCATAGAATTATAGAATCATGGAATCACTGAATCACAGAATGGCTTGGGTTGGAAGAGACCTTAAAGATTATCCCCATGGGCAGGGATGCCACACACACATCAAGTTGCTCAGCTCCCCACCCAACCTGGCCTTTGGGCAGATGCCACAAAAGCAGAGAGCATCCCTAGTTTTGGCCCCAAGATGCTTTTGAGGAATGGTGGTAGGAAGTGTTGCTGCTCTCAGGATGCTCAGCAAGGGTCCCTCAGGCTCTGGATTCAAGCAGCCCAACCTCTCTGGCTGGATGGGAAGGAAGACAACAGTAGCTCTGGTTAAAATGAGATTCAAAAGGAGTGGCTGAGAGTCAGGGCTTTTCACTGGTGTCTGAAAGACAAACCTAGACTGACTGCCAAACATGCTCAGAAAACCTGTTTCATGGTGCCACCAAGAGACTTTATCTCCTGTGTTTGCTCTGGCTACCAGATATGTTGCAGGCATTCCCTTCTCATCTGTCATGTAGGGTGCAGGCTGTGACTGTACATGTGGATATCTCTGTTATGCAGCCAAATGTTCAGCCTTGTTCTGGAACATGTATAAAGACTTTCCATCCTGACCTTGTACTTCTCATGCCCCACTCTCTGCAGAGGTTGTTCTCTCCAGAGGAAGAAATAAGAGAGAAACTGGAGGAGGCAGACTGGCTGAAGAAGCAATGAATTGCAAGGAGGATTCTGGGTTTGTTTATCCTGTCCTCTGTGTGGAGAATGGAGAGCCCAGCCACAATTTGTGCTGTTGCTCAGGCCTTGACACCCCATTGGGATGGGCTGGCACCAGCAGTGTTTCCCAGCAGAAGCCCTGAGCTGCTCTGTTGCTGGGCAGGGTGAGGATGCTTTGAGCAGAAGCTGTGGGTGAGCTGCCACCAGCCAGGTGTAAAGAAAGGGAAGGGGTCAGATGGCTTGTGCTGCCTAATCCAGATCCCAAACTGTGCTTCAACGAAAATTGCAGAGAAGTTATTCAGAAAAGCTAAAGGAAAAATGGGAATTCGAAGGCACAGAATAACTACTCCACCATCCTCCCTTTGCCCCATTCATCAGCCCTGCACACTCTCTTAAAGGAAGGGCCCTGTGGACACCTTGGAGAGCATTTGCAAACACACACACATGCTCCCTTCCCCCACATTTCTTTTTATTGCCTCACTGCTACCTGTAATGAAAAAAGGTCCCTGCTGTGGTCAGACTTTGTGTTGTTTGATTTAAGCACAGATCACAGTGATGAGGGCTTAGCAAAGGCCTTTTGTGTGTGTTTAACACTACAGCTGCCAAGGTGAAGAGAAAACCCAACAGACCAAGCAAGATGCTCTAAATACTAATAAAGTCTGAGCTTGATTGTGAGGAGTGGAAATGGGAAAGCCCACAATCCAGGTAATTAAGCTGTAAAGCCCACAGAGGAAGGGTTGTCACCAAGTCATCTGATGTGGGATGAAGACCAAAGCACAGTGTGATTCTTTGTCTCTTAATCCCCTCCTCCGCTCCCCAGCATGTTCTTATTTCCCTATAAAGTCCTTATATGAAAGGTGGAAAAAAATGATTTTAAAAAATCCTGAAGGATAAATCTTGTAATTCAGATAACTGAACAGCTGGTAGTTTAAAGCACAGAACAGCAGTTTAGTGATTAATTTACCTCTTTAAAATGCTGAACAATACAATGCAATAAAATATAAAATTTTATTTTGTATGGCCTCCTTCAAACAGACTGTATCCTGGAGCTCTTTCTAAAGTTAAAGTGCAGCTACAGAGTTAAATAATCAGTCATAGCAGAAGGGAGAGGTATGGAGATGAGCAAGCAATAAAACGATCAGCTCCACAGGAGCCCCCCTCCGAGTCCATTTAATTTTACTGAAAGAAAGTAGCCTTTGCGATGGTTTCTACATACTGATGGATTTTCTCCTCACATGCCCTTTTCCCTCTTGCTCCATCTCATACGAGCCTCGCTGTGCGCGGCGCCAGGAGCGCCCCGGGGAGCGGCCGCTGCCCCGCTCGCCATCGGTGCCACCCTGCGGGTCCAGTGTCACCTCCCTGGCACCGCCACCGAGGGGGTTCTGCCCTCAGTCCCGGACAGAGAGCTCCGGCAGCCTGCAGCGTGTGACCCCTCTGGGGACAGCCCGTCCTGTGGCACAGGAGCTGTGCCAGGCGCGGGTGTGCGGGACCGGGCTCTGTGCGTGTGCTGGAGCCGAGATGGGAAAGGGGGAGGGCAAATCAGGCGGATAATGGTTTTGGCTATGGGGAGAAATGCATTCGTTTGAGGCGGACGTGGGCGAATTCATCCCCGGCGTAACATCGCTGAGCAGCAGGGAGTCATTCTACCCACGAAAATGAAGAGCCACGCTACCCTCGTTTGTCAAGCGCAGCACAAAGCTAAGAGGTGAAGAGCCCTGCCAGCAGTGGGGGCTCAGCGTGTTTTGGGAACCCTTCACACCCACAGTGTTTGGGCTTCCTGGAGTAAAGCTCTGCCTGCCCGTGCTCTTCCATCAGGGAGCTAGTTAGCAGACAGGCGCTAAACCTGCTCCTACTGCATTTAGCATTTCAGAATAATGAATAGATTTGCAAATGATGTTTCAAGGCTGCTTCTTTTTCGAACAATGGCATCGCTAATATTCCCACATCCTTTGACTTTGCAGTTGTCTTTCTCCGGCAGTAAAACGCTGCAATTTGCTTTCTGGAAAAGGCAGAAGGGAAATGGCATTTCTAAGTAATTCCAAGAAATGCTTTTATTGGTAAAAGTACGTGCTGATAAGCTGCTCCCCTAAACTCTCATCTGAGTTGCACCGTGCTGCTGGCACTGCTCTGGTTTTACACCGTGGAACCTGCGAGTTTCCCTCCTGACTCCCACGGGCTCATTTCTTCCCTGCTGAGCTTTTCCCCAGTGCTGCCAAGCTCAGACTCTGGCCCCGTGACGAGACGAGGCTGCCGGCCTAAACACTCAGCCTAGAATTTGCTTGAATTCTTATGTATTCCGCCTGGAAACTCTTGACGAACCTTGCCGCGGGGATTTGAAGGTCACCCTCCCGAGAGCAAAGCGCAGGGCACCGCAGCCCGCGGCTGAAAAGGCACCTTGTGGTTTCTAAAACCAGAGCAGGGCTTGCCTCTCGCATTCGCTCCTGCGCTCCCTCTCCGCTAACCCATCTTTAATATGGATCTAATTCCGACTACACTGCAGCGCCGCGAAATCGCATTAGGCAGCGCAAGGAGACTCGCCGCCCCTTCAAGCATGATAAACTCTTGATTGCTTCCCCGAAGCTCTAATGAGCCCGCGTGGGCTGGCCGTGATGGAGAGAGAGCTGCCGGCTGTGCGGGGAGCAGCGGGGGCCGCTTCTCCTCGGGGGGAGCCCGCAGGACCCGCGCTCGCCTTCCTTCCACCCACACACCGACACTCCCGGGAATTCCCCAAAGGGGCGGCGAGGGCAGGAGAGCGAGGCATTCCCGCACCGGGCAGCACCCCTGCCATCCCCGCAGTGCCAGGGGAGCAGCGCATCCCCCTTCCCCCTATTGTCCAGTGGGAGCAGCGCACCCCCGTTCCCTGCAGTGCCAGGGGAGCAGCGCATCCCCGTTCCCCCTATTGCCAGGGGGAGCAGCGCATCCTCGTTCCCTGCAGTGTCAGGGGAGCAGCGCATCCCCGTTCCCCCTATTGCCAGGGGGAGCAGCGCATCCTCGTTCCCCCTTCCCCACAGTGCCAGGGGGAGCAGCACATCCCCGTTCCCCCTATTGTCAGTGGGAGCAGCGCATCCTCGTTCCCTGCAGTGCCAGGGGAGCAGCGCATCCCCGTTCCCCCTTCCCCACGGTGCCAGGGGAGCAACGCATCGCAGTCCCCCCTTCATCACAGTGCCAGGGGGAGCAGCACATCCCAGTCCCCCCTATTGCCAGGGGAGCAGCACATCCCCGTCCCCCCTTCCCCACAGTGCCAGGGAAGCAGCGCATCCCCGTTCCCCACAGTGCCAGGGGAGCAGCACATCCTCGTTCCCCCTATTGCCAGGGGAGCAGCACATCCCCCTCCCCCTATTGCCAGGGGGCAGCACATTCCCGTCCCCCCTATTGCCAAAGGGAGCAGCACATTCCCGTCCCCCTATTGCCAAAGGGAGCAGCGCATCCCCGTCCCCCCTATTGCCAAAGGGAGCAGCGCATCCCCGTCCCCCCTTCCCGGGGACCCCCGGCGCTGCGCGGAGCCGAGAGCGATGCTTTATCGCTCCTCTGCGTGAGCCAGACGGAAAGGTTGCGGCAAAGGTGGGAGGTGTTAATGATGGGTTGGCACAAGGCAGTGCTTATCTCTTTAAGAAATGGAAATGAGGTCTAATTAGCATATACTGGTTGCAATTAGCATATAAGTCCCGTTCGGGGACTTAGAGGAAGGAAAAGGACTAGGCAGCAACTTAATGGGGTTTTATTAGACGAAATTAGCCAGCACTGAACAGTCATAAAAATATCTAAATTATTAGTAGCTCTGGCAATTTATTGTGAGTGCTTCCCGGACATGCTAATGTCTATTGGGTCTGCGTCATGCCTGCTAATCACAAAAACAAACTGTGGGACAAGAGTAATCTATCTGCTGCACGTTGTTATGCTATTGTAGGCACGATGTGACAGCTTTATACGCATGTATATGTGCGTGTGCGGCGTGGTTCGAGGGGTGCGCTTCTGTTAATGCCTTATGAGTTATGTAAATGGGATACGCTGGAGCAAAATTACAAACTGGTCTCTACAGAAACAATCTCACCTATAATACAGGGGGGAGAAGAGGAGGCTGAAGCATAGGGCTTTTGTTGAAGCAGAATGAAATGCAAACCCCCGATAATCGTGGCAATCACAAGCATTCAGAGGCCAGAAGAAAAACCCTTCTGTGTAACATGATGATCTGCAGGGACAAAAAGGATATTTTAAAAAACCAACCTTACTCAAACACATGTATTTTTAACACATCCCCACACAGGTTAGATGCTCTTTTTAATGAGCACCTTCTACAACATCCACCTAAAGTGAGGTCCAGTTATTGTCTCTCTCCAAATGTGATCAGCCAAGGGTGGATGCTGTGGAAGTGAGCTGATAAAGAAACAACAATTTTAATTTATAATGAAAGGTCAGGCACACTGACCCAAGAAGGAGTTCAGACTCCATCAGACTAGAAAGTTTGCCGCTCAGACAGGAAAAAAAATCCCCATGATGAGAAAAATCACAAGACTCTTCCTAAGTCTTGCTCAGTATTTGAAGATATAAGTGGTTCCTGCAAACCTTTTCTGTTGTGCCAACGTAGGACTTCTGGGCTGGTCCAGCAGGGTCTTGGTTAACCAGCAGGTGTGAGTGCTCTGGCACTGGCATGACATCAAGGATTATCCTCTTTGTGTTTTTATGAAATGAAGTGCAATTATTCCAAACATTGCCAGGACCAGCATGAGCTCTTGACACTTGGTGGTGACTGTGTTTTCACCGCGAGAAGGAACAAAGGATAAGCAGGAGGGATGTTGTAATGCACCTTTTAGGGTCAGATTTCTTGTTTTAATTTATAAATGATGCATTATATTGTATTATATATGTTAGCAACTCCATAAAATTGTCAGCTTTGTTGAGGTTGGCAAAAAAATCATAGAGGCTAATTTAACAGAAGCTAGTAAGTTAAAAAAAAACAAAACCAAAAGAAAACAACATCAAAAAAAGATAAAAGGAATCTGAAATTGTTGATGTAGCTCACCTGGCCTCCTATTTTGGAAAAGGATTTGGAACAACTTCTGCATTTCATCTGTTTGATATGTTCAGAGCATGGTGAGTGTCTCTGCAATGTTGACTGTGGTGCCTGATGAGGAGTCCAATTTACATATTCTCAATTTAATCTAAAGTAGGCGCTAATTGATTACTGCTGAATGTCAGCACGCTCTGATTATCTGCTCAAGATGCTCTAGAAAAGAAAAAAACCTACAACCCTGAGCTGCAAGTGGGAAGGAGGCATTCGAATTTAGTCTGCCACATGTGCTGGTTTTGACTGGGGGAGAGAGAATTTTTTCTGTAGTAGCTCACATGGGTCTGTGTTTGGGATTTGAGCTGGATCAGTGCAGGGTAACACAGGATGTTTTCGTTCCAGCCAAGCTCACAGTCACAGCCTTTGCTGCTCCTCACCCCAACCCACCAGCCAGGAGGCTGAGGGTGCACAGGGAGCTGCGAGGGGACACTGCCAGGACAGCTGACCCCGATGACCCAAGGGATATTCCAGAGCATATGGCATCAGGACCTGCATATAGAGCTGGGGGGAGAGGAAGAAGGCAGGAGGAACTCTCAGTGGTGGTGTTTGACTCCCCAAGTCACCATCACACCTGCTGCAGCCCTGCTCTCCTGGGCATGGCTGCCTGTGAGAAGCAGTGAATTGCTTTGCTGGCACTCACTTTGCTGGCTTTTGCTTTACCTGTTAAACTGCATTTATCTCAACCTACAGTTTTTCCAAATTTTCTCGTTTTTACACTTTCAGTTCTCTCCCCCATCCCAGCACAGAGAGAGTGAACAGCTGGCTGTGTGGTACACAGTTGCCATCAGGAATTAAACCACAACACCATGGAAAGACTGTTTGCTCTTTTACCTGATGTTTTATAAAGGTTTTAATTATCCAGGCCTGGAGCTGTTGAGTGACTGCTGCTTTGCTGTGTCCTTCCAAAGCAAATGAGACAGACACTGAATTGTCTCTGCTTTCTGACTGTTTTTTTTTCAAATAAGACATCCCTTCTACAGGGTTTTCCTCATCTTCTTCCAACCCTGTCCTTAACAGTTTCAGCCCTGAACATCCTTTCCCTGACTTGGAAGGGACAGTATGAGGTCAGAAAGGAAGCTCAGGTGGGCATTTAATATTCCATGCTGAATTTCAAGAGACAAGCCATTGAATCTCAGCAGTGTGTGATCTCCAAATGTGGGACTGGGAGGAAAGCATTCTGTAGTTGTTCCTAGCAATGCAATTTGTTGTTCCTGCATGCAGTTTGGGCCAAATCTCATCTCTTTAAACCACAGACTCCTCTCTCATGTCTGGACAGCCTCTTCTTTGCAGACAGCAAGGACCATCTCTCACTACAGAGGTCTACAGGGCTTATCATAAGGAAACCCTGGCTGATGTAACACAACTAATCACACATTTCCAGACAGGTGCATTACAACTTTTTACTCTCATACTTCCTACATTATTTTGGGGCTCTTTTCTTTTGCTGAGATCTGAGCTTTTGGGGTTGGTTTGTTTATTTTGGTAAGCCTTCTTATCTGGGCACTGAGCCTAGCATTAATTTGTTTGTGTACTTTGTAGCATGCCCAGTTCTGTACCTGGAGATAGGTATCTATCTATTATTTAAATAAATGCCTGCACTCTGCATGTGGAATAAGTCACTATGAACAGAAATTTTAAATAGGTGAGCTAGATGCAGTGAGAAAATGTTCCCTTACTGTTTTCCTTTCCTTTCTGTGCCTGGTTACAATTAAGTAGCAAATTGCTGCTTCTTTCAATCACGGTAGGTTTAATCAACAACGCTGTAGCAAGGCCATTTTTTCCTGGCTCAGTCTTGGTATGTGGGGCTATTTCCCCAGCAGAAGTACCTTCCAGTTTAGATCCTGTCACGCAGAAAGCCTTTTCTTCATGTGTGCTCTCCCTCTGTGGTTTCCACGAGAGCTCTGCCCTCCAGCTTTTCCAATTCAGCATTCACGGTATGAACTTGTGTGTTTGGGAAGCTGCCAGGGGTTGGGGAGCTAAGGCAGCAGCCAGTGCTGTGTGGAAGTGTTGTGTTTTTTATTTCCTTTGAGCAGTTAATCTCCATTAGATTGCCCAGCTCCTGTTATGCATCTCTGATACGGATAAAGGTCTGTGTAGCAAATGCTGTCATTAAGAAATTTCCCTTCCTGTTAGTGCTGCTTATTAAGGTCTGAATGCTTGAACACTTTAGATATGTCAAGTACTGGCTCTAAAGCCATTTAAATTTTTTTTTTTTTTAATCCTGCAGCACTTTGGCTTCCTCCCATGGATGCATTTCTGACTATGGTTTGGTCTATCCCAAACACTTGCCTGCCTGCTTCCAGCTCCTTCCATTTTCCCCTGGATGGGGAAACAACCCATAAGGGGGACAACCCATATTGTCCAGTGCCCAGCAGAAGTAATGCTGCTTCCCAAAGTCCAACAGAGTCAGTCTATCCTGTCCAGAGCTGTCCCACAAATCTCCCCAGTGGCAGGTTTTTGCACCCAGTACCTCACTGCCTGCCATTCATCTTCCCAGTTCCCTGTTTCACTGACATATATCCATGGTTCTGTGCCCTGGATGGCCTGGGGAGCTGCTCCCTCTCATCACTGTCCTGGCCTTCCCACTGGGGAAATGAATGCAGAAATGCCTCCAACAGCCTTGTCCCTGTCCCTACTGAGCTCAGCAGCTGAGGAGGGTGAGCCAGGAAGGAACACAAGGAGGGAACACTTCCACATTAGTTACAGGCTGTGGTCCCAAAGCCAACAGCAGCCAGAGCAGGGAGAGCAAGGAGGAAAAACAAAGGCTTGGTAGTTTTTCCCAAGCTTTTCTCCCATTCTTTCCCCATCCTCAGCTCTGTCCCTGCTCCCTGGAGTCACCTGCTCCCCAGTTTGGAACCTGTGTCCAGAGTGACTCCTCAGGAGGCAGTGCTGGCCTGGGCACAAGGGCAGAGTGGCCTGGAGGAGCCCTCTGCTCCCCCAGCACTCCCAGCTTGAGCAGCATGTGCAGGTCCCACATCACTGGGCACTTTTCAAATTCAGCAGAAAGGTGCAAGGCAGTTTCTGAGGTAATTTGTATACTGTCATTCTGAATCTTATTCCCCTTCAGCAGGGACATCTAACCAAGCCCTCTGTGGAGCAGAGTTCAGCCTTGGCAGGCAGGGAGGAGCTCCACTTGGCCTGGATGCTCATTCAGGCAGCCAGGTCTTCCCACCTCTCTCCATTTCCTCCCTCTGGCAAGGGAATGAGACACCTTGTGCTCCAAGAGCTGCCCCCAGCTTTTCTTTCTTTTCATTCTCCCCTTTGTTGCAGTCCCCCTTCTCTGACACTGTCTGTCATTTGCCCACTACCCACGCACAAGGCTGTCCTTCCCCCAGCCCTCCTGTGTCCCCTTTGGAGTCACAGCCACCCCACTCCTCCCCCACGCCCAGTGCCTCCCCAAAGTCCCTTTTCCTGTCTGGAACCCTTTGTTCTCACAGTTGTCTGTCAGCCTGGCCTTCATTTTGAAAGCAAATCAAAGACAGTCTGTTGTGAGAAAATGGAGAAGTGGTGAAATAACAGGGGATAGGAGAAAGCTGGGATTAGAAGACCCCCATTTTGTTCTCTCTTTCTTTTTCTGGTTTTGGCACAGGTAGTGCCAGAGCTGTAAGCTGTATAAATTCTTCTTTTCTTATCCTAGGAAAGGCCAGTTCCTGTTTTATCACAGAGGAAAATCATTCCAGCAAAAATGGGAGCATGCTATATATTTTGATTGTAAAAATGCTGCATTAGAGGAACTCATACAAATTTCAATGCTGAGCTGAGATTTCAACAAAATACAAGGCAGCAATTGCTGGAAATCATAATTAATAATTAGTTATTATCCTATAACTATCACAATAATTAATGTGCAGTGTTTCGCTTCACTAGTTTTTTTCAAAATATTTGATTATTTCTGCCTTCACGGTGTGAATTTCAGGTGCTGAAAATGAGTTGCTTTGCACCAGTAGATCTCCTGAATATGCAATGAAGAAACCTGCAGCAGCCAGAGCCCCAGCCAAGGCAGGAGATGAGACGGTGAGCTGGGAAACAAAGGTGAAGGAGAGAAGCAATGAAAGCGAAGCATTTCGTACAATAGCTAAAATAAAAATCTCTGGAGACTTTAAGATATTGCATGAACATCAATTTCCATGCCTATTGTCTGAGTGGTATTAGCACACACAGAACTCATAGCCCCCCTTCCTCTGGGCGAGGGGAGCATCATGGCAAATCAGGAAATAGCATAATTGAATCAGCTCCAGCACATGGCAGGGCTTAAAACCCACCCAGAGGAGACTCTGAAATGACCACACATCCCAGGCACCTTGGCATCCTCCCTGCCAAATTACTTCTGTGAGGAAAGCGAGCGAGGTTTAAGCCGCAGCAGGAGACGGTGCAGCCGTGGATTTCATTAGTGGTCTCTCTGGCCAGCTCTGAGACTTTGTGACCAAGAAGCTGGATGAAACTGCTTCCTAGAAACTTCTTTAGAGAAAAGACAGCTGGGAAAAGATGCAAGTCATGATGCTGTTTACAGAGAGTTTGTTTTGAATTTAGGAATAGAACAAAATGTCAGTAGTTCGCCACTGAGACAACACACAAGAGTCAGAACATGCTGCTGCAGGATGGAGAGGTACCATCCCCGTTCCTCTCTCCCTCCCCTTTCACCCCTACATAAAAGTTGACAATTAGTTTTTACTGCACATACATGAAGGGAGATACATGCTTTGGCCTCTATGTGAGAGCAATAATTCTCTTAAATTGATGTGTCAGCGAACTAAAACTCAATATTTTTTTTTTCACACGGTGTATTTTGCAGGCAGAGGACCTTCACTAATCGGAATAAAGCAATTTGGCTCCCTGTCATTGCTCACTGAAAACATATGAGCTGGTTGGCACATATGGCCTCCTAGATTTATCAGTGTCTCCCATCTAGTGCATGGGAGGTTCAGGGCTGCAGCTCAGAGAGGAGTGAATTTTTATGAATGCTTTTTCCCCTCCCTGAGAATTCCCGGAGCTAGATTTATTCCTTAGTTTCAGAAATATTTTATTTATTATCCATATCCCATATCCTCTTAAGGTCAAATCAAAGTCATATTTTACATTTTTTTATTTGCATTACTATGTCTTCGTGGCTTTGTTCATGGAAATAAAAAGCACAACAATCCAAAATTTGGGAGAAATACTGTTCCCATAGCTCTTCTTTCCTTTTTTACCCTGAGAGGGCTGCAATGTGAACATGCACAGCTGTCCTTCCAGCAGGACCTGTGTGAAATGGATTTGCTGCATCTTGCATCAGGTTCATGAAAGGCCAGTGTGGTGTCATGTCTTTGTCATGCTGTCCCCAAGGAAGTCCTCACCTCGCTCCCAGCTGAGCTGGTGCCATTTACACTGATGCTGTGCTGGGGTAGGTGGGATAGGCATGTTTTAACAGTCAGCCTTTGCAGCTCCATTACAGCAGAATCTGCCCTTTTGCCTCCCTGACTCTGTGCCTTGTAGTCCCCACTCTCTCCTCTCTCCTCCCACAGCTCCAGGGACTGCTCTTTGCCAGCTCTTGAACTTGTGCTTCAGCCCAGAGGAACTTTTCTCTGCCTTCAGATAATGTGAACCACAAAACCTTGCTGGAATCCTGCTGCAAACACCTCTCACACCTCTGTTTACAAAGAAAAGAGTGTTCTGTATGGGGTATGGCAGGTGTTGGTGGACAATTTGCTTCAAAGCTGTGCCAAGGAAAATGATTGTTTGGGGTAGGAGAACTGTGTGAGTGCCCAGGCAACTCTTCCAGTGCCTGCTCTGGCAGAAGGGGCAGCCCAGTCAGGGCCAGGGCTCTCTCCAGTGGGGAGAGGGAGGGTGGCTGGATTCCCACCCTGAGCTGGTGCACAAGGCTGGCACCATGCTGTTGGTGGCACCACAGTGACAGTCCTATGTCTGTGGTATCCAATGCCTTGTTCCTGTCCTCTGTGAATGACCCTAAATCACAAGCAGCTCTTCAGTGGGGACCAGGAGGAGATACTTAAATAGTGGATGAAAAAGCTTTGCAATGTTATGTGTTTGAGGAGTTCATTTCTTGCTAATTACTCTCCTAAAACCCCCTCTTCTCTGGGCCATTCTCACCTGAAATCAGAAGTATTTTGAAGGCTGCCTGCCTGCCTGGTTTGGTAAGAGCCATATGAGCACTGCTTGCCCACAAGAGGACATCAGCTGGCCCCTGCTCCATGCAGGTTTAACCATCCAGGCCAAGCCTTCAGCTGGGACATGCCAGCCTGGAAAGTGGCAGCTCGATCTTTTTCACACATGAGACACAACATCTGTGCTTGAGACAGAAAGGGTCAGTTCAGCCTCCCTTTCAGCCTTTCCCTGGAGGTGACCTGCTGGTCCCAGCAGCTGGGGGAGGACATGCTATCTTTGGCTTCTCTTGCTTTGATTCCCAACTACCATTGGCATGTGGTGGAGGGAGCACTAAGAATATTGGTTAATAACTAGAGAAAAATATCTCAAGCCTTTGTAAGTCCATTTCCCCTTTTAATCACACTCTCTCTAATGAGCTGTATTTTTCTTACTTAACATTTCCTTTGTTCATGCCCATTACAGAGTTACTTACAATTTTAGCTCAAACAATACCTCTTAAATAAGGGGATGGTATTAAGTGCATCAGCACAAGGAGGGGAAGCTGATTTTAAAAACCGAAAGTACTGCTTGATTTCCACTTTCAAAGCATTTAATTTTACCTGGTTCACATTTTTAATATTTTCCAATAAAATAACTAGATGGGGGCACATTAAAATGGTCTCAGTTGAGCTGTTTTAATAAAAGGAGAAAGTTTAAAGAGTTCGGCCATGGATGAAAAGCTATTTAAAACAGGCAGGTTGGGTATTTCTGGCATGGATACATGAGGTATCTGTCTCCACCTCTAATTAAAAGGTCTGTATTGTTCAGTTCTACAGCACTCCACTGACAGACATATGAAACACCCAAGAGACCACCCTGTTGTCCTGTGCTGCATCTCACTCTTAGCATGGCTCGTACATGTGTGTACAATTTATCCTGCCCGTGGGCTTTGGAAACTTGGGGTTTGGATATTTGTGCCCCACAGAACCATCAGCCTGGCAGGGTAGTTACAGCTTTTGGAAGTGAATTATTCCAGGAAACAATGAGCTGTAAAAATGACACAATCTTCTGCAGCACAGGTAGAACTACAGAGTCCAGAACTGAGAACAGCATTAGTGGCGTAAGGAAAACTAGCTTTGTTCTGCATCCTTCCCTTCAAAATGTTCCCATTGGCATTTCAGGGGGATTTACACCAAGGAAAAAGCAACTGGGTGCTTTTCCTGCAGTTGTTGACCTACCAGAACTACCAGAGAAATGGACTTGATTGAATGGGGAGGTATCACTCATTATCTATCTGAGCAATTCCCAGTCTGTGGGAATCTGGTAGAACTAAAGGCAAAAGGGCTATATAGTGGGTGAATACACTGGAAACCCATACAAAATACTCACATCAGCCTTGACTGATAACTGTGGCTTGCAAGCCCTCAATCCTTATAACATGATGCCACATTTGTAAGCTATGGAACATCTAGAACGTTCTCTGACAACTCTCATATCTGAAGAAAAAGCAAAAAATTATCTTTCTCTTTGAAAACCTGGCTTAAACAGGCTGTACATAATGAACAGTTTTCTATTTTGCCATGCATGACTGTTGTGGGCCAACAGGAGGGTGGTGTATATCTTGTTTTGGATGTCTCAATGTGCAGAGGCACAGGTTTTGCTGAATTTGGCCAGGGAGAGAAATGAGTGACTATAAACCAGGATGGAATTCTCTTAAGAATATGGTAGAAAATACATTTTCATCAAGGGTTTCTTGGTGAGGGATGGCCCCCAAAAGCATCGTTCTTCTCCTATGAAAACATCCAATGCAAACCATGGTGCTGTTTGTAGGTGACAGCACATCCATTGTGCAACTGCACAGAAACTGTATCAGTATCCCTATAAAATGTATTTACTGTCTGCAAGGAATACTCAAACAGCAAAAGCAGCATTAGAATACACAAAAGAACTAATTAATTCTGACATCAAATAAGGAGTGAGGGAAGTTAATTGTTCTAAACCCATTTCACAGCTAGGTGTAGGAGCAAGTAGGACTGGGTGCATAAGTGATATTATGGAAAGAATGGTCAAGTAACTTGTGTGACATTCAATAACCAAGGGAGCAGCAGAGGCAAGGATTTATCTAGTTTCAGATTCCAGGTTGATCTTCTGTTTATTAGATCATATTAGATCTTGAAGGCTTTGTGGATATTGGTATGCTTTTATTGGCCATTTTCACTGCATGTTATTTCCCTGTGGCTTTCAATTTTATCCTTTAAGGCCAACATTTGTTGTCAAAGATTATAACAGTGTACAACAGATTACATTTTAATGGAGGGTTCTGAAATAACGAGGTACATTTTCCTGT
Source organism: Muscicapa striata striata (assembly GCA_030060385.1). Lineage (NCBI taxonomy): Eukaryota > Metazoa > Chordata > Aves > Passeriformes > Muscicapidae > Muscicapa > Muscicapa striata. The sequence continues at coordinate 864,675 of JAREIS010000117.1, read as the reverse complement.
CTGCCTCTGGTCTCATTGCTTCCAGTGGGATCTCCTCCAGGACAAGGACACTGGAAATGTTAACAGGCAAAATGCTGTTGGGATTTGAACCCACCAGCAAGGAGCAGTGCCAGACACCTTTTTCTGAGTTTGCATCTCTGAGGAGAACTGCACTGGTGTGGAAACTGTGATAAAATATCTTTGGAAGGGATGCAGGAGGGAGTGGAGGGAGAGGAAGGGCAGAATAAGAATGGTTGAATCAGGAAAGCACCTCTAGAGCTTGGCTAGTCCTATCCCCTTGTCAGAGAAGGTCACTTACAGCAGGTTGCTCAGAGAATGTCCAGTCAGCTATGAAATACCTGTAGTCTGGTCAACCTGCTGCATGTTCAAACATTCTCATAGTAAAGTGGGTTTTTATGATGTTTAAATGGAATTTCTCCCTTGTCCACATTACCTTACAACCCTTCCTTGCCATCCTGTTCCATCACTTCACTCTCCCATGCCAATCCTCCTACACAACACTCTTCACCAGGCTGACCAGCCTGTTGCCAAAGCTTTGTCCCACTTGATCAGCTCTTCCTACCAGTCCTTGATGCTCCAAGAGAGACCCACAATGATAAAAGCTGAAGATCTGCTGTTGGTGTTATCTGCACAATCACATGTTGACACACTGAATCTGTTTTTTTCTTCTCAAGTCCTTCCCCATCACAGGCTTGAAGACAAAACCAATTTAATGCACTGTAGGTTTCCCTGGGTGCACACTGGTGGACACAGCAATTTACCTGAGTCTGGTGAGGCTTTGCAGGGGACCTGGGTGGTGTCCAGTGTGAAACGGCAGCTCCAGTGGAAGAATGCTCCTTGTGTTTTTCTTTTGCATGATATGAAATAAACAACCTCAGGAACTCTGGAAAGACAGTCACTGAGTTTAGGAGTCTTTTTTCTCTTGTCATTTCACCTGCTGAGGAGAAACCTCTGCAAAACAACCAATGTCAGTAACCCATAGCTCTTGAATTTTCCAAGGCAGCTTCTTCTCCATCTGGCACTGCCTCATGCTGCTTGCTCTGAGATATCATGAAATCATGCTTGCAGGTGGTATGATTGTTCCTTGAGATGCAGCATTAGGGAGGGCACCATCCCCTCCTGTACTTGCTGCATATTCCTTGTTGCCTTAGTTCTTTGCTCCATTTAGTGATGTGAAAGGTAGGAATGGAAATGCTTTGAACATGTCCCAGGGGCCTCAGAACAGAAAAAGGAATATATCTAAGGGAAGGGAGAGTATCTGCGAAGAGAGGAGTTATCAGCATGAGAGACCTCAAGCTGAGTGACTGAGAGTTGACATTCCTTCTATTTATTTATAAAATTTGTAACTGTGAAAATTAGCCTTAGAAGCTGTAGCCCCATTACTGTTAGTTTTATCGTCCTTCTAAGACATACCCTGAGGCATTCCTAGAGATTGAATCCTACTGTACTTTGCAATAAGCCCATAATTGATTATGCTATGGAGCTTTAATATGGGTTGAGAAATGGAATCCAGAGTAAATACATTCAGAATTTTGCTAGCAGACCAAATTTAAAACTGGTTTTCTGAACCTACCAGGATTATTCCTTCTCAGCTCATGATTTAATTTGAACTAGCCACCCTGAGAGGTGCAGTGTGTCTGGGCTATCTGCTTGCTGGGCTTCTCCAAAGAACTTTATCCTGTACATTTCACCTGTACATTTGTAAAGATAAGATTAGATCCTAACATTATTCATTAGAGGACACTTCAGGTTCCACCTAGTGCTTTCTTCAGTAAAGTCTGTGAACAATGTCATCACACACTAATTTGCTGATTCCTTTCATTTCTGAAAAACAAGCATATTAAACAATATTCAAGGGAGAAATTAATTAGGTGGTGGTGGTCATTTGTCATTGTATTTCTCAATTTTAAAATATAACCCATGTAACCTCCTAGATTTTTTTTTTTCCTGGTCCTGGTGTTTGCTGAAAACCTATCCATTCTAAAAGAAGTCTGTCCATTTTGCTCACAAGTTGAGGAATGAGGTGTTGGGCTCTTTCATTAGAAAGGTTCCCCTTTCCTTTCCTCAGGTGCTAAGGACAGTGTTATTTCCTTTGATATGCAGGTGGCTCCTGCTGACTGTAGCTAATTCCAGAGCTCAAAGTGGGCTAACCTGAAGACCTGATAGAAACTGAAGTTTCTTAAAGCACACCATTTGCTGCCTAAGACACATCCTAAACAAGCAAATCCTATGGTGCTGGTACAAGCAAAAGGAATGTAGTTCAGAAATTACAGAATTAGCACTTTAAATCCTGGATTTTTTTAATCCTGTTATAAATCCTGGATTTGTTTCTGGACCATAAAGCTCTACAGAAAAATTTGCTTGTGAGATTCAGACTTGTGAGTTGGTTAGAGGTGAAGGTTTCTGATTCACAACTTATTTTTATTCAAAACTACTCCTCATGAAATAGTGTTATTGTCTCTGTGTGGTCTTAAGGGAAAAAGTAATGAGTTTCATATTTCCCACTGGAAAAGAACTCTCTCAGTCTCTTTTTCTCTGTCTTCTCATCAATACCTACAGAATTGGTTAATTTCCTCAGAACCACTACACTGTTGGGTTTGCTCCATTAAGAAATCATACACAAGGATTGTGTGTTTCTATGGACAATGTGTTAATTCTGGTGAAGTTTCCTTTCACATGTTCTTACCAAATGTTATGATACTGTATTTTTGTTTTCTATGACCAAGTAAGTGGTCAAATGCAAGGTAAAGACACAAAAATCCATCATGCCAAACTGGAAAGAGATGCAATGAAATAAAAAAAAATTTCATGGTTTGAGTTCTTATTGAGTAAGGAGCTCCTTACTCATTTCCACTGTAAAAGGGCACATGACACCTTTGACACACTGTGGTTGCAGCTGCACATAGGTCAAGGTATACATAAACAAAAAGCCCTTTAACTTGAGCTTCTTTAGCAAGCATATTTTATTTGGATCAAGCTTTGAATCAACTGTCAAGTTGAATTGAAAGAAAAGGGAATATTTGGTAAATTTTTTAAGACCTGTTCCTCCTAACATTGACCTTGGTCAAAATCTAGAAATGCATGCTTAATATTATGCACTAAACCTAAATTTTAGCATTATCCTTTCTCATCTTTTATCTGCACTATCATTGCTCCAGGGAGACCTTGCATGTAAACTGTCTAATTTTTGCTCTGGCACTGGGAGGTACCTACCTCTGCATACAACAGCTCTCTGCAATGCTTTGTTATACATACAAAAATGTTTATCCCCATTTGAAAACACCACTTAGAGCTGTTGGAAACAGGAGTAGATGATGTGATCATTAAAACCTGAGGGTTTCACGTCTGTTAAGGGAGTTTTTGTTTCTGCTGTAAAGGAGGGCTGACTGCAGAGCTCCTGGCAGGAAGGGCTTGGTGATGTGAGCAAATGTAGACCAAAATGTAAAATCATTGTCATCTGTTTTGTGTGGAGGAAGAACTTGGGTTTGGAGGGCAGAGCCTAGCAAAACTGTTCCTTGTAAACTATAATGCTTTGTTGGATAGAGAGACAAAACTCTGCATGGAGGTGAGGGATTAGTGATGTGCTGAGCTGAGAACCACTCAAGAGATGGAGCTGACATTCTCTAGGACAAGTCTCTCCTGATTTCTTTCATACAATACCATTTTAACTTTCAAAATAGTTACAACTCCTTGCAATGATTCTGTTGCTTGATGGTGTTGATACCTGTTACCAAAGTCTTCCTCTTTTCCCCAGTGGCCTTCCAGCACAAAAGGAAAAAGAAATTACCCCAACAGTTGTTGTCTTGGCAATGTGTTTTTTGGAGGATGGTGATTCTCTACCTTGCAAAGCTCATGTAGGGACAAGAAGCTATTAATAGGCTGATGGACTGTACTGCTCTTCGATGTGAGAAGCACTCTCAGACCTCAGGAGTTACCTGCACACACAGGGTTATCTGTGTATGCATGTCTGTCTTTAAAATGCACAAATTTGGAGGGACTGTGACTAGGTTCTACTCCTTGATGTGTTTTTATGGCATCTCCAAGGATTGTCAACACCTTCTTTAGCATTAAAGAGATTTCTTGATTTTGAAAGAGAGCATTTACTGCTAAGAACATCGATTCTCGTTCTCACTTGTAACCTATTTCCCCTCCCCTTATTTGCTTGAAGTGGGAAAACAAAACTGATTAAAAAGCCTGTGTTAGAATGACATCATCCCCCCACCCCCATACATCTTATTGTAATACATCAGTGTATTTATGAGGTCTTTATTAGACAGGAAAAATTTATTTTTTATTTGTGCTAAATTGTTTATGCCCTTTTGAAAGTGCACTGTATCCTCAGCATTGGGATTTCAGTTATCTGCCTAACATTGATGAAGTGTTATGTTATAACAAGTGCATTAAGATCTTGTCCTGGTGCATATTCTGTGCTATATGTGAAATGACAGTGATAAGGAGAGACAGACAGACATGGAATGGATAAGGTGTGCATATATATCTTAATTTTTAGTAAACTCAAACCAGTTCAAATTGGCGGTGACCACTGATCATTGTCTTCTTTGAAAAACCAGAATCCCCAAAGGAGTTTCCTCCTGTTTAGATGATTAAATTGGGGTCATATTTGCAAAAGAACTCATTGCCAATTTACAAATTGTGCTTATGAAGATCTGCTCGCTTGTTTTGGTGCCTGGGTGACAGCTGATTGATCCAACGAGAGGGCTGCTACCAGCCCTATTTCTAATAAAGTTATTGCTTTACTAGCAAGTAGCTTCTAATTAGTATGCAGAGTCTGGAGTGAATTCATTCATGTTAGGCATGCTGGTCATGTTCCTGGGCTTGTGTGTTCTGGCTAGCCTCTGGCTAGCCTGGGAATCCAAGAGGTGCCTTGCCAGCATGCTGCAGCTTTTCCAAGGGAATATGTAGGAGTAATTAACAAAAGCCTCTACCTGCCTGCACAGCAGGATCTGTGCCATTCCCAGCCTCTCCTGCTTGATGAGAAGTCACTCACCACAGAGGCCAAGAGCTCAGCAAAGGGCTGGGGGCTGGGGGATGCCTTCCTGGGCAGGAGGTGACAGCCCAACCCTGCTACACCCTGAAAGTCCAGGGCAGGGGAGCTGCGTGGGAAGGGACAGGGCTGTCCCAGCTGTATCCCAGTGGCATCACACAACACAGGTGAGGAAAAAACACTGCTGTGTGCCAGTTTCACAGTATCAGCCCTGCAAATGCTGCTCATGAATATTTCTTCCTTTGGGAGGTAGAGGAATACCTCTGTGCCTCCTAGGGGAATTTCCACTTTGTCTCCCTCAGGAAAAGGAGCCCTTTAACTCAGGGACAAGGAGAGCAGCAAAAAGAGTCTGTGAACTGTAGTCCTGTGGCCACTTGAATTCTCAGCTTAACTCTGGTCTTAATGGATGGATCAGATCTGACTTAAAATAAGAGAATAAGTAGCTATTGATGTTTCTCAGCTATATTTTTTTTTCCTTTCAAACCTTCCAAGAAACAAGGCTATTTTGAATCTTTTCTCCATGTTAATGAATACAGCCTCAGGATCTTTTCTCACCCAGTTCCACACTTTGCCTTGTCATCATATTAGAGAGTGGCACAGCACAGAGAAGAAGTAGAAGAAATCTCACTATATGAAGAACACGACGGGAGAGTGACACAGGCTAGAAGATGTCTATCAAATCAGCTCGTTGTCACAGAGGGGGAAGGGAGACACATGGCCAATAATCTGGGGAAAAAATAGATGTGATTTCCCACTCTGATAGAACTTTGTTTTTTCGATTTTTTCAGCAAACACTCTGTGGTTGCAGGGAAGTTTGTTTGGACTTACAGCAGAGGAAGGAGGAGAAGAGTGGAGGCCATTTTGTTTAAAACTCATCTTATTAGTGAATACAGCTATTGATCAGATACTCAAGCTATTGCTAGATTTTTGCCTTTTTCTTCTCTGTGTGTGATTTTCCCTGGAAATGAGCCAAAAGAAACTGCCTGACCAGCTGAGAACACAGTGTCATGCACACCCAGGTGACTTTCCCTGGACCCATATTACAGGGTCTGTGCTATTTGTGATGCTGCAGGTAGAAAGAGTGAAGCCTATCCTGCCTTCCCAGCTCTTATGTCCAAACTTCAAAAGGAAAACAGCAGCAAAAGAGGGGAGGTCTCTTTCAAAAAATGAGACCTCCAGGGTTGTTTTAGCTGTCAGCCTGGTGGAGAGTTAATGCCAGCTTGTGATTACTTAGGGTATTGTATTTATGGCAAAGTGACATATGAAGCAGGACTTGACACCTCTGAGTTTGTCAGTGAGATAACTGAGATTCTTAAGAGCTCTGTTGGCTGAGCTGTGGAGTCATCATCCTCCTGATTACCTGTGGAGAGCTGGGATGGGGATCTGATGCCCTGAAGAGGACACCTCGTGTCTTACCACGTTGGAGTCTGGAAATTCTGCCTTTAAGCTGCCTTGGCAGAATCTCATGGGGCCAGAGCATAATTGAAAAATTTGGTTCCAGGGCAAATTTGAAAATTAAACAAGGACTTGAGGGAGTGGCCCCTATGGAAACCATGTCAACGAACAAACAGCATCAGAGGATTTCAGTGATGTTTGTATAAGGAGGATAATGTTTGCTTGATTCTTGCAGGCTTTAACTGTCTGTCATACTTCTACAGAAAAGCAACAGAAACTAATTGAAAGAAACCAAAACCAAATAGAGGTGTAATAAGTTATTTGAAATTTGAAATTCGAGTTATAAGGCAAAATTTTGGTAGGCTACATCATGTCACATGGAAGATTTCAGTTTGTTGCTGGAGCAGTGTAATTTTTAGAAGATAATTTCCATTCCAGACACTTAAGTTTGCCTGCTGAGAACTCATTGGAAGAGAAACATGTTAAAAACAAGCAAAAGTGGTAGATTTCTATTCTAAGGTTTCTAATTACTTTTTAAACTCAAGCTACTAGCAAAACTTTGGGGTGATTCAGTTAAAAGAATTAAAGACATTTTTTCCCTGGATGCAGTCCCTTTAGAGGGACCACACAAACACCATGTTCCCAAGGGTGTTAGACAACAGTCTGTTCTTTCCCAAACAACCCAGCCCTTTTCAGACTCTAACCATTAACTCTCTCAGATATTTCTCAGTGTCCTACCATCAGCAGTTCTGCGTCCATCTCTGAGTTTTTCTTTCTGTTCCCTTCTTCTTTTCCCTCTTTATTTGTACCTTTCTCTTTCTGCATTTGTGTACATACAGCCACACAGCCATCTCTTAAAACTACACCCAGCACACTCCATCCTTCCATGCAACTGAGGCTCCTCATAGGCTCCATACATTTTCATTTGAGCTCATGTTTTGGATGGAGAGTGCTACTGCTTCAGCAAGCTAGTTTAATAAAAGAGCTGATGGCTTCTCACACCTTAAATGAAGGCTAGATGCTTCACCCAAATATGTTTAATCCAACAGAATGCCATTGCAAGTCTGAATACATTTTCTGACACTTACACTGTAACACTGAAAATGGAGATTACGTCTCATTCCTTGGAAGTGCAGTGTCTGGGACAAGGGGACCTTGGTCCTGTTTCGAGTACATGGGTGCTGTTTGTACCACTGCACAATGAGAGTGGTGATAGTGCATTCTGAAATGTTTTTCCAAGTAGAGACTGGAACACACAGTCCTTCCAAAGGAGCAAGTTTTTATGGCTGTACTTCATGCCCATTCTCCATGAGCCTGAACTCAGAAGGCAGATGGAAAAATGTCAGAAATTCCCAACAGAGAAAATCTTACATGAAGAAGAGCAAAATGTTAAAGAGGCCATGGGAGAAGTTTCATAGCAGGAGTCTCCAATTCCACTAAGGCAACACTGAGGGCTGATCCCCACCCCAAAATCCAACTGCACCTTCTCCTAGTCCTCTTTGAACAGATCACTTGCAGCACTGCTCTGCCTTTGCCCGGCCGTGCGTCACTGAGCTACCGTGAGCATTTTCCAGGATTAACTCTGCTCTGCTCCTCAATTGGTTTCAAGGGGTTTAGCAAGCCTTTTTTTAGCCAGCGTGGAGAAGCTAATGCTCTTACTTCTCAAGCTTTTTAAAAAGTGCATGAATCCAGATCATCCCCTCCCAATTTTGCCACAGAAGGGATGTAGCTAGCTGAGAGCCTCCAAAGATAGTTTGAGATCTTTTCGAGGAAAGGGAATGGGGCTTAAGAAAACCTCAACTTTCGACCTCCTTGTCCTCAACACTGCAGTGCAGGTGAAGGGCTCTGTCAAATCCCAGAGAATTGCACAGGACTGTCCCATTCCCTGGAAATGTGGGAGCAAATAGGTCAGAAAACACATGATTCACAGTGAAACCAATTTCCTATGTGAGCTGTCTTGAATTCAAGACATTTAGGAAGATCTTCCTAAGAGCAGAGTGTGAGTCAGCCCCAACCTTCTCACAGAGATCTGAGCTCCCTGGTGGCCTGGGTGAATGACTGGGTTGGGACTGACATCATTCATACTGGACTCTGTGCAGAAGGACAAGCCTCCAGCTGTGTAGGCTGGGCAGCAATATTCCACAACATTCAGCATTTTTCTGTTCCTGCCTCTCTCAGATGAGCACTTGAGGATGAAAGAGGAGAAGCCCCTTGGATTGCAGCAGGCACTTTGGTGGGGAATGTCTGAGAAACGCATTTCTGTTCTCCACCAAGGCTCTGTGCTCCTTCCAGCAGAGTGGGACAGAGAAAAGGCTCCTGGACCCTCTGCTGCTGCTTTATTCATGGATAAGGTGGAGTTATTTGTTTGGATGACTTCAGTGAAACTATAACTAAACACATTTTATTTCTTAAGAGTTGAAAGCAGTCAGGCACAGTTCTGCTAGGCACAGCACAAAGACCCTCAAGAGTTGCCCTGAAAAGCCCACAAGATAAATGAGGTTCATGTGAGGTTGGGGTGTTTCTTTTTTTTGGTTTTGAGGTTTTTTGAGTATGAGGCTCTTGAAGAGTAAGAGGTAATGTGTCCCCTCACTGGAGACAGAGCAAAAGCACATTCAGAGGGGAAGAAGTTTTGTTTCCAAAGGCATACTCCTCACCAGGAGCATCACTGAACTGAGTAATTCAAAAATTTCTGCAAGAGAGAGGGAGAATCACAACTGGCTGTGGCCAATCATCAGTAGAAATAGTTTTCTGATGTCAGCTTGGCTTCTATGTAATTTTAACTGTCAGAGAGATTTGGAGGGAGACTGGATGACTCATCACACCTCTTTACCCCTTTTTAGGCAAAAAACCTTTAATAGCTAGTTTAAGAGCTGAGTAATGACTGGTTATATAACCTTGTTAAGTACATGGCAAAGCTATGGAAAATGGCTTTTCATTTTGGCTTTCCACTGACTCAGAGATTTTGTGTTTGTCAAATCAGGCTATTACATGGCAGCAATGGAAGAACTAAAGTAAACTAATTTTGAACTGCTGGAACAGCTGCTCTTCCTGTTTTCCTGCTGCAGGCTGGTCACACCAAGCTCTCTGTGCTGCCTGTTCTAGGTGGAGTAGGATTGTGTTTTCATGAGTGCAAGGCTAATCTCAGGTGGGGGCTTGAATCCATGTGAAGAGTCCAGCATGTGTACATAATCTGATGGGTCTGCAAAATGAAAAGGGCAGAATTCTCCAGAGGTAATTTTGTTAGAAAATATCTGCTGAAGGCATTTGTTGGGTGGTTGTTTGTTTTTTTTAATCTGAACTAGAAGAAATTTTAAAATATTCCCCTATTTAATAATTTCTGTTCTTTGTGTGTTTGGCGATTGGGGTTTTCGACATCCAAATGTAGGTTTATCTTTTCCATTATCCCAACAGGAGGAAGAGTGAGTCACATGAACTGAATGAAACTTTTCCACAAAGCCCAGAGAGCTCAGAGAATTCAACTGAAGTCTGGGTATTAGGCTTAGGACTGGAAGGGTTTCCTGGAAGAGTTGCTGTTTCAGGATTATTCCAGGTTGCAACTTTTCAGAAAGGACCAAAACTAAGTGCAGAGCAGCTTTGAATCTGGAAGTCCATTGTCAGAATTTTGTCTGTCTGAGTACAAGGGATGCTGGAGAAAAACTGATGTGATGTTCTGCATGTGAAACTGCCTCAGGCCTTCCTGCTCCAGAGCAGAGTCTCATGGATAGGGGGGCACATCCACCTTTGCATTGTGAGCTTCTGAGTAGTGCCTTTAAAACAGGCACACACAGAGACACACTCACAAACATATATATATAATAACTTTGCCATACACCCAAAAGAAAAAATTCATATCTTATTAACTGATAAAAGAGTAAATAGCCTCACTGGAAAGCCCACAATCCTCCTGGCTGTAAGTAGCTGCTTGGGACCAAGGGAAATGATCCACCCATCCCACTCCTGCAGACCCTCCTTCCCCTACAGACCAACCACTGCTCCACCACAGCTGGGGTCTCCTCCTACCCAGATTTACTTCTTGAACACTGTGAGGCAAGACCAGCACCCAAATGAGCAAGGGAGAGGAGTCAGAAGCACAGGTTTTGTTCACCTGCCTGTACAATTCCTGGCAAATATGGAACTTAGGCTGGAGACTTTCAGTGGCATTTTCTGCCCCCAGTACTGCCAGCAGCAGGAGAGAGGCTGTAGCTGCTACCAACAGCAGTGGCTGCCCCCGAATATTTATTGGGCCATTTAGCACTTTGAAGAGCTTCTGTTATGTACAGTGGAAGTCAGAAGCCCCATAGTTTCAATGTTCTTTTTTTTCCCCATGATTAGTACCTTAGAAAATTTCTTAAGCTGCTTTCCCATCATGGATGGCTCATGAAAGACCCACAGCATCCTCAGCAGCACTGGAGTATATAGGAGAGTATGGCTGAAGAAAATCTGGATTTCCTCTCATTTTCTTTTTAATTTTGAGACTGAAATTGAAACAATTGTATTCATGAAAATGAATGTGCTCATCATTATTATTTCAACCTTTTTTTCCCCTCATTTATTATTAATATCCAGGCACAGTTTCATATTCCTATATAGCAAAAAGAAATCCAAGTTTAAATAAAATTAATTGTCAAGGTTTAAATAAATTTAATTGCCTGTTAGAAAGTGATAGAGGCAAGGAATTCTCTTCCCCTGTCTCAGCTGTCTCAGCCTCAAGCAGAATGATGCTTTGGGTCCTCCCTGGCAAAGCAATTCTGGGAAGGGTGCACTGAGAAAGGTCTTTCCCAGTACACATTTTCACTATTTCCAAGTAACTAAGACTAAAAAGTGTTCCATAACTTTAATTAAACTCTTTTCTTTCAGTCAGATTCTTGGTTTTGTGTTGCCAGTGTTTTCTGAGCTGGGTTTCCCTGTCACTCTCAGTAAATTTAAAAATGAATGTGGCTTATGTGGGGATCATTCATCCATGCATGCAATCCACAGCAAAGAACTGTTTGGGAAAATACCTGGCACAGCTTCACCATAGAAATTGTAAGGACAAAATTTGGTCCGGTTTTCCTTTTTTTTCCTAAATTTGCCACATTTTGGCAAAAAGACAACTTAGCAGTAAAAAATATGTTTGTTGTTTGATCTACTGCATTCTGCAATATTTGCATGTATAGTGGCAGGCTTGTCATCTATCTTCAGCTAAAAAGTACTGAGAATTTTGTGTGCAAGGTATTTTTTGCTGATGTATAGTGGCTATGAGTCCAGGCAGGTGCCTTTATTTTTCTGTCTTGTACCAAGCTAAATCTGGGGGGGTTCATTCCCCCAAATCACCTCTGGATTTAGATGAGCACAGCTGAATATTGAATCTGCCACACCGTCTTCTCAACAAAAGGCTCTGAAATGGATTTGTGAGTCTTAAATCAGTCCCTGGGGCATCCTAGTCCACACTGTAAAAGCACAGTATGTAAATTGCCACCGTTAAATAAGGTGCTCAGGAGGGAGGGAGAAGAGGATGGGGATTGGAAGTCACTGGTGCAGCCCATGCTGGGTTTCAGACAGGGCTGCCCTGGCAGTTCAGAAGTCCCTGAAATGCAGGGGAGGAGATGGTGTGGCTGCCATATGGGCTGTGTGTGCCAGATGGGGAGGTCGCCTCCCTTACACCCACATTCTCCAGGAAAACAGAAATCAGAAATGAAACTTAAAACCCGAGCCCCTTTCCATTCAGCCACAGGAACAGTGTGGAAGAGAAGCACAGGCCCTCCTTCCAGAGTATTTGTCTGATAATTCATTAGCTGGTGTCCCCTGTTTTTCATCTCTTCAGGGAAGTCTGCTCAGAATTTATTGCTGAGACATTAATGAATTTTTAAGCTGTCAGGGAGCAACGTAAATAAGTGGTATCCTGGATTGTTACACAGCCATTATCAGGTCAAATGAATGCACAGGGACTCTTCCTTCAAGCAAAGAGTAAATCTTAGCATGGAGTTCCAAGGCACTGAGTCCCTCACAGGAGTCCCTGCATGGCCCTGCTCAGTGAGAGCCCAGTTGTCTCCTCAGCCCTTCTCCCCTCTGAGGGCTGAAAATGTCCCCCATGGAGATTGTCTTGATTTTCAAGCTATGCACCAACAATAGCATTTTGTGGCTTTATTGTGACAGAAGGAAAAGCATAAGGAAAAAGTTAGAGTGCCCTTGGCCTTGGCTTTTCCTTCCACTGGCCAGGCAGGCAAGGTTTAATTATATGGCTGTGAGTATTTCTATTAATTTTAATAGAACTGCTTTATAAACATAGGGGAAAAATGAAGCAGCAGATTTTATGATGGGAAGAATTCTAGGAAATCTTGTCTCCAGTTCTAGGACTTGATTTGTTCAGCACAAGGGGATTATTTGTTCATTTTTACTCTATAGAGGAGAAAAACCCCTTTCCTGTTCTAAAATAGATATTCGTGCATGAAAACCAGACATGTGAAATATCACAAGCAGGGGTTCACATGCCCTGGTGCTTCAAGTCCAAAAAAAAAGTCACATTAATGCCAATGTGCTTTGGATCATTAGCTCTTAAGCTTCTAATGATGTTCTCTAATGACTCTGCTGCTCTTCCTCCTCCATCAGACTCTCTCCAACCTGCAGAAGGTGTGCTAACTTTTCAGAGTATTGCTGCAGGAGAGCCTTGAAAAGACATGTGAGTATCTCAGTAATATATGAGACTTTACCTGTTGGGTGTCCAGAATGTAATTTACAGAAGGCTGTATCCACAATATTCATTACATGAAGGCTCAAGTTCTTACTCATTTTTATTTTAATTCATTTATTCTGCTGCAGGAATGGGAATGAAAAGGAACACCTGTCCCATGATTAAGACAACTTGCCATTAATTTAAAACTGCAATAGAGATACTGCTTACAGAATCGTTTCCTCCCTCCTCTCCTCACATATATTTCCATATACTAACCAAAAGTGAGCATTTTCCCTGGTCAGGTCCAAGGCTGGGGCAGAGCAGCATCATGATATTGCCTTCAGCTTTCCCTGCATGAGGCTCGACCCTTGTGCTTTGCTCTGCATGGGTAGAAAGCTCCCTTCTGTGCAAAGCCACAGTGTGCTCTGACTTTGTTTTCAGTCTGTCAACACAGTTCATTTTGCTTTCCAAACCTAAGGGTGAGCAGAGCCCCACCTTGCAGCCCCACTGGCAATTGGAGTTAACCCTGCCCGTGTCCTCCAGGCACAGGTACAGCCCAAGGGGCTCTTAGCCAGCCACTCTTTTCTGCTTGCACCTTCTCTACCCCTCAGAGCAGCTGTTCTCAACCTAAGAGGGAGCAGAACTTGGCCCTCCAGGCTGGCTGCAATTGTAAAAGCATAGGGAAAATTTGTAAGCCACATGCAGAATGTAGGAAATGGTACTTTCCATCAAAGTTGTGCAGTAGGGCATCCTCAAGATGTTCAGAGGGTTTATGAGTTATCTTACTGTTTTCTAGGTCCTAGAATACAGTTCTACCAACAGTGCAGAGGTTGCCAAATCTTTCACATTTGGGCATAATCTCTGGCCTCACCACTTGCCCATCTCTTATGTTTTTGTCACGCAAAGTGCACACCTGAAAGAGCACAATTATTTGGCAGGTAGATCTATCTTGCTGCCTTTTGACACTGCTGCTGCTCATGGTTAGAGGGCCTGGGAAAAAAATTTTCTCAGCCTGCGTCTCAGAGAAAGCAGCATGGCAGCACCAAGGGAATCCTCCCTCTCCTCTCACTGATGGAAAAGGCACAAGAAAATTCTTCATAGGGAAAAACCTGGAGGAAAACACTGGTGAGTGGGCAGAAATATTTTTGCTGATTGACTGGAGAAAAATGCAGCATCCCCTGTGCAGTCTGCAGCCAGGCCAGTCACCTTGGGGTGGTTTGGCTCTGGCTCCAGCCAGCTCCAACACCTGAGCCTCCTGTGCCAGAGGCAGCTGCAATCCATGGAATGAATTGCCCCCTAGAGGTACTTTGCTCTCTCTCCACTGAACTTCCTCGAAGTCAGGACACTACCTTGGACCTGAGCCTTTAAAGAGCCATTAAACAGCCTCAGTTCTGTGAGGTGGCTGCTCCAAAAATCCCCAGAACTCCCCTTCCTAAGAGGGAATTCACCCCTTTAGGATCATCTGTCCTCCCTCTCCTGCCTCCTCGGTTGGGCACGGCAGGAATCATTGTGCAATCAATATTATTAATACAGCAAACCAGCACTGGCTCTAAATATGCACACACCAAGCAAACAAATCGAAACAGCAAAAGAGGTCTTTGTGGTAGCACAGCTTCAAAGCTGAGGCTGTAATCACAGAGAAGCTAAGGAATGCAAATGTGTGGTAATCAGAGTATTGTAACTCATCCATCCAAATGTTAATAGTATTTTCTCACCATATATTACATTAGCATTAATGGCTTAGGTTCAAATTCTGCACTGTTTTCTACAATTATGACTCATTTTTCAGCTAAGGGGACTATCCATGGTAATAAGCATAGCAGCAGCAGGATTTTTAAAGGCTTATGTGAGCACGCCGTGTGTGTGATTCTCCCTGTAATAAATTTTGAAACCCTCTGGCCAGAGCCAACAAAATGCAAAAGCACAGAAAGGTTGTTTAGGTGATTCAGCTCCTACAGGTCTGTGAAAATAGGGAATTGTGAAGAGAAGAGAGCTGCCACTGGACAGGATGCTGCAGAATGAGCTCAGCCACTGCTGGACACTGGAGGCCTCCCACTTTCCCAAACCAAGGGAGAAACTCCTCATCTCTCAGCTGTCCATGCATTTTGCTCCCCTCAGTGCCAATGTCCACGGAACTGCTTGTTAATTGCATTTGTAATTGTCTCAAAGCAAGTGAGAGGACACATTACAACATGTATTTTAGTGTGCTATGCTCTGCAACTGTCCTAAAATAAAGATAAAATAAACATTGCTCTGATTGTACAACCTGACTGCTGCCTTCCCAAACAGAAACACCATCACAGAGACACAGGGCTCTGGTGCACCCAGGCTCCTACACTCTGCCCTTCTCTGAATAATAATAACAACAACAACTGCAGCAGCAATGCCTGGATAAAATCCATTCATACAGAAACCAGCAGCAGGCTAGACAACTCCTTTGCCTTGCAGGGAATCTTGTTTCATCATGCTTTACCCACTTGCTCTGGGTCTTCTTCAGGTATGGATAAGGTGCATGCAAAGAGTAAATTCTTAAGCCAGTATGAATTCTGTTACCTGAAAACACAACAGTGAATATCAAAAGATTTCATTCTAAGGGTTGCTCAAACAGACTTGTTTTCTTAACCTAAAAAAGGAGACCAGAATAAAAGCATGATTGATTCTGTGTCACAACTACAGTGATTATTAAGGTGTTATAAGCCAGAGAGAATTGCCTTTATTTTATTAGAAACTGTGCTAGAAATTAAGTTTATTCCTATCTTGATAAAATCAAGTCTGTCTCCCATGTGTCTCCTCCTCCTACATAACACTCAGGCGTGGCTGTGCAAGATTGCTTGGTTGATGCTTGCTCCTAATTCCCTGCTGCACTTTGCATATGTAAATCCCCAATCACTCAGAGCAAACACACACAAAGCAGGGAACATCCCCATGTGGTGAGGATATTTCAGTATCTTCACTTCAGAAGTGGCTAAAAGGAAGAATGGCAAGAAGGAGTGGCTCGTCCCTGAGCCAGCTGGTGGTGGAACCAAAACCAGAGCATAGGAATTCCCATGCTGGGAACTTTAGTCTAGGCTGGACCCCTCCTTTACTGCTCTCATCTGAACCCTCAGGAGAATGAATGGCCCAGCCATTGTGGGCTCTGCATATGCTGATGGACACTAAAACCTGCCCCACTCTGGTTTTGGCATTCATGGTTTTTTCAATGACATTGAACTTTGAGCTGAACTTCACCTGTTCTTTTCCCTAATCATCAGCTTCCCTTTGCTTATGCTCTTAAGCATGGATGAGAGCAGATGGCAGGTCGCTGGGTTAATCTGCATCTAATCCACAGCACAGTCACGATGGGGAGCACAAACCGTGTTCAGCTCCCTGCTGAGAGCAGCTCCTGCCTGCTGGGGCTGGGAAATCCAACAGGTTGATGCACTTCCACTGCTCTTCCACTGCAGAGCTGTAACAGCGAGGTTTCAGCTCTGAATGGGATCGTTTTTGTGCCCTAGACAGGAGCAAGCCTTCATAGTCTTTTGTGGGCAGACAAGAATGTTTTCTTCTTGAATTTTCAGTCAGCTGTACCCCAAGGAACACTTTTTGTCCTGCTGTTTTTTCAGAGCATTTGGAGAAGAGAACAAGGTAGGCAGCCCTGCTCATCAGACTCACTCTCTGTTTTCTGATCTCAGGAATCTGTATTCTTTCCACCCTGAGTCACTGCTGCTGGAGTGCCCCAGTTCTGCCTGCCCTCACCCCCTGCTCTCTGTGACAACGAGGATGGCTGTGCAGAGGCAATGCTCTGCCCTGGGATGCTTCCTTTGTGCAAGCCTTCCTTTGTATTTTGACATTTGTGAACGTTCTCATCCTCCAGCATGCAGGCAGAGCCTGGATTTCAAAGGTAATCCCTGGCTGCAGTGACAGCATCAGGCAAACATGTGTCCTGTGTTTTATCTGTTCAGGTCACAGGTAAATAACGAGGGGGTGGCAGGGATGATGGACACATGGCCCAGGCTTCAACCTCATTTTTAGTCTGCTTTCCAAAGGAGAGGAGCTTCCTGCAATCCTATGTTAGTTCATTCAGCCTTCCCATCATTTCAGAGCCTATTAGCAGATTTCCACTGAATTTGAGAGAGAGATGTCCCAAATTTAATTAGGTCTCTGAGTCTTTTTAGACCAGGCAACTGAACAGAGACTTTTCAAATTCTCCAGTGAGGGAGAGGCCGCTGTAAGACTCCATCTGTCACAGACATTAACAAGTCCACAGAGCTTTGCTTGCTCTTGAGATGTTTGATGGCAAACCAGACCTCTTTAGGGCACTCTCTCCCAAAACAAACTTGTGCCCTGTGTTCATGAGGATCAATTCCCATGAACCTTTACACAAGTGAGTGGATTTTTTCTCATAGTCAATCCTACCCCGGGGCAAGGGGCAAGGAGTGCCAAGACATCCTGTTTCTGCTGTGGAGGCACTGGCTTGCAGGACTTCTTTATCTAGGGAAACTCCAGCCTGGAGAGTTACAGCCCTCAGGCTGCTGCAGAAAAGAAAGATGATACATGTTTTTGCCAGCTCCTAGAGGGGCAGGAAGCAGAATCACCTCAGTATTGGATGAACCTTAAAAAAAAAAAAAAAAAAAAAAAAAAAAGATTGGATTCACTAATTCACTGAAGGTGGCCAGGGAAACATAGAAATGATTTAAAAAAATCCCTTAGGTCAATAACCAGCCTGCTTTTGGAGAGACAAGGGTTCAGGGGGCGTAAGTTTAATTAAGCCAGCCAAAAACTGAAGGGAAAATTAGAAACCATTTCCAACAATGCTTTACAAAAGCTTCCCATTGAAACAGACACATTAATCGAATAGGAGCTGAGCCATACTTTGATACATGAGCCCCAGCCCAGGGTGCCTCTTGCTGCAGAGAGCAGCATTGTAAGGTTTCATTCAGAAGCAGCAATCTCTCACTGTTATCCTTTCCTCATTGGCAAACATCAGCTCCCTCCCTCTTTTTTTTTCTTCTCTCTGTTCAATTAAATGTTTAATTAAAGTACCATGACTCCCTTTCATTTGGAAAAGTAATTGAAGACACTAGTGTGTGAAAAACAGGCTGAGAAGTGAGCTGGAGTAGACAGAGCACAGAGCATCAGCAAGGCCTCCAAAAATATGGCCCTCAATTTGCCTTGGTGCCACATTGAATCGAGGCAATGGTGAGGAGATACAGCTGCAAGAACATCTGGAAGGGGCTGATAAAGATGGCTTGGTTTGGGTCTGAAGCAAGCACTAAGTGCAGCTTGATTTTTTTTTTTTTTTTTTTGCATCCTGAATGGTCAGCTCAGCACAGCTGGGAGAGAAAAGCAAGGTTCATGAAAATACATTTTCTGCTAAGTCTCCATGCAGTGATTCAGGAGAGCTTGTTGAGTCGCTTGATAAGCAGGCTGGTGCCTAATAAGGATTTTCTGCTGTATCTTGTAGATCAGTCTTTGTCAGGTTACACGGTGGCTCATCACCCTGACACATTCCAGGACCAGGGAACACCTCTGCTCTGACTGCATGGCTCTTTTTCCCGGGATCCTTAAGAAAAATTAACAGAAATTTGTGGTTACATGGATTATCTGGGCAGCCCATTTCCAGCTATTGGCTTGAAGATGCCCTGGTTTGGTTTTCTCAAACAGGCTTAAAAGCAGAAAACGAGTTCCTGCTTTTCTATAACTGGGTGGAATTCCACAGAGTTTGAGCTTTCTATGCCTTCTGAATTCTCCATGCCAATAGCGTTACATTTCTCTTCACACATTTTTATTAGAAAATACTTGAGTTTGTATCTTTTTTCTCACCATCTTTAATTGCTGCCTCATTGCTGACACACCCACACACACCAAAAAAATTCTGCTCTCTCATGAACTGCTGCAATGGGGAGTTGCTCCCTGCAGGCTGTGCTTGAGGCTGTTTTTACCTGTTATTTCCAACCTAGATTAATGTTTGTGTGGCACACAGTGCTGCTTGATTGATTGAGGCCAAGAACAAGGCAGCTTGATTCATTACTGGAACAGTGTATGTGCATGTCTGATTGATAGGGGAGGGCTTGGAAATGAACTGGGGTCAACAGCCAGCCCAGGGCGTGTCTAGAGGAGCAGGCATAAAGTAAAGCCTGATGGCCACCCCTGCACACAGTGGCTTGGAGTGCATCATTCTGAGGCCATGACTGGCTTCCCAAAATCCCCAGCACTGTTCTGCCCGTACATCTTGGTATGAAGGACAGGTGTTTGCCAATAAAGGCAGAAGCTTTTCTTTGAAATGGAGAATGTAAACCCCCTTCCTCTAAATTATTATAATTTTGAAATTAAGGGGTTCTAAAGCAAAGATAGGGGAATTAGGAATTAAAGTTCTTTACTAGGAAAATTGAAATACAAATACAGTATTACAAAGAACAAACCCAAAACACTGACAGAGTCAGAATACAACCTGACACCCATCAGTCAGTCAGGGTGTTGGCAGCAGTCCCATTAAATGGTGGCTGCATCCTCCTGCAGTGACAGATGTGGTTCAGCTGGAGCAGTGCTCCTGTAGAAGGTGCAGTTTAACTCTGAAGGTCCTGGGATGATGTGGGAAGGTCCGGCTTTCCTCTGGAATCCAGTGCAAAGAAGGTAACTTGTTGTCCAAAATCTCAGTTTTTATCTAGGTAGGAAAGGCTTGGCTCCTCCCCCTGGCTGGAGCATCTCCCAGTGGGATGATGTAATTTTATCAGTCATGCACTGGGACTGAATGGCCCATTAGCAGATGATATCTTCCTGGAGGGAGGATGGGTTGTAGAAAAGATAAAGATGAGTGCCCCACCTGGTTTTAAAGATGACCCATTAGCAGATAATATGTGCCAATACGTGAGATAAGGATCACTGTCCCACCCAGCTTCAACAGATGGTGATAGAATACACATTTCTGGCCACATCCTGTACTCCAACCCAAGACATGAGGCCATGACTGGCTTCCCAAAATCCCTAGCACTGTGCTGCCCACAATTGTGGAAGTCACTGCTAAAGGCTTCCAAAATCCCCAGCACTGCACTGCCCACAGCTGAAGAAGTCAGTGCTGAATGCTGTGGGAGCTTTGCTGTCAGGGTGGATGAGTTTTCTCCCCAGGTTTCTCTGGCTGCCCCTTGGGCTGATGGAGGGGGCTGCATCTGAGAGCTGCTGGCTCTCCTTGTGCTCAGTACAGCCAGTCAGCAATTTTCTGGCATGCTTCTCTGACATTGCAAAATCTAATACACCAGCATGGAAATGCTCTGGAAACGTGTCAGTTTTGATGAGATCCTCCCAGAAACCAGGCAGATGCAGAATGACATCCTCCTTGCCAAGCAATTTTGGAAAGCTTCCCTACCTCCCCCCACAGCAGCCCACCTGGCAGGCTGGTGGGGAGATGGCAGGCAGGGGACAGAGTCTGCCAAGCCCCAGTCTCCTGGCTCCTTGGCAGAGAGACTTCCCAGGGCTTCCTGGCTGCTGGACCTCCTGGCCACCCTTTGAGCCCTGGAAATGCTCTGGAGAGAGCAGCCTACTCTGTGAAGCCTCAGGGAATTCCTACTTCAGCCCTGCAGTAGACACAGGTTTTTATCTTTATAGGTTTTCCTTCTCTTTTGGAATCAAATTTGATTGAGGCTTGTTTTCCTGACTGGGATTTTTATTTCCTTGTTCCCTTCATTTTTGAATACAGAATTTTCCAGGGCACAGGAAGAGCAGTTTTAGTCATCTCTTCCAGGAGTAACTTTTGGTAAGAGGAGACTGGGCATCTTACAGGAATTTGTAATCCTTTTCCTCCTTAGGTCAAGCAGAGCACTGGAGTCAAAGATGTAAGGTGGCAGTGGGTGGAATGTGCATTTCACTCTTTCTTTCCCAGCACCTTCTAACTTTTCAGAAAATCAGTTGATCAAGTACCTAATGATCCTTTCTTGTTTTTTTTTCTTTTTCTTTCACTGCAACTTCAGTGACTTCACTGGTCACTCACTTGCTGGGAATTGAACAGTCAGTGGGACAACAAACAGCATCCTGATATCACAGATCCCTGCCCTGCCTCTGCCAGGCAGTGTCATGAGAATCACCCTGGCCACCCTGGCTCTAGGGCACATGTGGTCACAACCACATGGCTCTTCACAGGTTGGGAAGAGGCACAAGAGAGTCTGTGGTGAGATCTGTCCCAGCTCAAGCTCTCCAAGGACCTCAGCTGATGTGATTGTCCTCGTGCTGCCCCGCTTATCCTGGCAGATCCAGGCTGATGTTTTGTGGGCAAGGTGACACTCGTGTGACCACTGTGTCCTAGAGAGAACAAGGAGTTTTCACAGGCAGTGATCCAAAATGCTGCCCACAGGCACTCCCAGGCAATTTGATACAGATCAGTTGGTGGATTTTAGTTGAGG
The DNA here is from genome assembly GCA_030060385.1 of Muscicapa striata striata. Taxonomy (NCBI): domain Eukaryota; kingdom Metazoa; phylum Chordata; class Aves; order Passeriformes; family Muscicapidae; genus Muscicapa; species Muscicapa striata. The sequence goes on along the minus strand of JAREIS010000117.1, from coordinate 843,251 downwards.
GGAAGCACTTGAAGGCAGCTCTGGGGCATTCCCCTGTTCAAGGGTCTGCAGTATGTGCCAGCATCTCCTGGCTGCTTTGTCCTGAGGATGGAAAGGGAGGCCAAGGAGGGGAGTGCAGGACCAGTTTCCCCAGGCTAAGCTGGGAGACAGAATGCTGCCTGGAACAGTGTCAAGACCCAGCAGAGATGTCAGCAGGGTCTCCCCTGCAGTAAACCCTTAGGGGTCATTAGGTGACATTTCCTCCTTGGCACAGCTGCAAACACAGCCTGTTGCCTCTCTTTTGCTCTGCTGGTGTTGTTTTCCCACTGACTTTTGTGTTGATCTAACATAACCACGGCATCTCCTTCCCATCCTAGGATGAGGTATAACGTGAGGGAGGCCTGTTTTTCATTACTGTTGAACTTGCAGCACAGGAACTTTCTGTGAGGCAGCTCACAAGGGGGTGAGGGGCTGGGAGGCAGGGAGGGAGGGTTAGTTATTACCTCTGCTTCCTCTCTTGGAGCATGGGCTTCTCTATCAAGCTCTGCCATCTCTCCCAGGGGCCAGCAACTAATTCCTCCATACCCCTGCACACCGGAGCCTCTCTTTATAAGAGACTTCCAATCATGACAAATTATCTGTGCTGATTTTGTGACATGAACTGTTACCCATTAGGGAATGAACTGGCATCAATAAATTCATTTCACTTACAACCTCACACTGTGAATGAATTGAAGTTCTAGAGGTGAAAGACATAAATTTACCAGGTGGGCAGGCACACAGCTTCCCCTAAGACTGTGCACTTCACCTTTGCCACGTGAGCTGCTTCTGCTGGGCCAGCCCAACATTAATTTTGCATACAGTAGATTTCTCCTGTTCCATGCACAGTCCATGTGATATATACCTGCCTCAAGTAGCTGTGTGAATAGCCTCATCACAGGACAAAATCCTGGCTGTGCTTTTACCAAAAAACCACACCAACTTCAAACCAAACACAGCCTTTTGCTTTTCAAGATAAGAAGAGTATTTGACTAACATCTTTTGATTTCCAGGGTCAGTAATTAATGAGTTCTCCCATTGCCCTGCTAGGACAAGTGAGACAGCATTATTTATTAGGCAGAAAGGAGTTCCCATATGTGGGGATCTACATCTTAGTCATTCTGATGGTAAATTCATCAAATTGTTCCAGCATACAAGGCTTTCCTTCTCCCCAAACACTCTTGTCAGTCAAGTGGCTGAAGATTTCACTCATTTACGCAAATGAAAATCTCACAATCCCCCGGAAAAATAGAAACTTTCAACCATTTAGTTAAAAGCCACTTGTCATGTACATCTGAAGGGAAAGGAAAAAACTAAAACAAAAAAAAAAAAAAAAAAAAAAAAAAAAGTGGTTTCCCCAAGAGGAGCACACAAAAGTACCCACAGAGTGGAGAGGAATGTAGCAGTCTTTGTTGCTCCACTGTCCTGAGAGCCCCTGATCACGACAGGGATCCTGTTAGGTTGTGCACTATGGGCACCAAGTGAAGGCAGCCCTCAGCCTGGAACACTCCCTGACCTTGTCCCCCTGTCTGAATGTTTGGGATGGCTGTTTTGGAATACAGCTTACTGGACATAATATAAAATAGGGGCGATTGAGGCTAGGATCCCTCCTTTCCTTTTCTTGAAAAGAATTAGACATAGTCCTGGCTGACAGGGCTGTAAACAGATATTAAAGGAAAGGAACAGACAGGGATGTGCCCTTCATCACCCTTAACACATTCACAGGTGTGGGTGTTTTGGGATGGGTGGACGGAGTGGAGCCACAGGGGGAGTTTAGATTCATATTTTCTCCTTAAATTGCTTGAGACAGATCACTGGGCATGCCAGGCTTCTTGTCTGACCCAGTGAGACATTTTTGTGTTCTTATGTTAAAAGGGAAGGCTGAAAACTGCCTTCACAAGCCATAGGAGGGGAGGCATGGTTTTGTTGGGTCTTCCAAATGCAGTGGAAACACCTCCAGGGTTTTTGCTGGCTGAGCTGCTTCCTTTTTGCTTTCATCCAGCAATCACACACTTTCCCATCCCTCTGAGGACCAGGCCTACCCCCAGCAGCAGCACACAAAGGTCACATTTCTTGTGAATGTGCAGGAAAATCTCTACAGTGGCTGGGCAATGAGTCTGGTCAGGAAATAGTCCCTTTTACATTGTTTTCTTGTATTCTGGGGTTTGGGAGGGGGTTTAGCTTTTGGCAAAAACATCAAGTACAGTGATTTGGGAATACTGTGTAAATGCATCACAGTGCTTGTTGCTTAAAAGCTTTAGTCCTCTCTCCACTTGTATATTCTGTGCTCCCTGCTTCAACTACATTAATTCAGTGAACAGAATCTCATTTTTGGTAAGCATCCTGTTGACCTCTCTGTAGCTGCAGGAAGCTCTTCACCACAAACATTGTCTCTCTCCAGTCACAGCTTGTCAGATCCACAGAAGAGAGGTCGTGGTTCCCTCTCTGCCTGGAAAGAGTTTATCTTGCTCTTGTAAATAACTGGGACAGGCTGGGGATGGACAAATTGCCCAGGAGGATTTCTGAAGGAGAGATCAAACCCTAGACACACCTCTGGATGCCTATTTCCCCAGAGACTCCCTGCACATGAGAGGGAGAGCCACATTTCAGCTCCTTCCATGCTTGCTCCCCACACAGAGCAGTGTGGAAGGAGCAGAAACCCTGACAGGGTCTCCCTGGAAAATCATCCCTTAGATAAGAAATTACTTCCTTAGAATGACTAATACTAGAAATATTTCACCCCCTCTTGCAGACTCCCAGGTTATCTCTTTGTGAGTTAATTGGTCCTTTTTTGATCCCTTGGGTGATTGGTCACTTTTTACCTAAAACCTTTAAGCAGTTGGTTAGTTTTTCAATCCTTGATATTATTGGTTAATTTTCTAAGGCACCCTAACCCTATAAAAGCCCCTTAGTACCTTATATATTCAGACTGCTGCCTGGACCCCTTTGTGGAAGAAATAAAATGTCTGCAGAACATCTGTGCAGCTTTCTTGGTCTTGTTTTCCCTGCTGGCCAGGAAGGTACTTTGCAAATTGAGCAAAAGCACAAAAAGAGCTGATAGCCTGTACTCTAGCTTGCTTGCATTCAAGTGCCTTGTGGCTGAAATCTGCCTGAGACACCAGGAGAAGCTGTTCCTTATCTGGGCTGCTTGTGGCAGCTCGAGGCAAGCCCTAAGCCCTGGCAGCCACAGAGCAGCAGGACCTCAGCCCTTCCTTTGGGTTGTGATGCCCTCCCCTCCAAGGACCCTTAATGCAGTCACAGAATACTCTGAGGCCATGTGGGGTGGCCAGGTGGTCACTCCCAGGGGCACCATGCCATGGACCTGCTGCCACTCCCTCCTCCCTCCTCCCTCCTGCATCGTCCCACCTCAGCACTGACCAACCCTCTCCCATCCCCTCTCCCTGACCAACCCTCTCCCATCCCCTCTCCCTGACCAATCTTCTCCCATCCCCTCTCCCTGACCAACCCTCTCCCATCCCCATCTCCTGACCAACCCTCTCCCATCCCCTCTCCCTGACCAACCTTCTCCCATCCCCTCTCCCTGACCAACCCTCTCCCATCCCCATCTCCTGACCAACCCTCTCCCATCCCCATCTCCTGACCAACCCTCTCCCATCCCCATCTCCCTGACCAACCCTCTCTCCCATCCCCATCTCCTGACCAACCTTCTCCCATCCCCATCTCCTGACCAACCTTCTCCCATCCCCATCTCCTGACCAACCCTCTCCCATCCCCATCTCCTGACCAACCCTCTCCCATCCCCTCTCCCTGACCAACCCTCTCCCATCCCCATCTCCTGACCAACCCTCTCCCATCCCATCTCCTGACCAACCTTCTCCCATCCCCATCTCCTGACCAACCCTCTCCCATCCCCATCTCCTGACCAACCTTCTCCCATCCCCATCTCCCTGACCAACCCTCTCCCATCCCCATCTCCTGACCAACCTTCTCCCATCCCCATCTCCCTGACCAACCCTCTCCCATCCCCATCTCCTGACCAACCTTCTCCCATCCCCTCTCCCTGACCAACCTTCTCCCATCCCCATCTCCTGACCAACCCTCTCCCATCCCCATCTCCTGACCCACCTTCTCCCAGCCCATCTCCTGTGGTCAGAGGGCTCAGAAGGCTCCTGTGCCTTCAGGGTCAGAGCCAGGCAAACTGAACATGGGAGAGGTCACAAGGAGGGAGAAGGCAGGGAAACCCACATTCCTTCATAACGTCAGCAGCAGCCAGGACCTGTTCATATTGCATGAAGAATTATACTCCAGTCTGATTGTTTTATAAAAATCTGCTCAGGCACCTGTCCAGAGCCATGATCACATCTTCAGTCATGTGGCCAAATGCCTTTTAGTTTTAATCATTTGATCAAATGCCCTAGTGAAACTGCCATTTGTTCAAATGATTGAAAGTTTGTCATTTGACCAAATTACCAGTCTGGCAGGATGACTAACGGGTCGTGCCACAATGTCAAATTCTATTAATGTCACCTGGGAGAGACAAGTGAGGAAAGTAAGGGTTAAGGGGGGGAAGTTTGCAGAAGTGTTTATTCCCTTGCCATGTACACCTACACACACACAGGTGTGGTCCCAAGGAACAAGCTCTGCAATCACCAGGATGGCTCCACATCCACCTGAGCATGAAGAAGACTTCACATGGACATCCCTCAAAACCTGGGGAGAACAACTCATGTCACTGAAGGAGCCCAGAGCTGCTCTTCCAGAGGGCAAAACTGGGTCTGGAATCTACACTTGCACTTCAGATGAGGACTGCCAGTGCTGGGACTTGTTGGAGGAGTAAACCTGGCCAAACCATGAGCCAGGAACCACGGCTCAGTGAGAGCAGTCCCACTTCTAATGCCACTGGTGTGACTACACTGGCACTGCCTGGATCACTGCTGGGGACACTGGCATCATCTCCTCCCTCCTTCTCCCTCATGTTCCTGGAGTTGCATTTCTGGCATGGAAGGAGAGGAGGGAGTGGAAGCAGAAAGACTAAGATGTAGCTTCTGGAGGAAGTAAGAACTGACAGCAGCCATATAAGGGGACATTAACCTTTCATAAACCTGCTCTCCGGCCTGTGACTGGAACCAGGGAATAAATATAATCCTTGGAGTAAGTGTTCTGTGTGCAGCATGGCTGTTCTGGTGCACACTGAATTCCTGTGAATTGCAGTTGTATTTACAGGGTGTTGGTATAGAGGTGAGATGAATTTTGCTGACATTAAAGAAGCAGCAGACTTCAAGCAAGAGGCCAGCACTGAGGAACCAGCCTCTCTTGTTTTTTTAGGAGGATTTGCCACGGACATTCCTGGTGAGTGATGATATCCTTAGAAAACTCACACCCTGTATGGTCCTGTCCCCACGTGGCCAGGTGGGTCCTGTGGTGTGACCAATAGTTCCTGACCTCTGAGTGCTGGCAGGAGGAGGTGCTGGAACCAATTTCTGCCCCTCCCCTCTCAGCTGCCCATGTTTTGCTTCAAGCAAGACATACAGGGGATGGTGTGCAACCACTTCTCATGCAGATGTACAGCAAGCCACTTGTTTATTCTGATAACAGAGCACTGCCACGTGGGCACAGCCAGTGAACCCTACACCAAGTCAAACTTAATAATAACAGTCTGATTATCTGACTTGAACTCCTGACCTGCAGATGTGGCACACACACAGCATGCTCAGGAGCTGTCTGTGTGCACGAGCATGTGCACACCCAGGAGCCTGATCTCTGCCTCCTCAGGCCAGCTCCACTGCTGCTCCCTGCAGCCCTGGGCCAGGCAGGGCGCTCTCCATCTCATCATGAACCATCACTGTGCAGGTGAATGAGACAGAGGTCATTGTGCTGTCAGCTCCAGGCCAGCTTCTCTCCCTCAGACTGGATCAGCACTGAGAGCCCAGAGAGCCCTGCAGCCTGCTGCCAGCCTTGGAGCTGCTGGCTTGAAGTGCAGGGCTCAGCACTGTGCTGTGCCAGGTGCAAAAACAGGGCAGTGCCTTTATCTGTGCATCCTGCAGTCACTGCATCTTTCCCTGTCTTGTGACTAGATTTAGATTGAGATTTATCTGGTCAGTGAGGTTCCTGCTGCTGACTCTCATCCCTATCCTAAGCTGCCAGGTAAAGCTGATTGGAACTCCAGCCTATGCCCTGTCTTTCCTTTCCATTTCTTCCAGCTGGCTTGTGTACCTCTTCATTTCAGCTTTCTGCCCACAGGCTCTGCCCTCCCCAGCTGCACAAGCCCTTCCCCAGCTGACTCCAGAGCCTGCCATGGAAGAGAGCTGTTAGGTGCCCTTTGCAGATCTGCATATACTCAAGGACTGCCTGTACTGGGCCTGCAAAATGATATACACACAAGCATGGAGGAAGCTGCAAAGAACTATATTGGTCAAAAAAGATCACCAGTTTAGCCTCAGCTTGAGGTAAATGTCTCAAGCAAACCCATTATGTATTCTGTGTATACACAATGGGCTTGATTTGAGATGTATTTATGCTCAAGAATATTATGTATTCTCTTTATACACCATGCAAGGTTAAATTTTTTTGAAAATTTATATTTGCTTTTTATCATGCAGACAATTTATGGCCAGACCTCCTGAATCTATTTGAAAGTGTCCATTTATTCTTGATTAACTCTGAAAGTGCTGGAGATCACAAATCCACTTGCTGCTATTAATGTATTTAGGAGCTAGACTCAAAAAAAGTTTAACTAAACTCTTCTAGAGGAAACTGAGAATCCAGATTTGACCTGTTATAGATAGAGTCAATGTAAAAAACCAGCTTTATATTGGAATTTCTGACTGGGGGCATTTGGATTTATAGCACTGATTTGGACCAGTCCCTAATCACTTCCTAGATAGTACTTTTTCATCAGCTGATCTGACAGCAGGAAGAAGGTCAGGATCATAAATTTCCCCTTCCTGAGTGCCAGGAGAGGAGGTGGGAAGTGCATTCCCCAGGTGAGCAGCCACGCCAGGAGCAGGGATCAGGACTCCTGCCTCCAGCTGCCCGGCCTCCTGGGAGCACTGGGTGCCTGCCACCACCCTCCAGCAGCCTGAGGACACTGGGAAGTGTGACCACACACTTTCCAGAAGTGCCAGGGTCGGGTGGGAATGGGTTGTCAGCCTGGGACATCAGCACAATTCTCCTTCATCCAATATACATCTCCTGGTCTTGGTCCTTGCCATTTTCCTTACCATGGCCTCTCATGCTTCCAAAACATCTGAGGGATGCCATGCAAGCCAGGCCAAGATGTCCTTAGGGAGAGTGTGAGCAGAGGAGATGCTGCTGTTGGTGAGCTCTGCAGCAGGGTACCCTGGAGCTGGACACTCACCACCACTGTATTTATATTTAGCCATCTGCACAAGCCACCTGATCCTCAGCCCTGGGGAGTTTGGATCTAGCTTTACACAAGCTTAGCTAACACTGTGTGGGTGGGGTTGAGCTGCAAAGTGCTCAGGTTTGGACTCAGTCCAAAATAGACACTCAGCCAAGAAGAGGAGAGTGCCTTTTGCCCCTGGGCTACCTCTGTGGCTCTTTCCCTTCTCAGGTGCCATGTAGCTTTCAGCAAATCCTCTTCTTCATATTCTGTCTCCTAAAGCTAAAGTCCTGGTCCCTCCCATCTCCTTTTGCTTCTCAGTGTCACCTTTTCCTCCTTGTCTCCTTGCTCCTGCCACGATCCTACATCCCTCTTGTACACTGCACATCAACCCCTTCCCCACACACAGTCAACAAAGGCTCTGAGGGTGCTGGTGTATTTGTTTGTGTATTTGTTTGTCCTCCTTAGAGAGTTGTCCAGACCCTCCCTCCCCACCTCTGTGAAGCCTTTGCTGGAGGAGGAACATCAGCAGGGAAGTGTGGTGCCACAGAAATACCTGAATTGCCCATGGCCAGGGGCAGGAGGCAATGACCTCTGCTTGCCTCACCTGGTGCAGGCTGCCACCTCCTCCTTTCAGGATGGTGATCTGACTCTGCTCTGGGATGGCAGCCTCCATTTTCCCACTAAGTACAGGAAATGCAGTAAGAATCCAAATTCACTCATCCCCTGGAGGCTGGAGTGAACCAGAGATGATATATGCATCCATATTTAGGTAATGATATTTGCCAAGTCCTTCAATATCCTACAGGTCCAGTCGCAGCTGTCTGACTCCTGCAAGAGGTGGGAAGGAAGAGCAAATGTCAGTAAAATTGCTTTGTCTCTATCAGACCAACATCACATCAACTATTTCAAGGGTAAAGCCATGCCATTTCTTCCCCCCTTGTTTTCATAGGTAGATTTTATTCAATAAACAGGCCTTTCCTCTTGGATTTTTGGAAAATACTTAGGACTCACCCATGCTAGGTGACAAAGTTCCCACATCTACCAGTGATTAAGTTTGCATCTTCTCAGCTTCAGTGATGAATGTGACTTTGCTGTGTCTGCATTTCATCTCAAACACTTGGGCCCCAAAACAACAGTCTAGCACCACATTTCTTAAGATTGAGCTTCAGATTCTTCAGGTTGCAAGGAAAGCACCCAAGGATCACTGATTCCCATGGGATGAGAAGGTGACCACATCTCAGTGGGGAAGTGAAGGTTGCAGGAAGGAAGGAGCAGAGCCCACACAAGCAAAACCTCAGGGAGACAATGCCCTGTGCTGGAGACCCCACTGGTTGAAATGGGAGTGAGGTATCTGTGGATCTTTTCTTGCTTCTGAGGAAGTGTGAAAGGAGAAATTCTTCACAGCTGTGCACAGGGGAGCACAATTCTGGCTGACCTGCACAGAGGTGTTTACCTGGCACTGCTGCTTGGCTTGGGAATGGGGCACAGACACTCACACCCTGTGAGGGCTTGGGGCTGCTTCAGCCTGGGTCTCAACCTCCTTGGACACTGAAATACTCAGAAATATATTTTGTTGACATGAGGGAACCATTACCTTTTATTCAATGCAAAATCTGAAATTGCTAAGAGATTTTTAATGAATCTTAGCTCAGTGTGGTTTTCCAGATCAGCAGCACAGGCATCTCTGGGAAGTGCTGTCATCTATGGCTTTTATCTGGCAAATGACCACTGCTGGTTCTCTAAACAAGAAATTAAGGGAAAGGGCTTGTGATTTTGATGTATACAATATTCTCTTTTTTTTTTTTTTTTTTCTTGGTTTCTCTCTTTCCAAATGTCTGTTATTACACTACAGGTAGAGCAGCAGACTCTATGGCCTGTAGGAATAATGTAGGATGTGGGGAAAGGAATAAGGCATTAGAAGTCATGCGTTTAGTCTGGGAAATCAACTGGGGAATGCACAAAAACCAGCTTAATTTTATCAAATATTACTTTTAAAGGACATGGACAAGAGGGGATACTGAGGAAATCTCCTCCAAAGCATTAAAAATCTGTGCTAGAGAACAGCTGTCCAATGAAACACATAGTAAATAAAAATGCAAATCCTAAAACACAATATAAAACTCCATACAGCCCCAAGGCTGAGAAAGGTCACCGTTCTGGGAAGAGCAAAATCTTCCAAGTAATTGAGGCAAGGTGGAGCCCCAGCATGTGGGTAAACACTTATTGCAGCTCCTGAGAGAGCCTTGTCAGTGTGGAAACGCCAAAGGCACTTCTGGAAAGAAAGGCTGGGACTGGGGGAGGACTTCTTGGTAAATATTAGCCTAAACAAACATAATAATAGGACTGGAACCAGCTCATAAACTGCCCAAAAAAACAGATCCAAATAGCAAATAGGACCCCCTACCTCCATATAATCAAATGCCCAGCCCCATCCCTGAGCACAGTCTGGCTGGATCAGGCATGGCAGGAGAGAGCTGCAATCCCACCACCAGCTAGCTGCTCTCCTGAAGTCTGGCCTGCATTCAGAATAATCTTTTAAATCCCTCTTCTCATCTCTTTGTCTGCAGCTGTGGTGAGCAATCCCAAAATGACTGAGCTTTCTGCACACCCTCCATTTGTTCAGTGCGCTGCCCTAATCCTCTTTCAAGGGCTCCTGGGGTACAGCAGCCCAACCCCTCAGCCACCTTCCCAAGGACCTTCCTCCACCATGGACCCCAGGATTAGTCCTGAAACATGAGTCCTACCCGAGCCCTCTGCTTGGCATGCTCCTAGCTGATTTTCCAGGGCCACAACCTCATCAAGGGGAATTTCCTTTGACTCTTCCAGTGGGGAAGAAAATGCTTTCAAGAGGGCTTTAAAAGCAAAACTGCTGCTGATTCTCTTGCAGTAATCCAAGACAGCAGAGGAGCTCACAACTGTGGCAGCAAATAGGTTGTTGGACATGGGGTGCTCACACAGGGGGCATGGGAGGCACCTTTAGGATGGGGGCTCAGCAGCCTGGAGTTCAGGGACAGAAATTAAGACTATGACAAGGAAAACCAGCAGGCAGGAGCTGGCACAGGGTTTCCTGAGTGCTATCTAAAGTCTGGGAGAGAGACTGAACAGAGAACAGTCCAAAACAGCTCCCTGGGCTTGCAGCACCTCACACTCCAGAATGAAGGGTCAGCAGGGTGGCTTGTAGGACCAGGGCAAAAGAGATTGCTGGGAAAAAGTGAAACAGATTGCTGGGAAAAAGTTGAGCCAGGAGAGGAGAAAAGAGCCTTGTGTGCAAAACAGAAGCTCAAAGTGCAATAGTAAGACAAGGAAATATTTTAGGTCTTTTATTAACCCACTTGAAGCTGCAGGACAGAGAGCAGTATTGATAAATAGTCGTACTGGGAAAATTTGCAGACCTTTCCTTCTGGCACCACTCCACCACTGGCAGCCATGCAGATGAATTAACAGCTCCAGTACCTAACCCTGGTCGTTGCTGTAGCAATCAGGAAAACAAAACTCTGGGTGTCCTGGCTGCCTCACAGTTGTCCAATGACCCCCCACATCCCAGACCCGACACCTACACCTTTGGCTCGCTCTTGCTTTATAAGGAAAAGAGGCCAATGCCCTGACCTTTGCAGCATTTTCCTGGCAGCCTGCCTGGTCGTGGAGGCTCTGTGGAAAGGTTACCAGAGGTTGGAGAAGCCATGGTGGATTAGGGAAGGAAGCTCAGACGCTCCTGTGCCTGGTTTTCCCTTCTCTGCCTGTTCCTACCAAGGCTGCTGCAGCAGAGTGTCTCACAGCACACAGGGCAGGGTTTTTGGAGTGAAGGGTTTTTTGGATGAGCAGGAGCAGTGGATGAGCCTGTCTCCTGGGCAGTGAAAGCAGTGTGTGAAAGAGAGGTCACTGCTCTGCTCATCAGGGCTGGGCTGGTTTTGGTGGCTGCTCCACTCAGTGAGGCCCAGCACCATTCCTGTGTCACGCACTGCCTATAACTCACAGAAATAAAGCATGTCCAACACCCCTCTGAGACATGTATTCTATATGAAAATTTGGTTTATTACTGTCAGACCCACAAATCTGGATCCGCTGTGTAATTCTGCTGGCGTCCATCAGTCAGACAGACACATTTAATGAGAATGAGAATTTATACTGCTACTTCCTATATTGGCTGCTGCCAAAGTGCAATCGACAGTCAAGATCTTCCCTTGCCAAGAAAATTGTTCCTGAAAGAGTGCTGGCATTTTAACGTTTCAGGAGAGCAAACCCACAGATCTAGGGATGCCTCTTTGCTGGATGCAATTCTTCTGTGCTGGATGCAGAACCAGGGCATCTGTCCTGTCGAGGCACAGGGGGGATGTGCAGGCAGTCGGTGGAATAGACAGAAATGTATAATGGATGGTCTTGCTCAGCACTTGGGAATGTATATTCCCCAGTCTTGTCAGGAAGCAGTGTGTTTGATTTCCTTCAGCTATTTTTTTAAAGACTGTGTCGTGAATATTGACATGTTTAGTTGTATTTGCATTGGTTGTTGCTGTGAGGGCAGGGGAGGCTTCTCCAGATGCATGTGGCAAGTCAGGTGCCTGCCTCTTCTAGAATAACACTGCTGGAAAATCCTTTTTCTCTTTCTCTTTCTTTCCCTTTCTTCAGAAACCTTTGCCACCATCCTTGCTGCTGCAGAGAAGCCAGTGAGGGCTTGAAGGAAGAGGTTTCCTGGCATTTCAGCATTTGGCAGTGCCCTCTGTTTGACAGAGATACATCCAGAGCCCAGGTCTTCCCCACACAGGTGCCCCTGTTGCAGCTTGCATTGCATTTGTGCTCTGCAAATGCACATAATGGGGCATTTGTGCCCCATTATTAAGCTAAAGCTTTCAGCTCCCTGTGCCTGCACATCCACAGGTACCATGTTCAGCCATGAGCAGGAAAGCAGGAAACCCTCCTGCTGGGGTTACCTGGAGTATACCAGCAGTGGGGTGCATCTCCCCTGAACTGAACCCTGATGGCAATTTGTGTTTCAGGAGGCAAAGTTCTCGGCAGTGATTTTGCTTCTGTATTAGATGCTTCCTTCTTTTAAAATCAGGTGTCTTGCACTTTGACTGAAAACTCAGAAATAGAAAAGGGGATGAGTCTTCCTTCTGAAAATACCCCAGTTTTACTTTTTGACTGAATTTAGTAACAGTTTCTCCCGAGCAAAGAAATGTTCACTGTCTGGATTTTGAGCCAGACAAGAGACCGAGAAAACAACCTTTCCTTCCAAAGTCAATTTGGACCAAGATCATTTTCCTTCCTCTGACAGACAGGTTTTCCAGCTCAGAGCAAGATACTTCTCGTGCACTCTTCATGCTTTACTGAGGGGCAGAGGTCAAGGGAACTAAAAGACCAAAGCTGCATTGGATAAGACCTGTCAACACCTACTCTTTAATCTGATGCTGAGCCACTACCCACACATAATGTTGGCAAAACCCATGCATACATGGCCCTGCAAAGAAAATGGTGCTGCAGTTTTTGCAGCTCAGAAGGTGTGTGTTGTGGGTGGTACCTAGCCTGAGCCTTCTTCTCCACAGCACCAGCTCCCCACCATGGGAGACCACAACTAATATCTATCTCTCTGTTAGTGGTTCTCAGGCAATGCCACTGGTGAAATGCTGAAATGTCAAAAAAGCCTTGGAAGTGCCGATCATCCTCATTTCCCTTTGATTTAAATGGGAGCCCAGAAGCACACAGCACCTTGCAGGATTTGGCCCTGTTTCAGCAGATGCTGGCTCAGAAGGGCAAGAAGGAGGACTTTGGGAACTACAGGCCTGTCAGTCTCACTTCAGTGCCTGGAAAAGCCATGGAGATTATTCTGGGAGGTGTTGAAAAACACCCAAAAGACATCACAGTCACTGGTCACACCTCAGCACTACTTCATGAGAGGAAATTCCTGCTTATCAAACCTGATTTCCTTTTATGAAAAGGTAACCCCCCTAACTGATCAAGGGAAGCCAGTTGATCTAATTTTTCTGGATTTCAGTAAAGTTTTCAATACTGTCTCTCGCAGAAACCTTCTGGGCAAAATGGCCAGCCCACAGCAGGATAAACACACCATGTGATGTGTGAGCAGCTGACTCACAGGTTGGGCACAAAGGGTTACAGTGAATGGTGACATCTGACTGGTAACCTGTCACAGGTGGGGTTCTGCAAGGCTCCATCCTCAGCCCTGTGCTCTTCAACATCTTCATAAATGACCGGGATGCAGGACTGAAAGGGATGCTGAACCAAATTTGCAGATAATACAAAACTGAGAGGAGCTGTTGATTACCTGTAGGGCAGGGAGGCCCTGCAGAGAAATATCAGCAAATTAGAGGGTTGGGCAATCACCAACTGTAATGAGTTCAGCAAGGGCTAGTGCCAGATTCTGCACCTGGGATGGGGCAACCCTGGATGTACAGACAAACCAGGGAATGAGATGCTGGAAAGCAGTGAAACAGAAATATTCTCTGATTCTGTGACTGTCAAGACTGTCTTTTTTTCCCCATATTTTTTCCCCCAAGGAAGAGATTAATTTAGGATTTCCACTTTGCAAAGGCAAACTAAGGCAAAAGCTATTCCAAAGGCAGGGAAGAGTAACTGCAGTTCCCTTTCTGTTTTCACATTTGCAGCTATAAGGGTCCATTTTAAGCGACTAGGGAAAAAAAATTGTGATGCTATTCCAACAGTGGAGCAAATTATTCTTCACAAATAGAGCTAATCGAGGCTGTGGGGTTGCAGTCATTCATTACAGCTGGGCGTCAGAGAAGAATAAAATGTGTCTTCTAGCCAGCTGCTAACCCCAAAATTAGAGGAACCAAGAACTGAAGTTTCCTGTCTCCAGAAAATGGTCCTGGTTCAGTGTGAGGGGGAGATTCCTGCCTCTGGGTTCCTTTTGCAGTTCTCCTGCCAGGTCCTTGCAATCCATCCCTGCAATGTTTAGCACCACCACCCCAGCCAGATTTTGACTGCAGCAAACAGAAATCAGGCACACAGAAATCAGAGGTGTGCATGAGGACGGTGATGCTGCAGCATCCCAGGTTTGTTAAAGCACTGGGCTCTGAAACATGAACTTGCCAGGGGTACACCAGCAATTTTCAAACCTGTGAGCTGTTCTCATCAGGTGATAGAGCCTGGTTTCACTGCTTTCCCCTGGGAAACCCCCTGAGGCTGGAAGGCGGTTGAACTACCATGGTTATAACTTTGATATCTGAATGAATATCTGCTAGCCTCAGGCAACCGGGGCTTCTGTTAATTTTGACCAGGGAGCATGATACACTGTGGCAAGCCGTGTCACTTAGGATTGTATCTGCTTAGACATGATGCCTCTGAGTAATGTAATTTATATTTCATGCACAATTGAAGCAGCTAATGGTATAATTCTCCAAGGGGGAAACAAGTTGTTACAGCATTAATTACATTGCAGTTGCCATTTTTTTCTTTCCACCCTGTGCCGGGCACTTTGGAGTCATCAGTTCAGCAAAGGCAGTAGCTGGTGTCACATTAAAGGGTCTCTGGCCCTGCAGGCACAGGGAAGGGAGGCTGGGGCCACTTTCCTTCGGGGGTGGCAGGCAGGTGGTCCTGGCTGCCCAGGGCAGGCTGCCTCTGGATGTGCAGCCCAAACCTGCAGCCTGGCACTGGCAGACGGGGTTTGGAGAGGCAGCCAGAGGAGCAAAATCAGCTTTGGAAGGTCGTGAGAGGGTGTGGATCCTGGGCATCCCAAGGGGTGGTGAATACTGCGAGTACCCCAGGGTTTGGAGGAGGGATGGCTGAGTGCCTGTGTGTCTGCACCATGACTGTGGCTGCTACAGAGTGAGGATAATTCAAGAAGCTGTGAAGAGTGGAGGGAAGTTTAAAAAGCATCTGGTGTCTCTGCTAGCCCAGCTTTCCCCTCTGCACAGCCATCACAGAGAGGGTGCCATGCCTGAGAAAGCATCTGCAGAGATGAGCACAGACCTACAGAAGCACAGCTGCCCCAGGTGCTCCAAGGAGAGAGATTTGTCAGCAAAGGGAGCTGGGGACTCCCAGGCTTGGGGACAATGCTGACCACACTGACCCAGCTGAAAGGCAGCAGGACAGCCCTGTGACCAGGGCTGAGCCATACTGGGGCAGGCAGAGAGCCCAAAGCAGCCTCAGGCAGGGCTTTGGGAACTGCTGGCTGTGGGTGGCTCTGGGATACAATGGGTGCTTCTTTTTGCAGTTTGCATACGGCATCAAAAACCACAGAGCCAGCAGCTGAGCTAGGAGGAGGTGTAAAAATAGAGCCATGGTACAGAGCAGAGCGTGCTCGGGCTGGATGTAACCCGAGCATGCACTGATGTCAAAAAGAGGGAAGGGGAAAGGGAAGGGCAGAATTACACAGGGCTGCTAGGAAAAGCTCTGAATTAAAAATAAAACTCTATGTGTGTGTTTTGGCCCAGTGGCATGTCTCAGAGGGAACCAGCACGCTGAGCTGCCAAGTGTGAGGCCGGGATCAAGAGGAACATCTGTGTCCAGACTTCCCACACTATCAGGAGACTGGCAGGGTGGCAGGGATGATTTCTCAGATCAAGTGGAGGGGGTGGCCTTTGCCTATGCTGAGAGCACTGCCCACAGCAGCAAGAGTCATACATCCCAAAAGCCAAAACCCTTTGTGGTGAGAACTGGTGCCCACAGCAGAGCCCCATGGAGGGTGCTCGGGAATGTTCACACTCCCTTTCCTCAGGCACTAATTCCTGCAATCGTTTATGCCAAATGATAAAGGAGCTGATTGCAGATCCATATGGAAAATGATGCCGTGCATCTCTGCAGAGATATTCCAAGCATACCATGGGACATAAGATCTGAAGGAGGGAGAACTGGAAATTATTTATTCGCAGAGAAATGCAGCTTGTAGGAAGCCAAGATTATTCCGTTCAGTTGAAGTTAAGACTAGAAAACAGCTTTGGCAAGATAAAAGTATGCAGAATTTGTTTCTAAAAAATTCATTAATATCTATCTGTTTCACAGAGTCACTTCCAAGAGAAAACATCTCTATGGGGAAGGGAAATTCAAGTATCATTTGCTGGAGGACTCAAGGACCATTCTCCAAGGGGAGGAGCACAAATGCCCTCAAAGTGGTTAAATATAAATCAGTGATTAATAATATTAGCATATTAGCTATTCATTCATGTGGGGACTCTACTTCCCCAAGTGATGTTTCCTCCCAAAGCTGTCAAATCCCTCATACTCTGTCCCTGACTCCATGGGAATGCTGTTATTTACACAGCAGCAGAGTAACCTCCATCCCTGTGGGATGTGCTCCTGCCTAATAGCTGGACACTGTCCAGCAGGATTGAAGACTGTGTTTCAGTCTCCTCCTGCAGCAAACCCACAATTGAGCTCCACTCTGTAATACTTTAGCTGTGAAACTTAATCCACAATTTTTAGCTTCTTTGGGGTGTGTTTGCACTGTTCTGGTGACAGCAGAAGAGGTGTATCTTCAGTTCCTTGTGCACTCAGCTCTGGATCCCTTATCTGAGGAGTGGAATCCTTCTTTCTTGGTCTCCAAGATCTGAAAAGCACAGTCTGATCCAGAGGCAGATGTGAAATAGATGTTCTCCTGTGGAATGAATCCTTTTGGCTGATGCAAGCACACAGCCAGGAGGACAGGCACACACAGACCATGCTCAGGACTGGCTAGATGCAAACCACCTTCAGCCTGGAAGCCACAGGTCAGTTTGGGCCCAGTTCCAGGCTCATGGGGGATCTGGACACTGGTCTGAGCCAGCTCTAAGCATCCACCCAGCAAGCCTGGGTCTGGCTGAAATCCCTCTTGTCTCTGACACTGACCCAAATTGCTGGTCACCAGCTGATATCCACTGGGCCTGCTACTAAATAAAATTTGCATGCTTTGGGATCTGTCTCTGAAAGGCTTTTTTCTTCTTTCTTTCTTTCTTTCTTTCTTTCTTTCTTTCTTTCTTTCTTTCTTTCTTTCTTTCTTTCTTTCTTTCTTTTTTCTTTTTTAACAGATAATTCATGTCAGGTTAGGCAACTTTCTGAAGCTTATCACCTTGGGAAATCAGGTTAGTGATGTGGAGAACTTCCACATGGTATGAGGTTGCTGGCTTTAGGCACCAGGAATTTCTTTTGCTGCTTGTTTAAAATCAAAACTGTGAGCCGTACAGTTTAGAGCTGGAGCTGAATTTTGCTTAATCTCCACTTGCAAGAAAAGTGTGCTATTTTTTTTATCCTTAGCAGTGAGGTAATTAAAGGAAGAACAAGGCAGATTTGCCATTCTGGGAGCTGTTGCTGTGTACCTGGGCTTCCACAGAGAAGGCTGGTTGTTGTTATGAAGCTGTTCCTGTAGAAATGTCAGAAATATGCTTTTTCTGATGAATAGGCAGAAGCCATGCTTTCAGATAGGAATATTTACCTGCCCTGCCATACACCCAGCTGCTCCTATGTCCAATATATAATAATCCAATCCATTTTAATAACCAACTGCTCTGCAATAGCCAGGATTCTCTCCATTTGGAAGAAAAGGGCTGCATTAACATTCAGACTGTAATCCACACAGAACGTTTATAGCTGCTGCCATATACCCATGGACCTGAAGCAGGGCTGGATTCCACATTCCCCCAGGCTGCCCCAAGATTCAGAGGTGTTTGATTCCAGGATCTTCCAGGGGCTCCATTTTTCAAATCTTGCAGGCTGGTCTGAGCCAAGTGTCTGTAACATGCTTTGTGCTGCAGCCTGCCTGCTGTGCCAGGAGCATCCTGAGAGCTGCTGTCACACAGCCCCAGGGCCAGCTGGACAACAGGCTGAGCATGCTGTGCTTGTGGGAAATGGTCTGGGAGTAGGGACAGGGCTGTGGCACTGCCCTTGGAGCATGAGGACAGCAGGGGGTTGCTCACAAAACTGAGACCCAGCAGGGCTTCTAGCAACAGGCACTACAGCATAGCCTGGCATACCCTTCCCATCCTCATGCAAGAAACCAATTCCAAACAGTTCAGAGGAGTGAGAACAGACTGTTGCTTAATCTAAGGCTCCAATCTGTGCCCTTTACACTCCTCAGTCATGCAGAAGTACAGCCTGGTCTGCATGTGTAACCATCTTTGCAGCTCCTCCATGGGAGTGAAGGCATCCCAGGCATTCAAATCCAGTCCCACCAGCAAGCCAGCTCCCTTGCTCCCTGCCCCACCTCACGATGCCATTCCAGCTTCAGCAGCACTGCATTGCCAGCAGCCAGCTGGAGAGGTGCCAGGAGCATGCAGGGAGCTCTGCTCACATCTGGGAAGGCTGAAAGAGAGCAGCCAGAAATAGCCAGGGCTTCGAGAGAGGGGCTGGCACTGCAAACCAGCCCAGCTCTGACAAGCTCAGACAAAGCATCCAAATCCTCTTCTAATTTCAGCCTTTTCTCACCTCTGGCTCAGCACCAGCCTTTCAGGAGACACAGCAGGAGGGGATGAAAAAACAGTGAGAGCGTGCCTGGTGAAGGGAAAATCTACACCTTTATATGTGGTGAAATTATTTTTGCCCCAGCTTCGGACCCCGTTGTGAGACAAGTGTCCATGTCTGCAAATGCTCCCCCTGGAAGTAAATGGTGACAAATTTGAGTCTAGCCAGCAAAAACTTTCCCCCAGGCTCTCTCAAAATAAGCAGGCTTTGTTTTGCTTACAAGTGTTAGGCCCCAGGAAGGGAGGGGCTGACCCTCCCAGTTGGGGTGCAGGGTGGTCCTGCCACCCTCAGTGATGACCTGATCGTGTGACAACTCATCTTCCTGTGACATTGGTTTCTTTAATTAGAAGTCATGGCATGGAAAGGGAAGGAATTAAAAAATAGTTGCTTAATATCCCATCAGAAGGATGGGATTGAGTCAAATGTGCTTTAAAATCCAGGAGTGCACCAGCTTGGCCACCAGGAAACAGAGTGAAGGCCAGGGGCAAGCAGCCTTTGGCAGCTGCTGAGAGTGAATTCATCAGCATGTAGGACAAGCAGGAAGCCTGCATGCCTGTTCTAAACCTACCCAGATCTTCCTCAAGGGTGTTAAATGTGTAGCTGGCTTGCAAGTAAAAACTATTGGTCAAGAAGTACCCTAAACCCACACAGTCATTTCACCAGAAAAGTCCCAGCTTTCAAAAGGTCTTTTAATTCTTGCCAGGCATATGAGCACTCCTTTTTGTGGCTCAAATGGAAGTAAAGCTTTAGACTGGTTACCTATAAAAGTGAGAAAAGTGAGACTCCAGCAGCAGGTTCCTGGAGCTCTGGCCAGGTCTCCATCAGTGTTGGTCTGGGTGGGCACATGTGTGGGTTCACAGAGCCCTGGCCAATAAAGAACAAAAACACCTCTGAGCACATGAGCACATGCAGGAGAGCTGGGGACACCTCTGCAGAGAGACCTGGCAGCCCATCCAGACCAACTCCTTGGGAAAAAAAAAAATAGAAAAGTGCCCCAAAAAAAAAAAAAAAAAAAAAAAAATCTCCTGTGCCTCAAAACTGGTCCCAGGTGAGTTTGCTTCTTAGAGGAATCACCTTATACTGTATCACCAAGGAAGCAGCCCTGGCTGCTGCACAAGCTGAAGGCAATCCTTCCAGATTTAATGCAACAGCCACATGCAATGACACACACAGTTCATCACACAGGCAGGTAGCAGGGCCCTCTGCTCTCATTCATATGAATATAATGCCTACAGCAATGCAACACATCAACATTTTTAGAGCCAACAGTTTGACTTTCATTGCTCCCTTATTTTTAATCGTTTTAATCTGCGTTTTTAGCATTCAGCTTCTTCTCGTTTTTTTTACTTCCAAACAAGACAAAAAGTATGCAGGAGCTAATACCTCTGTTTTTAATGGCTTGATAAACAATGAAGGAACATTAAGCAGTTCCCCAGCCTTCTGGAGCATTGGTATTTTAAAGGTGAGATTGATCAAAGAGGCTGTGAACTCAGGAGGAGATGGATTGGCTCAGAGCTGTGCTGCCAGCATGGAGGATCCCAGCCTTTTCCTTTCCTCTGCTTAGTGCTCCAGCAGCCTAAACTTCTTTGCTGAAACAAGACTCAGCCAAATTAAAAAAAAAAAAATACCACATTTCTTCTAAAAGTTCAAGGATGGGGAATTAATTAATTGATTGTTTTGATTTGATTTGATTGGTTGATTGTTTTTGCCACTACTCCACTACAAGCAGGGATTAGAAAAATCATCTCCCCAAGGCTGTTCTCACATGTCTGAGCTATCCCAGCCTGAGAGCAGCAGCTCAGCAGCACATGAGGGAGGAGAGGAGAGGAGAGGAGAGGAGAGGAGAGGAGAGGAGAGGGAGAGGAGAGGAGAGGGAGAGGAGAGGAGAGGAGAGGGAGAGAGGGGAGAGGGAGAGAGAGAGAGGAGGGGGAGAGGAGAGGAGAGGAGAGGAGAGGGAGAGAGGAGAGGAGAGGAGAGAGGGAGAGGAGAGGAGGAGAGGAGAGAGGAGGAGAGGAGAGGAGAGGAGAGGAGAGAGGAGAGGAGAGGAGAGGAGAGGAGAGGAGAGGAGATTTTAGTCCATTTATTGTGACCCAAAGCACACCTCTGTTTCTGCCATGACTCTGCCTGGTGTCCTGGTGTCCCTAGAGGCTCTTGGCAGCCTGTGCTGTGGGGATGGCAAATACCCCTATGGAAGCAGCCCAGCTCCTGAGCCCACCTTGGTGCTGGTGTAAGGAGATCCAGTGAGGAATCTGCCTTGCCCCCAGCACTGGGAACACTTCACACCTCGCTGCTGCTGCCTCCTCCTCAGCTGTGCACACACAGGATTGTGGAGGGATGCCTTGGCTCTCTCTGGCTGCTTGCTGTAAGGAGCACAAGCATCCCAAAGGTTTGGGATTGGTTTGCTTTCTTTTATTTTTTTTCTTTTTTTTCTTTTTTTTGAGGGAGTGGTGGGGGAAGAGCAGAGGGGAATGGCAAAGGGACCCATTAGTTTATGGCAGTCTGTCAATCCAGTGGTACAGGAGGGCCCTGGTCTCAGACACCCTATATTTGCCAGAGCCAACAGCATGAGTCCTGTGTATTAAATGAGGTGAAAGCCCATTCCTTACTTCCAGGCAGTACCAGGACTTTGACAGGGACAATTGCTTTGGCAGGAGATCCATCATCTGCTGGCACTGACTCTGCATCTGCTGTCTCTTTGAAACGTTCTCTGCTATATTTCCCTGTGCAATGCTGTTGCTTTCTCCTCCTTGGGTAAATGTGGCCTTTTGGGGTGCAGAGCAGGATGACAAGGTGTGGAACAGCAACTGGCAGTAAGATCTTATTTTGGTGGGAGAGTAAGGAGCAGGGGCAGCCCATGATATACAAGCAGCACCCTGCATGCAGTGGCACATGATTTCTGTAGCAGGAGACTGGATTTTGGAGTTTGACAGCCTGGTAGGAGGCCCAGAGATGGGCTGAGACATTTGGGGCAGCCCTCAGCCCTCATGCAGCTGCTGGCAGCTCTGAAGAAGCTCTGAACAAAATCAACATCAAGCCCTGATGTCCAAGAGCTTCTCCACCCACCAAGGAGGACACTCTGGGAAGCTGCTCTCCAGATTTTCCCCACTGGCAGAGTATCCACACCAAAGCAGAGCTGCAAAGCCTCCACATCCCATCCCCTGAAAACATGCTGCTGCTTCCCCATATCTCCCAAGTCTGTAAAGCTTGTCAGGGGACAGCCTTTACTCTCCAGATTTAAGGCGATGTAGTGACTATAAATATTGTGCTTTGAATAAAAGAGTTGTGAATACTAGATGAGTCTATCTATTGTTAAATGTCATATTTAAATGTTTTAACACTCAGAGTCCCAGGTGCTGCACCAGAAGGTGAGACCACACAGCCTCCCCCAACCATTTCACTGTCAGTGTTGCTCAGACAGGACCAGGAGGCCACAGAGTGAGGTGATGATGGTGATGCTTTAAAGTCTTGCCAGCACAGCCATGCCACACATGAACGTGAAGAAAACACCTTCCTGGCTCAGCATGGTGCTGGCACAGTCTTTGGACAGGTCCACACCCTTCTGACAGACCAAACCTTGCACCAGCAGAGCCCTGGCTGGCCTGAGGTCTCGTCACACTGATGCTCACTCTTCACCAGTGCCTGCTAATTATGTCAGTGGTGATGGGGAGGTTGTAGCTGCCTGCCTAATTAAGCCACAGTGGAGAACTCATCAGCTACTATGCTCCTGCTCTTTCATTTTGCATTAGTACCTTGTTACCACAATGGTAGTGCTTTATTCCTGCCATATTTTTTCTCATTTTGGAGGGTAGTGATTTATTTATTTTATTTTTGCTCTGCTTTCTCCTCAACTGCTTCCACAATTCTGAGCATAGAAGGCAAGATTTAATGCCTTGGAACATCACAATTAGCCCCATCATGCTAATAACTTAAAGGAAACAAATAAATAGTAGAAATGGTGGCACTTTGGAAATTCCCCTGTGCTGCAGAAAGAAGGCCTGCTGGTCAGGGCACATTGATTTTTTTCTGAATCTATCCATGCAGGATTCAAGGACAGGACAAAACACTATTAAGTCAGCAAGCAGCATGCAGTAAATAATGAGGAGCTGGAGAGGGCTGAGGCTGTGTGCTGACTGAGCCCAGATATAAATTTTGGTGAGCTGTGCACCTCAGCATCACCATGACACTGCCTTTGGAGCACGAGGGAAACCCAGACAGGGAACAGGAGCTGGAAAATCCCCTTGGGACTCCAGAAGTTCTGCATGTTGTGCTTGTTGTGGAGGCAGAAATAAACTCCTTCCCACCATCCACAGGATTCCTTGCTGCTCTGGAAACCTGTCTGGATAAACACCACCTCTTCTGCTGGAGTGCAGCTGTCTGAGGCAGATGAAGGCTTCAGCACTGGGCAGGTTTTGCTGCAGAAGTGGGGGTTCTAGCAGCAGGGTTTAACTGGTGTAGCTGTGCCAAAGCACTCTGCATCATCCTACTGCTGCTGGAGCACTTTTCCCCATGTAGAGATGCTCTCTGGCCTAAGGCTTGTTTGTGAAGGAAGGAGAGGGGAGAGTCCAACAGATAAAAGCTTTCCACAGAGCAGCAGGAGGGAGAAGGCAACCCATTAGCTTTTCCACTTCTTTGTTTGCCTTTGTCATCTCCAGCCCTCGGCGTACTTGAGCACATCAGCTTCCCTCAGAGTTCAGGGGAACTAATCGAGCACGTGAAAAGCTTTGTGCAATCGAGTATTTGCAGGGCTGGGTCCTGGTTAAGTGATGTCAGGAAAACAGAAAAGAGATGAGATCCCTGCTTGAAGACTCAGCCCTGGTATGAGGACTCCCTGCTTCTCATGCTTCGACCCACACTGAGCTGCAACACTCCATGTCTTCAGGAGGGTGATTCAGAGCATCCCTGCAGAGAACCAAGCACTGCTTGTGACTCATGGTTGTCAATTCTTGTGATTTAATCACCACTGCTATGCTTCACTGTGGTTTTCCTTCCAAAAGAACTGAAGAAATCAGTAGAAAGAAAATCAGGCAGCAAGAAATCAGCTTTGTTTTGCTGGAGGAGAATTCTGTCTTGCCATCCCTGTTACAAAGAAAAACCTAAAAGAGATGAATTCTACTGGGCCAGAAACCTATGAACTGGTGATCACAGAAAGCAACTTTCCAAAAAAGTCTTGTGATGTGTTAACTGATTTTACGGTTTGGGATGCTGATATATGACCCTTGGGCCCTGAGATGGACTGACAACATTGCAAAAATATGGTGCCTAATACATTTGAAAGAAAGCTGTGTTTATTCACATTGAAAACATTAAAAAGGAGTCTGAAAGTAAATCAGAAAAAATATTATCTCAATTTCCATTAGCTCTGCAAAACAGTGGTGGTCACTGGCCTAGATAGGAAAAGGGCTCTTTAGTGATATCACTGAGATTACAGCAGTGCCAATGTGACAAGGCAGCCTGAGATGAGCTTTTCCTCTGAAGGGAGGAAACTGCAACTGCTCCCTGAAGCCATCTTTATTCACTGCTTTATCCCTCTTTCCTCCCACTTTTATGCTCTTCAGTGCCCTTGGCAACACATGCAGCCCCTCTGCTGGGGTTATTGTCAGCACAGTGGCTGCTGGGGAGGGGAGGTTTGGTTGGATGTGGCCACCTCAGAGCCCCAGAGCACCTCTGGCAGCATCCACCCTTTAACCTGCCCCTGCCCCCCCTGCACTCTTGGGGCTGGCCCAGGTGCTCTCAGGGAAGGTGGCTGGTTTTTTGCCTGGCAGGGAGCAGGGCAGGCTCTTCCTTGCCATGGGACACTGCTGACAGTGGTGCCCAATGCCCTGACCCCCAGCATTGCCTTGGGATCTTTCAAGCCCCTTTCCTCCTTGGGTGGAGACAGAGAAAGGCAGGGGCCAGCAGATGCCATTTGGTCCATCTCTCACAGAGGACAAGAAACCACCCTCTCCTGTGACAATGGCTTCTTGAGTCAGTCCTGAGAATGCTGCCAAGCTGTGCCCAGTAGTTTCACTTTGTTTCATTTCAGGTAATTCTCTCTATTTTTGTTTCCTTAATTCTTGGCATGTTTGCAAGTTGCTCATTAGCTCAGTACCTCTGAGAGGCACCCCCAAGTCCTACATTTTGAAAATTAAGTTGTGGAAGGTCAAATCCCTGCAGTGTACTGCAGCCAAGTGTAGCTTTTGTTTCATCTATGATGTTTGAAATATAAAAGAAAGGCAGCAGCATGCAAAAATAAATTGCAGAAGGGTAGAATAACCTATGCCATAAAGTGGCTGTGACAGGCCTTGAGAGGGCAGCCTCAGGGGTGTTAAAGTGGAGGTGTGGGACTTCTCATCCAGATCTCATCTCCCACAGTAGTCTTACACTTCAGGAAGGATTGTCTCTAGTCATCACTGAGCTCTTCTCCTGTGATGCCAGTGGCTACAAGCCCTCATCTCTCCAGGGAAAGGTGAGGAGTTAGGGGACAGGTCATGGAGGGAGGTGGATCACCAAGCTGAAAGAAGAGCCAGTCCTGGGCTTTGGAGCTGGGAATGTCCCCATTTCACAGGAAGCTGTGGAAATGATCCATTATCTCAGCCTTACTCTCACCTCTGCCAGATGATGCTGCTTGAGTCTTCTGTACATCAGTGTTTCCATCACTCCCTGCCTGGTCTCCAGTCTCTGCTTCTCAAGTGTAGGAAAGGTCAGTTCCTGCCCTTTCAGCAATGTGACAGCAAACATCTGGGCTCAGAGGAAGTTATTTATGGGCCCATTCAAACACCAAACCCAGGTGAGCTGTCCAGGTGCACTGCAGCTGGATTCTCCTGCTGATAACCAGCAGCACTGAGGGAAGCCCTGGCACTTGTGAGATCAGCTAGAAGAGGAGCACATAGTCCCCACCTCCCTGTGCCAGACCAGGAACATTTTCTGGACCAGGAAATTTCCCCACTGTATTTCCAGGCATCTGTTGCAAGGCTGTTATCCTCCTGTGCATTTTCATCATCCCTGCTTGCACAGACTCTGCTTTTCCTCAGTGCTGGCTTGTGACAAGTTAGCCTTTTTACATTTAATTCTCAGAAATGCAAATGATTGCCAAAACCCTTCTGTGTTAGGATTTTAGGGACATCATTGTTAAACCGCATTTGGCAAAAGTAAGGTTACAATTCTCATGATCCCATGATTTCCTGCTCTAGTGAAAAGGCCATGTGGTGGGACCATCACTGAGAGAAGGATAGGATTAAGGAACTCCTTGCTTATCCAATTAGAAATCCCTCTACAAAAGAGAGCATGTAGGAAACCTGAGGGATTCTGGAGTAGTGGCTTGACCCTGGCTGGATGCCCAAAGCTGCTCTGTCACTGCCCTGCTCAGCTGGAAAATCTGAGAAGTCCCTAAGGGATTTACCAGCTTCTTGAGGGTCTAGGTTGAATGTGAATACCTCCAAACAAGATAGTCAGGGTCACTCCTTAATAGGTTTGAGCAGAACTGGGAAAGCAGACTTCAAGAGGTTTTCTTAATCAGCTGGGTCTGTAACTCTCCTCAAGACCTCAAAACCATTTTCCTCTTTCCTTGATGAGAAAGAGGGACTGGAAGGTTTGAGACATCGATATTTTCCTGCCCAAAACAATCTCATTCTGTTCCCTGCACAGCTCCATGACCTGGCTGTGAGATAGATAGCTCTTTACATTCAAAACAGCTCCTGATTTTGGATGCTGCATGGGATGTGTGCATGGAAGGTGCTCACTATGCATCTCCTGTCCCACACTGCACATTTCCAGGTCCCACAGAATGCCAGCCAGCACCTCCCCTCTTCTCAGCCACCCTTTTCCTAGAACTCACAGAATGTCATTGGTGTCTTTGTCCTGCTTGGAGGCTCAATCCCTTAACCTCTGCCCCTTGTTTTTCTAGGCAGGGGGACTCCTGCCCAGGTTTAATACCTCCTTGCAGAGGTGTTTAAACTGTCAGTGAAACATCTCCTTGTCCCTGTTCTCTTGCTGGTGAGGCAAAGCTCTCCTGCACTGGGAGAAGGCAGCACCTGAGCTGAATCACAGTTGTACATCCCAGCTTGGCCACATCACAGGAGCTCTCTCCATCCCAACATACACCCAGAGCATCCTTCTGCTGTGCTTGCCCCAGTCCTGTGGCCTCCAACCAGCCCTTTCCATCCCTTCTTTTCCCCCCATCCCAGCCAGCTGCCCTTGGCATCCCTCTGGGAGCCACCACCTCAGCAAAGACAGCTGATGCTCCCACACAGAGAGCAGCAGAAAGTGGGGAAGTAAGCTGAGCTCAGTCTAAACCTCTCTGTGGGAGTATGGGAGCAGCAGAGGGGCTCTCCCAGTGCAGACCCACAGTGCCACAGACCTGCACACTCAGTAGCCCAGGGCACACTGTGTGGCCAGCACAGCCCTCTTGCTCTGCTCCCACTGGAGCCCTTTGGGGAGAAGCCCTCAGCCTGGCTGCTAATGCTGCTGCACATGCATTTTGGGCTTTTTGAGCTGTTGCTCACAAACAAAAGTGTTTGGATGAAAAATAAACCTCTTAAAAATCCCAGCCTATTCACTCCTGGCAGTCTGGTATTCCTTCAAACTGTCAGACTTAGCAGATTGTTTACTGGAAACGGTTCAATTGGCAGGACCTTCTGCTGTGCAGATGAAATTTTAAAATCCTGTTTCTTGTTGCGCTCAAAGTCTCTCTTTCCACTACATGGCTTCACAGAATTATTATTCACTTGTTTCCCATTGAATCGAAAAATACCCTCTCTCTTTCATTTCTATGGAAAAAATGTGTGTGGGATATTAGCCCTCATGCTTCAGGACACCAGCCAAGAGCTGAGTGCTTGGGCTGCAGAGGGAAGTTTCCCTGAGGGACACAGTAATGCAGAATGGTCAATTATCCCCAAAGAGTCCCAGCTGGCTGAGATGGGAGCCCTGCTGTCCTGCTGGACAGACAAGTGGTGCCCAGCATGGCACTGTCTGTGGACTACCCAAGGGTCTCCTCATCCAGGGAAATCTTTTTCTAATAAGAAAAAGCACTCATGACTCCTTGCAGATTTTGGCATTTCCATTCCTGTGCACAAGTAAAGCAAGAGAAAGAGCTGTAACCTGCTTTCCCTGTCCTGTTGCTGCCTTGTCCCATGAACAGCTAAACCTGTGAGGCCAGGTCCTCCTGCTTTGAGTGAAATGTTCTGCTACCTTTTCCCTCTGGTTAGATCAATTCCTGCCAGTTGCCATCAGGAAAGAGTATTTCAGTCAACTTTGTGAACTTTGTCAAGGCTTAAGGCAGAAGAACCTGCCATGAGACAGGCATATTCTCTGTGCCAGCTCCCCATGGCAGAAAGGTATCACTACCCATGGATCCTACAACGAGACTTGATTGTTACAAGTTCAATGTCCATTGGTGGAAGAGATGATTGCAGTCCTGATCAAACAAGGGTAGGGAAAACCCCCAAAACACCAAGTTCAGTGGGTTAATATATACTCAGGTTAAGGTAGGAATGCCCAGGTACCTCCCCTGAGCTTTCAGCCCTTTGGTGGAAAGCCTCAGAAATAGTCTGAGGGTGCTTTGGGGGGCTTTGATGATTTATGGCCCCTTCTAAGACATGACAGCTGCCTCTCTCATCAGCAGTGGAGCCAGTTGTGCCCCATCTGAAGGGATGAATCAGGACCTTTCCAGGGGGAGCTTTTACAACTGAGTGGATTGTAAGGGAGGACAACTGTGATGATAAAAAGCACCATCCTGCCTCCACAGGGTCTGTTTTCATCTGGCTCAGGGCCTGGCTTGTAGCCCTTGGTGGTGGGTGCTCACCTCCTCTGTCTTATGCAGACCAGGGACTTCAACACCACACACCCAGAAACTCACCTCCTCCCACTCAGGGGGTGCAAAGCCAGCCCCAGCAAAGCACCCACTGCCTTCACAAACTGCCCTTGTTTCAGTCATTAATGACTGACATTCCAGTCTCTCACAGTGGGCGTCAAAACAAGTTGTTCTAGTAAAGTTTCTCATGAAATCAATGAAACTACCTCCAGAGATGGGCCTGATGTGCCATTCCCAGCCGTGTTACCTTGTCCCATAATCACTCTGTCAGTAGGTGGAGCAGCTTCCTTTATCCTCACCTCCTCTCCATTAACCCAACCAGAGATCCTGTTCCCCCTGCTTACAGCTGCATTTCACAGCTGAACAGATCCCACCCCACAGCCTTAACCTCGCTGTGGTCAGCCTTTGTGGGCCCCTGATTCCTGTGCACTCTGTGATTTGTGCTGCTGTTGTCCCAGACACATGGCAGCCCTGTCCCAAAGCTGGCCTTTCAGTCTGATGAACACTTTCTCATGTTAATAAAACAAAAGCTCAGCAGCACAAACAGGCAGAAGGGAAAAACCACACAAATCTCAATTAGCACATACAGCCCTGAATCTCTAACTTTACTTCTTCCTCCTGTCACATTCCTTCTCCCAGCACTTCCCCCCAGGGCACACAGGTTCAGTGAGTGAGGACTGGAAAATATTTATTTAGAGAAAATAAAATGGGGACCAAGAAGCATAAAACACCAAGTTTTGCCACTTGCAACCTCTGCACATTGATGGGACAGAGCTGGGGATCTTGGACATGTCCCACTGAACCAGTGATGTGCATGGAGCAGCAATAGTGTGTGGAGGTTGGTTTCTCACACAGAAGGTGATCCTCTCTGTAATGGTAGATGGATGAAAAGGGATTGGGAGGGCATCACCAGCAAAGCTGCCTGCTGCCAGGGAGAGGCACAGAGCAGGGGGACCCTGGGAGCCACCATGCTGGAGGATGGCTGGGCTTGCTCCCAGAGAGGGTACACCAGAACCATGCAGGCACACCTCTTACTCTTGCTAAAGTAGCACAGACTCTCTTTAAACTTTTTTCCTTTTTTTCTTTTTTTTTTTTTTTTTTTTTTTTTTTTTTTTTTTTTGTTTTTTGTTTTTTTAAGCCAGGCTTTCAAGTGTTAGCCAACAATTTGTAAATCTTCTTGAGTAAAGGTGGGGTTTTTTTAAGTTTCCACACACACTTGGGTGTAGTCCCCTCCTTCCCTATTCAGGCTTCCCTGAACACCTCTGGGGCAGAAAAGGAGCGCTGGCTGTGAGTCCTTATCCCCGGAGGGACACGCTCAGCCGTGCGCTGCTTTCGCAACAAAGCCAGGGTCTCCCCTCTCCCGGCAGATCGCTCGGCAGCGACTCCCCGATCATCCAGCGCTGGTGTCACCATCTGATGGATGCAGCGGTGTCCGGAGGTCACTGCCGGGGGTTTTCCAGCAGCTCCGGCGGTGCTGCCCCTGCTCCGCTCCGCGCTGGGTGAGCCGGGCCCGGCGTCACGCATGATGCACATCACAACTGCCTGTAGGAGAGCTCGGAAATAACAGCTGATTCCAGCTAATAGATTCAGTAATCTGACACCCGCGCTGTAATAATTGTATCTGAACAAGGCAGGCTCCAGCCTCTGCCAGCCTTATTAGAATGAGTGATTGTTTCCATCAGGGATGTAGCTCTGGTGCATTCACCTTTCCCGAGCTCTGAAATACAAATTGAGCTTCTGACCTTGGCAGATATGACAGCTGACCTGTTTCCTCCTTTTTAAATAAGGAGAAAACAGGCTTTGGAGAGAAAGCTTGCTTTCTGCAGGCCTCCTTCTGCCAAGCTCCTCACTATCATGAGATCTTAGTTAAATATTTGGCTTGCTGTTATTAGCCAGGATGATGGGCTGCCTGAATGGCCGAGCTCTTTCTGTGAGGCACGAGGCACAGTCCTCTCTCCCAGCTGGGTTTGGGTTTACTCCTAATTTCTGTGTTCCCCAGCGTGCCATGGCTGTCAAAGGCAGCCCCTTTTCGCTGTGGCTGTGCAGAGATCCCAGCAGCTGCGATCCAACTGTTTGTAACCAGAGAATGGCAACAGGGACAGGGCTGGAAGCTGCACTGCTGCGGAGCTGTGCCCAGCCACCCCTTCCCTGCTCCGGGTCTCAGGCAGCCCCCGAGGGGCTCTTGGGCTGGGGGCAGTGAGCCCTGCTGGTGGGGCACTGAGGATGATGCTGATGGGTTTGGAGCAGCACCCAGGCCTGCCCTGCCTGGAGAAGGAAAAGCTGCCAGCTGTACTCGCAGCAGCACCGTGGGAAATGCAGGACTGAGGAGGATTTTCCCTGGGAGCTGCAGAGCCATCCACTGAAATAAAACCATGTCCTGCCCTCAGCCTGGAGCCCTCCAGCTGCCTCCTTTAGTCAGCAAGTGAACAGGCCTCGGCTGCTGATCCTAAATTTCCCTGGTGGTGTGCCATGCAAGGCGCCTTTTCCAATGGGCTGCAAGCGCATGCTGCAGCTGTAAATACAGCTGGGAGGGAGATTTAACCATGGTCCCCCCTCTCTTCCTCATATTGCTTTTCCTGAGGTTAAATGTCAAACGTGTCTAAAATATCACTTGGGTCTGCAACCCGTATGCACTTCAGGAGGGGCCAGCAGGGCTCCCCTAAGGGTTTTATCCTGATTTATGGAGGTGTGTGGCACAGAGCTGTAAATCGGGGCACGCACCGGATAGCGTCATGGGAGAGCTGCCTGCCTTTTATCAGAGCTGGGGCTCGAACACAGGCAGGGTAGGAGCAGGGACAGCCCCGGGGCGTGCAGCTTGCTTTTCTTCCCCCATCAAAGACGGTGAGAAAAAAGCTGTCCCGCCTTGGTGGCTGAGCAAAAAATTGTGCCTCAGCTCCTCAGTGGAGGCACCTGTCACATCCTGGGAGGTTCCTGGTGTTTCACTCTTCTCTGTATGAAGAGCAGGACCGGCTTATGGACCTCAGGCAAGTCCTGGTGGTTCGGCACAAAAGAGGGAGACAGGCATTCGAGTGGTGGGAAGGAGATTTATGTCTTTTACTGTCCATCTGCAAAGCAAAACAAAAATAGCTGAAACACCGGTTTTCTGCTTTATCGGCTCTGTGAATAAGCATATAAATTTCTATGACATTTCTGGAGGCTTGCTGAAGGGGAAAAAAATTCATCCCTTAGGACCTGGCCAGCAGCAGTGGCAGCATATGGTCTGCTGAAATCAGTGGCTGAGTGTTTTTTGTGTGTTAGCATTAAAAAGGTGACTTTGCGAGTAATTTCAAAAGCAAGGAGGAGTTTTCTCTCTTTTCTGTTTTTTGGGGGTTTTTTTCTTTCTTTCCTTTTTTTTAATCCTGTCTAAGCTGATGCAGCTGTCACAGCCAATAACTCTTGAATAAGGGAGCTGGCTTGCGCTTTCTTGCCTGGGAAGCACGAAGGGGTGCTGGCTCTTGGCCGCCTTGTGGAAGCAGGCTCGGCCTTTTCCTTGGAGGCACAGGGGAGAAAGGCAAAGCACCCGGCACAGGCGGAGACAGGAGTCGGGGATGTTTTATTTTCCCCAGCAGCTGCGGCTCCCTCTGAGAAGGCGTCGGGGCCCTGTGACTCCGTGGGAAAGCGGCTTCGGTCTCCAGAATGCGAAAGAGCGTCATTTCAGAGATGGAACTCATTGGGGGAAAACAAACACAAACAGGCAACTGTTTATGGCAGATAAAGTGTGGCCTTTTCCCTTTCATCGTTGAGTAAAACCCCGTGTTCTTTTCGGTGCGGAGGGGAGCCGAGATGCGCTGTCAGAAAGATGTCTTTCAGCCAGGCAGCACCTCTGGATGTTTATCTCCCTGCCATTGTGCTCCGGCGCTTTGAAATGTAAAGGGAAGACGCTGCTAATCACACTGTTGCTTAAAGATCAACAGCCAGGCGAGATGTACTTTGTCACATTCTCTCTTTGGTCTCTCTTTTTCCGTAATGGAAACGGTGACATTCATTCAGGCTTGCACGCCAGTGCGTGGCGGTGGGTTTTTAATGAATCGCTCCTGCCCTTTCCCGGGGCTCTGACGGAGGGGCACAGCCGGCGCTGCCTTTGGACTATCCTGGTTGCCACCGGAGATGCAGATCCAGGGAGAGCATGTCCTGCTATCACACCTGGTTTCCTCTGGTTTGGGTCAAATCCATCCCGTGTTACGTTTGAGTCGAGTTGTTGAAGTCAGAGAGGATGTGACATATGAGCAACGGCTGAAAGGCAAAATTCTGATGTTGGATTTCTTATTAGTGGGAGAACAGAGAGCTTTAGGGGTAACGAAAAAAAAAGTGTGGAATAAAGGAAATAAGTGCTTATCTGTGGAAAGAAATAAAGCTCAATATACAAGATGCCTCTTCCTCCTATCCTGGTCTAGGCTTGTAAATAACAGAACAGAAAGGATGAAGTAAGCATGGAAGCTGGAGTGGTTGAGTATTAAAATTATGTGACTGAGGGAGAGGGGTATTTTTATTTTAAGACAGAAATTTCCTATGCTCCTATTTTCTTCACTGTGAGATTAACACAGAGGTCTCCATTTCCACTTTCCACTATATCCTGCATGTGGGGGAAATGCAGCAAGGCAAAGTTGTACAAAGAGCATAAGAGGAGAGAAATTTAGCTCTTCTAATGCTGATTAAGAAGAGCAAACAAAGAAGAGAGCAGAAATGTGAACCACCAGTCATTTTCCAGCAAAGGCTCCACTGAATCCTATTAGAGGAATATATCACAAGCAGTATGAAAATTTTCATCTTTTGCCTGCCCAATGCCAAGGCAAGCATCATCAGCCAGCAGTGAGCAGATAAAGCAGAGTAACTGAAAAAATCAGCAGCACTTGTGTGTGTCAGGCATGGAAACACCATTCCCACACCAGTCCTATTGGCTTTCCCTGAGCCTTGCTTGTCCCTCTCCCAGTCTCCTCTGGGAGCAGCTCCCTGATGCAAGACTAAACGTGGTTAAGTGCTTCCTTGGAGCACAGCGAGGGCAAAGCAGTGGCTCGTGCACAGGTCACAGTGCCCAGCCAGGCCAGGAGACACGATGAATTTTTGAGTGGCAACAACCAGCTTTTCTCTGTGGACAGTTTCTACCACTGCCACGAGTGTGGGGTGCCCACTGCAGCTCTGCAGGTGGCTCAAGGATGCCAGTGTGGCTGTGGGTACCTCGAGGTGTGGTGCTCACAGAGAGGAGCCCGCCAGCTGCTGAATGGATCCGTGTGTGTCCCCAGCAAAGAACACTCACCAGCACATCCATTGCAATGTAAAATCAAGGGGAGCTCTCCTTGTGACAGTCAGGCTGCCTGTGTGAAACTGATGCAAGGACAAGGGGCTACATGGTGCTAAGCACTGCTTGCCTTCAGGGCCTCTTCCTACATGATAAATACTTATTTAGATGGTGTCCTGCAATGTGCGGCTGTACACAACCCATAAATCCTGGTGTTAAATCGGTAAAATAAAAATCCAGTGCTGCGTCAGCTCGGCCTTTGAGAAGCCAAAGCTGATAAATAGGGTTTGATTGGCTCTTTCTACACCGGTGCCCCAGAGCAACACCCTGTGCATGAGTGTGATATTGCTGCAAGCTGACAGTACAAAGGACAAACGCGTACCCGTGCCAGCCATTGAGCCGGCTGCCTGGATTAACCCTGATTCCCTTCCCTGACACTCCTTTCTTCTGCTGAGGAGGGAAGCCAGGCGTAAGAGCAAGTCCCTTTGCCTGTCATGCTGAGAACGTGGTGCTGGCAGCGTAATTCAGCGTGCTAAGCCCGGCTCTCCCCTCCCTGGTCCCTGCTCTGCGGTGGTCTATCTCCATAAAAGCAGAGGATTTACACCGTCTTACACAAGTGGTATGAGAAGGATCAGGCTGTGACAGTCCTGACTCCCAGCTTCCTGGGAAAGGCAGAGAACAGCTGCCTTTCAGCTTTCCTTGCATCCCCTGGGCTCTTCCTATTGACAGGGATTTCCTAGGATGGGGGTGAGGGGAGGGGATGTGGGACAGCATCTCACATACACCTTTTCAGGTTTAGCCTAAATGTCTCTGGGAGGAGTGGCACCATCTCTGACAGCAGAGCAGCCAGCTCACACCCCTCCAGCCACCCCCAGCACCTCTGTTGACATGACAAACAAGCAATAAATACAAATCTTATCTGTCTAATAAGGTGAGTTCCCCGTGCAGCAGGAAGGAGCCTCTCCATCAAGATGGTATCTGCACCACCCAGGTGACACCCTGAATTCACAGCAGCACAGACTCATCAGGGAAGGGAAAAGCAAGAGGCAATCATGCTTTTCCCACTGCCTTTTGGAGTGTGCCCAGGCAAGCCTGGCTGGTGGCAGTGCCAGGAGTGGTACCTGCCCAAGAGGAGCCTTAGCTCTCAGAGGATGCTCTGCTCCTCCTGCTGTCTGTGTGCTTGCTACTTCCCAAGCTGATGAGATGCCAGGGTGAGGTGCCAAAAAGCAAAGCCAGTACACTGCTTTGCTGCTGATCCCCACTCACCACCAGCTGGCCCTGGGCTTGCAAGAAATCAGCCCTGGGACGGAGGCCAGCTGCCCAGAGCTGACCAGGAAGGAAGGGAAAGATGCTGGCTACTGGAGAGAGGCTCCTCCAAGCCTCTCATTGCCTCTGGGCTTCCCCACGGGCAGGCAGCCCCTGTGTGTGCTCAGGGCTGCATCCCTCAGCTGGCTGGCTGGGGATGCTTTCCACCATCTCCAGCTGGCTCTAGGACACTGCTGCATCCTACTGGGCAATGACCTGTGTCATGTCTTCATCAGCACTAAATGAAAGAGATGTGACTTTCCTGGGCATTCATTCACTGGAAATGTTGTGTAGGTCAGAAATAGACACTCCCAAAACTGGCTTATTTTCCAGGTGCTGGCATCCCAAAACATGTCAAGTCCAGATCAATGATGGTTATATCCACTGCAGGCAGGAGGTGGGGTGCAATATGACATACAACCACTCCCACTGATTGTGGACGCACAGTGCAGAGCTAAAGCACAGGCCAGGCATCTGTACTTCAGTATATCCTGCTTGGAAGCAAAAATTAAAGCCATAGGAAAGTTTTGGTTTTCACTGATTCACCATCCAAATGGAAGAACCAAAGGTGAGGGAAAGGAAGGATACATCCTTCAGACTCAGCCCAGTAAGCAGGGCTTTTACTCAGCTCCTTCAGGGGAAAGGAGATACAAGCAAGTTTGGAAACAAGACAAGATTTAAAATAGAGAGACACAATGTTTGGAATTACAAAATGTTTTGAGTTATTAAAACTGTCTTCTCTTGTCTGACCGTTGGTTAAAGTCAGCACAAGCGAATAAACTTCCATCTGCAAAAATCTCCACCAGTGCTAAGATGCTGCATAGTAGATGGGAGCTGGGCAGGTGTGGGACCAAATGTCTCTGCTAAATGAGAGAGATATGCAGGCAATGCTCTGGTTAAAGCATCTGCCAGTAAATAGGCTCTCTTTTGCTATTTGTCCATCTAATATATTATTAAAAAAAAACCCACTGTGCAGATCACCCTTGAATCAGTAATTTTCTCTATGCCTATATGCCTATTTTTTTAATAAAGAAAATGGCCTGCATCTCAAATCCAAACTTTTCAGACTGCTCAGTTATAGCAGAATATTGGAGTCTTCAGATAAATTTTCTCCCTTATTGCTGAAATTTCAGCTGAGAAAGAAAGCATCTTGTGCTCCTTTCTCGCACATCTAAATTCTGAAGCATCAGCTGTTTTGAGGGGGAGGGATAATAACTCCCTGTTTTTAACATCCAACTCAATGCATTTGTGAAAGGGATTATACAGCACCTCGTCCACCCACGGTAAGGGATTGGCTGTGATGACCAGGGAGGGCATCTCCACTCTCATGTTTAATTCAGGTGATGTTTTCTGTCTCAAAGGCAAGGAAAGCGAGCGAGGCATTTACTTGGGTTGAAAGGGGAGGTCAGATTTGAGTAAGCTCGACTTGGCCACCTGCAGTGTTATCCTGGTCATCACTAGAGAAGAGCTTGGGATCAAGGCCAGGTTGGATGAAGCTCTGGACAATTTGCTATGGTGAAAGGTGTCCCTGCCCTTGGCAGGGGGGTTGGAACTAGGGGATATTGAGGGTCACTTCCAATTCAATGACTCCATGATTCTACAAACTGTGTTCTGCCCTTAGTGTTTCTTTCTGCCCTCAAACACTGAAGTCAAGCAGTCTGTAGCACTGCCCCCATTTTACACAGGGCAAGAACGAGGTACTGGAGACAAGAACCATTGTCAAAAGCAACCAGCATGGTGAGAGCAGGACAGGGTGCAACCCATGCAGGACAGGGGTGCAAACAGCCTTCTGCTTCCTTCTCATGGCCTCCCATGGAGATGGTAGTAGGATCATATGAGTGATCTGGATGCCTTTGTTTCCATAAGCTTCTAGTTTGAGTCAGCATATAAAGGGCACTGAGTGAAGAAATAAGTCCCAGGTGCTGGTGGGACCTGGCAGACTGAGAGGTTTCTCTACCAGCACAACAAAACCTGCAGTAGAGGCAGGGCCAGGCGTCCTAGTACAGGACATGGGGAAAAAAGGCATGTGAAGGGCTGGCAAGGTGGTGGGAAGAGGGGAAGAGGCAGGTGGTCATAAGGGGAAATGAAAGAAATATGATAAGGATCAAGAAACAGCGTAAGGAAAGAGAGGAGAGAAGATTTCCTGAGGGCACGGAGCACAAAGGCAAATAATGGTAGAAATGGCAGTGGTGGTGAGCACGAAGAAAACAAAAAGGAGTGAAAAGCAACGGGAGAAAATGAGAGTGAAGCTGTAAAAGGAGAAGCAGAGGAGAAAGCAACCATCCTGCCAGCCTCTGTGATGGCTGTTATTTGCAGATAGGAAATGCTGCCTGCAGAAAAGCTGATTGAGGCTGATTGAGGGAAAGAATGAGCCACGTGTGACAGATGTTAGTCACTTCGCGTAATGCCCTGCTGGAAGGCACTTGGATTCTGCAGGGATGACAGCACTCCAAGAAGCTGCATGGAGCACACAGCCCTGGGAGCAGACGGGAAGGAAGATGAATGGCAGGAGCGCTTGAATGCCCTGATCTCAAAAAGGGAAGAAAAGAAGAGAGAGGCGAGTGGCAGCCTCTGCCTTTTACGTATTTCCTGCCTCCCTCCATGCTCCATCTCCCTCATCCCAAGCCAGGCAAAGGCCTGGGCAGATGGGAGCTCACACTCCTTCCTGCAGGAAACAGAGCTGCCCCCCTGCCCCTCGGAGAGCTGTCAGCACCCATGGAAATTGTTTCTAAAACAATCTCCCAAGCATATAATTTACTCAGGTAGTTTGGAAAGCAATCTTGGACAAGAGAAAGAGCCAAAATGATAGCTTAATTGTGCTTTTGTACCCTCGTGTCATTTTTCCTTTTTTTCAATATTTTAAAAAATTCACTAAGCAGCAAATGGCACAAGGGGGTTTTTCTGTGTAAGGCCCTCATGGTTGCAAGCCTTTTCTTCAACTTGTTTGCCCCAACTTTGAAAATGCAAGGGAAAAGCAAAACTTCTCAGGGAGTACTTTACCTTCAGCATTTGCAGTGAAGCAGCTGCCATATTAGATCATATTCAAATGGAGCCCCAAAGAGGTCGGGAGCAGCGTATTAGCTGAACTGTTTATCTGCAGCCAGCCAAGGGGGGATGGTGCTGCTCAAATCAATTTTCTATGCTCCGACTGGCCCATCTTCTTGACACTTAGATGTCACTGTACCACTGGTGATAAAAAGGCCTGCCAAAAAAGGATGGATTTGGATTCACGCAGGGTCCTACAGAGCCAAATGAGAATTGACAATATTAGTCTTTAGGACAATTTTACAGATAAAATTAACCAGAAGAATAAATTTTCAACAGTTCGCTTAATCTAATCTGCTTTCCATTGCAGTGAATCTTGCTCCCATCCACCGGTGCCATTTTAATACTTGCAAGCAATGTTGGCTTTTTTTTTCCCTTTTTTGTTTCATGGAAAAAAGATCAGGCACATAAACCAGGATATACATTGCCATGAAATG
Organism: Muscicapa striata striata; assembly: GCA_030060385.1. Taxonomy (NCBI): domain Eukaryota; kingdom Metazoa; phylum Chordata; class Aves; order Passeriformes; family Muscicapidae; genus Muscicapa; species Muscicapa striata. The sequence goes on along the minus strand of JAREIS010000117.1, from coordinate 804,717 downwards.
CCAGTCAAAAAAGAACCCACATCTGGTTTCTGTAAAAAGGAGGAGGAAGTCCCTCACATAGTTAAAAGCAAGGAGAAAAAGTATCAGCATGTTAAATTTGGGCCTGAGGTACAGTTGTTGATATGATCTGAACCTTAACTTTCCCTGAGTTCATTTGGCTTTGGTCTTAATTTTATTATTTGGATAACTAAAGAGCAAAGGCTGAATCTCAGTCCAAGATCTGGTTTTGAATTAAAAATAACCAACAGAAAGTTCAAGACTATCCATATTCTATCTTACCTTTGTTATGAACTATGTGGGCCCTTGTACATCTGTGACTATCGTTCATGGTACTCGAAATCAGAAACTCTGAGTTAATAATAATGTATAACACATGTGTAACACTTTCCATCCTTCAGTGCTGCACAAATGCCCAAGTGTCACAAGGAGCCTCTGGAATGTTTTCCCCGTGGCAGGGATAGTGACATTTCACCCAGATGCAGACTGTGTTGGTCAAGGATACTCAGAATGTGCAGAAACAGAGCTTGGAGCTGTGAGGCAGAGCCAGGGCAGGTGGGGATGGCTGCTCTTAACACTGCACTACACATCAGAGCCCTTGCATGCTTCTCTTTTTCATATTTGTACAGAAGTTTTCCACATCTCTGGCTGAATATTTAGGGAAGCATTTCAAAAACTGATTCAGCTGGCTCTCCAAATGGATCTGGAAGAAAATACTTGGGGTTTAGCTAGGCTGAAACTATTCTGCCAGCACCTCCTTTGAGCATTTTCAGGGCTTCAGTCAGGGAATCTCAGCACTTGCCAGGGAAAAAGGAGTGTGCAAATTTACCCCCATGCAGGTCTGCTCTAACCCTCAGAAAGACAACTTTCATTCCTGCCCCAGCACAGCCCAGGGCAAGTGGTGGCCACAGTTACACAGGTCCAAGGCTGCTCTAGCAGCAGAGCCAGACTTTCCCTGCACTTTCTCCTCTGGGCTCTCAAAGGCAGGAGAGGAGCTGGAAGCTGGAGATGTAAACATTGACAGGATGACATGAGTTTTCAGTGCCAGCCTCCTCCTGGCATTGCCTGGATAGAAATGGGAAGTGCCCAGCATTAGCAGAGAGAAGAGGCACAGGAAGCCCCAGGCTGGGATGGATGAAGCAGGGCATTAACACAGGCAGCAGATGGGATGAAAGCCACACTAGTCACCCCAGGGGACAGAGGTCATTTACCACTGTTAAGAGGCCACAGTCACCTCTTGCCCCTGACAATGTGCACATCTCTGGATGCTTGGTGAAGAGTGGTTTTCTGCAGCTACCAGCCACACCATCAGCTCAGCTGGTGGAGACCACTGCCAAAAGCCCTGCAGGGCCAAAGCACCATTTATAGGTTGGCAGCCATTCTTCTGCTTGTCTCTTTGCTTACAGAGGGGTTTTTCCCTTTTGCTTTCCAAAAGCTGCTGACAGTGTGTTTGGAAAAAGGATCAACTTGGACCATGTTGAGGATGCAAAAGGAAGTGCTGCCATCAAATGACCTGTGCAGCTGCATTTGGTGCCTCTGGGTACAAACACTAAACAAGCAGCCAGGGGCTGGGGTGAAGTCTGGGGCATGGGACCACATTCACTGGTGAATTTTAGCTCTGCTCCTTCACTCTGACCAGAGCAGATGACAAATTCTACAGCAGCCTGGGCTCGCCTTGCTATCCCCACCATCTATCTCCAGTGCTACCCCAGCAAACCTTAAGCCTTTAAGCTGTACCTCATGCTATGCCATAAATTTTCATACCGTGAAAGTCAGCTCAGGGGTGCTGCAGCACAGCCCTCCTGTCACTCCAGTTGCTTTAAACTGGGGAAAAAAATGTGCAAGAAGTCACAGCCACATTTTAGGACCAGAGGGCCTTTGGGCCCAGAGAAGACCCAAGGCTGTATTATTTATGCACAGCCACTCTGCTTTACAGGAAATACCAGCATACAAACTATTCAGTGTCCCTTGTCTTGGGGACATGAATCAACTCCTGCACTATTTTATTTAGCAATAGTGATGTATGCTTCATTTCTGGGTTACAATAGTGGGAAAGCATGAAAGGCAGCCAGACCCCCTCAGCCTCCTCAGTCCCCATGGCTGGGGGCTGGACTGAGCTCATGTCCTTCCTCAGCACCATGCAGAGAGGCAGCAGGCAGAGAAACTGAGGGAGGTCAGACACTGCTATCTGAATTCCATTTATAGAGCCAACAGTCAAACCACAGGCACTTCCAAAAAGCAAAAATCCAACTTTCAGCCCAGAACCGAACATGTGTTCATTTCTGCACTTGAAAAAAAATGCTGCTGTTAAGGGGAAGAAAAACCTTAAAAGCCACTGTCAAACAGTTGTCATCCCCTGGTGCTCAAATGGATGGTGCTAGAGGAGGCATAAGAGTTTGTGCAGAGAATTAGGTTGTTGCTAATTAATGAGGGCTGCTGCATCCTTCAGTGCCCAAAATGGCCACTGGTAGTGAGGATGACAGAAGGAGTTCTCACAGATGTGGGACTAAGGCAAAAGGCTTAACACACTGATTTGTATCCTTCATCACCACAGAGCTTAGAGTGAATTTTAGGAGTGTTGTAACCCAAAATTTGTACAGGTTGTCAGGACCTGGACAAGGAAGTCCTGGCTTGTAGAGCACCAAGGTTGTGAGATGAGGGGTTAGATTTGTACTCTGTGCTGTGGTGGGAAGCACAGGAGTTGTAATCTGGACATACAAAGTGTGAAATACAAAGGAAAAACAAAATCAGCCACCTGAAAATAGAGACAAAAAATTCTAGTTTTGTCTCCTTTCTCTCCCCTGTACTCAGCACTTTCCAAAGAGAGTCAATAATCCCTGTGGGGGTCAGCCTCTGGCTGCCAGCAAAATGTTTGGGAGCTAATGAGGTGAGCAGCCTGGCTTTCCTCAGGGACAAAGAGGGATGCTGAGCAGCTGCCCAGCAAGTGACCATCCCACAGCCATTCCCAGCAGAGCCCTCTGAACACCGTGGACTGGTGCATGATAAGGAACCAAACCAGGGGGCAGGGAGAGCTGAAAGCAAGAGACTCCCTGGAACACGTGGCAGAAAAAGGAAGAAAATGCCCTTTGCAGTCGATGGAAGTTATTGCAGTGAGTGGACTGGACTGGCTCTCACTTGCTGCCAGTTCCAGTCAAATTGAGTTTCCTGCCTCTGCTCTGCCAAGGAGCAGCACAGCACTGGGCTCCTGGACTGTTCAAGCCAGAAGCATGCTTGTTGTGGACTGCTTTTCCTGGTGCTTTTTCCTCTTTCTTGTGCAAGCAGTTTTTTCCCTGAACTGGAGTTCCTCACAGGCTTTGGCAGCACAGATCACCCCTGGAGGGCTTCACCTTTCCTGGTAGGAGCAGTCAGAGGCTTCCTGGGTTGTCAGCTCTCCTGGTACCAGTGTTTTTTGGGAAGGGCTCAGCTGGCAGCCAGCAGTTCCCTTCTCCTTATTGCACTTTCAGCTTCCACTTCCCAGGACAATTTCTACCCCTGCCTCCACAGAGCCAGAGCCAGGACAGACAAAAATCAAGTCAGGGAGCCTGGTCCTCCTCTAGCAGCTCAGAGCCTGTGCCTCCCATCTTGGGAATAGAGGCAGGACCCCATCACAGGCATCCCAGGTGCTGGATCTCTTGCTTGTTTTGGTTGCCAGCTTCCCAGCACTGCTTTCCAAAAGGCATCTGGCATCCAAGGTGCCAACAGGCAGCATCTGCACGTGGTCAGAGTTCAGCATAAGCTGCAGGAGAAATGCATTCAGGCTGGAATAGGTCCCTTACACTTTGACAAGGCCTGCTGGGGACTCAGTCTCTCTTATTTTGCTCTCCTGCAGCCCATGTTAATGCTAATGTTAAGTCAGAACCCACCCTCAGAGAAATCTCTGTGTGGCTTGTTGATGTGAAAGACATCACCATTTCCTCAGGGACAGGAGGGAAAGAGCTGCCACCCAGCTGTACCTTTATTAGTGCAATTTTCTGTTCTTTCTTTCTCCTGAAAGAGATTTCTGTCTGCCAGAATAACCCAAAAGTGCTTATATTTAGCAGTTCTGACAGGAGTTAATCAGAGCTCATGCCCCCACACTTTGCCCCACTTGCTGGTTTCCAGCCAGACTCCAGGCTCAAATCAGAGCATGACAGTGGATGAGGAGTCAGTGTTGCAGTGGGAAGGGGATGGAGACAGGCTCTGTGCCCAGAACATGGACCACAGAGAGGACAAGGATATCAGGAGATGCACAAATGGAAATTGAGCAGATGGCACAACTGTTTTCTGAGGAAAAACTCCGTATTTTCATGAGAGAGAAGACATTTCTGGTGAAAAACATTCAGGCAGAAACCAAACTGTCCAGTGACATTGAGGCTTACCAACTGATTCCCACCAATCCTAACTCAATGTCAGGGCTTTTTAGTGAAATTTCAGGAAATTTCCATCCCAGTTTCATGGTATCACATGGGCCTGGCAGTTTAAGCTACAAGCTCTTTTCAGACCTGGCTGCATGGATCCCTCTTCAGGGCAAGCTCTTGAAGAAACCACTACCATTGCACCCCTAGGGGTGCCTAAGCCTTTGTTGTAAGCCAGGGAAGCCTGCATTGTAATAGGTGCTCTTGGAGAGCTCAAATCCTTGCCAAGATTATCAACAAGGAGGATATGTTAAAAACAGAGGAGTTCTTTGCTTCACTTCATGAAAGATATGGTTTTAAATAAGACACACTCTGCTGCCAATGTGGAATATTAATGGCAGAAATGTGGCATTTAAAAAAATATATTTAAGCAGATTTCTCTTTCTTTTTTGGTCTTAATTATATGAAGGCTGTTTAAAGCGTAAGTAGAACCTATTACAGAGTGGGGCAATCTGTAAAGGAAAAATCTTTAGACAAGGCAGTGGAAATACTGTTACAAATCCTGTCACAGGTAAAAACAAAGACTAAATAAAGGGATGACCACAGAGGATGGAAAAAGCAGAAAAGGGGAATGTTGCAATGAGGGAAAATGACAACCAGACAGTGTTGCAAGGCTGCAAGTTGGTCTGGAGGCACTGTAGTCCCAGCCTGATTTACACTGGGTTTTTGAAAGGGCACCACCAGTTAATGGCTCACCTTCGAAGCCAGGCTTGATCCGCTACTGTCACAGGTGATGGCAGAATTGCAATCAAAACCTAGATCCCATTCCCAATTTTGGAGGTGTTCGGATGTGAGAGTTTTATTTAAAGGCTCCCTTTTAATGAAAAAGTGGGCAAACTGTGATCAAGGGGAAGGAATTGTCTCTATTTTCATGATCCACATCTCCTGGCACCCACAAGTTATGCATTTCCATGCTCTGATCTGCACTGCTGGGAAGGACACAGCTGAGAACAGAGCAGGGAGCTCTGACTAAAGAGCCAAAGAAAGGAAGAAAGGACAACGCAGCTACATTCTATTCTTCCTAACATTTTGTTAAATTGGTTCAGCAAGCTTCCCTGAGTCTGTTGGAGCTGGGAAGGGGAGGCAGAGAAACTTCATTAAGTGAAAGATTCTCAGGAATAATTGGGGGGCCAGGGATAATAGTGGCGACTGTCATTGTGCTGGAAAAGGAGGGCACAGGCTGTTTGTTAACTGGAGAAGCCAAGAGCATCTTTCTGCAGGGCCAGGGCTCAGGCTGCAAGGCTGAAGGGAATGCATATTTTTTCTGGTTTAAATAGACATTAGGGGGCTCCATTTTTTAAAAAATAAGCCTCTGAGCTGCTTTGGCAGCTGATCCAAACGAGAGCCAGCAGCATGGACAGAATCCTCCCCCACCGCTCGCACCGCGCTCTGCTCCAGCTCTGAGCAAAACCCTTCAGCCAGGGGAGGTGGGGGCACAGCAGGGACCAAGTGGCTTCTGGAGAGGACAGAGGGAGGGAGAGAGGGAGAGGAAGGAGCTACAAAGCAGAGCAGAGGCACAGGGAGTCTCAGGGAGACACGGCGTCTGTTCTGTGTGACGCCGCTCGCCGATTTTGAAAATTAAATTCTCCCCACAGTGCAAGTTTGCAGCTCTATCACACAGACATTGGAGCTTTGTTAAATAAGTTTGCACTTCTGCTCACTGTGGAATAGATGGAAATCGGGCATCTTTCTTAAGATGGTCTTTTCTTGTAAATACCTCTGTGCCTGGTGATATTATTTGCACATTTATCCACTCGGGCCCTAAAAGTATTCAGATAAAAAGAATCTATATCTGGCTAATTAAAAATCATTCACATCATAATGTCTTATTAGTTTTATGAATACTGCCTTGCCTTTCTTGATTTTTCCATGCAAATGAGGAACATTTTGGGTCTGATTCTCATTTGCCCTAAGGCCCATTTACTCCATGCAGGAAAAGTCAATCAGCCTCACAAGGAGAGCAAGCGAGGGCTGCACCCACTGCAAGCCTTTCCAGCTCTTGGTGTGTGGCATAGAGAAATTTCAGAGTAAAAAGAAGCCAAATTCTTGAACATGCAGTGCTGTGCAATAGTCTGGGTCCCACAAACTGCCCAGGAAAGTGTTTTTGCCAATATCAGTTATTGTTCCCCCACAAACTACTCATATCCTCAGGTCCATTGTGACAATTAGTGATAAATCACTGCTGGGAGTTTGGGACATCCATTGGAAAACTACCAACAGCCAGTTACCAGAAGAGTGCCAGGACACACAGCAACATTGTGCTTCATATTCTCTCTATTTTTAATGGTGAGGGGAGGAGGGGAACATTTTAGTTCTGCATATACTGTGTCAGGGTAAAATAATGTTCTTTTCTGGCAGCACTGAATCAGCACACATCCAAAATTTGCCTTCTTCCGCTGCAGATTCTGCCCCCATGGAAATCAGTGAAAGCCTCAAGCAGACATACAAGGGCAGGATTTAGCCCATAAATCACAACCCAGATCATAAATACATGCTTGAACCCTCCCTTAATATGATTCATTAAGAAGGAGCTTTTACGGTTGGGGTGGTTTTAATTATCGTTGTGTAATTTTATTGTTATTGTTTCCATTAAACATTAACAAACATTCCTTATTTTTGGTTAACAAAGATCTTTCTTAGATTGCACAGTAGTTAATGAAAACCACATAAACACATGCAGAAGGATACCAGGACTCTCATTCAATTAAATATAAAACTTAGAGTAGAAGATCTATAAAAATCCAGATTGTAATGAATCATAAATAAATATGGAAAACTAACAACTGCCTTGGGTAGAGCAGTGAATTTATAGCCCAAAGATTTGCATTTTTAAGGTTTGTGTTGTTGTCTGTGCTGTCTTCACAGAAGATGCACATCCTCAGTGCCAGAGCCTGTGGCCTCAGCTCATTTTCTTGGCTTCTCTACACAAGCCCTGCAAATGCCATCATGCCCTGAGCTAAATCTGCCTTCTCCCAGAGTGACCTTTGAGCCTCTGAACCTGAACTGAAGCCACTTTCTGATCAGTGAGGGAGAAGTCACAAGCACTCTGGGTTTCCCAGGTGTTTGGCCACTGGTGGGATGGAGATAAATATCCAGCAAAGTTGTCCCCACGTACACTGTGGTGGGGCAAGACTCTCCTCCTAAACACATTGGAGGAGGAGAAATGCAGCTCATTCTTGGCTTGTCCCACACCAACAGAGGGGTCTTCAATCATCTCCTAGGCTGAGGTTGCCCTGGTTTTCCACATTGGTTTGGAAAAACCTGCCTGTATCTTCCAGCCAGTGGCTGGTAAGAAATGAGATGGGTAAAAGGCTGCTTTGACTACTGACACACAGTCCCTGAACCCACTGTACCTCCAAATGAATTGTTGTTGGGAAACATAAAGTGGAGAGGGTTTAGCTATATTAAAATAAACCTACAGTTGGGTTTACAGTTGGAAAATTCCATAAAGAACATAACTCTTTGGATAACTATCAAAGCCAAAGCACATCCATGGACGGCTGCCCATTGAATGCTGTCAAGCCACTAGGTACCAACCTCAAAACTCATGTTCCAGCCTCTTTCAAAATTAACCATTGTAGCTTTGCAAGAACATTAAAAAATTTGGAAGTTCTTCCAGTAGCTCTCCAAGCAGCAGCAAAGCAAGCTGGTCTCCAGACCAACCAGAGGCTTCACTGAACACACAGGAATGTCAGCACTGAAAGAGTTAATGGGTGAGAGAAGTAAAAGGATTTGATAATGCAAAAATTCTGATGCCTCTGCTCCAGTGTTATGGGTGTGTGTCGGTCTGTCTGACACAGCTGTTGCCATGGTGGCAGGGTTCTGCCAAAAAACACAGAAAGAGGACAGGCTGGAAGAGTGCCAGAGGAAAACACAGGAGAGGGGAGATGGCTGGGGGGGAGATGACCTGGCTTTTATAGGTGGGGCTTGATGCTGATACTGGGACCCAACTAATGAAATAATGAGTCTCGTGAGCTCCATGGTCTTCCAGCTGGACAGATGTTCCAGGGGCTGGAGCCAGCTGTAGGAAAAAATGGAAATCCCTGGGAGTTTCACCCAACCTAACCTCATTCCCATCGCTCCAAGGAACACAGCGTGATGCAGGGAACTGCTGCCTGCAGTGTTCACAGGGATGGCTGAAGAGAGCCTTGAGAAACAAGGCTTTCCCAGGCAGCCCAAGGTTTTGACAAATGTGTCCCTGTGTCTGCTGCAGCTGTTTGGACAAGCAGGGGTCTAGATGTGACTATTAAACAAGGAAGTCCCTCAGCTGCTGGCAGCCCTGGGAGGGAAGGGCTGGGAGCCCTAGGCACACCAGGATCTGGGGCCACATGAGCTTTGCAAAGCCCAAGGGGGACCAAGACTGGACATGCTGGGCAAACAGGGAGGGGTGCACACACCTTTGAGCCTGAAGGGGCTTGGAGGGATGGGCTGGGGAAGTTTGGGGTGAGAGAATTTGGATGGGAGCAATGGGAGCCTAGGGGGGAGAATTTTGGGTATTTGTACTCCAGAGCAGGAGAGAGAAGGAATGCAGGGGCTGTGGGTCATGGGCTGCTGGAGCTCCTGAAGACAGTTGCCATTCAGGCCCTTGACACTCTGCTCCATGCAAACATCCAGGGAATTCCTAAGCTGGGGCTACTTCAGCACTGCCAAAGCAATAAGCCCTTGATGCTGGTGTGGGAAGGCTGTGGAGTCAGATGGGGGATTTGTGGCCCCAGAGTAGGAGAAGACCTACCTTCCAACCCACTGGATCACCAACACTGTGTCAAATCAGGCCAGTGAGGGATGTTTAAGCAGATGGCAACTTACACAATGCAGTGGGTTTTGACCGCACTGGGGTTTGCACATCTCACAGTGTGCAGTTTCCAGCATGTTTGGTTTTCCCTCCATCTCATCCCTCTGGAAAGAGGCTCAGTGCTGCTGAGGAAACAGGCTGCTGCAAACAGGGAGCTGCATGTGTGACCCAGGGTGTTCTCTTCCCCATCCAGCAGGAGCACTGGCTGACGCTGGCTGGGCTGCAGCTCCTGGCACAGCACACGGCTTGTGTCGTTCCAGGGCAGCCAGCAAGTGCTACAGAACAAGTCACAAGTATGCTCGGCAAACCACAGGTTTAAAAAGAAGGGAAAGCACATTTCCTCTCCTCACCAAGATGGGAGAAGATAGTGTTTCCTCAGGCAGCACTCTGCTGGCACAGTGAGGTGGATCCTCGCTGGTGTTTAAAAGTGAAGGCAAATCCAAACAGCTTCATTTGGGAGGGCAGGCTGGGGCCACCCACGCAGAGAAACCTCCTTGCTCACATGCAGTGCAAGCAGCAAGTCAGAAGCAGGCTGGACATCCAGGTGAGTATTTTCATGGGTCTGATGCACACCTGCCACATTGTGACAATTTACACTTCTATACCACTCTTTTTCCCTGTTCTTCTATCTTTGGATCCAGTGAAATAACTTCCTAGTCCTAGTCTAGTTATTTTCCTGTTACACACAGAGTTAATAAAAGTTACCTTGGATGTTTTGCTAAGGATGTTTTAACAGTTTTCTGTTTTTAATTTGGGCCTTTAGCACCATAAGGGGACAACATTACAAGGATAAGTGGTATATATGCCAAGAGCCTTTTTTTTTTTAATTGATAGACTATTTGGTTTTGAAGGATTATTTACAGATTATTTATCGTAGTCTCCAGTGTCCAATTCCAGTATCAAGAAGATGGACTGCAAATCCTTAATTATACTTGCATGTCCTTTACGTGTTAAGAACTCATAAAACAAAGCACATGCACGCTTCAGGCTTGTAATAGCTTGATGAAGATTTCTAAATTTTTCAAGCTGCCAGTCCATTCCAAAAGATGAATTACTTCTCTTAGGGTTTCATCTACCTAATTATTTCTGTCCTGATTACGTAACCACCGCAAATTTTTCCTGCTGCCGCTGCCCCTGAGTAGCACCCAGAGTTCAGGGGAGATGGTGTTACTGCTTAGCCCATGGGTGACAGGCAGCAGGGGCTGAGCTGCACCTGCAGGAATGTGCCCTTAGGGAGGGACATGGTGCACAAAGCCCAGGGACACCCTTGCAGGCCTAGTGTCTGTGCAGGTGGCAGGCAGACACCAGCACAGAACAGGCATGTGTCCAGCCAGGTGGGTTTCATGCTAAGCTTTCTGCAACCCAAAACTATCGTGGGAGGAAGGATAAAACCATCATATGATAGTGGGTATCATCACTGTGTTTAGTGTGTCTACCCTTGCTGGAGAAAAGTCACCTATTTGACTACAGAATCATTGAGGTTGGAAAAGACCTTTGGAGCACAACCATTAACCCCACATTGTCAAGCCCACCCCTAAACCATGTTCCTAAGCACCCCATCTACATGGCTTTTAAACACCTCCAGGGATGGTGATTCAGCCACAACATGCTGAGGTCCTACTGCCCTCATTTGTCAGCTGGATTCTGCAGGAATGACAGGCAGCATTTCATTTCTGTGACCAGAATGCTGTGTACTGGTTTCAAACCAGCCAAGGAAACGGTGGGAAAGTCCAAGCAAGAGAGCTGCTCCACAGCACAGCAGAGGTACAGCTCAAAGGAAGCAGCAGTGTGATCTGAGCAGGTCCTGCAGCTGGCAGCCTCTTGCTCAAGGCTCGAAGCCACACAGATGTGTGAATCTGCAAGGAGAGTTTTGTCTGGACAGAGAGGAGGATGAGTGCTTTATCCTGTGGATCATTGGAAGTCTGCATGGCTAAGGGGCAGGAATGACTGTCCCCAGATTCCAGCTGCCAGCAAGGCTCCTGACACAGAGTTTCACACCAACTCCAAAGTTCCTGTGTTATAAAGTAAAATATGAGAAAAATAAAGTCTTTTTATTAGTACGACACTGCAGCTGAGATAAACTTCCACTGTCGATAAACATAGTCAGGGTTCTTAGTATTTTTTGCAGGAAGAAAAATTAGCTCTAACTGCCACACTTTTCCTCCTGCAGCAAGCCATGACATGGATTGAACAACACAGAAAGTCAGTGTTTTAAGACTCCCTTTTTCCCCTCTCCCTCCCTGCCAGTGAATGGCCTTTGTCAGCATTACAGCTGTGTAATTCCTCTATTCCATCACAGTCCACACCTGACATTCATTTTCGGAGGAAGGAGGGGTTGCAGCAGCTGAAGCCTCCTGGCTGGGGCTGTGCTGGCTGCTGCTCTCCCCTCTGCTAGTACCTTTCACCAGGACCAGCAGAAGCTTCCCAGGGGTGTGAGGCTGAGGTGCCCACACTCAGGAGAAGGGGTGATGGCTGCTCCTCTGGCCATGGCAGTGCAGAGGGTGCAGGAAGCAAAGGGAGCAGCTCAGGGTAAACTGGTACATCCTGGTGTGGGCTTGATGTGTCAACATACAGCCAATCCAAACATCAGTGTAAGGTGGGCAAAAAGCCAGCTCAAAAGGACACAGGTGCCCCAGCCAGTGTGCAGGCAGCTTTTGGGACCTGGTGGGTGGAGGTGCCTGGCTCGACCCCACACTTGCCCTGTCTGGGCACCCTGCACAGCAGCCATGCTGCACTTTGGCTGATCCTGCAGCCTGGAGCAGAGCCAGGACTGCCTCCACGGGCCTTTGGAACCCCTGCCCTCCCTGCACAGGCAGAGGCTTTAAAGCAGTGGGGCATGGAGGAATGGAGAGCACAGGAGAGGGCAGCAGGAGAGGAGCAAGCGGAGAGCAGGAGGGGAAGAACACCCTTCACTGTCCAAGCCACAGGGTCCCCTCCTCCTCTTCCACCCTGCCAGAAAGAAGTGTTTGTTTCCAGTGGATGAACTGCAGCCCCTGCACCTGTGGTTATCAACTTCAGTATATTTTAAATTTAACCCACATCATCTATTTATACATCCAGCAGAGAAATACGTTTTTCTCCAGCCTCAGGGCGGGGGCAGCAGCCCAGGAGGGGGAAGTAGGGTTGGCTGGGGAAGCTTTACAGCCAGGCTGATGATCCAATTAAGTCAACAAAGCGCCCCAGTGATGTGATCTGAGGGTTCGGGAGCTGGGAGTAAAGAGGGAACTGTGGCAGAAGGCAAAGCCAAGCAAACATATGGAATAAGTTACTGGAGAGACGGTTGAGGCAAAGTGCAGAAATGAGTTCAAGAGATGCCTGGGTTTTTCTCAAGAGAAGGAAAAGGATTCGAGGGGGTCTGCTTGAAAAAGCAGGAAGGGGGGATTAAGACAAAGCCAAAAGATGGGAGCCTGCTGTGCTGACTGGCCTTTGCTTGTTCCCGGAGTGCATTTCTTGCCTTCTTTGTTTCCTTTCCCTTCTCATTTGACTGTAGCAGGTATTAATGTAATTAAAAGATGCAGGAACTACTGGAGAGATCAGCAGTAAGTTAAGGGCACACAGAAGGGAGTAGGAGTGGGAGCTACCTAGCAACCGATGTACAGGAGCCAGTAAAATGCACAGATAGGCAACATCCAGGGGAAGCAAAACAAAGCCCAGGACCATGAAAGACAAGCTCAGATATTGCATCCCCAAAGTCCTGCAGTGGTTTGAGTGGGAGAATTGATGGCCATGCAGTGAGCTGAGGGATGTCAAACCAGCCCCAGGATCCTGATACAAATTCTAACCTGCCCCTACCTCTCTGTGCCACGGCTTGGCCATGCCTGGGCAGTGCTTCTGTAGTGTCTGGGTGAGCTCACCTGGCTGGGATGGCAGTGGCAGGTGAAGGAGCTGAGAACACAGATGGGTGGTTGACAGGGCAGCAGGAGTGGGACCTGGGAAACCCTCTCTATATGAAGAAAGGGTTATTCTGGCCTCTGTGTAATCCTCAGGGTTTACAGCACCAGCAGAAGCCTGTCTGGTGGCTCCAAAACCCCACCTCAGTGGGGGTGAGCTGTGGAAGGAGAGGAAGCAGGTCTGCAAAGAGTGTCCCTGCTATGCTTTGACCTGCTTAAGAGCTTTTTATAAAACTTATTTACAGTTAAAGCCATGCGACCTTTTATTTCAGGCAAGACCTCATGTTTGATCCTGTAATTGTGGCAAGATTTGTATGTTAAAGAATACAGTGTTACAGAAAATGACACGGGAGAAGTGCTCATCCAATGTCTCACTGTGCTTTTGGGAAGGGCAGGAGCCTTTCTCCAGCAAGCCAACCCACTGTTTCCCTTTTTAAATCTTAAGTTCATATTTTTATTATTTGATGTAAAACTTGTTTGGCTTCAAAGCATGGTGAATGTTTCCAAAAGGTCAAGCAAAACTGGACAAGTTGTCTTTTAAGTCACCAAGCTTTAAAAAAATATCGCTTATGCTACTTTGAAAATTTGCCCTGTGTATCCTTTCTTTGATGTGGGACCTTGTTTACTTGACTGTTGTTACTGTACTACAGAGTTTTTCACCCAAGTGAAAAAAGTTAAGAAACTATCTCTCAAAAAATAGGCATAATTAAAGGGTTGAGGGGTAAAGAGAGAGAAGTTTTAGCCCTCCTGAGGCTGGTTGCTGCTGCTGCCTCTCCCAATGTCACACGCATCACCTTGCCATGGACTTTCTCCCAGGCCCTGGGCAGAAGCAACTATGGGACTGAAAATGAGGGCTAGAGCTCCAATGCACATTTCAGGGCTTGATCCCACCCATATTTTTATTTATTTATAGATATTTATATATTTTTATCTCTATATCTTGCATACTGCTCCATATCAACACTGGTAGCTTCTGCCATGACTCCCCCTTGGTACTCTTGCATTGTTAAAAATAAGTGCATTCATGCTTGCAGGTTCAGGGACTTGTTTTGAAGTAATGGATTTGTTGCAGAATTATAGCTAACTAGCTGTGTCTTCTGAAAAAAAAAATTAAAAATTGGTTATGCTGGTTTTTGAGTTTCAGGCCATTAAAAATTACCCAGAATGTACAGTCACTCAGTAGCAGCTTCGTAGATAAGGATTTAATTATAAGCCCTGCACTCACTATATACTCTTTGAATACCAAATGTATTTTGTGATTGCTTTCAGAGCACACTATTTTTTTCCCCAGAAATTTGAAGGCAATTGAGCAATTTTACAGTCTGGAGTCCTGATTCAGCAGCCTTCCCTGTTCAGCAAAGAAATGATGTGCTTAATTCCAATGGGACTTGGGCATATGCCTAATTGGGACCAATGTTTAAGACCACATTAAAATTAATATCTTAATTTTTGTACCATTTTTGTGCCCCTGTGTGGAACACAATTTGGTTCCATGATTCAAACTTTTATATGAAGAGGGTTTTGTTAAATCTCCACTTGGTTGCAGATGTTCTTGCAGTACTGCACAAAGCCCAAAAGGTTTAATGGAAACAGTAGTTGGTATGTAAAATACTTTGAATATGCCCTATGTATTACAGCTTATGTATGTATGTATGGTGTTTGAATACCATGTACATATTCAAAGAAGGAGGAAGAGAAAAGGAGACTTTGGAGATGCCCTTGGGGGGATTTAGCTGAGCAGTTCAGCATAAGGATAACTGAGAGCAGGCTCATAGCTGGAAATTTTCTCTGGCTGATGAGAGCTTCCATCTTCTCTCTGTTGTGAGGTTGTTTTTTTGGGCTGTCTGTGTGTGTGTTTGTGTGCTCTTTTTGGGTTGTGTTTGGGTGGGATTTTTTGCTTTTGTTTTTGCAGCATGCCTTTCTTTCTTTTGCCCTCCCACCTCACATCACAATTCTTGGAGAGTTAGCACACACTGACTGTGTTGAACGCCAGGTTCCAGCAAGCTCTGGTCAGCTAAAAGACTTGTACTCAGTCTTTCTTTGTCCTAATCATTTGGCTACTGGCCAGGCAGGCCTGATATTATATCTTCCTCCAGCTCTGGCTTTAAGCAGAAATTCCATCCTTTTCTCGGTGAAAGTTTATAGCAGCTGCTGTTCTTCTGGGGAACAAATCAGATCTGATGAGCTTGCACTGTCTCATGGAAAAGCCATTTTATTCAAAAATTTCTAAGCAAGCTGGAGTCAGCACACTGGGCTTCATCCCAGTGCTCTGGATGATGCATGATCTGCAAGCACTGGGGACTGTGCTGGGCTGCCCACACCCTCTGACCTGGGGATGACTGGAAAGCAGGAGCCCCATCCCTGAGATCCACCCTTTTTCCTGCTTTCTCATGCAGTGGCATCAGAAGAGGAAGGGGTGGTGGTAAACTGTTCCTGGAGAATATGTAGGGAGCATCATGATCATTTAGCCAGGATGGGTTAAAAAAACACTGGTGTGCTAAGCCTGCAGTGCTGCTGGTACATGTTGGGGGCACTAACAAAGATGTGTGGGGTATGCAGAGAATGTACATGGCAAATGGCTCCAGCAGTTTTGTCCTGCTTCCATCAGCTCCTCAGCTTCACTGGAGAAAGGGCTGACCAGCCAAGGGATGGGATTCTGGGTACATCAAGTGTGAGAGTTCATCATGTAAGGACTCCTTTTTAGACTGGAGCTGTGGTCTTGCACACCTGCACATTAAAGGGCAGATAAACTTCACTTAAATTTTCCCCAGCAGGACTTTTTATTCTTTTTTTCACCAGTGTGAAATATAACTCCCCCTAACTCTTGGCTTCATTACACCAAATGAAGTGTACACCAAATGAAATGCTTATGGGCCGTTTCAAATTGCAGAGTCCTTTGTGCCTCCGTTGTCTGTGACTTGCCACAAAGGGAAAGATGAGGAGGACAGGACTCTGGAAGGGCCATATCCCTCTGATCCTGAAGTGCCCCAGCTGCACAGCTTCACATGTGTTCATCCTCCCTCTTCCCTTGCTGTTGGGGCACCAGCAAACTGAGCTGAAGTCCTGTGAGACTTCCCATGTGGGAACCACAGCTCTGAACCCACACATCACCCCAGAGCACAACATCCTCGTGCAACAGCCTCTGTGCTGCAATGCACAGCCTGGCATATCTTGTGCAGGTTTGCTGTGTGCTGGCTCTTGGACTCTTTCAGAGCACCCTGCTCACTGAAGACCATGCCATTAGGCCCTAAATCACAGAGCATCTCCCTAGCATCTGCTCAGATCAGGAGAGTGCACTGCTGCCCAGGTCATTTAATGTCTCTTCCCCTGGAGGACTTCAAGCTTTGAGGACCTGGATATGTGGCAGTCCCCATGGAAGTACCCAAGGTAAACTCATCTCCATTCCAGCCCCTTGGTGAAAGCACAGTTGGGGACAGCAATGGATGAAAGGGCAGCTTTTCTTTGTAGAAGCTATTGCCAGTACATCCTACTCCACTGTACTGCAAGGTAGTACCTGGATATTAAATAAAGAGTGTGGAAGTTTCCTCACCATTACAATAACACTGCAAACTGCTATGTTATTTATTGTAATACCATTTTTTGCCAAGGGCTTTAGCGCGTCTATTGGTCATTAGAAGCAGAAGTGTTTGCAAAACAGTTTAAAAAAACCATCTTGCACTGTTATTCCTCAGCTTCCATTTCCAAGCACTCTACCTCAGGAACACGGTGAGACTGCCTGCACACAAAACACTGCCAGATGTAGAAAGCAAACGAGATGAGAAAACTAAATGCTTTTTATCATTTCTTTCTGCTAGAGTAATCATACGTGTTACTCAGAACAATTGCAGGAACGAAATTTTCAGGGAGAAGTGTGATTTAACTGAATTTCAAATTCCCTTTTTCTCCTTCGAATTCCTTTTTGCCTGGGCTGTTGTTTTGGTGGGGGTTTTTCATACCAGCTGGATCTTGTGCCTATGGCTAGTTCTCCTGGAGGGTCTTTTGGCTTTCCATGACATGAACAACCCCAAAACACCAGCTCTGCCCGTCACTTTTTCTTCTTTAGCAGCAGCCCGAGAGAGCAAACAACCACAGCGCGCCGGCATTCGCGGCGTGTTTGCTCTTCTCCCCCTGAGCAATCGACTCGTAATTGCAGAATATTTGGAGGAAGGGCAGAAATGAGGGTCAGGACCCCACAGCCCACGCCAGCCAGCTGGCCCTGCCGCTTTTACGTGACGTGAATGGGCAGCGAGCCCGGCCCGAGCCCGGCTTGGAAGGTGTGGGATGGGTGGGAGCGGGATGGGCTGGAGCGATCCTGGGGGATGAATGGGAGTGGGATGGACCGGAGCGATCCTGGGGGATGGATGGGAACGGGATGGACCAGAGCGATCCTGGGGGATGGATGGAGCGGGATGGGCCGGAGCGATCCTGGGGGATGGATGGAGCGGGATGGGCAGGAGTGATCCTGGGGGATGATGGAGAGGGATGGACCAGAGCGATCCTGGGGGATGGATGGAGCGGGATGGGCCGGAGCGATCCTGGGGGATGGATGGAGCAGGATGGGCAGGAGTGATCCTGGGGGATGATGGAGAGGGATGGACCAGAGCGATCCTGGGGGATGGATGGGAACGGGATGGACTGGAGCGATCCTGGGGGATGGATGGAGCTGGATGGACCAGAGCGATCCTGGGGGATGGATGGAGTGGGATGGACCGGAGCGATTCTGGGAGATGGATGGAGCGGGATGGGCCGGAGCGATCCTGGGGGATGGATGGAGTGGGATGGGCCGGAGCGATCCTGGGGGACGGATGGAGCGGGATGGACCAGAGCGATCCTGGGGGATGGATGGAGTGGGATGGGCCGGAGCGATCCTGGGGGATGGATGGAGCAGGATGAACCTGCTGAGCACGGCCTGCCCGGCCCCTCGCTCTGCCAGCAGCCACTGGCTGCCGGCTTTTGTCATTCACATGCTGATGTCGCCGTGCCTGCTCCGTCATTGGGCTCTTCGCATTGAGCAGCCTGTCAGGCAGCTTTAATTAGCTTTTCTCTAGAGTGGTCTGTGGGTTGGGGGCTGCTGCGAAAGGCGTTTGCAGAGGTTCAAACGCAAGGCAGCTCAGGCTTTAACGCGCAGGATGGCGGGATTAAAAGCAGCGCTAAGAATGCGCCCTTAGTGCGACGCCTGCAGCTGCAGGGCCAGCGTGCCCGGCGCTGATGGATGTGCCGCTGATGGAGGGGAGCAGCCTGCCAGGGAGCCCCCAGAGCACAGAGCTGAGCGGGGGCATGCCCCTCAGCCCCTGTGTCCCCGTGCTGCCAGCAGCCCCCAAATTCACACACATACACAGGCACTTCTCCCCAAACCACACTCCGGCCCCACATGTAGATCAAGCACCAAGCTCTGCCCCACAGAGGACTCTCAGACCCCAGACCAGCACCCCAACATTGCTCTGCCCCTTTGCTTGCTTCCCCTGCCCAACCACCAGCTTCCCTCACTCCATGGGGCCCTCCACTCTCCAGTCCCCCACCCAGGATAACACCATAAGACCCATTTGCCTTAATGTTGTGATTTCCCAATCTACCATGAACTTTGCACACCCCAACTCCCACCTCAATACACCTATATATCCTTTGCACACCCCAACCCCATACCCCTGTATGTCCCATCTATTCCAGACCAATGGCATTAGGGAGAGTGGCCATGTGCTTGTGCACAACCCAGGAGTAATCTTGCCACGACCTAGGGTGGACTTGTGAGCCAGAAATAATTATTCCAAGTATTTCAAACAGCCAGAGACTGGCTGAGATAAAATGTCACGGGGAATTCCCTGCCAGCACAAACAATATGAATTACAGAATCAGTAACACAAAGTATCATTAACTGTTCGGGCCCTGCAAAAACAGGCTGTGTCTCAGCAGTCCAAAGGCAGAATAGAGTGGTTTGAGAAGGGCAAGACTGGTGGCACAGGGGTACGGCTGAAAAGAAGCCAATTAGTGGTTTTGTTCATGGCTTTTGTGGTGTTTCATGACCTCCCTGGTGGTGTACATTCTTCAGGGGTCGGGCTGACCTGGATGGCTGGGATTCAGATGTTAATTTTACTTTCCATGCGATGGCAGAAGTGGCCAGCCTGGCGTTTGGGAATATGCATTGCTCCTCAGCAGGTCGGAAAGGCAGCTTTGCATCCAAGGAAGCAGGGGCTTGGACTGACTCTTTCTAAACTTAAGGCAAGTCTACAGTGGCCAGGGTAGCTAATTACATCAGATTTCGAATATTTAATGGGAAAAAAATCATGTTATGGAGGGGCTCTGGTTTTCCTCATGTTTCTCAGTCCATGTTCACTCCTGTCCCATGAAATTCCCACTCTGGCAGACAGAGGATCGTTGGTCCAGACTGGCTTCTCAGGGCAGCAGAGGTGAAAGCTGCACAGATATTTAACAGCAATAACCCTCACATTCAAGCACTTTACAGATATTTACTGCAGGCAGCAATGTCTCAGTTCTACAGATAGAGAGTTTAACAGAGACAAGGATAACCCGAATTGCCCAAGGTCCCAGAGGAGAAGTGTGGTGCAGGTCTAGTATCCTTCACCTTGCAAGCCCGTGCAAATCCTGTTAGACAAAACCTTTCTATATTGAAAGAAGTCTCCCTTTGGGGGAAACCAGTCCTGTGTCCATTAGGCAAATTACTTCTCACACCCTACAAACTCCTTTTGAAATCTGTCCTGAACTCTCATGGTTCTAAATATTTATCAGTTTCAGGTGACCGCCAGTCAGAAGTATTTTTAAAACCCATCAGGAATGAATAGTTTATTTTTAAAATGCTGGAATATTCAACAAGATAAAACCCATTTGCTTAGAGATTTCTTGTGCAGCTAATCAGCTCAGTAATGCATCGTTTTGATAGAAAGCTCTCCCCACTTTGCTTGGTAAACATGGCATACATTATTCCTTCCTGCATGATGATGTTAAATAAGGGAAATATGCTGCAGACAGGGTGGTTTCCTGTGCTGCTGATTTGATTCAGGCAGTTTTCAGATGACAAGATCTCAGACCCAGGAGGGATGTGGTGACTACCTGTGGGGGTTACAAGCACTCCTGCCACTGCCTGCCTTGATGTCCTCGGTCTCACCACTCAGACCAAAGTTCATTAATTTTAGGTTTCAGGAAGGGCTGTGGGGTTTACAGATTAGGTTTTCTATGGGACTCCCATTCTGTGGGAAATGGTCAACAGCAAAATCTTATGTGGACCCACCAAGCTTCTGGACTCCTAATGCAGAGACAAACAGAGGGAATCCACGCAGGCAGGATTAGCTGGCAAACACACCCAGTGGTGATGTAGGAAGAGCCAGAGGACAGGAGATTGTGGACGAACATGCTGGCACAGCTTAATCAGATGTTCATTCCAAGGAGGGAAGGAGCTGGCTGCAGCCTGCAAAGGATGTTGGCAGCAAGGAAAGGCAGGGATCCACTCCACAATCTGCTCTGCAGAGAGCCAGGATGTGATTTGGGGTGTAAAGCTGTATTAGTGTCCAAAGTGCTGCTTGGCTCACACAGGAATCCTTTGTGTCCTTAATGAAGGGAAAAAGCAGGGCTTTATTCTGAAGCTTTGTGTATAATCAGATGCCATGTTGTAAGGCTCTGGAAAACACACCAGAAATAATAATTGGGAGGAAATAAAAGGTTTAGTTCAAAACAGTGTGTGATTTAAATAAGAAGTGAAAAAGAAAGTGCGCAGGATTTGAGCATCGGAAGAATGAACTTTTAATTCATTTGCATTGAGATTACAGGGGGAGGGGCAGCATTTAAACTGGTATAAAAAACTAGTTTAGATGTAAATGAGAGATAATGGTCTTTGGTAAGGAAATAAGCAGGGGGATGAACTTTGGCCAATCAGGAGCCCAAAGAAAGTCCTGGCGTTGTCGCTGGAGCTGGGAGCCCCAGATGCAGTAATTAGCAATGAGTTTGCAGATCTCAGCACCCGTGGAACAAAAGGGCATCGCTGTGGAGCTGGGCTGCCAGCTGGGAGAAGGGGAGGTGAGCTGGCATGCCACAAGGGTTCATTACCCAGCAGTTTGCAGAGGGGGAAAAAAAAGATCCAAGGCTGCAGCCTGGGGTGGGCATAAAAGCAATCTGGGGTTTGTGGGGTTTAACAGTTCCCAGAGCTCTGGCATTTTCAGCTGAAAAATTCCCTCAGCAACTGAGCCAAAGGGGTCAGGATTTTTCAATAAGTCTTGCCATGCCCATGGAGACAAGTGCTGCTATTCTTTAACCCTTAAAGGTTCAGTTGATTACTTTGGAGCAGGGAGGCACGCTGCTGGAGAGATGTGATTTGGTTTGTAATCATCCCATGTGCCTGTGCTCACCTCCTCAATAAGGAATGTGGAGTAGGAAACAGATCACAAGCCCCTGCCTGCTGCAGCCATGCTGCTTCTTTCCCCCCTCAGCCCAGGATAGTGTTTGCTGCACAGGCAAAGTTAAAGCTGTGTCTGTCCAGCCCACACATCCTGCACTGGTGTCACTAGTCAAAGTTTGGCCTGAGATCTGAGGTTTGTTACTGGTATTATTTGTGTTTATTGGAGAGGAGTTGGTCCTAGTTTGCTCTGGGAAAAGCCCAGTCCTCCTCCCAGGGTCCCTCAGCTCATGGAGGGATTGATTGATTTGCTTATTACTATCATGTTATTATTATTTAATTGCTCTCAAGGACTGGCCTCCCTGGAATGCAGCATTTGTTTCTGCTGAGGCCATCACGGCCCAAATCCTCCCACCCAGGGCAGCTCCTGGCGTAGCAACCTCCCTGCTCAAGAAAGAATGTGCCTCTGCTCCCTTCCCTGTGAGTGCTGCAGAGCCTTCACTGCAGGCACTGCACCACTGATGAATGCTGCTTGTTGCCACCTCCCCATGGCCCTTCTAATCCCAGCCAGATTTGTTATAGATTTACATGCAGAGTGACCTGGTTTCTGGGTCCTGTCAGGGAAAAAATAACTCTGTTGTCATCTGAGTGATGCATGAGGCAGGCAGCTCCCAGGTCAGGCCCAAGCTTCACATTCCCAGGACTGGTGGAGGAATGAGAATTAGCCTCCTGCTCCTGTGCCACTGCACTGAACGCCCCATATGGCACCTAAATACAGCTGGGGGTTCTGCCAGTCAAAGGTTCTGAACCCTCACAACATCACTGAGCAAGTCCTCATCCCTCGTGCCAGGCTTTCGTGTTTTGCAGGTGCCACTCTTTATTTTTTTTAGTTTCTTACTAATAAGTGCCAAGCAAAGTCCTGAAGCCCAGCATGAGGATCACTTCTCTCCCTCCCTTCTCCATGCTGATCCCATTTCTCTGCAGCACTGCCTTGCAGCTCCTCTGCCACACACTGCCTGCTGTGCCCTCACCCACTGCCACACTCCCTGAGGCCATTGCTCCTGCCTCACAGTGCCCATCAGAGCCTGTGTGAGCAGGGGGGAAGGGAAATAGGCTTGCTGCACTCCTCTGCAGCTGCTCAGAGCTCCGTGCAGCTCTGGCTTTGCACCATGGGTGCCAGGGTTCCATCTCTTGCTGATGGATGATAGGAAGCGTTTCTGTGTCAGTGCAAAAGCACAGAGTGCTGTGGCAGGGGTGTCCCCAGGGGGAGAAGGAGCAAGGGAGGAGTTGCCCCTCCTCCTGTACACTTTCCCAAATGTGGGAGCAGCTCACTTCAAACCTGAGGCTGGAGCCTGGGCCCCAGCATGGGGCAGGTCAAGTCCAGCAGGAGGGAGCTCCATGCCCAGGAAAAGCCCAGGGAAGTTCCACGGCTTCAGGAGAGCCCAGCCTGGGGAGCCATGGGCTGCACCACCGTGCTTTCAGTGGACTGTGAGAAGCGGGCATAAGGCCATGACCCTCTGAACCCCAGGGAGGATATGCAGTCCCTTTGTGACACCCATGCCCCAGCATGTGCCTGGGCAAGCTGTTTGGTCTCTGAGGCTGGAAGTGTGCCATATGGCACCCCTGGCCTCGGGGAGAGAGATGTCTCTGCTTCAGCCCAAGGTTTGCGAGGAAGCTGTTAGCTGAAAACACAGAAGTGGATGGAGAATTGATGTTTGAAATGCAGAGGTGAATGGAGGAAAAGCACGAGTCCCTCCTCAAAGGAGCAACATGCTAACATGGGCAGCAGCCATCTGTCCAGCGTGCTGCTGGCCTGCTCCAGGCAGCATGCAGCTGGCACTGCCAGGGGCACAGCTCCCCTGTGCCGTGTCAGGATGGGAGTGCTTTGCCTTCCCTTCTACTGAAAACACTGCAGAGATCCCAGCCACATTCACTGCTGGCATCGCCCTTAGCCACACAGCTAGAGCAATGCCAGGAGGAGATTCAGCTCCAGGCTTTGACTGTCTTCCAAAATGTGGATCAGCACTGGGAAAAGCCACTAAGGTAGGATCCTCCTGGTGTGGAGCAGTGCAAGCTGCTGCACCAGAGCTGCCCACAGCTGGGGGAAGGGAAAGGCCATGGGTGAGAGTAGAGGGGAGTGTAGGCAGGGGAGGCCTGTGCATCCTGCAGAGCTGTTTGTAATAACCACTTTTAAAATGCTGCATTGTATGGATTGGGATTGCAGGTGTGTCCCATACCTGTCGTGTAAAGCTCTGCTAATTTGGCAGCATTATAATCGGCTTTTTATCCCTCACTTTGCTTTCCCCAGCAAGGGGATTCTGGATCAGCAGACTCAGTTTACATGACACTTCACACCCCTCCCTGTGTGCATTTGGGAAGAGCAGGCAATCTTCAGTTTGGGATTCAGAGTTTGTTCAGAACCTGCATCTAATTCCCAGAAATTCCCTCTAATTCCAGAGCTGAGCACCCACCACCCAAACTCAGGGGAAGCTTGCACTAAGATGGGACAAGCTGCATTTGTTGACCTCTGTCTGCCTCCTAATTCTCTCTCTCATTGTCCAGGGCTTTTTTAGGAAATTGGGAAGTGCTTTGTCATCCAGCAGGTCAGATGAGCCCAGTCCTTTGTAGGTGGAAAATCTCAGAGCCGTTGGAACTCCTGGCCAAGGTTCCCCCTTTGCTCCAGCACAGGTCTTGTCCCTCACTGCTAAGAGGACAGTGACTCACACAGATTTGTCCAGCTCTGGGGCAGGGCCAGCCCCTGCCTCCCCCTGGCTTCTTTGCCCATCACTGATTTTCATTTCCAGGCTGTCTCTTGATTGCTAGTTTAAAAATTCCCCGCAGCCATTTCTGATGCGTCTCAGGTATAATCTCTCCAGGGAGGCTGTGCCCCTCCCCACACGCTCCCTGTGCTCCTGGAAAGGCCAGGCTGATTGCATTCATGCATCACTGTGCAAACCTACGTACTGCCACTTCCCTCCTGGGAGGATTTCTCTGTCTGCAGGAGGATCCCTGAGGAGAGGAGGGCAGGGGAGGGATGAGCCAAGGAATGGTGGTGTCTCCACTGGACGGTGGGGGCATGTGCAAGGCTGCTGGAGCAGGGGCAAAGGACACACTGAGGAAGGAGGAGAAAAAACAGGTAAAAAGGAAACACCTCAGGTCCTTTCTTCATGTCTCAAGTGGGCTGCATCACCTATCCACACCCCAGGTGAGTGCCCACCTGGCCACATTTTGCTCATATATGTTTATATATGCAGAAAATAGACAAATCTCTTCCACATCTGTACCCTGGGGGTGAGAGCACATCTGCCAACACACAGATTCCATGGAGCTTGGAGCAGAAAAGGAGCCTGTGGCCATCCTCTGTTGGGGGCACAGAAGGGCAGCAAAGCTCTGCATAACCTCCTTAACTTGGAGCTTCACAGCAAACTCCCCTCCTGCCCCAAAGGCAGCATGGGCACCATTTGGAGGCTCTGCAACCACCCCCAAAATAACCCCAAGGCATCCCCCCACCACAGATGTACGTCCATCCCCACTACCAGCACAGGCACACGCCCCTGCTGCTCCCATCCCGCTCCTCAATTTTTATCCAAAGTTGACAGCTGCTGTGCCACACAGGAGTGAGCCAGAGGAACTGCTGGCTCTAAACTGGCTCCTGGAGAGACCTCCCAGCTTGTAAATTTTCCAGTTAATCGTGTCCCGGTAGAGAGGACACTCAAAATCAGCAGCGCCCGGCGCTCCGGAGCAGCACAGCCTCCTGTGGGTACGAGTAATCCTTCAGAAGAGCATCCAGGGGAGAGGGGATGCCTTTCCCTGTGTTCTCCATTTGCAAACTGCCAGCCCGTGATGGCTCTTCCAGCGTCACTGTTATCACCATTCCTTTTCCAGAGGCAATTAGCCTGCTTCCCCTGCTGTTTGCACAGGCCTCACAGGCAGCAACAGGGAGACAGAAAGATGGGAAGTTAAACATGATTGCAGAGCCACAAAATCAACTGGAGGACAGCAGGGGCTGGGTGTTGCCTGAAATGGGATGTAAAGCCTGTTTTCTTTCATTCAGCAATGGATTGTTCCCAGACCAGAGAGAGCCGCTGGCTGTAGGTCAAATGGCACATTGTCTTCTCACCATCAAGCTTTTGCTCTGCCAAAACCAGCTTTTATCAAGAGTGATAACAGACCTCCTGGGTGTGGAAAGCAACAATCTTGTGACACTGTTCCCCTCCAGGATGCAGATGCCCCACACACTTGTGGAACATGGGGCAGTGATGATCCTCCCCTGCCCAAAGGCCACTGGGTTCCATGGCATGGGGCTGTGCTGTCAGATTGCCCTTAGGCAGTCTGCACCTCCTCAGCCAAAATATCCCTCCAGTACCTCTGTCTTCCTTCTAGGGTGTGGGTGGGTTTGGGTTATGCAGTGCTGGAACAGTGGGAGAAGGCCAGCACAGTGCTGATGTGACTCTTTGCACTTTTGTTTTCCTTTTTGTTACATTTTGTTTTCCCATTGTCATCCTGCATTGTCAGAACCCATAAAATCAAAAAATGACCTGGATCCATGCTGACTCCATCCTAGTCTTACTCCCACTGTAAGCAGCAGCAGGATGTGAGTGCTGAGTTTTTCCTGAGTTTTAACATAATTCTTTGGTTTTGTTAGGTTTCTCCAGCAAAGCCAGGGGAAGATTCTCACTTCTTCCAGCACCCAAGGGCCACCTGAAAGCCAGGCTGGGATAATTCTGCCACTTGTCCCACACCAAGCCCTCAGCAGCCCTGCTCCTGCAAGGATCCCAGAGATGCACACTGCCTCATGAGGAGCCCTTGCACCAGGCTGGAGGGGAGGACACAAGACCAAAGGGGAAGGCACCTGGCAGCCTTGGCATTAACAGCCATGGCTGGCTGGAAAAGTCCAGCCTGGCACACACTTCCCATCATCCATCACCTATCTGACTTCATGTGCTGGTTTTGGATGGGCACAACCCTCAGCACCTCCCCTGGATGCCAACATTTGCAGAGTGCACCTGCAGGCAAAGGGAGGGCCTCAGGCTCAGTCCTTGCTGTGTTCCAAGCCGGGGTCCCTATGCCATTCCCCACTGAGACCTTGGGCACGATTTGTCCTTTCTTGAACCCCTTTAGGGACCAAGCCCTTATGCCAGGATGCTGATGTCTCCTCCCCTGTAAAAGGAGTGCAAAGGCTGAGGAGCACCTAATCCCAGACAGGCAGCACTGTGGAGGGATAACTCTCTTCCACTGCCCTCCTGCTCCCTCTGTCCAGGCAAGCAGA
The DNA here is from genome assembly GCA_030060385.1 of Muscicapa striata striata. Lineage (NCBI taxonomy): Eukaryota > Metazoa > Chordata > Aves > Passeriformes > Muscicapidae > Muscicapa > Muscicapa striata. The sequence goes on along the minus strand of JAREIS010000117.1, from coordinate 778,034 downwards.
GGAAGATGTGAATGCACTCATGCCTGAGCCCACACTCTCCTGCTCTCTGTGGGGATTGTCCCTTGGCAAGGGGAGGCAAGTCTCCTCCTGCTCTGCAAGGTTAGAGCTGCTGGGACATTCCCATCTCCTCCTGCCAAAAGCACTGCTGCTGAAATCGCTCTGCTGCAAATAAAACCATCTCCTGGCTAATTACTGGGGAACAGTTCACCTTCTATTTTTAGACCAGCTTGTAAGCTTCCATTGAAGATTACCCTGGTCCTGTTTTTCCCTCCCTGCCTCTTTGCTGCACGTGTTTCTCCTCCTTTCTCTCCCTTGCTGCAAATCGTGCTGGAGCAAGCTTGGCTTCCCGTGTGGTGAGAAGGGGGCAGCCTCCTGCCTGAACGCCAGAAACAGTCGTTCCAAAGCCATCGACACCAATTGCTTTAGCTTTAGGCGGAGAGGGAGCAGCGTTTCGAGGAGCCAGGAGCCTCTTCTCAGTTTGCCATGCCCAGCCTCTGCCTGCTGAGTGCTCCCTCCACCTGGCTACAGCCTGGGACCTGCTTCCATCTGCTCCACACGCTGTTCGAATCGCCCGGGCCAAGTTCTACACTCTCACAAGACACGGGGGACTGATAAAGGAAGGAAAGGACTGTCAGAGCCCTGGCCTGAGGAGCGATCAGTGCTTTCCATGGAAGCAGGGGAGGGGGGCTGAAGGTGTGGACATTGCTGAAGGCCTAGGCAGATTTTAGCCAGGCCTTTTCTCAGGTTCTGAGTTCTTTTTCTCTTTCTCAGACTGGGAGGTTTTTTTTCCCAGGCTGAGACAGTTTCTCAGCTCTGGCCTGAGCCTTTCCCAGGATGATAGCTTTCTTGTAAATAGAAAGGAATTAATAAACAGAGATTAGCACCTGGTGTTGACTAAGAGACAGTTTCGTGATGTACGTGACAGGAGACATTTTCTCCTGCTGTCCAATGAACTACTGTCCTGTTTGAGGCTTGTGAACCACTCTATAAATATGGTTCCGTTTTTCAATAAAATGCTTCTTTTGCTTCTCTTGCTTAAGAAGTCGTTTGTCCTTATTATACGCCACTCTCCGTGTATAGCGACATGAAGGGATGGCCACCCAGGCTGTAAATCCCGCACTGAGCTGTGGGGCAGCCGCAGGGAGGCACTGCCACGGTCCCTCTGCTTGGCACAGCCCCTCGCCCTGCCGTGCCCGCAGCGGAGCCCGGCTGCTCCATCTGCTGCCGGGCAGACCGGCCGGCATTGCCCCGGGACGGCACCGCTCCTGCCGGGAGCCCTGAGCTCACCCGGGCAGGGGGACACGCTCCGAGCCGCTCTGTGCCCGGGGAGGCACAGCCCAGCCAGAATGCCAGCAGCCCTGAGCTCACCCGGATAGGGGGACACGCTCCAGGCTGCTCTGTGCCCGGGGAGGCACAGCCCAGCCAGGGCTGCCAGCAGCCCTGAGCTCACCCGGGCAGGGGGACACGCTCCGAGCCGCTCTGTGCCCGGGGAGGCACAGCCCAGCCAGAATGCCAGCAGCCCTGAGCTCACCCGGGCAGGGGGACACGCTCCGAGCCGCTCTGTGCCCGGGGAGGCACAGCCCAGCCAGGGCTGCCAGCAGCCCTGAGCTCACCCGGATAGGGGGACACGCTCCAGGCTGCTCTGTGCCCGGGAGGCACAGCCCAGCCAGGGCTGTCCGCAGCCCTGAGCTGTCCAGCGCCCTGAGCTCACCCGGAGCCTGTGCCCGGGAGGCACAGCCCAGCCAGGGCTCACCCGCCAGGGCTGTCCTGAGCTCACCCGGGCAGGGGGACACGCTCCGAGCCGCTCTGTGCCCGGGAGGCACAGCCCAGCCAGGGCTGCCTGGCGGGGTTAACCTCGGTCCCCAAAGCCGGTTAGGCAAATTAGCGCCGCGTTTTCCCCGAGCTAATTAACTTCCCTCACAGCAGGACTAATGAGCTCCAGCTCAGCACTTGGCTGAGGCAGCCCAGGAGAGGGGATGGCCTGCAGGGCTCGGGGCTCGCTGCAGCCTGCAGCATCAGCTGGAATGGGCTCCCTCCGGGAATTCCTGCTCCCACGCCACTGCACAGCCCTGCTGGCCCAGGGCGGGAGCCTCAGCTCCTCCAGTGGCCCTGGAAGCCGCTGCAGTTTGGGGAGGTGTGGGAGTGCCCCTCTCGCACAGGAAGGTCCGGGATTCTCCAGCTAGCAATGCAATAGCAAGAACAAGCCTCGGCAGCTCTGGAGGGACACAGGAGGGGTTCCCTCTAGCCCGGGATGGCTGCTGGGGAATTGCCTTTCTTGACTTCTGATGAACATGGGCACTGTCCAGCCCTACGTCCACTGCAGCCACTGGCCAGTTTTCCATTCATTTCAGTGGCCAGCAAGGCAAATGTCTTCAGTATTTTCCTCCTCTCTTCCTGTCCCAGCAAACCACATTTTATTTTACCCTCCACTCGACTCTTCCAGGGATCGATGGGTCATCAAAATGATGAGTTAGTGCCTGTAGTGACAGTGGCACTTTCCATTACTGCTGATATACCTGGGGGACACATGTCTCCCAAAGACTCATCAAGGCTGGGAAATTCAACACAGAGGCTAAAACTGTCATTTGCAATGAAGCCACCCCAAAGCACGAGACCTGCAGTGCAGGCAGGACCTTCCCAGACCTGCAAAGACCCCTCTGAACTCCTGGAGAGCTCCAGGGACACCAGCATGGGCAGCATGAACATGCAGCAGAGCAGAGACTTGCATCTAGGCTACTGCTGCTTTTGGGGGTATTCCCTCTCCCTTTTCACTGACTGATTTTCCCACGGAGAGCCGCTTAGATAAACACTTCTAGCTGGGGAATGATTCTTTTCTTGCGTATGTCTCATAACTAGCAGACACCGTGTCTTTTTTTGAGATTGCATTATTATGACATTTTAATTGGCTCAGGACTATGCAAGTCTCAAAGCCAATTTGGCCCCAGCATTCTCAGGCAGAACTGTTTTCTGTCTCCATTTTGATAGATATTTTACCTCGGCCAAAATGGCCTCGCATTAAACAAACCAAAACCTCCTCTTTTTTTAGAGCTCGTGGGTGATCAATTCCCTTCCTGCTTTAATTTCGGCCTGAAACCTGAGCCCTACCTGTCCCCCCATGGCCGGGGATGGCTGGGGCCCGGCTGCCTGTTCCCACTCCCTTTGTTTCAGAGCCGTGCGGGAGCCAGATCTGAGCCAGCGCACGGAGTAATTGCAGGATTCCAGGCGAACGCGAGTCGTGAGCTGCTAATGAGCGGGTGTGGATGGAAGGGGGCTGGCGAGGGGACACCGGGGCACGGCGGGGCGACAGCCGGCCGCGTGTCGCGGCAAGGCCAGGGCTGCGCTGCTCCCAAGGAGCCGGAGGACGTGTCAGAAATGTGCCACACGCGGTGACAGCAGCCGGCAGGGCGACAAACGCCCGGCGGCAGCGCAGCCCGCACGGAGCATCCCCGTGCTCGGCAGGGCTAATCTTTAATTTGTCACACCTGCACGGCTCCCCGGCCTCCTGCCACCCTGCTTTTTTTTTTTTTTTTCTCTTTCCCGAGGCACTGGCTTTGATGACGCCTGGCAATCCAACGCTCCCGCTGCCACTCCAACACCCTCCTGCTCCTGCCGGGCTGCCCGGCAAAGGAGGCTGCCAGCCACAGACCCTGCTGGCCCCAGGGACCCCTTTGCCGCTCTGTGCCTCTCTCTCTTACACACACACACATATATTTTTGGAGAGACTCTCTGGATGCTGGATGCAGTGCCCGCCCACCCCGCTCCCCGTCCTGCCCTCTGCAGTGACAGTGACAAGTGCCCGCAGCCACTGCGCGCTACCCGGCTCCTTAAGGTCACCGCCGGAGGGCTCTTAATCAGTGATGGCCAAAACTCACGGCTCGGAGCAGCACAATGGCCCGTGCACGGCTCTAAATCCAGTGACACAGAACACACAGGCACCAGCCCAGGGCCAGAGCACACATCGTTTATCTGCTCGGCATCCTGCTCACCTTGCAACAGCGGAGCTGCGGAGACTCGCCAAGCACCAGAGGCAGACGGGGGAGAATTGCCAACTAATACCGTGCTGCTGCCGATACAGAGCCTGTCTTGGATTGAAAACACTTTTGGTCGAGAAAAACCCCTCCAGTTTGTGGCGTGTCTCAAAATCGTTTGGGTTTTGGCACGTTCCGAGCTAAGCTGCTGAGGGGTTCCTGGAAAGGTGCAGGATGCGGTGTCAGCCCTGCAGCTGGGGGGCTGGGTAAGCCCTGCCCTGGGCTTGGGTGTGACATACATGCTGCTCTCTGTAAAGTATCACCCCAGGATCTTGTGTCAACAGTTTTCCTAGCTTTTCTCTTTCTTTTTTTTTTTTTTCTAAACGAACCTGCCAGGTGTTGCTGCAGTTCATAACCCGAGATCCATTTTTTCCCTTTGTTCTGACTTTACGCTTTCAATATGATTTACAAAAATTGCTCATAATAAGGCTCATTCAGCAGCTGGATAATGGTTGTCAGGAGTTAAGAGACACTGTGGCATGTTTAGCACAGAAGCATATTGAGTATCTGGGTCCCAAAGCTCTGTGGTTTTTAGGTAATTTCTATTAAGGGTAGGATGTGCAAAGGCACCTATGGGGTACCAAAAGAGCATTCTTGTAAAGGATGTGAGGGTTGCAAGGCAGAGGAGGGACAGTAAATGGCCTCAGCAGTGAATTCACAACTGTAAATCCTGATTAAAAGAGTTCGAAGTCTGGCAACGGCTGTGTTAATCCTTTCCTAACCTTGGGCTTAAAAATTTGAACGACCCAGCTCTTTCCCTGCTGCATCCCCTTCGGGCAGCTGTGACCTGCCTGCAGGACACAGAGCAGGGCCGAGGATGGTGACAAAGCAGCTCCCCCATCCCTTGGGAGCACCTTTGGTGTTACCTTCACACCCAGGGCGTGGGTGCTCGGAGCACGGCGCCTGCAAAGCCCCAGCGGGTGAGGGGCTCCTGAGCAGGAGGAGGGGAGCTCGATGGTTGGCAGTGGGGCTCCTTCCTCACCAACAGCCTGTTCCCCTGCAGGACTCACCCTTTTGCTCTCCTTTTTTTCCTGGCATCACCTCCACCACCCCTGCTCATTTTGGTATTTTTTTTATTTTAGTGGTTTTTTTAGAGTAAGTAGAAAAGATGCTAATGTTGTGGCTAATAGGTTTTGGGTTTTCTTCTTTCTACCAGGCTGGCTCCATATAAGCCAGGGCAAAATCTGTGGGCTAATTGACTTTATTTATTGCCTCTTTCAAGTCTTTAAATCACACACGGGTTATTCACTGTTGCTGCTGCTTTGCTGATTTGTTTGGGGCAGGGACTTTGTTTTTCTTTTTGCCTTCCTCTCAAGGGCCTCTGTAATTCTCACCTCAGGCACCAATTACGGCTCAGCAGTGCTTTTGGGCACCGTCCGAGTTTGGGAATTGCACAGCCTCGGGAAGGGGGAGGCTGGGCAGGAGGCAGCCTCTGCAGGAGTGGGAGGTGGTGCTGCGGGGAGGGAGCCGGAGGCACCGCAGGGATGAGCTCGGGGGTTTCATAACCGGAGCTGTCGGGAGGTTTGCTGTCGTAAAGGTCTCCCCGCTGAAGCTGAGCTGCATAAACTGCTGGATAATCTGTGTTAGAGGCTTTTCCTCCCCGGCAGGGGAGCTGCTGGATGCCAGCCACATGAGTGTCTCATACTCGCAAACCTCTCTACTTTGCTTCCCAAATTCAGCTGCTCTAAATTCTGCCAATTTTGCAAACAAGAAATTGGTGAGGGTTTTTGCATTGTTTATTACTAGCAACATCCTCTTGGGGTTTTGGGGCTTTTTTAATTGCCAAAGAGTGCAAAAAATGTTTTATTCCTCTTGAAACAAGCAAAACCCACGCTTTTTTAATTATTATTTGTTTGTTTTGGTGGGTTTTTTCCCTTGTTTTCCCTGAAGTGGGGGATTTCCATTGCAGCTGTGCCCTGAGTTATTTTCCTTTCCAGAGGGCAGAGGCTGGATGGAGTTACCTTCCCAGAAGGTTGTCTGAGGTTCAGGGCACCCAACTCATTTGTACTACCACGGAAATATCACTGGAGACCTTCTCAAAGCATCACTTGGCAGAAAGAAATGCTCTCACGTCAGCTGTTTTCCCTTTCATCTTCCACAGTGGTGTCTCTTCAGAAAATCAGGGTAATTAACACAGCCCTGTCTTGTCCTGCCTAACGCTCTGCACAGTGCTCAGAGCCTTCTGCCTGATTCCTGGTTAGTGTAGAAGGAGGGGAAAGAAGGAAGAAAGGAGGACCAAATGTTGTGCAAAGGACCTGAAATCACATCCGGGCTCTCACAACCTCACAGGGAGGCACAGCCTGGTCACAGGGATGCTCAGGACCCTTCTGTTTTGGAAGTCAGGTCCTGGGAGTCAAGAGATGGGATTAAGAAGTCAGACAGGCTGCTGTCCACTGGGTAAAATTAGTCCCTGCCAAAGTGTTTCCTAATCCTAGGCACAATTGGGATAATCTAAGCACAGATTAACCAGGTCCTGCTGGAGTTAAGCTCCCTGCTTCCCGTTTATTTTTGGCAGGAAGAGACTGGTACTGCTCGGGTGCCTCACCAGAGCTTTGTACAGCAGCAGCACTCAGGAGAATGGGACACAGGAGCTCAGCACAGCAGATCTGCCTTGTAGCAGAGACCCCAAATCCTACAGTTCTAACACAAGCTTTGTGATATGGGGTGGCATTTTGTTTCTCAGGCCCCATGTCAGATTTTTCTGATTGCATAATACACTATCTTTTCACATCCAGAAAAAAAAAAATCAAAGAAAATACACCGCCACAACTATAAAAACTGTTGGCCCTTAAAATGCAAGGAAAATGTCAACACAAAACTGCCTTCAAGAAAGCCCTTCCCTCAAGCTTTTCTATGGGCCAAATCAGTGACTAGCTCAGGAATTATCTCCATAGGCTTCCATAGAGCAATATTTGAAAAACTACAGTGTTTGGAGGGAAAACAATACTTCATTTCATGAGTCTCCTTTCTACTTTCTCAGCTGAAGGCTTTTGTGTGGCTGGGGCTGGACATGGGAGCTGAAGGACATTTTGTTTTCAGGATCTCCCTGCAGCAGCACCTGGATTTCTCTCTCTCAGTGACAGTAGCAGCAAAGGCCTGTTGGGTTTTTAAATCTTTGAGAATATTCCTATCATTCTTAGATATTACAAAAACTGGTTTTTCAAAATAAAATACACTCTTTGCCAAAATATCTCAGTCTTCTGTCTTTAAGAAAGAGAAGAGAAAAGAGGAGAGGAGAGGAGAGAAGAGAAGAGAAGAGAAGAGAAGAGAAGAGAAGAGAAGAGAAGAGAAGAGAAGAGAAGAGAAGAGAAGAGAAGAGAAGAGAAGAGAAGAGAAGAGAAGAGAAGAGAAGAGAAATGTTAGAAGTTTAAACTGGTATTCCCAGACCATTATAGTCTTTTTTTCTTCTTCTTCTTCTCCCTTTTTTTTTTTTTTTTTTTTTTTTTTTTTTTTTTAATTAAGGTGAAACATCTAGTTTTCAGTGTCTCAAACATTTCTGGATCATTTTAAGGTAGCAAAAGCAGCGTGGCAATGACTCACATTCCTGCATTTCAATACATCCAATGCAGGATGCTGTGCATTTTGGCCAAAATGTAACTTTCTCAGAGGCACACGCTTGTCTGTGTCTCTGCACAGAAATCATACACTGTGACAAAATGTTGGATGTGGGATTTTCTTGGAGGTGGCAGCTCCAGTTGGCACCCATGGTGGGGGTGGGCACTGGATGCCTAGAGCACTGCTTGGATGTATCAGCTCTGAGAGGGGATCCTCTGGGAGATGAGGAGTAGCTTGGGCCTCTCTTTGGAGGAGGACTCTGCCTGGGGAGGCCAGTGGCAGGCAAGGGTGGGTACTGACCACCCCCAGAGGAATATCCATGAATCTCACACCTAACCTCACAAGAGCCTCATCCTCCTCACTGCCTCCTTGCTGCTGGCAGCCTTCCAGGCTTGTTTTATTGCTTCTATCCTAATTTCTCATGGTAGCAAGCTGGCTGAGTGAGTGGGCACCTCAGTGAGCCATGTCACTACACTGCATCCCAGAAACTTCTGCTTAGGTTTTAAAAATAGGGACAGGTTAAAGAGATTGATTTACTTTTCCCTACAAAGGCCACCACACCACTAGACTGCAAGATGATTGATCGACTGACCTTTATTCCCATTTACTGCCCTTCCCAGAAATGTGTCGTGCCCATGTGCTGCAGACACCTCTGATAGCATCAAACAGGCAGCTCAGATGCTGCACACCTCAGAATTTGGAGTGCCTTCAAGCAGCCCCCTGGAGTGAAGGGCTGGGATCAGACACACGCTGTCACCACAGAGCTCTGCAGCCACCCGTGTGCCAGCCTCAGCATCCCAAACACGGAGCAGCTGCAGGCAGCAGCCAGGATTGCTGCTGTCCCAGCCATCCTGCTTCCTTTAGGTGCATGCTTTCCTTCTCTAGTATCTGGTGGGATGAAGCAGAGGGCATCCAATCCTGGAGAAAAAAAAAAACAACGAGTTTCCCAGGCAGCGGCGCCTTTCCGCCCTTGGGGAGCGCAGCGCTGTGGAGCGTGCTTATTAAGCAGACAGTCCTGAAGGACACTTTAAAATAAATTAAGAGGGCTGTTCCGCTCCTGCAGCTGATTACAGGCATGCCTGTTTTGTTGTTTGGTTTGGTTTTTTGTTTTTTGTTTTTTTTTTCCCAGAGAGTGGAAAAGAATGCTTGGAAAAAATTCTCTAATTTTCCCTTTTGGCCAGAGCAGGCCTCTGTGTAATAACAAAACCACAGCGCTCGCCACTCGCTGCTCTCTTTGGGACACCCAGGCTAAGAGAAAGCACATAAATCTGTTGGAGGCCTGGGGCCAGCACACAGCTGTCCTGACATGCAATCCACCCCCTGCCTCCCCACCACGGCTTTAGCATCCGAAACGCAGGAGACATGCAGATCTGGAGGTAAGCCCTGGTGGGAAGGAGTCCTGCAGGTCACCAGCTAAGCATTTCAGCCCAGAGCAGATCTCTCATAAGCCACTTTTTGGAGATAAGCTTATCTAGACCCGACAGCTGAATTTAACCCTGAACTCTTGATCTTGATTTTTAGCCTCTGCAAGCCAATAGGTTTCCTTGAAATTATACACACCAGATTTCAGCTCGCCTGCTACAATGGCTCCACCGCTCTCTTAAAAGAGACCTGCACGGCTGTGCATGACAGCATCATCCAGTAATGCCCTTGGTTTCACAGCCAGCCCTGTGAGTTAGACAGGCTCCCAGCCGGGCAAAGCCTTCGATTAATGTCAGTGGGGCTCCGGCGGGAGAGGAGTCGGGATTTTACACTTCCAGCGATAACACATTTGAAGGTAATATTGCACAGGAGTGGATTATCACCCCGGCACTTTGCTGTGCGGGTTTGGAAATTTGTTTTCATTGCATGGAAGCAGCTAGAAACGCTCTCTCTCACTGCATGAAAAATGCACTTGGTAATGGTCCCTCTACTGCTGGACAAGCTGCCTGCGTCGGGGCTGTCAGCGCCGTGACAGACTGGCCAGGAAGGGGCTCGCTAATCAGTTTTCCCAGCACCACACCAGCATCTGCTCCATGCGATCAAGGAAATTGAGGAATCTCAATGTTTTTGCAATATTGCTTAGTTGGCCATGAAATATGGGTGGTTCTGAGAGGGACAGCTTGTTTCTCCCTCACGAAGATAAAGCAACTTTAGCTAACGATGAAGCATTGCTGCACAATGAAGGCAGCTAATAGCGGTGCTCTGATGAGAGCAGACACACAGCAGCACCCCTGCAGGAGGGAGGGGAGGGAGGGAGGGAGGCATAAACAGCTTTGCAACTAAGACATTATTAATATGCTTGAACTACAGAGGGCAGAAGGGATTTCTTTTCTCCTCTTTCACTCCAAAAGCAATATTCCGAAAATGTCTGAGTTCCCACATTAAGCCAAGAAATTAAATTCTTAGAAGTTTAACTGTGTGTTTTCTAGCTTGATTTGCTAGCATATAAGACGAGTCTTCCTAGGCAAGGTGGCTGTCTCGAATGTGCCTGAGGAAGCCACTCTCCTGGCTAAGATGTGGATAAACAGTATTTGAACAGAGCCAAAGTCCCAATTCTGGAAGTTATTTGGGGCTGTCCTTGCCCACGTCACTCCTGACAGTAGGGCCTGAGCTCTGCAGGCTCTCTGTCACTCTGAAAATGTACCTTCTTCATGTGCCTGAACAAGTCTTTTAGCTCTCCCAGTTTAAATCTGTGACGTCTGCCACAGAACAAAAATCTGGCAGGGTCAGTGTGAAGCGGCATGACTTCGGGCGGATTCTCAGAGACCAAAAGGCTCACAGCAGGTGAGGGCCAGCCCCTTCTGCCTCGAGGCAGGGCAGATATTCCCACTCCCACGCCTGCCCCCAGCCCGCCTCCGCAAGGGCAGCACCCCGTTCACACGCAGCTTTTCCTGGCCAAAGCTCTTTCTCAGTTTTCTTTTGGCAAGGCAGCTGTGGTAGCAAAGAGAGAGGAATTTGCTTCCTTCCTCTCCTCCCTCCCCGGCATTTTTCCTAAGGGTAAAAAACAATACTCCCAGAGCCTGCCTATGCCTCCCCTTCCTCCCCATCCAGCCGGGCGCTGGGGGAGTCACTGCCCTGGAACAGCGGGGCTGGATGTGGGGAGAGGGCTCCCAAGGCTGGCATGGCAGAGTACAGCACTTGGGTGGCTCAGAAGGGCAGGAACAGTCTGGCCTTTGTGAGATTTTCAGACCAACTGAAGGCCTTTCAGTTGAGATCCACGGCAAAAAGTGCAAACCTGTTCCCGGAACCGAACCGCATAAACCCTTTTAATGTAACAGCCCTGTGAAATAAGCGGTAGCCGGGGATTTATGCTGTCTTTGAAGTAAATTGCATCCCGGTGCACTATAGCATGAAAGTTAAGATTTACCATTCCCGGGACACTAAAGACCCCGGTGGAAGCCGGGGAATAAATAGCGCGGCGCTCTCCTCGCTGCCTTGTGCTGCTCCACCGGGCTCCGCAGACCTTCCTCCCCTCTCCGTCCCTGCTCCCACTCGCTTTGTGTCGGGGAAGCAAATTGGTCACATCTGCATCCGGCCAGGGAGGAACAAATGTGCTGGCTAGGCAGCGAGGCGCTTTCTGAGCGGGGATACCTCAAAGTGAAATGAAAGGCTGGCCATCAAAGGTAGAAAACAGACCAGCGGATGAAAGGGATTCTTTGCTTAGCTTTGGTAGGGCTACTAGGTATTAATAATTTTTTTTTTTAAAGGCACAAGAAAACTGGGGCATCCAGAGCAGCACGGTTTTTCTCCCCTCCCCTTTTTCTTTACTCATCCGTCTGTCATCAGCGGAGGGGAGGGATCGGCGTCCCCCCATGCTGCGGCAAGGACTGTTTATCTTCACTCCTCAGGACGCTGCCATTAGCAGGGCTTCAGTGTGTCGTGATGCTTCATCATTAGCTAGAGGTGCTTGATCTGGCTGGAGAATAAATGAGCCGTTCCCCCCAAAGAAACCCTCGTGTTTCGTAGCCAGCTGAGCAAATATTTTGAAATATTCCAGCTCTGCAATTTCAGCGGTCAGGATAAAAACAAAGTGGGATCTGATACAAAAGAACTGAATTCTTCCGTTTGCTCTCCAGCAACCCCACCGAAGTCGGCAGTGGTAACGGGGAACTGTGGTCTGCGCAGCAGGGAAGCACATGCCAAAGTCCCATGGAAAATCCCTGTGGTCTTTACAGTTAATCATGCCCTGTTAATCATGTCCAGAGGTGGACGAGTGCTCAGCTGATGCGCTGAATCATGACATACAGGCAATTACCCTAAATCAGAGCCGTGTCTTCCAGTCCCAAAAGGCTCCATTACACTTCACCAACTCCTGAAGGGAAGGCAAAAACCCCAAGAGGCAGGACAGCAGAAGAGGAAGGAAGAAACAGCCAGGTGTTCCTCTGCCACCTCCCCAGTACTTTTCTAACCTCGTGAAAAGTTCTGGCAGCTCTTTAAATCCAGACCATGGAGATTTACAGCTCCAGACCCTCCAGGCAGCTTACTTCATTTACTCTGGGCTCCTCCCAGCTGCTTGGCTCAAACCCCACAGACAAGTTTCGAGGTTTCAGAGGCTGAGACTTATGGGCCAGGCAGTGTTTGGCCTCCTCCTTCCCTCTGACCATGAATTTTTGTCTTCTTCTCTTCTGAGCATCCTGGCCCCTTTCTCAGGCACTCTGCTGAAGCAAAGCCCTCTTGCCAGCCTTTCATCACCTGGGCCTGGTGCGGCAGTGGGATGTTTTCCCATGCACACTGATGGATATCCAGAAGTTGCTGCCCGCTGGGAATAGCCCTACCCTTCCCTGCATCACTGCCAGCAGCTGGGGCAGCCACTGAGACTCTGGGTCCCAGGGTGTCCCAGCTTCTGGGACCAGCATCCGTGAGGAATGGGCCCTTGAGGAGGGATGCCTGTTAGCTGCAGCATCTCTCCTGCTGGCCAGGCTCCCTTGGCTGCACAGCCGGGTCTGGGAAAGCCACGTTTGTCTGCCCAGGGGCCTGGGAAAGCTGGGTTTGTCTGCCCAGGGGCTGGAAAGCCAGGTTTGTCTGCCCAGAGATGGCAGTGCTTCCACTGCCTCCAGGCATTTAACTCAGCAGGATCTCCTGCTGCGCCTCTCTGTGATTGGAAGCATTTCCCAGCCCACTGCTTGCTAGGAAAAGAAAAATGCCCAAAATGGGAGGTTTTGTGGGGAGAAGACACAGGGCTAGGGTGGGTGGATTGATATCTGGGCAAAGGAAAAGGAGAGCCCTTCCCGTGCTAGATACACTGTCCCTAAAATAGTTGTTCCTCTCCCAGGAACAGGTTTGGCACTCATTTACAGGACTAGAATATTATCACACCTTCAGATACAACCTAAGCCCTATTTTTCATGTGTGCACAGAGGGAAAGGAAAGGAAGGAGGGCCTGCATATTCTTTTTTAGGAGTCAAAGACTAACACACCCAGCAAAGTAAAATTAACCCAAATACCATGATTATGCAGAAAAACATCTGCCAGGGAATGTCGCTTCACCAGCAACATCCTGCAGTTTTCCACCAGCGAGAGTTCGAGAGGTGGCGTGGTAACAGAGTACATCAGGGCAGGCATTTGACTGGAAACATTAAACACCTCAGAAAGGTGAATGGCCAAGGTCTTCCCAATAATTAAAATGTGTGCAGTCTTCATAGACCGGGGAAGGAACAGAGCTATTGTTTAAACAGGTAATTAGAGCTGTATTTTAAGCAAACTCGAAGTGGTAACAAGCTCCCTCGGATGGGGAGAGCAGCACTCCTGCTCCTGGTTCCAGAATGAGTAACTACTGCCGCCCCAGCCTGCTGCCAGACACAGCCACAGTGTTCCCAGCCCCTCTCCCTGGTGACTGCGGCTGCTTGGGAAAAAAAATCCCATTTGATTTAACATTTTTCACTCCCTGTCTCCTTCCTTTTGCGTTCAGGTTCAAGAGAATTGGCTGAGCCACTTTTTTTTTTTTTTTAGGGAGGCAGCAGAGGAAAAAAATGGGACCCAGTCAAGCCCCAAGGGAAGGGAGGAAATAGCATGAGCCAGCACTCCGTTCTCTCACACAGAGACACACACAGCCACTCTCCCCATCCACAGGAACAGAGGGCAGACATCTGGTGGAGCTGGCACAGAGGCAAAATCAGACACCCCCACCCCACAACTCAACTCCATGAGACTATAAAGTCTCTTAACTGGCCAAATGTGGAATAGTCCCAAAGATGTGCCATAATCTTTTTCTGAACAGCCAAGGATACACATTCTTCTGCTGGGGGGTTCACACTGGAACTACACAGGGAATGACCCAAAGCCACCCTAAGAATGGGGCCAGGAAGCCACACTCCCTCCACCCTGCCTCCTGCACAGGACTGATCCCTGCCTCACTTCCCTCTCGCTTCTGGCTCCTGATGAGGTTTCCACACCGGCTGGGAGAGGATTACCAGCTTCTTATTAACCCTCTTATATGAAAAGCTGGAGGAAACAATCCGACCTGGGGAAAGGCAAGGAGGCACCTTTGCACCAGCAACACCACCTTCCATGAAAAAATATTTAAGGGCTAGACACTAGCCATGAGGAAACAAGCATTCAAAGAACACCACTCAGCTGCTTGGCTTTACTGTCCAAGTTAGCTGGGTTGCTCTGACAGGTCAAAAAAGCCAGTCTGAATCAAAGCACTTCAAGCTGCCAAGGGCTTTGGGAACAGCAAGGTGAGGGTACACAGTGCTCTGACACAGCACAGGGTGAGGAGAAAGTCCCTGGAAGGCAAAGAGCAGGTGATGTCTGGGAGCAGCCCATGAAGGTGTACTGGCCATAGCCAGAGTCTTACAGCCTGGTTTGACTGAAGCCCAGCTTCTGAACACTGCACACCCTTCCTGGGTTTTGTGTGGGAAACCCATGCAGAATTTCTGCTTTGTGTTTTGCTCCAGAGGACAAGACTGATACCAAGGAATGTGGAAAGACCAGCCTGTTTTGAACCAGGAATTTCTCACCCCTTTGGGAGTAGAGCTGGGAGACAAGGCACAACACAATGAAGGGCATGCTTACCCCTTAAACAAGTCACCACACTCAGAGTCACCTCTTTGACAGTCAAGGAGGGTTTTGGTCCGTTCTCTGAAGTAGATTTGCATGCTTAGATTTTTTCATAAATGTCAGGTTGACTTATAATAATGACAATACCTGCAACGTGCAGAAATCTTTCTCTTTTCCATACCACACATATCTTGAACAAACTTCAGTACCTTTGTAAATTTCCTATAAATCATTATTACCACACCCAGCAAAATAGCTAGTGTAATTCATGCCTTTCTTTTGTAAAACCTGTGTGATAGGGACAACATAATCATGTTAGGGACATGACTGTAGGACGTTCAAAAAATTTCGTCCCTAGACTAATTTTATTTATCTCTGGATAAGAAAATAAGTCTAGGGACCAGGAAGGTATTAAAACTTCAAACAGGCCTAGGAACCAGAGGCACATGAAGGCCTCCACCCAGAGAGACATTATGAATTCAAGCAGCATGGCTATTGGCTGCTTTATCCCAAAACAGAGTAAGTACAACCAAAATGCAATCAGTACAGGCTTTTTCCACTTTCCTTGAAAGTGTGGGAAAGAGGATGAGTGAGAGTGTCATTGCTGGTTTTGACTGCCCACACAGTGCTGCATGAGCCACAAAGACAATCTCTGTGTCTTGTGCACCTTGGGATAGCAGGAGGTTTTGTTGATAGGAGTCCTGATAATGTGAAACTTGCTGCTCCTTGGCTTCTCTAGCCTTACTTCTTTCGAGAAAGCTGTTAAAATGTTAATGATGGAGGGAAAGCAGGGGGAATACTCATCTTCGTGGTCTTTTAAGAGCAATCAAGGTCAGATTTACTGTCCTGCATGCCTGGAAGGGCTCAGCACTGCTCCCAGCCAGGGCTGTCGTTCAGGGCGCTGGCAGGACCCACGATGGAGCCCACAGCGCTCCGGCTGCTGCCACCACAAGAAGCAGGAGAGGATTCAAGGTCAGCCCAGGTCTGGATGAAGTTTTCCCTCCTGGCTGCTTGGCTCAAGCATCCCTTCGGGAGCTGTCTTGCAGTCGGTGTGTTTGCTGCTGTCGGGGGTCTCTCCCGAGCCCGAGGGAGCCGCGGGCTCAGATGAGATTCCTGCGGCTGGGTCGCACCCTCGAGCATCTCGCAGCTCTGCCCCAGCAAACCCTGGGCTTTCCCAGGAGAGGGGCCAGCCTTGGAGCAAGTCAGCTCCATCCCCTGACCTCCACCACGGCCTGACTTCTGAACAGCTCAGAGCACAGCGGCCCCGATGACTCATACTGCGAAACTGGGGCTTTTTTTTTTTTCCCTTCTTCTTCTTCTTCTTTTTATTTTTTAAGTAAGAGCGCGGCTCCATCAGTCAATTACTTGAAGAGCCGCTCTAATTTGGCACCCAATTGTTTCCCCAGCTGCCGCTGCGTCTGATCTCCGCTGTGGGCGGCAGGAGCAGGCTGCCTGCGCAAGGGAAGGAGCCCAGAGCTCAAGGGAGGAGGAGGAGGAGGAGGAGGAGGAAGAGGCAGCAGCAGCAGCAGCAGAGGGCCACGCTGCCTGGCTGAAGAGACCCGCGCCCGCAGAACAGCAGCACTAAAAACGCAGGCATTAAAAATATCTCAGGGTCACAGGTGATTGCTGGATAATAAAAATTACTTCGGGAGGCGGCAGTGGGAGGGACAGAGCCTGGCGGCAGGGGAACAGCCTGCCGAGGCTGGCCCGGCCACAGCCACAGCCGCCGCTGCTCAGTAATGAATGTGATGTGACATTTATGGCTTTTTCCACAGTGGATTTTAAATCGCTTCACAAAGGTTGCTTAATAGCACTGTCCTCTTCTTCTCTTCCTAGCTCTCCCCTCGTCCTATATAATATAAAAAATAAGTGACTTGCCTCCCATCACGAGAGAATTCAGCGGCTGAGCACGCAGCAGAGCACAAGTACCCGATCCATGTCTCCTGCCCTTTAGCCCCTACAAGCACTCCCTTTTTTCCAAGAAATCCAAGAATAGGATGTGTACTGCAACAGCTATTTTTAAGTCAGCAAGGATTTTTTCCTGAGGAAGAGGAAGCTTGCTTTCAGCGAGGAGCCTTCATTAAAACCACACAGGCTCCCAGGCACTGCAAGGTGCTGTGCTGAGGGAAGCGGGTGCGATGCTCCCCACCCCAGGATGGAGGGACCCAGGAGCAAGAAGAGGTGTGGCTGCAGCCAAATACGTGTCCCCAGGCTGCAGCTCCTCTCTGACTCTTTTAACACAGGCATTTCCATATTCTGTGGCACGGATGCACACGTGCATTCACACACACTCCTGCCCCAGCCTGCACTGCTGCCATGGAGCCGCTCCTCCAGCTGCACCTGCAGGCAGTGTATCCTGGCAGAGAGCATTCCCTGCCTGCACAGCCCCAGCTGTGCTCCTGCCCCTCTGCTTTACCCCTTGGGGCCTGTTCAAATTGAGACATAGCAGCAGTTCCAAGGGAAAGAAGAAGCACACTCATTTTGGAGAAAGCCCATCTGTGCTCTGTGCAGCACAAGAGATTCTTGTGGATGAAAAGGCCGCAGCAGGAAGGCAGAGGATGGATATAATATTCCTGCACTTTTCTGCCCCATCCATTTCTTGCACTATGCAAGTTTTTTATCATGTACTTAAGTTTGTAAACTGACTCATGGCACATGGCAGTCTTTACTTCTGGGTGGGAAAATTAGGATTGTTCAAGGCACATACATACAGATGTGCACTCACACAAGCACATACACATACACACAAACACACATCTGCACTGGTGCTGCCTGTAGCAATGCATCAGGCTCTCAAAAGTCATTCTTTCAAGTTTGCTCCACGAGGCTGGACCTTTTCTCTTTATCAGGACATTGCTGAAACAGCCAGCATCCCCCAGAGAGTAGACAAGCCATTGCACCTCAGTCACAGAGCTCTCCAGGAGCTCCAGGTGAGCTCCTGCAGTCCTGGATCGGGGCCACTGCTTCTGCAGCTGTGAGACCTGAGATTCAGGACTTGTTTTGGCATGCTCAGGGCAGCTCCTGCTTAGAGGCACTTGTGCTCACCATCAGCTGGCATCTCCTGAGGGCAGGTGGCTCCCTGCCAGAGGGGAAGAGACACAGACCCATGCCTCTGGGGCTGGGTCACTCTCCACCAGGCCAGGCGAGAGAGTCCCAGCCAGATGGAGCCAGGAGGAAGCACTACCAAGTTGTTGGCCAACTTAGGATGTGATGTTGGCTTCACAGGAAGCTACTTGGCTGCCTCTCCCTGAATCAAGATTCAGTGATGCCAGGAGACAGGCACAGTGGGGAAACTGAAAGCAAAAAATGGCAGAGTGGATGGCAACTCGACATTAATTCATTTTTACCATATGTCTGACTATTCATTACACTCCGCCATTCTGTTCTACAAGACTCCTGGGGGTCTTCCATGCCATTTTATGGCTAGTGGGGTTCCTCTCTGCTTGTGGCACAGCGTCACCATGAGTGCTCTGGCTAATGGCTCACGAGGTCCTGTGGTGGGAGCAGCCCCAGCCCGTGCACAGGCAGCCCCTGGCACCAGCGTGCTCTGGCACTCACAGCCCATCCCAGCACACCACAGACCTGCCAGGTCACCTGGCACAGGGGCCTGTCCCCCAGGAGCACACACAGGCAGGTGACACCTGCTCCAAACACGCTCTGGCACCTGCTGAGACACCCGTGCTGGGAAGGATGGGGTTTTTTTATGGATTTGCAAATTATTCTGTATTTCTCTGCCGTCTCCCTCCGGAGTGCGTTCCTGGCATGGGACCAAGCCCCGGCTCCAGCAGCAAGCGTGACTCATCCTGGCAGGCAGCAGCCCAGGAGGGGGAGGATCCCCCAGGCTGGGAAGCCAACACCATGGCTTTGCTGTGTGCTCTGTCTGCAGTGGCTGCAGCAGCTGTTTCTCCTCATAGGTGGGAAGGTTGAATTAGTGGCCCCCTTGCCTGGACCCAGCTGTCCATGCTGGTACACAGTCAGAGCCTCTCACCCTGGCTCCTGTCACACTCACAAGAAGTAGCAGTGAGCTGCCTGCACTCTGCCTGCACTCTGACTGCTGTGGCCCCCGGGCTCAGCTCCTGTCCACAGAATGAGCAAACCCCAGTCTTCTTCAGACTGAAAGACCCTGGACCAGCTCTTCATGAATTGGCCCTTCTTCTTCAGACTGAAAGACCCTGGACCAGCTCCTCATGAATCAGCCACTCTGAGGGGCTTCAAGGGGGCATTCTGCACAGGGATGTGCAGAATTCTCTTTGGATGTCAATAAGGAAGGCACAACAGCAGGCAGCATAATAATAAAATTGCTTTACTAATAACATAAAATGAGAAGAGGAATGTAAAGTGATTTTTATGTCCCTTCAGATGCTGGAACCCCATTTATGAGCTGCATTAGATGGCCTCCAGATGAATTGCCACAGCTATCATCATTGTGGTGCTGGGTCTCCCTCCTGTACCATAGTGCCTTTAATCTCCTGTGACAAACAAAATCATATCTCTTTTTCTGACAGGTGGGGAGGTTCTCTCCTTAAGGATGTCCCCCAGAGCACCACACCAACAGCACAAGGCATCTCAGCATGCTCTCTCATACTGCTGTGTACATGGCTCTGCAGCCTGCCCCTGTAGTGCAGACATGGCTTGCCCACTGTCACTAATAAATGTCTTCCACAAGGCTCCCAACAGGGAGAAAACCCTTATTTTTCTTTCTGCCAGACACGTGCTTTTCATCTTAAGTTTTTGTGCTTGCTACTGACCACGAACTGAAGCCCAATCAATGGAGCTACTGTCACTGCTTTCCCCAGGGGGACATGCAATTAAAATCGTCAGTGTCGCTCTGCCTAAAACACAGGGGCAAACTCTGCCTTCACAAACAATTTTATTTCATCCCTTAAATCACAGAATCAGAATCTTCTTACAGGAAGGCTTCAGGCCCCACATGTGGTACAGATGATCAAAATTTACTTCAACATGCTGTTTGTCTTTTGAGAGGTACCAGGTGGATGTACTTGCAGAGGTCAAGCACGGACTCAGCACAGCAGTGAACACAGGTACACACATTTCCTGGAGCACCCTGGGGATACTCAGATTGTATTTGATGTGGATGACCATTCACTGACAACTTTATCAAGGCAATCAAGACTTCCTGTGTCTGCTTCCTTTGACTTCAGGGACAAAACACAGCTCCTCTCAGTCTGACACTCCTCGAACTTAGAGAAGAGCACCCCAGCAGCTGTGTGGGAAGAAGTCCTAGAGTAGGCTTGGGGAGATCGCACTCCCAGCTGTATGACTGTTCAAAGCCCAAAACATACGTGCTCAAGTGAATAACTGATGCTCATGGAGTCTGTCCATCCTTAAGGGCACTCAGTAACCCTCTCCTGAGAAACTTTCCATGTCCTCCTTCCACTCTGCTGAAGGGTCTGCAACTCTTCACAGCCAGTTTTCTGAACAGTTGGTGTTCTGCCACAGAGTGTTTTTATTTGAGATCCCCATTCTGTCCCAAACCAGGAACTGGGGCAGGACAGAGGGCAGAGAGATATTTAAGTGCAGTACTGATGTTATGCTCTCACACACAGACTTCTGTGGCATTAGACAATTGCAATTATTCCCCTCAGTTTACCTGCCCCATATGCTTCCTTTAGTTTACCTGGGAACCCAGAGGCAGACTTCCCCTTCTGCTGAGTCTGATTTTGTCCCTCCACGTAGGAATGTTTTTTCTGCTGCGGGAAAGGAAGTGTCCCTGTTGAATGTGTTGTGCATTCATGTCCCGTGCAGCTCTTCGTGGCTCCGTGCCTCCCGACAGCCGGCAGCCCCTGGGGCAGGGCGCCAGCGGAGCGAACCAGCAGCGCATCCCTGCGGAGCCGGGCGATCTCCGATCCCCGCTGCGGGGCTGTGGCTGCGGAGCTGGGGCTGCGGGGCTGTGGCTGCGGGGCTGGGGGATTGCGGGGCTGCGGGGCTGGGGGCTGCGGGGCTGCGGGGCTGCGGGGCTGGGGGTTGCAGGGCTGCGGGGCTGGGGGCTGCGGGGCTGCAGGGCTCGGGGCTGCAGGGCTGGGGGCTGGGAGGTTGCGGGGCTGCAGGGCTGGGGGGTTGCAGGGCTGCGGGGCTGCGGGGCTGGGGGGCTGCGGGGCTGGGGGCTGCGGGGCTGCGGGGCTGCGGGGCTGCGGGGCTGGGGGGTTGCGGGGCTGCAGGGCTGGGGGGCTGGGGGGTTGCGGGGCTGCGGGGCTGGGGGCTGCGGAGCTGGGGGCTGCAGGGCTGGGGGCTGCAGGGCTGGGGGCTGGGGTTGCAGGGCTGCAGGGCTGGGGGCTGCGGCTGGGGGTTGCGGGGCTGGGGGCTGCGGGGCTGGGGGCTGCAGGGGCTGCGGGGCTGGGGGCTGCAGGGCTGGGGTTGCGGGGCTGCAGGGCTGCGGGGTTGCGGGGCTGGGGGCTGCAGGGCTGGGGGTTGCGGGGCTGCGGGGCTGCGGGGCTGCGGGGCTGGGGGCTGCGGGGCTGTGGCTGCGGGGCTGCGGGGCTGCGGGGTTGCGGGGCTGGGGGCTGCAGGGCTGGGGGGCTGCGGGATTGCGGGGCTGCGGGGCTGCAGGGCTGGGGGCTGCGGGGCTGGGGGCTGCGGGATTGCGGGGCTGCAGGGCTGCGGGGCTGCAGGGTTGCGGGGCTGGGGCTGCGGGGCTGGGGGCTGCGGGATTGCGGGTCTGCGGGGTTGCGGGCTGCGGGGCTGCGGGGTTGCGGGGTTGCGGGGCTGCGGGGCTGCGGGGCTGCGGGGCTGGGCTCTCCCACCCCTCCTGCCAGTGCGATGGGAGCTGTGCTAGCCCAGGGAGGGATTCACCCACCCAGCGCTCTACCTCTTCCAGAGTGTTCACCAGCAGCCTGCAACCACGGCACGTTTATTAAATTTAATGAACGAGTTTCACCAAGAGGCGCTGTGAAAATTCCACATCTAAATCAGTATTTGCTTTCGTATTGGCACATTTCCTAAGGAACCTGAAATCAGTTGTGTTGCTTTATTGGCTGCCTGCTCCAGCTAATTAACAACGCAAATTAGCATGGAACAATCCCAAATTCAGTTTTTGAAAAGGCACCCCATTTTTGTCCCCGAGATTACAAGATACCAAACCACATACACAGCATAATGTATGACACATATGATAGATACATGTGTGATGCACATATACCACATACAATCCCAAAGAAAGATAAAAGCTTGCCAATGTTAATCCACTTCAAATCATTGTTCCAACTACTTGAGAAACAAACATGCATCCAGTGAGTGACCTTGCAAAGCCTGCATTTCCTTGGCTGACATGACACAGAAAGCTCCTAAAAAAAGTGATAACTGAATTCTTACCAGAGAGATCCCAATAAAGGTGGGTTAGAGAGGTACAGAGATGAACCCAAACAGCCACCAAGAATACATTAAAGGATCACAGCACTTACTTCTTCTGATGGAGTAATGGCAGTAAAACCAATTAACAAATATCTGAGCGAGACTTTCATGAAAGATCTGCTCCTGAGGATAACTCTCGCTCCTGGAGGAGCCACTGGGGAGCAGCCCTGAAGTCAGCCCGTGCCAGCAAGAGGGAGACCTGCAATGTCTGCTGGAGACCTTGCCAGTGGGAAGCTGAGCACTGAAGGGAGGGCTGGGACAGCGAACACGGTGACCAGAGTGACACAGTGCTGGGACAGGCTCTGTGTTAGAAGCGTCTGTCAGTTCCTTGGAAACGACCGAGAACTGAAAGCATCAAAGAAATAAAGCTGTTGCCAGCTGGAGGAACAATAGGCGAGCCAGAGCTATCTTTAGCTCACGGGATTAAATTCAAATTGCAAATGCAAAGGCCTGGAAGAAAAGGCCTTCCTGCACTACTGAGCGCCAGCCTAAGCGCACAGCACAGCCCTGCACCGAGCATCCTCAGCCCCTTTGTCATCCCCTGTCATCACCTCACCCGAAGGAAGGGCAAAAGGAGAGCCAAAGCAGAGGGTGAGTCTGTCCCTGCCTGACTGCAGTGCTTCCAAAACACCAGATTTTTCCCTGGGAGGGATGCTCCTGGGAGGATGCCATGCCTTGGCGGCTGCCCGGCAAACTTCAGCATGGGGAGCCATCCAGCTGCAGCTGCACAGACCTCAGCACAAGCCAAGTTTCCCTGCTTCTCATTCATGATGGGTAGAGCAGGCAGCAGCTGGATGTACCAGCAGTCGGCACAGCCTCCTGCAACACCATCAAGGGACGTGTAGAGGCTCCAGGATGGCAGCATGGGGCCCAGTTTCACAGGCAATTCTAGGTTTGATGAGAGATGGTAAAATCTGACCTGGTGTCCCACTTTCCTCTGACACCTTCACTCTGTATGGTAACTCATGCCTCCCCATCCTACAGGCAGTGGCTCTGAATTCTTGACCCACCTATTGCTCCTGAGAGTTCCTCACAACACAGCCAAGAAAATCATGTCCTCAGCAGCAGTTTTCAGGTTCTGTTCCTTCACTGGAAAACATGTACAGACTGAAAATTTTAAAACAGCCCAGTACAGCTCTGTGGCAACCAGAACATAAGGGACTGTTGGGAACACACCCTTGCTGCTGCCCCCTGAAAGGGAGTGTTGATGTGCAAGCCCAAGCCAGATTTGGCAGGTTTAGGTTGCATTAAGGAGCATGATGTCTTGCCTTTAAGACCTTGGGATGTCTTAAAGCATTGTCCTGCTTTAGGATGTTAGCTCATGTGCTGGCTAAGGGGCTGACAGCTTACTTAGGTCTGACAGCACACGTCAGGCTGGCTGACCACAGGGTACATCTGCACCATGCCCTCCAGACAGCTAAGCTTGCTCTCAGCCAGCTCCCACTGCTGCCAGCTGCCAGCTCGGCTGATAACCCTGCCATGGAGCGCAGGACACGGTCCCAGCAGAGCTCTGGCTGCCGTGGCTACACTGCTACCTGACTTGATTCATTTACAGCCATCCCCAGTGGCTGCAGGGCTTGCTGAGAGGCTGAATCTGCAGGACTGAGGGCAGCACTGTCAGTCCCCGCTCGCAGAGAGACTCACACCTTACTAATCGACCTGCTGGGGCATCATAGCCCCAAATAAAGGGACTTAGAGTCTCCCTCTCGCTATACTGAACTGGAAAAAATCCAAGCTGTGAGTCAGGGATTGCAGGCACGTCAAACAGAGAGCAGGGGAAGCTGTTGCCTGATAACTTGCTTAATGAATTGCAGGCTTCTGAGCTGGTCTGTTCAACTAGGGAAAACCAACAAGCACCTCACACCCGAGCGCTAGGAAATTGGTTTAATAGT
This sequence comes from Muscicapa striata striata, assembly GCA_030060385.1. Lineage (NCBI taxonomy): Eukaryota > Metazoa > Chordata > Aves > Passeriformes > Muscicapidae > Muscicapa > Muscicapa striata. The sequence continues at coordinate 754,210 of JAREIS010000117.1, read as the reverse complement.
TTCAGTGCCGTAATGAAACACCACCGGGGAGCAGAGGTCCCAGCTCTCACCTGCATGTGCAGTTTTCATGTTGTAAAAAACGAACTTCTTTCTGATTCCACCAAGTGTTTTGAGGTGTTGTTATAGAGTCACAACATCGACTTTTAATGACAGTGCAAATGACAGTCGCAGAAGATCAAGCGTGTACTCGTCCAGCTACGGCTCTCTGCAAAACCTGCCAGCAGTGCAGAGATTTTTAACTCTGGGCTGCAGTCATCTGCGTTTTTATGTTTGTTATTTTGTTTTTAAGCAGCCGCTTAGTAGCTATCTGGAGGGCATTTGCCACTCTAATATTCAGCATGAAAGGGCTTGAACAAATGGTTGAGCTCTTTTAGGAGAAGAGAAGAGAAGAGAAGAGAAGAGAAGAGAAGAGAAGAGAAGAGAAGAGAAGAGAAGAGAAGAGAAGAGAAGAGAAGAGAAGAGAAGAGAAGAGAAGAGAAGAGAAGAGAAAGAAGAGAAGAGAAGAGAAGAGAAGAGAAGAGAAGAGAAGAGAAGAGAAGAGAAGAGAAGAGAAGAGAAGAGAAGAGAAGAGAAGAGAAGAGAAGAGAAGAGAAGAGAAGAGAAGAGAAGAGAAGAGAAGAGAAGAGAAGAGAAGAGAAGAGAAGGAATTGCTGCTGGCTGCTGCAGCACTGGAGCTGGGGGAGAAGGCAGTGAAAGCTGCACCTTCAGCCTGGCCCTGCTGGCCAAGGGAGGGCAGGGATGCAGGAAAGCCTCTCTGAGCCAGGCAAGCTGCAGTTGTGATGCAGCCTCCATCCCCAGACCGCCAATGCAGAGTGCCAGCACACAGGGGGTTACAGAGAAGTTATAACTTCAGCTGTTAAAATTCATGAGGTGTAAAATACAAATTGCACGTGGTGGATGAGCTGCCTTTAAAGTTTATATATTACTCTCCCCCAGCCTCTCCAGTTCAAATCTCTGTTGGCAGGAGCTAATTAGAGCTCACCAGAGTGGGAAGCGCAGCCCTGGTAGGGCAGCACGGCTTAGGCAGGGGGTCAGCCAGTCTGTCCAGACTTTGTTTATAGATGTTTGGCTACAGGAAGCTGGGGGAAACCCATGACCAACACATGACTGAACAATCACAGATCAGAATTAATCCTTTATTCTCATTTCTTCATCTTTTTAGAATTCTCAATTTAAAAGACATGAAACTCTGCCTTTGAAGTTTATATTTTTTTGTTTGATTGTTCCAACAGCTCAATTTATTTCATTTTCCTGTAAAAAACAAAACAAAACAAAACATTTTAAATACTTTCCACAAAACTAAAGTTTTTGCATGTGTTTTTTTTTTTACATCAAACTCCAATCTCATTTTTTATGTACTCCATACAACTTGACACACATACATCTTCCAGAACCAAGTTTTCTTGCATGTTTGCTCACACTGTTCCCTTGTCCTCAGTACTACTATTTTCACCATCCCAAGCAGAGGAGGAGTAAATCAAAAAGGCCCAGATAGACACAAGCATTTGGGAGCACCAAACCTGTCAGTAAGAGTTTCTTCATGTCCTGGGTGACCCTATGTATTCTCACCCAGAACTCACTCCCCAAGGGAATTTTACTCACATAATTCCTTCCCCACCCAAGAAAGACTTAGGAATCAGAGATTCAGCAGAAAAAAAAAAAAGTAAATATCCTGAGCACAGAGAACAGGCATCAGCTTATGCATAGCTGACTGAATTGAACACAAACAATGATTGAGAATAGGATGGGCTGGAAGAGGAAATTTAAATATTTATCCTAAATGCTCTTTCTTTGCATTTCTTGAAATAAATTACTCCCAGCAATTGCAGGCAGAGATTGTTGATTAATTCCAGCAAAAGCAGAGAGATGGGAAAAATTACTGTACATCATCTATTTCTGAATTTCAGACGGTCTTTTCATATTTCTTTGTAGTCTTTGTGATTGGGCTTTTTGACTCCAGGGTGATTTGTGGGCGGTTTGCAGAGGAGCTCGCTGCTCACGTCATGTGTATAGATACAGATCATGAAGCACCGTCACAAATAGGAGAAGGAAGTGCTCTCCATACAGCAGGGTGGAAACACGGGCTGTAACCTGGCCAGAAGATAGCAGGGTGAGCAGCATTCAGTAGATGTCCTGAAGATGGTCTGCTGAGAAGAACCCGCACTGGGGCCATTTGCACCCTGATCCCACTCAGCCACTGGCAAAAGCAGTGAGCACCAAGGGGGGAAGCAGAAAGCAGGATGCTGTTACAGCTGGTTGAGCCCCGGCTGACAGAAATGCCCTGGGGCTACTGGCAATCGGACATAAATTAAACCAGTTGTGGAGCTGCTTTGGTTTATACTTGGGCACCAGGCCAGCCCCAGCTGCCTCAGCAGCAGAAGAAGGTTTAAAGCTGTCTGTCCTTCCTCATACGCCTGGCCTGGAGTCACACATGGGCTGCCAAGCAAAGGGGCCTCCCTGTCCCACGTGAGTGTCCCTCCTCCCTTGGCCAGAACAGGTACACCTGTGTTATAGCACCAAAGCCCACAATGGTTGTGCTGCTATCTCAGTGGCTTCAGGGAGGCTGCAGGGGATACTCCTGTCTAAGGTCTAAGGAATATCCCAAGTAAGGGGTTGTGATTCATTTCGTGTGAATTCACTGAGGGAAAATATCCACATAGTTGTGGAAAAAGGCGATTTGTACTTTTTTTCTGACTCCAGGAGTCAGAGCACAGCTTCACACACCCTCTGAAACTACATGAGCAGCTGCACTGCAGTGCACTTAATGAAAGACTGAAACAGCTGTAAAAATGCTGTCGTGCAGGATAATCCCGTTGGAAACCACGGAAAGCCTGAGCTGAGGTCTCACTTGGCCGCTCCCTCCGTGCCCTGTGCCTGCTCACACAGGCTGAGCCCTGGAGCCGTTCTTGGCAGAGGAGACAGTGCTGCCCAACAGCTGCTCCTGCCACTGTGTGCTGTCCCTGCTCCTCCTGCAAGGGCATTCCCTCCTGTGCCATGTTCCTCATGTGTCCTCATGTGCTGCTGAGCCACCTCTGTATGACCTGCAGCAGGACCTCCATGTGCCACCATGCCAGCCTGAGCACCGAGTGATGCCTTTGGAAGGCAGGGCAGGAAATCAGCCCCTGTCCCCAGTCCCAGGGCTGCCCTTACAGCCCAGCCCAGCTGCAGTAACACGGCAGGCACAGGATGGGTGGCTCTCTCTGCTGCTTCAAGTGGCACTGAAGGCTTGGGAACCAGTCAGGATGGTGGCCCATGGATGGTACCACTGGGTCTCACTCATGCCTCCCTCCTTGGGGCTTGTCACAAGTGCCACAGGTTTGTGTATTGCCTGAAAGAGAGCTAAGCCAAAGGCTGAATTTCCCTGTGTGGGATCTGAAAGTTCAGCAGACGGTGTCAGAGAGCTCTACAAATTCAGGAAACCATCACAAACCAGAGGCACCAGTTGTGAAGAGCAGGTGAAGAGCAGTTGTGAGCAGAGCAGGTACATTTTGCTGGCAGCTCCGCTAATCATCTTGTAGGTAAGCAGCAGCACACATCATAACTGAGCCAGAGGATGGCTGGGAGGGAAATGGACCATCTTCCTTGCCTCGTTGTCCCTGGGATTCAGTGACAGTCACACTGCCATTTGCAACCAAGCCTTTGCAGGCAGTTCCATTCCACACAGGAGGTCTTGCAGGCTCACAGTGACACAGATAAAGATCATGTCCCTATAGCTGAGACTATGTAGTACAAAACCGAGTTCCCACTCTCCCTCAAAACATTATTGCCTCTACAGTGCAGTGGGAGTCTCATGGGTTTCTCTGTTTAAAGGCGTTTCTAATGTTTCCCTCTGATCTAGTTTTCTTTCCTGTAATCAGTGAAAATGAGACCCTGGGGTTTCCTGGAAATCCAGTCAGAGGCTTCACTGTATCTGTGGATACCCTCTGAGGTGTGGAAGCTCACCCTGCCCCTTCCACCAAACACAGTCAGGAGGCAGTGATTCCTTGAAAATTTGCCTATAGCACCCTGCAGGAGGAAAGTCATTCTGGTTTGTGCAGAGCTTAGAACCACTGTGGTCACATTAGCAGCACATTGAAGCCAGAGCATCAGTTTCTTCATTTTCTAGCTATTATCTTGGTGCTTTTATTAAACAAATCAGATGGACCAGAGAGGTGATCAGAATGTCCCCACACTGGATGCCCCATCACTTGACATCAGGCAGCTCTAACTAAAAGACATTGTTCCTTGCCTCAGCCTCCATTCAAAATCCTAGGCTGTGTTTCCATTCACAGTACACGTTGAGCTCTCCTGCCTTCCTCACAGCCATTGCCTCCTCCAGCAGAGCAAGAGTTAGACACCTAGCACTAGACAACAAAAGCATGAAGCATTTGGAAGCCCCCAAAAGATTTCCATACTGGGAGCTCTGGCCACTGCACCTGCCCAATTAAGACATCAGAAAGATCTACTTTCCTATCCAGAGAGATCTCCATTACCACATCAGGACAAGACTGGCTGTGGCTGTGGCTGTGGCTGTGGCTGTGGCTGTGGCTGTGGCTGTGGCTGTGGGGTGGCCAGCACCGGGTGCAAGGTGCATCTGGGCCCTGGTGGCATGAAAGCTCAGGTGGGTGGCACCAAGCACACCCAATGAACCAAGGATTTTGAGAAAGCAGCCCTTGCTGTCAGAGCCAGAAGCCAGTGGAGAAGGTGCCAGGCACAGCTGGGGAGCCAGAAGTCATTGCCTCCCCATCGGTGTTCTTCACACATCCAGCTTGGTAAGGCAGGGACTTAAGAGAAACAAGAGGCGATTAAACTGCTAGCAGAGCCTGGGGGGAAAGAGTCTTGCAGGTTCAAGATACACAGAGGGATTTTAAAACCCAGGCTTAGGAATAAAAAGCAAAAAGAGGCTGCTCAGAGGCAGCGCTTTTCAAGAACCGTGCAATGTAGTGACCACCTGAGGTTAATCCAGGCAGAGTGGGTGGCAGGCATACAGAATTACTTGATGGCAGGGGGACGGACCAGCTGAATAAGGGATTTACTTGTGAGAAGGGCAGAAAAGAAGGGCTGGAGGAGTAAGCAAGTTGGTGGTGAGCCTTTTCACAGCAAGTGATTAACCGCAGTTTCTAATGAGCAGAGGGAGACTAAAGCTGGCTGCTTTTTAAAAGCCATTTCGATAACATTGGCCCCGATGTAATAAGCTATTTGTTTGTGCCTACTGGCAGGGACAGCAAGTCGCTAGTGAACATAATCCTCTAGAACCGGGACTGTCAGCTCGTCTAAATGTGTCAGCAACAGCATCCAAAGGGCCCAGCCCCATCACAACAGCCATCCCAAGAGCTATTTACGTGCACCAAGCTCTTTGTGTTCTGGCTCTCTCTCTGCCCTCTCTTTGCCCTATTCTCCTCCCTCCTGGGCAGCAGTGGGGCTGATTCCCAGCCCTGTGGCCCTGGGCTGGCTGGAGGCTCAGGGTGGGCTGGCCCGTGGCTGGGGATCCCCGGGTGACCTTGGGATCATGTCCCTGCCAGTTCACTGAGCTGCCCTTCCCGATCAGCGTCACTGCTGGCGAAAGCAGGCAGATTATTGATGGGGGGCACAAGGAGGGCAGAGGGCCGGGGAGGGGAGGGAGGGGGAGGCGGATCAGCCTTTCTGCTCGGGATGTTTGGGGAGGTTTGTCAGCTCCTTTGCAACGAGGGGCGCTTCTGGGAATCTGTGTTTCCCTGATAATGTTGATGAGTACACGCGCTTTCTTAAAATAGCAGGAAAACATCGTGAGACAGCGCAATTAAATGCAACCCGCAGAACAGGCTGGAAACAAAGCTGAACTCGCAGCCCCAGCCAAGCCCTTTCGACCCGGAACGCAGTGCTCCTTTAAAGCCACAGATGCACAAATAAACACCACTCTTTTATAAACTCCTCTCTCTACTTCAATGCCAAATCATTGCTTTTTCAAAAGAACACCAGATCACACACGAACCTAAAAATCCCAAAGTCCTGCCTGCTTTCCTGGTGTGCCAAAGCCGGTACCATCACTGTGCCTGCAGGGAGCCTGGCATCACAGAGAGCTGGTGGTGGCACAGGGTGTCTTGGGCCAAATCACTGGGAAGCAGAGGGACCGGTTTTATGCCTCTTTCAGGCCAGGGATGACAAGGCTGCTTACCTGAAACACTGTCAGAGCCTGAGTGGCTCTTGAGTGGGTGGACACTGGGAGTGGCAGTAATTTATTTTTGCTAATTATTATTTATATTACCATAATTCCTTTTCCCAGTAATTTCTACAATCCTCTCCTTTGCATATGTGCCATCTTTGACAGGTGAGTGTGACAAAAACTCATAGGAGATGGTGGTCTTTGAAGAGGCACACTCAAATTCCATTTCTGGATTTGCAAAATGCCCTGTTGCAAAACAGAAAGTCAATTGCTTATGTGATCCCAAGTTCAAAACCTACTGAAGGCATGCAAAGTGCTCCATGCCAGTGTCTCTACACTTGAATCCACAGCGCCTGATTTGCCTATAGATTTCCCACATGCACTGACACGCAGTCTCTGCCTCTGGAAAGAATTGCCCCCTCTTCCTTTAACTCCCTTGATAGTTCCTGGCATATCCCTCCCTTCTCCATGGGCTCCCCTTCTTTTGTCTGAGTCCCCAATTCATTCTTCATCCTGTTGGGATGAAGAATTACTTCATTTTAGGGTGCTGCCAGCTTAATAGTGCTGATGGATCCCCAATCCACAGGACCCCTGTGAAAATGGGTGACTGCAAAACAACCTGCTAAGAGCTACCTTCTCAGGGCAAGTTGGTGGAACCCAGACTCCCCAGCTCAAATCAGAAAGCAGAAGACATCGTGCTTTTGAAGGCATTTTCATCAGAAGTTAATTCAGATTTAGTGCCATTTAATCCTATGGCCAGAGAGAACAGCACAGCTGATGCTGATGCTGTGCTGGGCAAGAGACCTCACCAGGGAATTACCGACGTCACTCAGCGCTGGCAGGCTGGATATAAATAGGCCTGCCTGACAGCTGCTGGGTCTCCACCCTTTTTTCCTTGCATGAACTTGTGTTTCCTGTTAAAGTTGCAGGATTATTTGAGGTTTGGCTGGAAAGGAGCAGATGTTCTGCAAATGACACCAAGAGCCACAGACGGCGTGGCGGCGTGAGCCTCCCAGGGCATGCACTGGACCAGAGGGGAGGGTTTGCTTCCCTCTCCTGAAAAACAGGTTTTCCCACCACAAATTCTCATTAACAAAGTCCAGCTCCTAAGGGTATTTTTAAAAAGAGGTGACAAAACCAGGCCAAAGTTTATATATACAGCTGTGGAGAACAGCACTGTAAAATTATAAGTGGGCTTGTTTCTCTGGCTGTGCCTCCCTCCTTCTCAGCACAAGATCCTCACTTCAAAGGGAAAAGCAAGCCTCTCCCCCTCTTCCTGCACTAATTTTTTTCCCCTGAAAATATTTTTCCTCCACATTTCCAAAGCATTGCCCAATTAATTACTTCTAGACAGCATCTCACAGCACGGCTGAGCAATAATGAATGAATCCTTGTGGCTCACATGCTGGTGGCCTTAAAAAAAAAAAAGATTACTTTTAATCAGCAGAATGAGCACAGGGGCAAAGCCTATTGAACTGGAGCATACACAGGGAGCCCAGAGCAGCTCCAAGAGCAGAGTGTGACTGCAGTCTGCTCAGTCTGGCCTGGGGAAGGATGGCCAGGGCACTGTCTCATGCACATTGCAGCTAGTCCTAGGCTGCTCATCAGGCAGGTGAAATGGTTTGGAAAACATTACAGTTTTCATTACATTTTTATCTCACTCTCTCTTTTTGAAAGCCCCATCTTTTGAGCTGACTGATTCCAATGAAACCAATTTTCTAAAGTTCCCCCCTCCTCCACCAATGCAATGAAAGGTGCAGCAAAACTTCAGCTCTTCTTCTTCAAAATAAATAAATAAATAAATAAATAAGAAAAAAGAAACAAAAGTTGTACTTTCTCTTCAATGTCATTATTCCTTTTCATTGCAAACATTTTGGGACAAGCACTATCCTTTACTCTCTGTAGAGCATTAAACAGCAAGATCAGCATGCTCTCTACCTACTACTGCAGTCTGAGTAACAGGGAGTAGGAGCAATTCCCATTCCATTTTCCAGTCTGGTTACTGAGTAGGATGGATGAAGGCTTCTGTGAAGCACACAGCTCTTAGTTCCTACTTTCCCTTGAGGTGTCCAACAATGAGATCCTTTAACACTGCCTTGCTACCTATTTCAAATTCCTTTTCTCCTAACCAGGACCTGCCATCAGGAGCCAGCTCCTGACTCTGCATACCTATCTCACTCCTGTTATAGTTTGGTTTTTACCTGTATACTGTTAAGGCACAATTTACTAATATTTTGACAGTTAGCAACACCCAGAAAATGCCTCAAAGCCCCCTACAAATCTACTTACAGGCTGCATCTTCCTTAATCTGATTAGTGAAATTTACTGTACTGGAATATTAGGAACTTTTTGCTTGGGGTGAATTCTGAGAATTCTTTAGCAAAGGAATTGCCCATTTCTTGCTAAAATTTCAACATTCTGCAAATATTGTCTGATGCATATGTTGAAGATGAGCAACTTATGATGACATTGTCACATTTTCCTCCTCTCAACATTTCAGTAGACTTTTCTGTCAGTTCCAAAAAAAATTACAGCTGGCTCTTCTGATCACCAGTGAATCACCTGGCCTACACATCAAGCATTGCCTCCTCCAGGGTGGAATGCAGCATGAGACATTATGCAAAATTAATTACTATTGCATAGGCAGATTAAAAGCACTTCCTAGGAAAATAAGCTGCTTTTGCTCTTCCCTATTTTATTTTATTTTTAACAGAAAAGAGTGGATGACTTTCCCCCAAAAGTGACCAATACAAACAACGCTGTGACTTTGGTGAGAGATCTGCACCAGCTGCTGTTAAAGTTGATCTCCTCTTGACAAATGATAGCTCTCCTGTGAGCCATAGGCATTTTACTCCCAGAACTAGCTGTGATCTTTCCCATGTTTCTGGCACTAGCTGAGCATGATAATACCAAGCCTTGGACCTCCCGTTTGAGAAATTGCTGGCATTGTCTGCAAGTGTCACAATCACATTATCATCCATAAATGGCGCTGTACAGAGGAACTTCTTGGGGCCCTTCTAGCTCGCCACGGTCTGTCCCTTCTGCTTTGGTCGTGCTTGATGCTGTACAGGGAGTACAAATGTGGCTTGATTGGATTAAGGCCTTTATTTCTGTGAGGTCTGCTACTATTCACTAAGGTTTAATTAAATTTGTGACCTCCAAGTGGTCAGGGAATGTGTGTCAAGTCAGGCACATAGGAAAACTGATTCATTCTGCAAAAGCTTTGTAGGTGGACAATGCCATTTGAATCTTTCATGACACCGATACCAAGAGCAGGGCCACAGCATCATCAAGTATTATGCCTTTGCTGAGCCTCTGGGACAAAGGTTTAAGCCAGGAAGGTCCAGGTGAAGGCAAGTCTCACTTTTTATCCCTCCCTAACTCTTATTGCTTAGTTGGTTCAGTTTACAGGGGCAGTGAAACCCTTCATGAGAGACTGCATCACCTGGCAAACCTGTGGAGCACGTGGCGCTGGAAACTTGGTGCAGCCTCTCCTTTCCCTCACACTCCAACACTCTGACACTGAGAACTCCCTTCCTCAGGGTAATCCTCTCCCTCACCCCCTCTTCCCTTGGTCTCCTGTCTGCCCATGGGCTCTGCCCACCTCCAGCTTTGTGGGGAGAAAGAGGAGCAGCAAAAGCCTCCATGCCAATAAGGATTCCCTATTGCTGGAGACAGAGGCAAACAGAGCCAGCAGAGGAGACACACAAAGCTGAACACAAAATGAGTCTTGTGGACTTTGTGGCCCCAGCACCCAGTAATTTTGGTAGCACTGAGTAGGGCACAATTTCCAAATTGTAATCCTGCCATGGTCTAATTGCACTGACCATCACTACTTCAAACCCCGTGGGAGCATTGGGATGAGTTTGGTAGTAATATTCTCCAGTCAACTACTTTGGAAGTATTCTCCTACTTTGGCAGCAGGTAGTTCTCACACCTCAGCTGGAAGGAGACTCTCTGCCTTGTTTTTAGACAGCTGATGTGTGACCTGTTACTGTTCATGACAGTGTGGTAGGGGCCTTTCCAGGAACAGGAATTTCACCAGCAGGAGAGAAGTTTGTCCTGTCTGAGAAGACTCTCTTTGAGTGGAAGAGAGGAGACAAAACAAATGTATCTCAGGGAGGAAGCCAGGGAAATTATACCTCAGTGTGTCTTTGCCAAAAAGGGTCAAAGAGATGTAGGCACAGGTAGCACCTTTCATCAAACAAAATATATCCGAGGAAAACAACCTAGCTTTAGGGAATGCAAGCACTCCTTCAGGTCTGACATAGAAGCAACAATCTCCCCAAGGTAAATATGGGTGAAAGCAACTGGTTTATGTTGATTGTCCAAATGATCTGAAGTAAATGACATCTGGTATCTGCAGTGCAGGCTGGCGACCTGAGGAATAGTAACTAGGCAGAGGTGACAAGCCTGAAAAGAGCCAGCTTGTCTTTCATTCCTCCTCCTCATTTCTTAGAGTACAAGGCCAGGAAAGTCCCTCCTTGTGCTGAGGAGGGATGGGGCTGCATCCTCCTCTGAGCCTGCAGCTCTCTCCCCAAGCAGCTCGCACAAGGAAGGGATTGGGGGTGCTGGGGTGCCTTTGATCCAAGGGAACAACACACATTTAGGGTATATTTCTGACAAGGGCCAAGAGAAGATAAGAAGATGAGAAGACCTACACAGAGTAGCAAGTCAGGTAGTTCTGGGGCATAGTGACAGTGCAGAGGGGACAGGAGGAGGCAGAGGGACATCTGTTACAAGAGGGGTGCCAGGATGGCGAAGGAGGGAAGCAGAAGATACAGAAACAGAAGAAGAGCTAGGGAGGACAAGGAATGACTGACAAAAGCACAGTGCAGTGGGATGAGAGAAAGCATGAGATGAGAGGGAGTTGTAAATGGCTGACAGATTGGAAAATGATCTGTAGGTGGCAAAAGGAAATTATAGAAAAGAGGACATGCTTTTCTAGGAGAAAGGGGAAGATATTGCAGCTAAAAGAGAGCTTGTAAATACTGAAAGGGTTGAGGGGAAGACACCTCAGCAATGACCCCACCAAAACAAGGCTCCAGTCTGGTCTACCATAGCAGAAATATTTTCTTTTACAAAAATGTTTCAGAGATCCAGAAGGAGCAGTTTAATTACCAAGAAATATCTAAGAATCCATAAATATTTTTTACTCTAAAATGAAATGCAAGAGAACTCTGAAAACAAGCCACAAGAGGCACCAGTTGAAGAATTTCTAAATGGGATAGGATAGGACCATCAAGAGGACTTTATTCCAAATGTAAATAAATACACCAAAAATGCATCATCCAGAGCATCCTGCAAAACAACAAAGGACACTGTACAGTTTCAAAACACTGTCTCATATCTGCAAGTAGCCCCTAGGCAGATTTCTTGTTCTAGTTTCTTCGAACAGCTATGGAATTACAGGAAGAGAATTTGGGCAAATGTCATCTCATTAGAAGACATTCAGGACGTGCATCTGTCATTTAGTATGAATTAAAACCATGGAGATTAAATTGCCCATTATCCCCAGGCAAATACTGAAGAACATCTCAGCAGCGTTTTCACTCTGCTGATGTATGGTGGAGCCATTTTCTGTTTAGAGAGTCAGGAAAAAAATAGTCTTAATCATGGAAAGCTTGTGAAATTGCCATATTTTGAGTATTTGTTGTAGTATGGGTGCCTCTTCTCCATCTTTGGCTTTGTGTCATTATTGAGTTGGGGTTTTTTAAACTATGACCCTAAATCTTACTGTCCTTACTCCTTAAATACTATAATCACTCTTAATGTGGAGAAGGAGGCTCAGCAAATGGGCTTAGAGCTTTAAGATTTCTCTTCAAGGGTGTTGTCAATAGTTTCTTGGCAAAGGAGCTCAGGACTTTCCTTCTGATGATGGAGCCCAGGTGACTCTGTAGTTTAAGCAAATAGCTCAGCAAATGTATTTCTAGGCAGTCATCCTCTACACCATTCCCCAAGCACCAATGTCAGAGAAACATAGCAAGTGCCCCTGGTCAAAGGATCTGATATATCCTCCTTCATCCTCCAGAGCCTGCAGTTTTTAGTAAATGTCCAGTGCTGTTGATTCAGTACCTGCTCTTTCCCTCTCCCCATTGCTGAGGTCCTCTCAAGGAACATAAGTAGAGTTGTACATACCAGAGAGCCCAGCTCTGCCTGCTCCTCATTAAGCAGGGAAAGCGAGTCCGTGGCTTTTGGTAACAAGGAGAAGGGCCAAGATGGTGCTTAGACCTCTAACCTGACATTCTACCTGAGCAGCAAAACATCTCACCTGGCTCACCTGTGTCCCAGAGGCACAGAAAAATCTCCATGTCTGAGCAATTCCTTGTTCTCCTGGGACCATCTGGGCTGAACCTGCAGACCTTCCTCACTCTTGCAGGGGCCAGCCAGGCACCAGCCTGTTTGCCAGCTGGGCTTCCCCCCAGCTCCCCCATGTCTGCAGCAGATGGCCGGATCCACAGCCCTGGGGTGGCTGCCAGCACCTTCCCCGTGAGCAGGAGATCAGATGGACTCTCACACATTGCCCTTGCTGGCTCTGACTCACACTGCATGCCTCAAGGTCAGGGATGGCTGGGTAGGAATCATGGAGACACCTGTCTTTTGATCTGGTGGCTGGGGTCTCTCTTTTCCCAGTCCTGCTGCAGGGGCTCCTCCAAAGCACAGGAAGGGAGGTGGGCTGTGCCTTTTGGCAGTGCAGCAGGGGAAGGAACATGAGAAGGCATTGGAAGATTTTATGATGAAGTCCATCTCTTCTCCCTGGTGCCTTGCACGTGCTGATCTTGCCATTGCATTTTTCCAAGATGTGCCCTTCTGCTTGGCTGAGCATTCATTCTTTATTTAATAAATTTAACATTAAAAGCCACTTAGTTGCAGATGTAAAGGTTCATCAGGGCAGAGTCACGTCTGCTGGCTTTACAAGGGTACATCCTGCCATGTGATCACAGCCCTCTGTGAGAGGTAACAAGGGGCAGACACAGGCTGCAATACCATTTTGCAGGTGGCTTGTAGCCACTTGTGTTTTTTCACCGTTGTTGCTGGATACCATTAAGGAGGATGTTAATGCATCACTTATCCAAGGTTTTTGAAGACCTGTTTGGCCTTCAGGAACAAAATGGCTCTCTGTGCCTGTCCTAAGTTGTGTAGAATGGAGTAATCTCTCCTTAGTGCCCTTCTCATGCTTCATAGACAGAGGAGAAAGATTGTTCTCTTCACTGAATACTTTAATACCTTCTATTTTTATTTCTGAGAAAGTTTGGAGGTTACATTTTCCTTAACAACCCACTGAAGTCTGAAGCCTTCACTTTGTGCTTAATAAATCCTGCTGAACTTAAAAATACCTCCCCTGAGTAAAACTAAAATAAAAATTGAGTAGAGTCTTTGGGATTTACTTCCCTTTTTTCTGATTTTCCTAGGATTGCCTGTGCCATTTTGCCTTTGACATATTTTACCATCTGCTGGGTGCTGTAGGAACTTCTGCATTCTTCCTATAATGAATCCATGTGAAGAAGATCAAGGAGTACAAGCAAAGTTCAAAGAAGCTTTGTGCTGCCGTGGTTTTAAGCCCAGCTGAAAATTAAGCACCCCTTATTGCCATCAAGACTTCTTGTAGCTGTGGTGCTCAGGGCTGATCTCTTGAGTCCAGACAAGTCGAGGGTGGCTACAGATGACAGAGATACATAGAGATGATAGGTGATAGAGATGTGGTGACCCAGCTTCTCCATGTCCTGTGAGATCAGCCTGCAAGCTTGAGCCAAAGCAGGCACTGGGAACTTGTCTTCTTCACTTGATCCTCCCCTTGGGACCAGCCTCTGCAAGCTGGCCCTGGCAGGATCAGCTCCTGCAGAGGGTACTGAAAAGGAAGCAGGAATATTGTGCTTTTAGCTGTGTCTTCTCCTGATGAAATCTGCCAGCTGCAGGTTGGCAGGGGTGTGGTGGATGTTCCTCTCTGGGAAGGTGAGGTGCTGAATTCCATCATCACTGACTCCAGGCTCTGGCTGCTGCCAAGCACCATCAGTGCCCCCCAGGTAATGATGACTTACCTCTTCCCAGACTGGAGAAGAGCAGGCCTGTGAAAAGCTCCACCACTTGTAAATAACTGCTCCTTTCAGCTTCAATGACATGTCACATCCATCCTTGAGCTCTTCCAAAAATTCCCTCCTGGGACTCTGCTTTCCCCCTAACTCAGAGTGACATGCATTGGCAAGGGGGGAGATGGGGTCTCGCTCAGCTCAGTCCTGACGTGTGTAAATGGAAAGGCTGGGTGGCAGGGGTGGGGTAAGGAGAGGCTTGTGGCACAGTAAATAAATTGCATCCTGCTTGGGTTATGCCAGCAGGGCTCCAGAGCAGTTCCACGGGCTTTTGTAAATGGGAATTTGCCTCCTCCATCGCTCAGGGCAGTGCTGTCAAACAGTGTTGCCAGGCTTGTGCCTCATCCAGAGGTCTCAAACATTTCCCAAGCCACCCCACTTCAATTTACTTTCACAAAACAATGTTTCCCTTTTGGGGAGGGGGTGAAAAAAAAAAGCAGAGCAGTGAGCCCAGGAAGGCCACCAAGAGAGGCCGTGGGAGAAGGGGAGGGGAGGCAGCAGGTGAAGGGAAGGGATGGGAGGCTGAGCAAGACAAGGGCTTTCACAACACAGGAATTCAGGCTCTTCCCCCCTCGGCTCCCCCTCACACCCTTGTTTGAATTTAGCATGTGTCCTCCTATGGCGTGGTAATTACTAAGATTACCAAATGAATCTTTGCTTCTGTACACACCGGGCATTCAGCGGAGCTCTAATAGTTGTCATTAAGTTTTCAGGGAGGTGGGAGAAGATAGATTGAATGCATGCACTCCAGCGCTGCGCAGAGCCCATTGATGGCTGCTGAGTAATGATTTTTTTCTAATTGGTGGAGAGCAGCGGCCCTAATGGATGGAGCCTCTCTGTGCATTCGCACTGTCTCCTCAATCAATAACCCTCGCTGCGCCTGGCACGGAGGAGCTCCTGAAAGCCCCTTTGTAATAATGGATTGCTGGAGGTTACACAAACCGCTGTGTCCCGCTGAGTCAGCCCTCTGGAGGCACCTCGCGGCTCCCTGTTCCCCAATTCCAGCCGGGACACCCGCGGTTCCCTCGCCCCGGTCCCGGTCCCGGTCCCGGTCCCGGTCCCGGTCCCGGTCCCGGTCCCGGTCCCGGTCCCGGTCCCGGTCCCGGTCCCGTCCCGCGGCTCCGAGCGCGGGCGGCGTTTGCTGCCTGCGGAGCCCGAGCTGCCTCGGAGGAGCGGCAACAGCTGGGGAGCTTTTTATTGCCTTTGGCTTGGGAAGTTTGGCTTTTTATAGGAGGCTTTGGAGGGTTTTTCTCCCCCCTCTCTCCGCCTTCTCTCATCTTCTTAAAGAAAAATCCACAGGTCGGATGCTGAGTACGGAGGGTGAAACCGCAGAGAGGTCAGGCTGTGCCCAGGGAAAGCAAGCTTTGAGCACCCATTACCCAGCAGGCTGTTTGCATCCTAGCCCTCAACATCCCCCCAGTTCCTGCTTTCTATTTGAGGGGTGACATGCAAGTGGGAGCCACGAGAGAGCTCTCGAAATTCAACCTTGCCAGTGCATTTCCAGGAGGCAGGCAGGTCTCGGGCTGGGGGTAGACATGAGAAATGGGATGTTACAGGGAATCTTAAAAGGGATGCCTCAACACTGAGATCAACAGCTCAGCCTTCCTCTTCCCAACACAAGAGAGCCTTTTACTGGAGAAAAAGAGGGGATTTCCATGGTTTAATGAGATTTACAGATGGCAGAGGCTTGGTTTCTTCACTGTTACTCTGCTTCGGCTCTGTGTCCTCACAGCCCACTGCAGAGCCTTTCTGAGTGGCAGCCTGCTGTCACTGTAAACTCTAAGCCCCCCAGAAAATGTTCCCATTGCTGGGAGTTTTGGAACTGAACCTGCTCTAGGTGTGTGATCCAAACACCCATAACTCAGGGCTCACAAGTGCCCTGCACTGTCTGCTCTTGTTTGCATCCTAGTGAGTTTTTTACATCTCATTGTGCACCTGGGCTTTACCCAGCTGCACAACCTAGGCCATCACCCACCCCAGTCTCTGGAAGGGACATTACTGTGGGCAGGAGAGCTTGGCATTGCCCAGATTGCATGGCTGGCTGCTGTCAGTCCCACTGTGAATGCAAACAGTCTGGGTCTCCTCCAGCATTGAGGTAATTGGCATTTTCTGTTGTCTTCTCCAACGTTTTGGGGTATTCATAGCTTGTAATCATCTCCAATCCTTCTCCCTGAGATCAAAAGTGAATTTAAGGTCTGCCCCCTACTTGCTTTAGTTAAAAGCTGAAAACACAAAAGGGTGCAGTAAGAGAGCTGATTTTGCTGGCAGGGAGGATCTGACCTCAAAACTTCATCTTGAGCCCCAGACTGAGTCCCTAGAAAGTGGCTCTTTGGGTCTGGGTGGCAGAGAGCATCTCAGGATGTGGGCAGCATGATCTGCTGATCCTTCCAGGGTTCAGGATATAGCCATGAGCAGTTCCCAAAGGACCTGCATCACCCCAGTATCCTGGGAACATGAGTGGGGGCAGCAGGGTGAGCCTGCAGTGAAACCTCATGTCCTTGCTTGGCAAATGGCCACTGGAAAACATCCCCCAGGATGGGCTTCAGCAATGTTTGTGTGTTGCTAGGTACACTTTAGCTGCAGCTGAAGAAGTGGCAAGTAAAGGGTTGTAGAAGAAGAAATATATTTTCTCGGTTGATGTTCTGGTGAGGGAAAGACTATGGAACTGTTTTAGGAGGTGGAAGTCCAATTCATCCTCATTGTCACTCCTGACTCTCCATCTGAGCGCAGTGAGTGATTTTTCTCTCCCTTTCACAGGGGCAGTCAGTCATACATAAGTTACTTTCTCACTGAGCAGGAGGTGTCAGAAGGAGGAAGCAGGTGGCTTTGATTCTCTGCTTTTTGGCAGTGGCTCTCACCAGGGTGTGCAGAGGTCCAGGCAGGAGTGAGTTAAATTCTTCCAGGATGTGTGTCCACCCCTGAGACAATTGCCACAGAATGAACCAGCCTTGTTCAGGGGCTGTGGCTGCTCTTTGCCAGTGCCTGTGTGCCCAAGGTGACAGAGTGGGCACTGGAGGACAAAGTGGTGAAACCCCAGCCTGGGGAGGGAGGCACAGGCAGCAGGTTAGCAGGCAGAGAGGGAACAAGAAGAAAGAAGGGCCAGGGAGGTCTTTTGTAGAACACCTGGGACAGAAGGTCTTGGAAGGGAAACCAGAGTGATGGTGAGGCAGAGGTGCAAGAGCTGAGACGTCCCAGACAGAGACCCACAGCAGAGCACAGCGTGTTCCCTCCCTGCTGCTGCCTTGGGAATGGGGAACTCTCCAGAGCCATCAGCAGGGTGGGACTGGTTCAACAGAGGCTGGAGATGAGATAGACCAAGGCAGGCTCACAGAAAATCTGTGTGCAAAGTTTTGAGGAAAGGAAGATGAGTTAAGTTTTTCTGTCTTTTATGAAGATGTTTGAGAATCCTCTTGTAAGGGGGATGTTTATTTATCACTTTAGCAAAGGGACAGGCCACTTCAGCAGTGTAGTTTGAGCTGGAAAAACAAGCTGTGCCCAGTGCAGGGGGATTGGAGCCCCCAGCAGAATCCTGCCCCTGCAGCATGGGGGGAAATGTAGAAAGAACCTGGGATTGCTGCAAAACAGGGCTCCCTAAATGGAAATCAGGAAAAGCTCCTTAGCTGCCAGAGAGGAGAAGCCAGGACAATGGCAAAGGATTGACATTCAGGAGAGGGATTTGGCCCAGCAGTCAGTCCTGGCTTGCCAATGCAGGTGGTGGCAAAGGAAAAGTATTTGTCTTATCCACTTCCTGTCACAGCTGTGTTAACTCATCATTGCTGGAGGAGTTAAAATAAATTCCCAGTTTTCAGAGCAGAACCATGTTTCACCTGTGCTACAACCAGTGAGTGGATCAGGGCAGCCACTGCCCCATGTCCTGTCACAGCCACAGAGCTCCTGGCAGTGGGGTCTGATGCTCTCACAGCACAACTCTGGCATATCAGAGCACAAGACCACGGGGCCACAGTGGAGCCTGAAGGCATCCAGCTGTTCATTTATGCTGCTGCTTCTTCACAATCCACTTACTAGAGGGTGTCTCATATAAATCAAACTGGAAATATTTCCATAAACTCTACTTTCTATGTAGTTTTGGAAGCAGACAAAACTTCTACACTCACCCAGGAGCTCTGGTGAGGGGGATTACAATGGCTCAGGTGGAAGTGTTTCCTGTTTTCCTGCAGTCTGAGGCAAGTCAGCCCACAAAGCAGTGACAGATGCCCTCTTTTGCTCATGGACATAAACTTTTATTCTTTGCTTATTTGCAATCCTGCTTAATCTAGAGGAAATCATCTTAATTTGGAAAGTATAGCTTGCTCTTCATTTACAAAAATCACAACCTTCTCACCTGCACTTGTGAATTCTCACCTGCCCTGACAGCTCCTCAGGGACTCCAGACCTGTCCTCTGCAGCTTCTTTTCCTGTGCTTTAGGAAAACAATGTCAGGCAAATCACACAAACCAGGATCTTTCCAAACTGTCCCTATGAACAAGTCCATATTGCCATAATTTCCACAAAAGAGCTTACAAGGAGTGACGTGAGAATATCCATTCCTATTATGAAAAAAAAGAAAAAAGAAAAAAAGAAAGGATAAAGCCACACAACAAGAAACCCAGGAGCTGTCTGAAAGAAAACTGTCACAAAGAAAAGGAGCAAGGGCTCAGTTTCTCTGACAATCTGAGTGATACAGCTTGCATGAGAATTTATTTCAATATGCTTCTTCAGCACACACCAGACTCCCAGGAGGGTGTTTCAGATCTCATTTCCTAACTTTCCTGATTGGAACTGAGGCTTGCATTTACTTGACTTTTTCATTTTACACTATCATTTGGAGTCCTGCTTGATTTTTTACAACCTCCCAGCCTGTTGTACCTCACCCTCTTCCCCAGGTCCCTCACCACTGCCCAGAGGGATAAAATACAGAGAACAGGCCAGTGACCAGAGCTCCAGCAAACTTCAGTTAATCCCTGCTTCTCTCCCAGCAGGACACAGTCCCTTCCCAGAGGCATGGCCCAGCCAATGGCTATTTACAGCAGTCAAGAGTTCAGCTTGTTTTCCCAAAGCATGTTCTCATTATAGCTCAGGGAAAAGGCTCCCTAAGAAAAGCAAAAACATCTCTTCCATATTTTCCAGCTCTGGAAAAAAACAGCTGAACTGGGCCCTATGATGGTCTCCAGAGCCTCCTAGAACATGGAGTTACAGAGTCATAAGTGGAGCCAAGGGATAAGAATCCTGGTTGAGTTTTGGAGGCACTCTCACACACAGAATCTTTTCACTGCACAGAATCACTGGCTAAGGGACAGCAGCATCCAAGGCCCACAGCTGGCCTGAGGGTCTGGGTCCTGGCATCTCATCCTGCTTTCTCCCCATGTTACTTTAATTTGACATAGGAAAATTACTTCTTCCAAATGCTGTTTCAGTTCAATCTTGCTTCTTTCAGGCTTTTTTTCAGATGATGTGGGAATATCACTGGTTTGGAGCAAGAGATCCCTGCGTTTGATTACACATCTTGGAGCAGAGGACTAAAGTGGTATTTAATAAACCATCACCTTTGCCAAAAGCAGCATAATCAAATCCTGTGAAATGGGCAATTGCTGCAATGGAGATAGCTTGAGCTGGTGTGCTGGCAGAGCGACAGCTGCTTGTCTCTTGGCTACTGCTGAGCCAGGTTCAAGAGCCTGAACACAGCTTTGAGCTCTGGCAGCAAATCTCAGAGGCAACTGCATGCTCAAGCATCCCAAGGGCAGCAAACCCCCCTTGCATCAGTGCCTGCCACCCAGTCTGTGAAGTGGTTTTGCATCAGCTCCAAGAGCAAGAGGCAAAAGAGTGAGTGAGAAAGAGAGATGTTCACTCAAACTGGCAGCTGCCTTTTGTTTCACGATGGCAGCTGCCAGCAAGAGACAGGCAGGGCAAGGGAAAAACACACAAGAGCAACACGCTAGATGCAAAGCATATTACACGCTAGATTTAAAATAAAATAGCATGCATGAGGGTAAATATTCAGCATAATGCATGACGACTCAGCCCTGTCATTCTCCTTCCATTTCCTAGGAGCTGTGGGACTGCACTCCCAGGGCAGCGCTGGCCATCCTGGAAGGAAAGACAGGGCCAGCACTCAAATTGTATAAGCAAAGGAAGCAAGTGCCTAAACATTGACTTTTTCATCCACTTGAGACAGGTGAAAGGAGAAATACCACTTCAGTGAGAAGGGTGGTCTGTGGATGATCCTGTACAGTGGGCTTGTTGTTTCTCTCACTTCTGACAGCTCGCTTGCTTCCTCTCCTTGCGGGACTTTATTCCAGTCAGTTTGATGTTTTTTGGCAGGGTGATGGCTTTGGAGCCTGATCCACCCTCCTCTGCAGAGGCAGTGCTAGCAGCAGTGCTGCACATCTCTCTCCTCCTCCGTGTCAGCCTCCCAGCACCACCTCCTGCACCAGGGGAAGCCCTTTGGCACACCAGGATCCTCTGTCAAACAGCTGCTGGGACCTGGGCAATGCTGAACAAGGTCTGTATGCATCCATCAGGGCTGAAGGATCATCCCTGGCCCTTTGCCTCCTCACCCACCCCTGTGCTGCTCCTCAGACAGGCATGCCAGCAAGGGTGGGCACCCCTTTCCTAAGTGCAAGAGTTTGACAGCACAGGGAATCTGTCTCAGGGTCCCCTGACACTGCAGCAAAAACACTTTGGCTATGTGGCACTCACTCCACTGGTTTGAATTTATTTTAATGGTTCTGACAGGCCAACTTTGTACCAGCAGCTTCTTCTGCCAGATCAGATATTGTTTACCCACCCTGCTTTAACTTTATGCCATGTTCAATATCTCCTCTCCACACCAAGCTCACTTCATGCCAGATCAGGTATCGTGTGTCCTCCCTGGGCCAGCACAGAGCACAAAGCTGCCATGTGCTCCCTGTCTGCACTCTGGCTAATTCAGCAGAAATGTGAGCACCTGATCCAGGGCTGCTCTTCCTGCTCAGTGCTCTGTGGTGCAGGGACCTGGCATTCACTGCCGGGGGGAACAGCCCCAGGCACACCCTGCAAGCCCTGCCCGAGCACTGGTGGCTGTAAAGGTGAGGCTGGGACACTGGCAAGCCATGCCTGAGCTTTTAAACATGCTATTGCATAAAGGAAAGGAGGAAGGGGAGAGGAGAGAGGAGGGGAGGCAGGAAGAGGGGAAAAGTTGTGCTTTTAATACCTCAGGTTCAAAGGACACCGAGGTAAGATGAGGTTTACCTGAGTCTGAATTCAAGCTGCTGGCCCCCTTTAAAAATAAATAGAAAAATAAACAAATAAATAACATGTTACTGTGGTTTTTTTTTCTGACAGAGCTAACTCAAGTTAGTCAAGTCACACTAAAAAAAAAAAAGGCACCTTTTCTTTATTTACGTGTTCTGATATGGAAGTGTAAACATACCTGAAACAGGTCTGGGCTCCTTTTTATTCAAAGAAATGTTTCAGAGGAATCCAAGGAACCAGGACTTGTTTGCATGCAATGTAGAGAAAGAAACGCATAGTCTGAGAGCAAAGTGACTCTGAATGTGGCCACGGAGATAAAATGGGGGGCTCAGCTCCAGCATGCAAGAGCAGCATTTCTCAAAGATACCCTTTTTCTGTTTCATTTTCTTTATGTTTATTTAAAGTGAAGCTCTTTTCTATCTCCTTTTTTTTTTTTTTTTTTTTTTAGGTTTTAATCTTTGTGTAGAACACACTGTGTGACCCTGAGAGAGGGAAAGCAGCAGAGTCCTACCTCCTCTATGGATGTGTTTAGAAACAGTAAGTGATCAAAGTCAGCGCCGTGCGAGCCGCCACCGAGCTGCTCCTCTTGCCACGCGTTCCCGGCTCTGACAGACTGCATCGTTTGCTGTGCTGATGTACCACGACTTCATACACTATGAATATTCACGGCGCATATTAAATTAACCAGGTGAGAACGTACAGGTTTGTTTTGCATGTTAACTCTGTGTTAACGCTGCCCCTAAGTGGTTAAGTTGGTTTATTGCAAGTTAATTAGCCCTCATTTCGGGCAGTTATTTATTTATTTATTTATTTGCGAAGACTTGGCTTTTTCTCCTCCAGCTTGATGCCTAGACCTCGCCCCTCTATCTAGTCTGCGTTTGCATCCTACTCTGTGTGGGTTTCACAAAACTGCAACATTTTCAGTCAACTCAGCTTGGAAGACACACATAGAGGAAAACACTACACATTTAATACTCAATCCAAGCAAGGCTGTGATCCTGTTAGCAGGCTCCTCTCCCTCTGCTCGTTTTAATTAGCATTTCAGGGGATGCTTGGTAGCACAAGCTGGTGAAGTCATGATGGGCTGCCTTCTGCATCTTTCCTCCTTCATCAGTGTGCCACCTCACGAATGTTTCATCACCCAGACAAACCTTTACTCAACCTTGATATATTCTCAAGCCTTGATATTCACCCCCGTGTTCCCATCCTTCTGCATGGATCCATGCAATGTGCCAAGATCACACCACCTCCTCTCAGGCTTGCTGTTGGAGAGGTGTGTGGGTGTGGGCACACTGAGCAGAGCAGCTCAAGCTTTTGGTGAGGACTCGAGCTTCCCTTCCTCACAGTGTGCTCCCCTCCACCTGCCCCATGGGAAAGAGCAGGAGAGGAAGGAGGGCAGCTGCTTGCAGCTCTGAAGGGCTTCACACCAACAGAGCAGACTTGGCAAAACCTCCAGCAGAACAACTGATTGTTGTTTGATTGGGCTCTGAGGGGCCTTTAAAAATCTTCCTCTTTGCTTTAGTTTCTCCCAGGCTATTGTTTGGGAGCTTAGCTCTGCTCCCCAGTTTGGTTTTCAGTTACCAAGCTGCCTCCCAGAGAAGTGAGGTGACCATTGTGACACCTTCAAAGCAGATTTTCATTTCTGAAGTTCTACAGCTCCTTTTGGCATGGTTTGGAGGAAAAGTGCCTCATCCTCTTCAGGGGTTGGCGTCCAAGCTGGCAGGGTTAAGCCAGCAGCAGGCAGAGTGCTTTGCACACCAGGCTTGCACCTCCAGAGACCTGGGGGTAATTCACAGAGCAGTCTGTAGCTGAGGAAAGCAAACCCGGTCAATATTGCAGCAGCAGATGCCTGCACGCCTGCACTGCAGCAGGCAGCAGAGCTGTCCATCCCTGCTCTGCCTGTGCTGGCAGCACAGCGAGAAGAAAGTGAGGAAGAGCAGGGGCAGAGCAGCTCAGGATACCTGGATATATTGGCAGAATCTCTCTTGATTATCAGCCTCTTCTTTCCATAAGCTCTAAAATAAGAGCATAAAAAAAACCTGAAGAGCAGTGAATCTTCAGGAAGGTCTCCAATCTTTGGCAGAGAGCACAGGCTGCTTTTCCATCATGCCAGCACTGCCCTTCACCTTGAGTGAGCGACATTTGTCTCCTTTCCCCTTGGCTCTGGAGAGCGCAGCCCCGAGTGCGGGAAGGCTGCTGGAGCTGGGAGCAGCCGAACGCTCTCCCTGCAGCACACCCCGGTGCCGGGCTCGGAGGGACGTGCCTGGGGCTGGGGAGGGCGATGGGGGCGAGCAGGATCCATCCTTTTCCCAGTGCCCCGCTCCTGCCGCGGAGCGCTGCCTGCATCCCTGCATCCCTGCATCGCTGCATCCCTGCATCCCTGCATCCCTGCATCCCTGCATCCCTGCATCCCTGCATCCCTGCATCCCTGCCCTGCGCAGCGCGGCTGGATGCGGAGTTAAGGAGCCCGGACACCGGGATGCGAACGGAGCGTGGCTGTGCGAGAGGAGCTGCGCTCTGCTGAAAGAGTCTTTGGGACGGCAGTGACAGTGGCACGTTTCTAGCGTCTCTCTTCTTAAAAACCTGCCACTGCATCTCCTCGGCGCTGTGGTTTTCGGTCGGAGCTGAAAACTCCGCATGAAAACTCAGGGACTACCTTAAATACCCCTAACTAAGCCTTCTTAAAACTCCTATTAAAATACGAACACCGCAGTCAAGACAGCAGGCTGGAGGTCTGCCCAGTGGCCAAATAAATCAAAATATTCCAGATATCCTGTTTGCAAGCGCCCATTAAAGCCAGACAACCGGCTAATACCAAAGGCAGCATGGTTCTCAAAGACAGAAAAAACGTGACCCTTCCTGCAAAGCAGCCCGGGTTTATTTCTTGCTTTTTCAAGGCAGGGCTTCACAGCTTTAATGCTGTTCTCTTCCCAGGGGCTGTAGAAAAGGGTTGCTGGGGCCCAGTGAGAGGCTCAGGGCAGCTGGGTTGGAAGGGCTGGTAGCCGGTTCCTCTCACCCCCAGCCCCACACGCAGCACCAGCCACCATCCAGCCTCTGCCAGGGACCTCCCTGCCCAGGAGGTCAAAGCCTGGTGTCAGGGTTCAGCCCAGAGTGAAAAACAGCATTTTATCTGCATTTGCTGCCTTGATGACGTCCGCAGGCACATTCTGTGCTCTTTATCTGTCTTCTCAAATAAATTAATAAATAAAAGACAGAGAGGCTGGAAATAAGGACAGGGAAAATGAACAGATTTTGATCTAGTAAGCAATTTAAATCTGGGCTGGCAAGCTGCATTCGTTCATTCATTAATTCTGCCGTGTGCTCAGAAAACCCCAGCAGGACTCTCTTCCAGCACAAGAACTTCCGACTGTGAAATAAACCCCGCGTAACCAGATTAGCCATGAGGTATGTATCAGCCAGGTCCTAGGCATTAATCCAAGCATACTTTCTCTGCACTGTACATTGCCAGAGCCTGATTTCTGGATCAGGTGTTGCTCACTGGAGGGCATAAACTCTCTGAAGTTTCCTGTCTTCCACCTCCCCCTGTATTGCTGTTCCTTGCTCAATAAATTAAAAAATATTATGGCATGGGCTATCAATGAGTCTTGATTCAGCTGTTAATAGCAACATTATCAATACACTGTCTTTCAGTGTCACATAACTCAAAAGGGGCTGAATGGTTTTGTTCTGGCATCATAAAAATTAATCACTTTGGGTTTAGCTCAAGCAGAGGAAATCTCACCTCAAAACTTCAGCAT
Organism: Muscicapa striata striata; assembly: GCA_030060385.1. Taxonomy (NCBI): domain Eukaryota; kingdom Metazoa; phylum Chordata; class Aves; order Passeriformes; family Muscicapidae; genus Muscicapa; species Muscicapa striata. The sequence continues at coordinate 729,014 of JAREIS010000117.1, read as the reverse complement.
TCATGGAGTCAGAATATATTCAGTGTGCAGAAACTGATGGGCCAGATAGAGATCTCTGCATAAGCGCAGTGCAGTCTTCCACCTCGCAGGTCTGTGTTGTACTGAATCATGAGGTGATTACTGTCTGTATGAGTGACTTCAATTATAGTATTATCATCTTATTTATCTTTTGATAAATGATAAATGAAGTGAGACAGGGGCCTGTTTGGTCAGGTGCTGTACAAACACTCAGATGTGCTCACATAACATCCTGGGGACATCCATAAAGTGAATGGGACATGAGTGGGAATCTTCAGACAAGGATCCCCTTCCACAAGCTGCCACAGGAAAAGCTGTGGTCTGCCTTGCCAGCAAACTCCTGGTTCTCTCTACGTGCTCCTGTGGCCTGAACATAGATCAGTCAATATAAAATCAATGCTAAGTCTGTTTGTACAGACATTTTTAGAAGTGGAGACTGAGCAGGCTTGGATTGTTTGGGATTTTTTTAAAAAAGACAAAATCTTCAGCTTATCTGGGTCTCAAACATTTTTATTATTATAGCCATCTAAAGTATGGTTTGTGACATAGTTAAAATTCAGGTATTGTCTCCACTGCAATTTCAATACTTTATTTGCTATGAGGAAATCTAATACATGATAATGGTCAAGCTTCAGTCATGAAGTGAGCTGGGACGATTCTGTGTGTACCAAATCTCTCCTCACAAACACTAAAAGAAAACTTGGCCAATGAGTTTTTCACTCTGAGGAGAAGCTTCAGCTGCCAGCACCTTTGACATACCTGCTCTGAAGATGAATGTCTTTGATTTCCTATTTATATCAGTCTGGCATCTTTCCAACATATCAGCCCAATTTCATTTTTTTCAGGGAGTGCCTTTGTACACAGCATATGCATGTGTTCCTGCTATCATTCTGAAGTGTGGAAAAGTCACTGGCCCAAATAATTCCCAAACTCTCACTGAACCAAAGTTTGGAAACACAAAGAATTCCTTCAGTTTGGCCTGCAAATCTCAGTTTCTGAATTGGATCTTTCCATACAAAGTTCTCATCAAGACAGTTTTTCTCTGGTGACATTCATCCATTCAAGAGCTACATCATAGACAGCAAGGATGAAAACATTCACAAGCTACTTTTTTCTATTCTATCATCTGTCCCAGTCAGAGAAGAAGGTTCACAGTTTGGAGAGTTTAGCTTTGTCAGAGTCCTCCAACTCTATTCATCAAGTTTTACTCCAAATAATAGCTGTGAAAATGTTTAATCTGTTAGCAATGAAAATGCCTAGCTGACATTGATTTTGGAGCTACATGTTGCTGAATATAAGCTGGTGGTTTTGCTCCTGAGACATGGGATGAAATGCAAGAGCATGCTCAGATGCTGGCTGAGATGAGAGTCTCCAAGGTGCATGTGTTAACACTGCAGTGAAGAAAGCAGCCTCACCCCACAGGCTTTAAAGAATACACATGGCTTTTTAGTTCTTAGACAACTGTGAGCATCATCTTTTCCTGTACTAATATATTCTGTTTTCTGTTTTCACAAGACTTCAAGGGACAGCAAAATTGCTCAAAACCAATTTCATCATGTGAAAAAACAATTAACAGTGTTTCCCGGAGAGGAGCATTCTAGGTATTCATCTTGGATTCTGCATTCACAAACAGACCACAGGCTCTTTTCCCTCTGACAACAGTACTTAGAAATATATATTGTATAATATTCTGTAATTCTAACTTTAATTTATACATTTTTATAAATTCCATGGGCAAGGGACACACAGGGGCTTTTTGTTCTGAAATATATATGTATTTGGTAGACAAAAGACAGAGAGACTTCTAATACCAGACTGGATGCCTCTGCCTGTGCTGAAGTTAAGTCATACTTCAAGATTAAGTCATACTTCAAGATCTCTTTTTCTGAAGTTTGGTAGGACGAGCTTCTTCATATTCTCCTTCTAGAGCAGGTTTGACAAGTTGCAAATTGTTATTCCAGAGATTCTTAAACCCTTTCTGGTTTCACAACAGCCTTTGCAAAGCAGACAAAGGGGAGAAGAAACTAAACCCCTTCACTGCCTGCTTTATCTTTCCCATGAGCCCTGCTCAGCACAGTACAGGAGCTGCTGTTTGTGTGATTCTCAACACTCAGCTCCCTGCACTGATGGTGCTCCTTGTAGGAGCAGGGTTTTTTTTAAGTCATACCACGTGTCCCTCTCAGAGCTTCTACTTTCAAATACAGTGTCCTTGCTCTCAAAATATGACCAAATGCTTTCTTTCTCCCCTTACTTCTTCAGATCTATCCAGGTGCTGTGAGTTCACTTCATCAAGGGATCCAGGTGCTCTGTAGAGGTGGCTGATATTTCCCTCTGTTCATTGTGCTAGCTGCAGACTCCTACACAGTGAATTTTTTTCCCTGACACACAAGTCAAAGTTCACTGACCTCAGTAGTCAGAATGGTGCATACAAGAGGAGAATATGACTTTGTTCTTCTAGACAGATGTAAACAGGCTTCTTGCTTCTGCTGCTGCAAGAGTAACGTGTCTCATGCAGTTCAGATCCACCACTTCAGCTCTGAGCCCCCTGGACTTCAATCCTCAGATGCAAACACAGCAATGAAGGTCCAAGTTACTACTTTCTTTATGGCTTCTGCCATATGGCTTAAAATGTGGGGAACCATTAAGTGTTATTTTCTGTACTCAGATTGATTTCTTGACCTCACCTCCAACAGCAGAGACCTTAAATGCAGTGGCTCAGAGCTATGGCAGAACATGACACAAATCCAAACTCTCGTTTCAGCTCATACCTGAGGACTAGATTAACTCAAATCTGTGTCTCAACACTGCTAACACATCCCACAGACAGCAGCCCCCATCCACAGCCCTAGGCTTGAGAAGGGCTCTGTGTCATTTCCTTGAAGGGTAGATGGGGACAAAGCATTTACAGCACAACCCCACGCTACAAATTTTACTGTGATTGTGCAACAGCAGGAAACACCACAGAGCCAGTAGAGTATTTCAAAACCCATTATAAGTGACAGAATAAACACTTTTTTTTTTTTTTTTTACTGGATCAGAATGAGGTAAGATGGGTATTTCAGTTGCTTACACAGACCGAAACCACAAAGATAGGCACCAAAACTGTAGCTTTATCCTTAAGGCTTTACAACATTTCAGGTTCTGAAGAACTCCAAAGAATCCACATAGATGTCATCTCGTGGTACAAGGGTTTGCTTGTGAAAACTTCACTTTGGAGCCAAGAGAGATAGCCAGACATGCCCTGCATCCTAGGCTAATTGTACAAGACCATTATTTATTCCATTCAGTAAGTGTGCATCTGGTAGTGATGATTGCAAAGCCTATAAGAAGGCTGATACTTCCTAGCAAGTGACATTTTTATGGTTAATAGAAACTGTCACAGAAACCACTTGGAGGGGGATATGTATAGGCTTGATTTTCAACTTAACAGTAAATCACTCCAGATTAGAATTAGATATCATGACAAAATCCTTCATCCTGTAAATTTCCAGAATGCAAGTACCAATGGCTCTGGGAGAAATTGTCATAAAACTAGAAGAAAAGTTTCTTATTTGGTTTTGGCATCCAGTGTGCCTGAGATCATGTCTTCTCTGTGATACCACATTACAAATATTCATGCTCTTTCATTTATGGCTGTTGTGCTAATGATAGGAAGTGGTCCTTCTTGTAGGCCATGACTCCTTGGGCAAGAGGCAGTGCAAAGATGGAAGAGAAAAATGGGCATCATGCCAGAGAAATCACCAGCAGCATCAGACCTACAGTGCTGCCAGAGTCTGAGTCATCCCAAGACCCCAAAAATGCAAACAACTCACCAGCACCTAGTGGTGCTCATACCATCAGTCTGCTGAGATGAGGACACAAGGGCTGATGCCATAGGTGAGGATGTCTCTACCTAAAAATTCTTATTCCTGGTTTTGAGCAGTTGCAGACATCTGTGGTGTTTGTGCCATTGATCTGCTGCTGAATGCCACAGCAGCCTCAAAGTAGTTTTGTGGTGACTGCAATGGTCAAAGGACATAGGAAAGACAAAGTCTGTGTGTCTTTTTAAAGACCAACTTATTACAGGTGGGAAAATCAGACCAGCTTCTTCTGGGCACAGGAAGTCCTTATTCAGGACTCCAGAAGCCACTTCTTGAAATGCCTCCAAACAGAAAACAATCAGCACAAATTATCAATATCCTCCTGTCAATTAGAGCTCAGACTTTCCCTTCCAGCAAGGGACTGAGTCAGGGTCAGTTTTGTACCATCCACCCTTCAGAAGAGTCTGTTGTCCCCTAGCAACTGGAGGTGCTTCTAGAGACCCAGAGTGGTTCTGTCACCGAGCTGTTCCCCTGGTATGTAGGTGCTCCTGGCCTGCCTGAGGTTGCCCTCCTGGCTGTCTGTAAGGATCTTGATCCTTCTGGGCTTCCCCCTTGCATGTCATGGAATACAGCAATGCAGATGAGGCCTTCTTTCTGCCCAGCACTGCCTTTCTCATGGAGCTGGAAAAGCCACAGCACCATGGGACAGCAAGTGTGGGATGGAGCATACTCATGAAATGAGGTTATACCCCAACTTGCAAGGGTCCCAGTACCACCCTCCCATGGAGGAGGCACATCCTCTGGCTGCTCTCTTTCAGCTAAGCTCTCCTTCCAGTAGCCAGAACAAATAACCATTCCAACAGCAGTGACACTGTACTGTACATCACTCTGCAGCCCTTGCCAAAGCACCAGTCACACGCTATTTACCACAAGCCAAAGCATTCACTAAATCTGGCCTATTTTGAGTCAAACAGGGCAGTTCCAGCCCTTAGGAGGACAGCCCTGCCAGCTGCCCTCCCTCTTGCACAATAGGGAGAGGAAGGGGACATCCATCCCCAGAGCCCAGGCTGAGAGCAGCGGCGGCAGTGTGTGCAAGGAGACAGGTGGCTGGTGGGGAGCCACAATGGAAAGGCAATTGCATGGCACCTCTTACACAGTACAGGCACGTGGAAAAGGCTGCCAGCAGCCTGAGCCAATTAATTTCCATATTCCCTTTCAGTCAGATCTCAAAACGACGCGTGTTGCATTCAGCACCGGGACACTCCAGAGGGGAAGGTGGGAAGAAAAGAAAAATTGGGAACAAAATGATTCAGCAATCAGCGAATTCAGAGAAAGGGCGGGAGGAATGGGCTGAAGAGATGAATCAGCATTGGCTTCAGGTGATGGAGGGAAGGAGGCATTTGTGCTCTGCTGATTTGTGCAGCCTGATTGAAGTCAGCCCAGCACCGGCACTGCCTCGGAACGAAAACTGCCTGATGGGCTGCGAGGGGAAAATCCAGCAGTCACACAGAACACATCTTTATTAGGTACATTTTGTGACCTCCCAGCTGATTGGACATTTTTTTATTCACTTATAGTAGACATTATAGATGCTGGGGGAGGTGGTGGCACGACTGTAGTGTGGGGTTTTTTATGTGTATGGTGACGGAGTGTGGGGTAGTGAATTTTAAGCAGGGCTGCGTGAAATTCAATCGCTTAATCTTAAATTACAAGCCACTGGCTGCCAAAGCAGTTTTTGAGATGGAAATTCTTCTGATTCACAGATTCCTGTGCCTCTTTTAAGGAAAAAAATGAGTAAACAAACTATGAAAACGTTACTTGCTTTTTCAGAATTTGCTAGAAGAGAAATATTTTTTTTTTTCTGTGGCATTTGGCAGGGCCTCCTTTCCCATCTGTAGCAGGTAGCTAGGAGAATATGATTCATGATGAACAGATATGGTTTCCAACATTTGTCCATTGTATAGCCAAGAGCTGAGCCTATTGGTTAAAATGTCCTATGGATGTTAATTAAAGTTTACCAGATATTACAAACCTATTTCTAGTTGAAGCAGTGGGCCAAAAATATTTATAAAGGATGTATCCAATGGTTTGGTAAAGTGCTGAGTCCTTAGTCAGCCAGGTAAAGCCTCCCAGGATTACCCAGGGATTACTCAACAGGGTAATTGTTGCAGACTCAAACCCTTTTGTGCCCACTCTCTGACAATCAAGTTGTTGTAGGAAAAGCACTCTTCAAAGAAGATAAATAGCCAGGTATGAGTGCTGGAGTGGGTGCTAAGAGGTTCTGAAAACCAGCCCTGGGTCTCATGCCAGCACCAGGCACCCAAAATGAGTAGACGGTTTTTGGAAGAATCACCTGTTCCTCTCTAGGATTTGTGACTCTGGGAGCAGCACACTTTCCTGCTTCACTTCATGGGGCTGTGATGAGGCCACCAGTGCAGCGAACACTGCAGAGCTCTCAGGTGCCCTGCTAGTGGGGCTGCATGAGTGCCACTGGAGCAGGCAACCTTTCACAGCAGGAAGTGCCGAGGAGAAGAGAGAAGATGTTAACTGTGAGCACACTCATTCCCTCACAATAAGTCACCAGGAGTGTTCTGAGGAATAAACATAATGAACCAAGTCATTACAGGAGATTTTTGTTCATTTGTTTATTTTCTAGATACATCAGACCTGCCTGAAACAGTCATACACATTCATTGTAGTTACAATTATTCTCCCAAAGAAATAATTACCAAGCAGGTAATCTTTTCTTAATAAATAATACATACATGATCACACTCTTCCCTAATTCTTTTCAACCCAAAAAAAATTCTCTAAAACAAAAGTTTTTGTTTTTTCCTGTTCCCTCTTTCCCCTTATTTTGTGAATCAGAACATCCACGCTTTGTTGAGGCCTGCTCAAAATGGAGCTGCCTTTAAAGCAGAGTCTCTCTATTGAGGATTATGTGTGGATTATTGCTGAGAGATCATTCAGCACCAGAGCTAAGCATTTAGCCAGAAATCATTTGTAATACCAGTTGCCCCTCATTTTGGCTAATAGCGGCTGTAAGGACAATTGGATCAGCGCTGTGTACCTGTCAGCAGCGCCGACATTCCCCACGCAGCCCCGATTACCGAGGGGAGCTCAGCCTGTGCCTCATCCCTCTGTAAATCCTCTTAGTGCTGGGCTGGGATCCCTGCACAGGGCAGAGTCAGGGGGGCTCTGCTGGGGAGGAACCACCCCAGGGCTGGGCACCATTGCTCTGGGGAAAGGGGATCCACACTGGCGTGCAGCAGGAAAAATTGCATGGAGGAGCAAGGGAGGAGGGAAGGAGGGCAAGGGAAAGGCTGCCTGGTGTCCATCAGTTCCCACCCATGGTGATTCCCAGAGGGGCTCTCAGTGCACACAAGCTGCAGAAGCTCACCCGCCCCGCCTGTCTCCATCTTCTCCTTGCTCAGAGTGAAGGGGGCAGGTTTCCCAAATGGTGCAGAAGGGCCCAGCTTGCCCACCCACACCGGGGATCCCACCACCATGAGCAGGCCACACGCCGAGCCCGCTCTTTGGAAAAAAAACAACCTTTCCCATGGCACAAAAGAGGGATCGCTACAGACCTCAGCCCACTGCATCTCCCTGCCTCGGCAGCGGGTGTTCCTAAACAAATTCCTGCCTGACTGAGAGAAGGGAGGAGGGGGGATAAAAAAAAGGTTCCTCGGGTTTTATCCATTTTGCATGCACATAAAAGATGAACTTCCCTTTGGAAACAAAACGCACAGAGTTGCCGTTTGAAAGGGGCCTCAATTTGGCTTCGACCGGGTGCAACTAATTGCAGTTGCGAGCGCCGGCAGGTGCGAGCAGGCAGCTGAGGAGCCTCCTCCCCCCAGCCTGCCTGCCCCCGGCACAGGGCATGTCCAGGCCTGGTGGGGGCCAGGAGAGCCTGGTGGGGGCCAGGAGAGCCTGGTGGGGGCCAGGAGATGTGAGTGACTGGACCACGGGGACAATGGGGTGTTCACCGCATCCATTCTGCTCCTGCCTTTCTGCCACGGCTCTGCTCAATGTCAGCACGGCTGGAGAAGGTCCTAGAAAGTCCTGGAAGGTTCTGAAAGGTCCCAGAAGGTTCTAGAAGGCTCTGCAAGGTTATGAAAGACTGTTGGGGTCAACCTGGGACAGGATGACACTTGCAAGTTAAGAGGTTTTCCCAGTCCCTCTTTCCCCCAGCTGTAGTTGCACCCTGCCACCATGTCGGGAGGGAAAATTGTGTCTACAGCAAAACTGCAAACACCTCCAACCTTTCCTTGATTTTACCCATTTCATGGCTGGGGAGAGGCTGTCTATGCCCCGTGTTTCTTGTTGGCCTCCGCTCCATCTGCCCCAAACTGGAGAACGCAGGGGACTCACCACACTGTGCAGGTCCAGGCCAGGTGTCCATCTCATCCATCACAGGCTCCCCAGGCAGCCCCTGTGCTTCACCTTTGGCTGCTGCACCTGAGCATCGCTGGTGCTGGGCTGGTTGTTTTCTTAGACAGAACGTCCACATAGACCTGGCAGCAAATGGAGGCAGTTTCATGGTCTGCCACCGCCGAGCCAGGAGCTATGCCTGGGCTCACTGCTGCTCCCCAGGATGACCTCACTCCAGACAGGGGCTGTTTCTTCCTGTTCTGATTTTGGGATGCTCCTTGCCCTGGCAAAATTCAGCACAGCACAGCATGAGGAACACAAAGCACACTTTATCAGTATCTTTCCTGAAAGCTCATTTTTCCTGCAATGCTTTTAGGAGGGCAGAAAATTACATTTGCCATCTTAATTCTTTCATTCTTTTGATGTCTTTAAAGAAGTAACTGAATCACCAAGGTAATGCACAGGCTTGCATGGAGGAGGTCTGTGATCCTGTCACCCACACCCTTCTCCTCCCACTCTTACCAATTTGTCCCCTTACTACTTAACAGCCCAGGGTGTGAAATGAAGTGTCATGAGTCAATTTGGGCAAGTGTTGCAAGTTTTCTGCATGGTATCTATGTACTTCAAGGGCCTGTGAATCACAGGGGTATTCCAAAGGCAGAGCAAGCTGGCTTGATAATCTAACCTGAGCTCCTGAGTAATACACACACTGAAGGACATCTCTGAATTCATTCCTGAATGAACTAGAGCACATGTCTGGCAAGGGGAGGGAGAGGAAATCTAATCCTGATTTAAAGTTGTTGGTTATAGTCCCCATAGTCCTTGGTAATTAGTTCCACTGGTTAATTACCCTCACTGTTAAACATCTGCATCTTATTTGTAGTCAAAATTTGTCTGGCTTCCAGCTTCCAGTTGGATCATATTATAGTTGCGTCAGCTAGATTGAAAAGCCTTCTATTATCACATTTCTGTTCCCCATATCAGTACATAGAGGCTGTGATCAAGTCATCCTCTCAACTTTGTCTTCGTTAGGCTAAACAGATGGAGTGTCTTCTCCAGTCTGTCACTTCAAGCCCCATTTTCCCGTACTTAGTCATTTTGTTCCATGGCCTTTCTTGGATTCATCCTCACCTCATCCACAACCTTCTCGAACTGTTAGACACATTCATGTTTCTCATCAATCCCCTCTAGATGTGGTGTTCCCTGCAGTCATAAGACTGTTGTTTGCATTCTGCTTCTGGATGCAAGTCCTAGTGTTTGTCTACATTGAAAGACACAGTTCTGGGTTTGTGCTCATCTCATTAAGTGATCCTGACCATACTGCCATGGTGATTCACCTGTTTCACTCTTCAGCTGGTGTTCCCACTGGCAAGGAGTTTTCCTCATGCATGGTGGAGCTGGACATGCTCCCTTCCCTTCCCTTCCCTTCCCTTCCCTTCCCTTCCCTTCCCTTCCCTTCCCTTCCCCCTTCCCCTTCCCTTCCCTTCCCTTCCCCTTCCCTTCCCCTTCCCTTCCCTTCCCTTCCCTTCCCTTCCCCCTTCCCTTCCCTGAAACTTCCCTGAAACTTCCCTGAAACTTCCCTGAAACTTCCCTGAAACTTCCCTGAAACTTCCCTGAAACTTCCCTGAAACTTCCCTGAAACTTCCCTTCCCTGAAACTTCCCTGAAACTTCCCTTCCCTGAACTTTCCCATTGCAGCCCTCTGAGAGGACTGAGGAGGGAGATAAGAACTGGTGTGAGAAGGGGAAAGTCCAGCACCCAGCTTTTGCCTCTGCAGAAAACAGATGTGTCATCTTTTCCATTGCAGTCCATGGTGCCAGCTGGTTTAATTTATCAAAGAAAGAAGTTATCCCTATGGGTTCAGGGGGTTCTGTTTTCCCTTTCTCTGTATGGCAGAGATACCCTGCCCAGCTTTAAACAAGCTGAGTATCAAAAGCACCACTGTATCTCAAAGCCCAGCCAGAGCACGAGCACAGTTCTCAGCAGCTCAGCCCACACAGAGGTGGATCCTATTTCTTCTTAAACAGCACTCAGCTGAGGAATCAACATCTTCCATGGATTCCCAGGGAGCAGTAAGCTTGCTATTTATGGTGTGCAAACTGCTGTAACGAGGGCCACCAAAAAAACATCCAGGCCCTTATTTTTTTCCCTAAGGGGAGCATGGAACAGCTTTCCTTGTGCCTGCACACAGGATAAAGCTGCAACTGTGGCTCTGCAGACAGGGCATTTCTGTTTACATAGCCACACACAGGACACAGAGGCACACACAGCTCAAAAGCATGGAAAAATGCAGCAACACAAGTGGTCCATGGGCATCTGTGCCTGTTTCCTGGCTAAGGGAATGTGACTGCAGTGTTATTTCCCTGTGATTCCCAGAGGCTGTGCACTGCATCCCCTGGACCATGTCACAGGTGAAATGTCACACAGCAGGGTCAAGGTTTCCAGGTCTCCAGTCTCCAAGCATTTGCAGGGGAGCCAGTGGGAAGCTGAAAGTTAATGCAGTACTAGCTCTTCTTCTTTCCTTTTCAGTACTAAATTGCCTCAAAACCAGCTAAAGCTTTACTTGGAGACCCCAGTGACTTCTGTAGGTGTTACACAGATGTTGCAGGATGACAGAAGAGAAGTAGTGGGCAGAAGTGCTTCTGTGGGAATTGCCCCCACTGGATTTGCCCATCATGTGCAGTTGCCTGAGGACTCCAGGTACAGGGGCACATCCTGGCACTGTGCACAGTGCCACTTTCTGACTGTCTTGTCCTTGGGTTGGGGAAACAGTCGTGTTGTAACTGAGGATGACCTATGTTATCACACATGGAGCCTAAATTGTGCTGAGCAAAGCCTTGGGACCATCTGAATCAATGGGAGCTTTGCCAGTGACTTCAATGGATCTATGATTTCACCACGACATCTGTCATGCATTAGCTCCATCAGTATTGATGTAACAGGCTGAAAACCAAGACCTGGCCTATGCTGCTTCAGTCAGTATTTGGGGGGCAGCCAGACACAGATATGATACTTTCATTTTTGGTTTAACTGCAACCAGGTTTGGGGGTTGTGGGGCTTTTATCACCATGGTAAAAACTATCCCTTCCCTCATCAAAATAGTGATACTGGTGCAAAGGTATTTGGGAAGCAGACACATTTTTCATGTCACTGTAACTGGGATGTGCTGCCTAATTCACAGGTGTACCCTAACATTCATTTCACTAATGCTTACAAAGCACTATGAACAAAAGAAAAGTACTATATTGTATCATGACCACATGGACTGAAACATTATTTTTATAGCATGAAATATTATTTTCATACTACGAAAATAATGTTTAAAAAAACAATGTAAATAATTGATTGCAGAGATCTCAGTAAAATTAACCACACACAAAAATCTAGACTAGTCTCTGCACAATTTTAATATATGCCCCAAATATCTGGACCTAATGACAGAAGCCTGATAAACATTTCAGTTGTGAAAAAGAAAAAAAAATCATGGTTTGAAAATAGCGTCTCCTTTCTGCGATTTTTTTTTTTCTCACAGTCCAAATAACAGTGAAAAAGAATCCAATCCAATTCCCATAGGTCTCATTAAGGAACCTGCAAAGAGAATGTGCTGGAATAGCTGAGGGCTCTCACTCCATTTAAAACACGTAACAAACCCAAAAAACACTTATCTTTGCTGTTTTCAGGATGCACAAAGTTTGTGTTCAGTACTCTGCAGCTGGAGATTTCTGGTGCAGACAAAATGCTAAATCTTCCAGGCTTCCCACTGCACCCCTTGCCAAACTCTTGGTGCAAAGCCTGAGCCAGGTCCTGCCTGCTCACAGAAGTGGGGGACCTCCTTTGTTTAGCCCCAGTCCTCCCAGTGAGACCACTGACAGCCAGACATGTCCAGGGGCTGGTGACAGCTGCCCCAGGGGCTGAACTGGCCAGATATTCTGTGCTTCTTTATTGTGCATCCTCCATCCTGCATGGACTTTGCTGATGCATTCTGACAAAGGTTTCCATCTCTCTGCTTAGTTTAGACCTGGGTTCAAGAGCTGAGGGGGGTGTGATGCACTGGGTGCTCTGCCCCAGCCATGGGCAGGAGATGCTGGGCCTGGGACACACCTTGGCTTTCCCTCTGCTGTGGAGGGAGTGGGAAGCAATTGCTGGGCATGGCAATGCTGCTTTGGGAACTGCAGCCATTCATCCCTGGGTGTGGGAATTCAAGTTAACAGACCTGCACATGAGCCTCACCTTCCCTTGCAGTGCTATGAAAAGGTGCAGCCTCAGCTACAGCCTAACTCTCCAAGCTGTTGCATTCCTGTACCTGTATCAATTTGGCCCTTAGATCCTACAAAAATCAACATGGTTGATTCAAAAAAGTTATCTGGGTTGGGGATCCTGGATCAGCACAGCACAAATAGAAGACCAGATGCAAACCTTTAATTTGGGTGCCTGCCATCTCAAATATACATGAGTGGAGCGAATTCTGTTCCAAAGAAAATTAAAATTGTCTGTCTGGTTTGTTTTTTTTTTTCCCTCCCATGTTCTTTGCATAGTCTGTTTTTGTTTATTAAGACCAGGGTTATTACTTAGGCTTTTATTTAGGTCTTATTTAGGATGAGTTCCTAGGTCCCTCCTGCTTCACTAAATACAATCCTCCACTCTTTCAGGCAGTCATAGTGTAGAATGCCACTCATAAACTGAACAAGTGCTGTCTAAAGACTAGTTGCATATTTATTTTGTTGTTGTTGTTGTTGTTCCCTCTGCTCGTACTGAAAAGATGCTCCAGAACCCCCTGTTTCAATCATGCCTTTTTCTCAGCACTGGCAACTCCAAATAAGGGAAGGCAGTCCAAAAGGAATAAATAATATTGTGTGGAGAAGAAAAGCAACTAACCTACACATTATCATTAAGCAACAGGACGTGACAGGCAGTGTAATGTTTCTGGTTTTGTTGTGAGTCAGGAAGATGAAGGTCATGTGATATCAGCTCGCTCTGTAGCACAATAAACCTTATTAACATTATAAGATAAAAATAAATATTCAACAATTAAGGGGAAAAAGGGTCACACGTTTGCATCTGCTCGGGATTATTGACAGCAATCTGACATTACCGTCAGCTAAACACACTGCTCTATTTTGTACAGAGTTTCTAAAGCCATTATATAATGATCAGTCTAATAAAGTCTAGATTAGAGGCATTTCTCTTGTGTACAAAAAGATTGGCTTTTGGGTTGCCTTGTGGAAAAGCAGCATTATTCTTAGGGAGAGAAAGGGTTAGTTGTCTCTAACACCAATCCTGATGAAAAATGTAAACTGTCTGAGGCCATTTCAGACCTCCGGCAATATTTTATGCTAACAGGTTTATGTCTGAATTAACAAAGTTCTCTAACCACTTAGTCTGTTAAAATGCAGTTATTTTTAGTCCCCTTGCTAGGAAAGCATGTGCCAACCTGAATTTGGATTCTATTTATTACCATTTGCAATCACCTGGTGTCAGGGGCCACGTGAATCCTGTGAGTTTATCTGATTTGAGTCTGAAGCATCCAAATGTACCTTTCAACTTGTTTCTTCATGCTGTGCATGTCTAGAGTGTTTTGCAGTAATACCATAAGCCCCCACAAGTGCACAGAGTGATAGGAAGAAGCAGAGTAAGATACTGTCCCTTGGGTACCACATAGCTCAGAGAAAGGTGCTGAATTTGAATTATTCTATATCTACTGACCCAGCATCAGAATGCAAGCATCTTTCTTTTTTTTTTTTTTTTTTTTTTTTTTTTTTTTCCTTAAAAAGGATGGGGGAAGAGTTGTGGGGAGGGGAACTGGGGAAGATTTCATCAAAGAAGTTATCAAGCCAGGTGTCAGGAGGTACAACTCCTCTGGTGTTAGAGTGCACATGATGAGCACACAGGATTGGCATCCAGCAGCTGCTGCCCCAGACCTGCTGCTGCTGCTCCAAGTCCTGGAGCAGAATGAGAGGGAAGGACCCTGTGGCAGCTTCAGCTCTGCTGGGAGGTTGTCCCAGTAGCTGGGCTGCAAGGGCTGCTGTGGTGTCCCCAGAGACAGGAATGGCTCCAGACACAAGGCACTGCACTGACACAGCTGCATCACCTCCTCAAACTTAGCCAGCCCTAAATGATGCTTCACATTTCTCAGTGTTCATCTTAATTAAAATCTTCCAAGAACTTTAGCCAGCTGTGGATCCATTCTATTTCTACCATTTTTTAAAAAATATGGGGAGGATTTCAACCCTGGAGAACAGTCTATATCAGCCTGCAAAATCACTCTAATATGTTTCAAAGACATTGCTGCAAACACTTTTCTTGCCTGAGCAATAATAGCAGCTTCACTTGGGTGGGACTCAACTATTCTTTAAATCTGGTTTGCATAAAGCAGTTTCACAAACTATGTTAAAAAGGACCTAACCCTGTTTGCATTATCACCTTTGTCACAGAGATTGTGATTTGCTCCAGAGCATTAGAGAGATGGTAAGACATTTTTCCTCTTGCCAGCTCAGGCCAGGCCTGACACTTGCACCACCAGACTTTGATTGAAAAGCCAGTACTGGGAAACTTCAGTCCTGAAAACAACTTTCTCAGCCACACCAGAGGCTTGTCTGCAAGAAGAGGCTGCCATTGCAGTGGGTAGGGAAAGCCAGTTTGGCTGGCAAAGGCTCCCAGATGAAAACACACCCTGCACTGTTTCAGGCAGCTGTTACCTTTTCTCCAAAGGCTCTGCCTGCAGCTGGAATATTTTAAAGTTGATGCTCCCAACTAGGTCTGGCACAGTCACAGCCCCAAAACTCTGTAAGCCCTACTGCAATACCCAAGATCCTCAGTCACTCTCTGG
Source organism: Muscicapa striata striata (assembly GCA_030060385.1). Taxonomy (NCBI): domain Eukaryota; kingdom Metazoa; phylum Chordata; class Aves; order Passeriformes; family Muscicapidae; genus Muscicapa; species Muscicapa striata. The sequence goes on along the minus strand of JAREIS010000117.1, from coordinate 714,000 downwards.
GTGGGAGCTGGCTGCCCCCAAGACCACTTATCAGCCCCAGATGGGGGTGACTGACTCCTGTCTCCCTTTCCTGGGAGCACCTGGCATTGTTTTAAGCTCTTCTCCAGCCAGATGAGGGCACAAGCAGGGCAGAGGTTCCAGTATTTTGAAGTGCCCCTGCACCTGCTGCTTCTCCACTTTAGGATTCTTGCATTTGCCAACATGAATGCTATTGGAAGGCAGGGAATAGAATAACAGCACAATTTCTGAAGTTCTGCAGAGTAACCATAGTCCAAATAACCTTTGACCTGCCTACATTAGCAATGAAGTGACTCACTGGTCACTCTTATGCAAGCCATTTTTGCATCTCCACTCACAGATGCCTTGCTATCACTGCTCTTAAGAGCTGTGGCACTGATTCCCAGAAGTAACTCTTCAAAAATGGGGCACAACAAGAAAGTTGTACAGGTAGGGGCACAGACCATGCTCAAATTTAAATGCATAATGTATGTCTGTAGGCTTCTGTATCACATGGAAGTTGAGAGACAGGCACGTGGCAGCATATAGACCTTGGTCATTAGCCAGTGCTGGATATGCCTTTTAAACCCTGGCACGATCTGATGTGGTATGAAATACCTAATTACATACCCTGTTTAATTTTACTCCCTGTCTCCTGCACAAATGCACACATGTAATATAAGGTTCAGAGTTGCTGCTGTACAAAATTCATGAGGACTCAATGCTGATAATCTCACCCTCTGTGGCTGAGGGCCTGGAGTCACCAGGCTGAGCTCGGCATGGCAGCATGGAGAGCTAAAAGATGAGCCAGGATCCAACTGTGCTGCTGTCATGTGCTGTAAGGGTGACTTTGTGATTGCCTTTGATTCCATCCCTTATGGAAGGAAATAACATTTGTTTTATTTGCCTTGGAGGAAAGGTACATATTTGCCTTGAAATTTCAAAAGAATTAAGTCCTCCTTCGTGTCCCAATTAGTGCATTTGGACTGTGCCTGTGTAGCACTTTTCTCCAGTGCTTTTAAATCCAGGAACAGATATAGGTTTTGCTTGTGCCTGGAGACTGGATGTGTCCAGGAATTCTTCCACACAACCCTGGCAGGTTTCTTTTTCCTTTGCCTGACACAGTGCAGCCCCACTGCAAGGTACTAGCCACCAGCAATTAGTATTGGGGGGTCAAGGAACTTCAGAGCAGGGAGGGAAGGGGTGTATTTTCAGGGCAAAAGTTGGCTTTTCTTTTTCTTTATGCAAAATTAATTCAGGACTTAACCATTCAAGCATGCTTTTCCTTCCTTTGCAGTATGCAAGAGGTCCCCTAGCAAGTGCTAGTCAGTGGAAAAAACATAATTCTCTCCCAGCCTTCTGATACTTGCTCTCAACTCAAGGTTCCCTGCTTCAGAAAGACATGTTAATTTAATTTTAGATCAGTGATGTTTTGCTCTTAGCCAGTTACCATTAAAACACTCTTATGTCAGCAAAAGTGAAATGTAAGTGTTTATTTACAACTCCCAAAACAGACCACACAGTTTAAGAAGATGCACTCATAGAAATGCTGAAGTCTTTCTGGTAGGCCCAGGGATATTCAAGGCTTCCCATCAGAATATAATCACTTCTTTTCCTCCAAAAGCTTAGCTAGCTTTAAATGTTTCAAAAGGCAGTCCTGCTGCTCTGTCAGTGAAAACAAGCACTCTCACTCAGAGATGCAAATGTCAATGCACTAGACCAATGTGTCTCATCCTGTTCTTGACTTGACTAAACCAGCAACTCCTTCACTCAGTGAGGGCTAAAACCTGCCTACCCCCACCAAAAAAAAGAAGTTGTGATGTGACTCTCCTTCACTGCAAGTGTGTCTGTCTGTTAGATGCTTTATTTTATTTCACCCCAAACTTTCCCCAACACACTTACATCAAGCATCTTCTGGGGACAAACACAGGTAGTTTAGTAGCCACTCTTGGATGAGGCCAGTCACTGCAGTCATTGACTAGTGCATGGTGAGAGGGGGATGTAGGACTGTGCCTACTGTCTGCCAGGAAAGATAGAGTGAGTGATTGGTGCATGGCAAAGCTTCACTGAGATATTGTTGAGGCATTGACACCTTTGCAGAGTAGATGCTTGGCTACCTGGAAGGTGGTCAAAGCATACAGGAAGGGAAAAAGAGGATAGCAGTAGGTGCTGAAACAAATGGGGCTCATTCTTCACATTGCCTTCAAGGAGCCTCTTCTAGGTAAACTGCATCTCTTCCATTTGTGAGCTCTGAAGACCTTGCAACTTATTTCTCCTCTGAAAAATAACTTGTGAGAGTTTTTGCTCTCCTTGGGAAAAGCAGATACTCCCAGGCCCTCTCTTTGAGGGTTTATTTACTTATTTTTGTGCAAAGAAGGGAAAACAACTGATATTGAACAGTGTGCTCTCAAATGTGATGTTTAGGAGGGAGCCAGGCATAAGAAGGCTGACTAAGTCATCTTGACATGCTTGCAATTGTTCTTTAGAGTCTCACTCTAGTCCCCATCCCTAGACCTGTGTTGGACATTAAAATAATCCAGCTGCTAATTCTCTTCCAGCATGCTGAAGGCCTTCCACACATCACAGACTTCCTCCCAGTAAAGACACACATCCTAACCTGACCACCCACCAATCCCTCTCCTTTCCTTCCATCTGCAACTGCCAGTTACAAGCATAACAGGCATGCCTTGCCAGAACCTTTCACAGTTTATTTTGTTTTTCAAGAAGCCCAGCCTTTTTTAAAAGCCTCTCTCAAGGCCAATGGAAAAGTCTGCAGCTATCTGCATCCCTGGCACAGGGAAGAGTGCTTGCCAGGGCAAGGCTGTCTAGCCAACATGCATGAAATTGCAAGAGACTCTCCAAAACTTCTCATCAGAGATGAATTAATTTCCTGTATTTTTCTCCAAGGTCATTTTTTAAATTGCCTGCTGGAGGGAGACCTTGCTAGCAAGTTACTCATCTCCTGCCAGAGCTAGAGGTCCATGTTTTCCATAGCAGTCAGTCCCTCACTGATTGCTCTCCCTGAAATTACCTTTTTCTGTGCTGTTATTTCTCTATGAGGCTACCATGCTGGCTGAAACCAGGACCATTTATGAGCCTCCTGTTACAACTCTGCAATGAGGGGAAGGTCTGAGTCACTTTCTTATCTTGGATAAAATTCACACCTCCATCTCTTTGTCTGCATAAAAGCTACCTTGAAGGAAATCTTGATTTGGAATGATGAGGTGGCAGCAAGCAGCACACTCATGTACTGCAGAATGATTTCTCAGTGGAAGATGCAGCTTCATCAGGCCCACCAACCCCATGGCACAATGCAATTAATTCACTTTGCTGTCCTGAATATCTTCACTCCTATGCTGTTTTCCAGCAGTGTTCCCTCAGTGAATGTAAAGTTCACCCTCTCGTTCCAGAAGAAAGACACACAAAGGATCACCATTTCAAAAAGGAAGGAACAGCATTTCTAGCAAAATGTAGCACAACACAGTCTTGATTCCACAGGGACAACTTTAAGGGAGCCCTTCTTATGTGTTTGTGGTGCTCCTCACACCACAGCTTTGTTCTTCACTAGGGCTGCAAGGAAATGATGTTGAAACTCCATTTCCAAACTCCAAAAATGCTCCACTTCCATCTCTGCCTGTCTGACCTCTGTGGCCTCTCTCCAGAGGGAGAACACTATGTTGATCACTCAGCAGGAGGAGGAGAGCTACTTTAACAAGCCACAACCAATTTTTCCAACTTCTGGTGTAGTGCAGTGTGTCAGAGTTTGATCCAGTCAATTCCATTATGATGGTGTCTCTGCTTTTTCTTTCTGCTGCTGTCACAGTTAGCAAGGTATCAACAGATAGGCCAGAAATGAACAATTCCCTGTGCATGTGCTTCAGGAACATTCTAATCCCTACTCTAGCCAGCAAAAGCTTTTTGGAAAAATCATCTGTCAGCAGAGAAAAAGCACCAAATCTTAGCATTAGAAGAAAGCAAAGACAAAATCCCCATAACAGGCCATATACTGCTCATACCCACTGCTCCTAGACAGGAAGCCTCTTAAAAGACCTCTGCCAGTTCTGGTCCTTTGAGGCTCTGTAGATGTAAATGCACATGTGAGAAGCAGAGAGGAGGAATGTCAAAGTGTGGCTTTTCTCTGCTGGTGGGTGCAGACAGAGCCAACACTTAGGGCATGAGATAGCATCGGGCTTGATTTTCATCAAACCTGCTGCTACCACTCCTCCACACAGGAAAAAAAAGAATCCATTTCAGTTATTTAGTTCTCAGCTGCACGTACAGCAAAAAGCAGCATTCAAATCAAGGTTGTGTCCTGACAGCACTCTGTTGTACTTTGCTGTTCAAAATGACCCTCTTGTGGCCTCGTGTTACCCACAAGGTCCTCAGTTCTATTACTGGCAGCTGTGCATTTATGGACTTCCCCACCCTCCTTCTGCATTTTAATCAAATTACTGCACAACTCCTAAACCTCCCTGAGATTCTTCAGCTCTAGCAAAAGCCTGGTACCACTCAGGAGTAGAAGACATCCACAACTGCTTTTGTTTCAGCAGTGATGCTACTTCACCAATCCTAAGCCTCAGGCAGAGGAAGGTTGCAGGACCACTGCACTGTTTCCCCATACATGTGACATCTCCTGAGTTAATACTAAGGTAATCCGTATTTCCCTGTGTCTTCCATGTTGTTGTAACATTGATACTAATTTTCCTAGGCTATAAAGGGAGAGTACAACTTTCTCCATTTAAAAAAAAAAAAAAAAAAAAAAAAAAAAAAAAAAAAAGCAGGTTTTCTTGGTTCATTTCCATAAAGCCCAATGCATTATGCATTATCTCATTCAAAGGTAAATAGTGGATACACACATGGATGAAAGATTAAATCCTGGAAATTCTAAACAATTGGCAGGAGGCATAACCATGGCAAATTGATTCTGTTTCCTCTCTGCAAAAAAAGGAAGGAAAGAATATTTGTGCATTTTTTAAATTACATGCAAAATTTAAAAACATTTGGGGGTTGGTTTCTTCAAATTTTTTAACTATTTTTTTTTTTCTTTTAACAAAAGCACGTAGCAATTATTGGAAAGTTCCTTGAGTTCCAAGGATTATTTTAAAACAAAACGTCTGGTAACCTTGCTGTTGCTCATCTACAGCATTAAGCACCTAAGTACCTGAATGACAATGCTGCATCTACCACAGCAATGATGTGCAGGGCAAACAGTGCCAAACAGAGTGGCATGAAGAAAAGAATAAAATCCTTAAAGAAAATTATATAGCCCCAAAGAATACAGGTCAATTTAAATATGTAGGTGGTCTTGGTTGGTTTGGTTTATAATCCTGACCCTACAGTCAGTCCAGCCCTGCTGATCAGAGGTGTTATACTAAAGCTGCAGTTTGTACTCCGTAAGACTTTGCCATTGCTCTGTGTACTGCCTCTGGCAGAGCTGTGTTTTGGTATCCAAAGGCACCAGTGAGCAGCCTGCTGTCCTTATTGGCCTTCCTTTGGACTCAGAGGGGTTTCAGGTGTTGAGGTACAGTTGATCACAAAGCCTTTGTTTTCTGTCCTGCGTCCCAGGCTGGCAGTGAGGAAAGCAGTGACAGCACCATCCCCAAAGCAGAGCTGGGAGCACACTAGGAGCTCTTACTGCTGTGATTCCAAGCAGAGTTTCAGCAAATCTCTGCTCCTTCTCCACCCAGAATTCTCAGTGCACCCAGTGCCCAGCTCTAAGAGCAGGCACCATGATAAAGCTTTGCTGCCCCTGCCCATCTCAGCCAGCACAGTAGCAATTATATTTTATGGCCACTGGGGCCAGACAAGCCTCTTTGCTCTGTTCATTGCCTATCACACCTGGCTGTACCATGTGTACAGGTGTACAAAGGAGGTCATTTTGGCTGTGAGGGTGAGGAAAGTGCCCATCAGAACAAACCTGCAGCCTCCAGGCCATCTCCATATCCCTGCCCTTTGCTAAGCCCCACCTGGCTTTCCCACAGGCTCTTGCACAGTGGCCTGGCCATCTGCAATCCAATTTACTCTGCATTTCACCTGATGAAGTCTCTCCTTTCCCTAAAATAAAGGAGCTATGAAGCAGTGTGGCATTTAAAACAGTTCTAGGTAAAGGAGCAGAGGAGCTTATGTTTGCATGGTTATACTAAACAGGCTTGTGATGTAAGCTAAGAAACTGTTCAATCTTCCCCTCCACTTCCAGCCACACATTTTCTTTGCTCCTCCATGCTGCTGGTAACATGTGGGTGTCCTAGCAGCAAGCTAGAACAGGGGAACTCATCTGGCTGAAAAAAACAAGCATTTTTTTACTGAGACATAGCCCATTTCTAGACAGCCAATACTCTCCCCCAAGGTCTGCCATGCTGTTGGGCATGGCTGCTTGTAGACACAGTTCTAGGTTTAGTTGTAGGTCAGAGAAGTGAAGAACCCTTTTTCCTCTGATTCCTTTCTCAGTCTTAGAGGTACTGACAAGACTGCATGGACACATCTGTTTGAACTCTAACACAGAGTGTGAACCTCTCAGGCCTTTATCACCTAATTCACCTAATTCAGGCCTTCATCACCTGAGCAGGGGGTTTTGGTCACACCCCAGCAAACAGAGTGGTGTGATCCTCACAGTTTTCTGTACACCACTGCAGTTGTGTCAGGACTCAGAGCAGTCCCACCAGCTTTCAGGTTTCGACTGCCATTCCTAGAGCATTTCATTACTCCCTCAAAATGTATTTTGCCTGCCAAGATTTCACATTGCCAGATAAGTTCCCTCACTGCCTGAAAGCCACAGAGATTTTGTGTTCCACAGCTATTGGATATAAAGCAGCAGGGCAGTGGGGTCTGTCCAGTTGTTTTATTGTCACTATGTTCATGAGGATTTTTATTTTTTTTAGTCAGTATTCTCATTGAAAAATGCTTTCTCCATTGTCCTGAAATGATTGTCAGATTCAGTGTGGACTTACCAAATTGCTTTCCTGGAAAAAGAAAAGTCAGGATTATATTCACAAAGCTGAGAGGAAGACAGCCACTTTTTATTCATTCATAAAGGATGTGGGAGTCCTGGGTTTAATTTCCTTGTCTGCCTGGGGGAACTTGAACCAGCATCACTTATCTCTCAGGAGAGCACCATAAGGCTGTGCTGTGCTGCATACTAAGGTGTGTTTGTTCTCACTCTCTGCAATTGGTGTGTCTTGGTCTGCAAGAAGATCCTTCTAGACCCTCAGCTGAGGCCCTCATATGGAAATGGTTCTCCTGGCTTCCCCAAGCTGTGCTGAGTCCTGAACTTTTAAGGAACATAGAAGTTAACAGATTACCCCCACCAGGAGCCCCCCTGTGCTCAAGGCTGTGACACTCTCCTCAGAAACCAGAGGGGCAGAAACAGCAGCAGCAGAAGGCATTGCATATCCTGCACAAGCACATGTCAGCCAAAGCCATACAATAAACCACATAAGGTGAAAAACCACAGCTCTGAATGCCAAAATGAATGGACCAAAACAGGTGTGTCAGGATCTAAACCTGACTGATGGCTATTGGCGTGTTCATGATCTTCTGGAAACATCTATTTTGACACTGATTATAGGATAGGTGGACAGAAAATAGAAATCTGACAGTTGTCATTGCCAGCTTTGAGACCTAACTTAACACTGACACTGTTGGCACCTAGTTACCTGATCTTGACCTTTTGGCCACATTTTGGCCAGGAGACATGCAGATGTCATTGCTAGCTCCACCAGCTTCAACTCACGGGAAACCCACTTGGAAGATGAGGTCCTGACATGACCCCCTTTCTTACTTGTTCTGTCATTTCCTCACACACTTCTTTCCTTGTTTTCTCCCCACCTACTGTTTAAACAAACTTGCCTAGACAGGAAGGATAGAGGTTGTGCAACAACCGTCAGGGAGACTCCTAAAAACAGTGCCCAAAAGAGGCAGACACTGGTACAAGTCTTAGATCTCAGAGGGGCTAGGGCCAGGTTTTGTGCTTGTCCTTTTTGAGCAGTGAGGCTGCAAGTAAAAGTCAACACCAGAAAAGGAAGTAACTTTTTTTTTCTCTGCTATCTTTTTCTCTCTCCCCCTGTGCGTATGTGTGTCTTCAAGTGAGCAGAGTCCAAAATGAGTAGCAACAACAGATCCAGTCTATCTCAATGAGTGTCTCTCCTTCCCCAAAAACAGTTTCTGCTGCTATGAACTTAAATAAAGGGAAGGAAGATTGCTCTAAGAACTGCCAACAGCCAAGGGGAAGAGGAATAATGGACGCTTTTAAAAAGGAAAGACTTACTTAATACTTTATTTTTCAAGTGCTTAAACTGTTTTTCCTCCTTTTTGTGTATCTTTAATTAAAGGTTAAAAGACTTCTACTTGTGATTGTTTGCCATGGTAACCAAGTAGGCCGAGGTCTCTGAATTCAAAACCCAAAACCTTTTTAAGTGTTTAATGTTGCAGGGTGTCGGGGTCATGTTAGCATCTTTGACTCACTGAGGCTCCTTCTTCCCCTGCAGTGAACACGACTGTGCCCTGACAGCCAGACCTGGAGACAGCAGAGGGACAGCCATGTCCCCTCCACACTCCCCCTCTCAATCTGACCCCTTCCTCCCACTTCTGTGGCTGTTTGAGTGCTTCACTTTGAATTAAAGGCGATTTTCATTTTGAAACAAAGCTGGTTTTTTAGCAGTTTGTCAGTGAGAGGAACAAAACCCAACCAAACTCCTCTGTTCCTGTTGAGAGGTGCTGTTTTCCTCTTGCCTGTCGAACCAACCCGCTTTTATTCATACCTTGCTGCTAGTTTTAAGTGTGGAGACCAGCTTTATGTTATTCAGAGACTTCAGCAGCAGAACACACATCATAGTATTTTCACTATTAGTTAAGAGAAATGACTGGCAAAGTCATTTTTGCAGTGTGTACTGTCAGTGCCAGTGCACGTGTGTCTGTGTTATGTTAGTCACCTCAGCTGCTAGAATGACTTGTGCTGAGGATTGCAGTAGCACCTGAAATGTCACATTGCTTGTTTCTGTTCTGAAAGGGCCACTGTCTGCCAGGTAAGGCAAAGAAAGACATATGAGGACATGACCAGACTTATCCCTATGACTGTGTTATAAAGGGCTGAAAATGCTACCACACCTAGGAGAGAAATGCCTCGTAGCTGATGCAGAGTCACTGTGCAAGTTCTCAGTTTGCTGTACTGCAAAGATGAGTTTCTGACACAGAAAAAACTAACCTGTGCAATAGACCAGGAGTGCACACAGTTCTCACATCTTTCCAGGGAGCCAGCCCTCTCAAGCCACAGTGGCACACATTTCTGGAGTTACTGTGCTGTGACACCCAGCAGCATCAGAACACAGGCTGAGTTTGAATGAGGTGCATGACAATTAGCTCAAGAGTACCCACCTGGCTGAGATGGTACATCAGTTTTGCCTGTGGACAGAGGCAGGTGTGGGTTTACATTTACCTCACAACCAAACCCAGAGCTGGGACCTGCCCCTTCAGCAGGATGTGGGTGGGCAGACCCTGCTTGGATGCCCTGGGAATTCCACACTGCCTTTGGAGCAGGTCTTTATGAATCACAGACCAAGGCACCAATGCTTCCCCTCACTTTGCCTCTCCTGTGCATTTTCCATTGCTTTCTCATCAGTAGTACAGCCCTGGCCTTTGTTTCCAGGGGCCATTTCCTTCATTCTGCATAGATGAGCAATTCAATCTGTTCCTGTAAGCAGATAAATCAATGAAAATAGGAAAGAACAGCAGCACCTATAACTGAATGTTGGGATGGATATTCAGTATATGCAGCCATCCAGCTCTCCCTTCACACTCTTCTAAACTAAATAACATAGGTGGTCAAACAGTGGCACAGAAACCCAAACATGTGTGTTTGTTCACAAGACTCACTCACTTCAATCAGCAGCTTAAAACAAAATTAAAAACAAGTTTCTCCAGGAGAAGAAAAGGCAATGAGTTTATGTTTGCTTTTATCCTTTCCTCTTCAAAGTTTTTCTCTTTCATAAATTGCTCTCACCACAAATGTTCTCATATTAAGTGTAGAGAAAAGAACAAGATTATCTGCTTTGAATATCAGCAGACATACTAATTTGGACACATTCTCATCTGCCAGATGCTGGAAGAGCTTCTTTCTGTGAAACTATGTTGAAATACTCAAGCCAAAGGTTTAGACTTTTTTTTTTAAAGAAGTACTTGCAATGACTGAGACACAAGCCTCTTTTAAACATTTTTTCTGAAAAGAGAAAAACTGTCTTGTCAGTTCCCTGTAGTCCTGCTCTGCAGGGCTTCACGGACAGCTTTTTTTTTTTGCCTTTTTTTTTTTTTTTTTTAACAATTCTCTAATTGCTATCTTTCCTCAGCCTTTTAATTTGTCATAGTATAAAGTTTTCCGTGGCTGCAGAAGTCCTTATTAAATGCCAGTGGTACTCCCTGAAAACACCTGACTAAGTAGGAACCATCTAACCCTTGGGAGTTATTGACTGCTGCCTCCAAGGACATAATTAACAAGTGGCAGAACTTGCCACGTGGGTCATGTTTTACAAGACCTCACAGTATCAGTATTGATTATGATTTGATTAGATTAGGTTGATGGTAAATGCTTATTTAGGTTATGAGGTTTTCAGGCAAATGGTGAATATCCTGTCATGGGCAACATTTTGAACACAAAAAAAAAAAAAAAAACCACCACCTTTAAAATTATAGTTATAATCATTATATATGCAATACCTTGAGGCATGTGTATTTCCAAGAGGCTGAGCTGCCAGAGAAAAGCCCTATTCCTGCATTTAACACCTTACAAGCTAAAGGCAAAAATGAGTTTAACACACTAAGAGGTAATTTTACATTAAAAAGAACAACTTATGGAAACCTCTGTTCTGTGCATGCCTGCCAGCTAACAGCACATTTATAGAAGATGGCAGCAAATGCAGCTGGGCTGGCATACCTCAAGTTATTGCCTTGACATTGATTCTAAGGAGACTTTAATAAATTTGAACAAGGGAGAATGTTACTTTTCAGTCCCTCAAAATATGTAGGTGTTTATTTGAATCCTAAAACTTCCATGCATCTGTCAGAAAATTTCTGTTCTATTCAGCAAGGATGGAAGAGGCCAAGGTGATTTTGCTGCCCCGGCTGGGGCTGTGCTGCCCTTGGGATGTGGTGGAGCATTGGAGAAATCTGCACAAAGCTGCAGACATGACAGAGGACCCAACAGAGACCACACCTTTAGAAAGCTGTGGCTGAAGGGAGTCCTGAAGTATCTCATACATCTCTTATTGCCTAAGGTTAGGTAGACGAATCTCACTTATTTTGTATTTTCATGTGCCACTTAAACTTTCTAATGTCTTCTGACCCTTTTTTCCTCCTTCTATGTCTTACTTTCTTAGTAACAAAGCTAAATAAACTAATTACTAATTTAATTATATAATTCTTAACTCCTTATTAACAGCCTTCCAGCTGAAGAGGGACTTTTCAAAAGGACATGCAGTGATAGGACAACAGGGAATGGCTTAAACTGAAGGAGGGTAGGTTTAGATTATATATTATGAAGAAATTCTTAACTGTGAGGGTGGTCAGGCACTGGAACAAATTGCCCAAAGATGCTCTGGACTCCCCATGAGTGTCTAAGACCAGTCTGAGTGACCTGGTCTCATGAGAGGTGTCCCTGCCCATGGCAAGGAGGTTGGAACTAGAGGATCTTCAAGGCCCCTTCCAACACAAGCCATTATTCTATGATTCTATAAAGTGAGAAAAGTCTAACAGGAAGAGAGATAAAGAAGAACAAAAGAAAGAAAAAAAATGGAGCATTTTTTAGTTTTAAAAAGCCCAAACAAAAATAATCAGAACTATAGAAATATTTATAACAGAACAATATTTAAAACAAAACAAATTTTCCTTGATTTAAAGTGACTTGCAGTTTTTGTCTGATCCATTCTATCTGCTCACGCCTGGAAAACTCCCCAGCTCATCTATGAATGCTCTTTTCCCAAGTATAAGCAACTGGCAGATTTATTCAAAAGCTTTGCTGTGCCACAAGCAATCAGATGATGGAAACAGTTCAGTGAAGCTTCTCACATCAAGCCAGGTTAGAGCCTCCCACATGGTCTGGAAGGCAAATTAGAGAGCCATGAATGGTGATGCTGTTGCTGACCTTCAGAATGGCCTCAGTTGTCCCACTGCATCTTCACTGGGGTATAAGGAAAGAGAAATGAACCCCAGTGCAGTGTCATGGAGATTCATGTCAAGTATTATAACTGCAAGTTCTCTTAGCTGCCTAAGAATTATTTCAAAACTTTATTTTGAGAGAAGAGCTGGTTTTACTGGCAAATGAGCATAAAAATGAATGTAGAAATTGCCCTTCTAGCAGGAAAGACAGCAGAATCTTCAGACTGTGAAGTCTGTGGGTGTTTGTGTGTGTATGTGTGCAGCAGGGGAAGAAGCAATAATTTACTGCTTTCCAAAAAGCAGCAGATGGATGTAACTCTCTTGATATTGGAAGGGTTTGGTCCTAGAGTTGTTGGTTTGACTCAGCTGTCTCCTTTCAGGACTCAGTGAGATGCTATGGCCACAGCCAGAACTTCCTCTGGATGTGGCTCTGGGGAAGAAGGGGGGCTCAGTGACTGAGGATCTGTCCCTCCACTAGCCAAGGCTTCTGTGCCTCTTCCAAGGAAGGCTCAAGGAGAAGCTACCAAAATACCTCAAGAAGATCTGGATTTCCACTGGATTTCCACAAGCCTTTTAAAAGCAGACATATCCTGAACCATGACAGGCTCCAGAAAGCAGATATATGCAGTTCACTCAGGTATGGAAATTTGCATTTTGAAACTCCTGTTGTTGCCTTCATGTTACAACACCTTTAATTTCTCTTTTCCTCTATGGTTTTATCTTCTCCTGGGCACAAGGTGCCAAGTCTCAGGTGCTCTGCCATTAGGGTTGCATCACTTTGAATGGCAACACCATTGCTCTGATTAACCAGACACTGAGGGCCCTCCTGTGCCCTTCAGACAAACATGTAGTAGAGCTCTGTTTGAAACTGAAATGGGAGAGTCTGAAAAGAAAGGACCTGTGGCCCTGGCTAAGATAACAGACTGACTCTCAAGGGCAGTTTGGTGCCCTCGTTAGCTCTGAAGATCTGAGCAGGTGGGAAATAGCATGGAGTTTTCATCTCTGTGACCATCTCCTTCCTCACTCAGCCCTCAAGTTGCCTTGCATGGCTCTCACAGGCATGTGGATCCAGGCAGAGCAGAGTAGGCAGCTGTATTTCTTCAGCAGCACAGGAATTTTCAGCCAGAGTGGGGTCAGCAGTAATTCCACCTCTGCCAGGGCCCTCTCCTGCTGTGTGCAGCCTGGGATGGAGCTGGGCAAGCCCAGAGCCAGCTCTGCCATGATCTGTGCAGCTGCAGCCAGCCACAGACTGCTGCTGCTGCTGCTCAGGAGCAAGGAAAAAATGGCACAGCCACTCTTCAGCAGCATCTTTGTGGTGTAGCCTCTAATCCTCCACACATGTTCCACCAGGCAAATTATCAAAGCAGAGCCATGAGTGTCAGCAAAGGCTCTCCAGTATCCTTGGGTGATAATGTCCTGTTCTTTTCCCAGTCTCTACTCCAGCCAAGTTAACAAAGGCAGGCAGAAGGCAGTCCAAAAGTGAGCACAAGAGAAGCACATAAATCAGAGGGTACATCCAGATTCTCTCTTGCCCACCTCTGCTGCCACCAGCAGACTGTAGTGAACACAGAGCCCCTTCACTTCTGCCATTCCCTGAGAAGTCTCTCCACTTACAATCCCCCCAACACCACTTCCCCTCTGGCAGCAGCAGGATCCTCCTCCTCTGTCACAGTCTCTTGATGCCAATTATGACCTGCAACAAAAAGGCTGGGACTTAACCCCACCAGTGAGACCTGCTCCAGCCAGGGGAGATATCCACATGCCAACCCTGCAAGTTCCTGCTGGGGCAGTTTGAGGGGTTGGACTAAAGCAGGCAGCTGCACATTGTCCATGGAACCTCTCCTCTGATGGTCACTGGCTCTGCCACACTGATGGCAGGAGTGGCAGATGTGCCTGGTCTTTGCTGCAGCATCTCACAGCCAAGGTGCTGATCTGTGCTGAGAGAAAGAACCAGCTACAACTGCCTCACCTGCAGAGGTGATACCTCCAGCAACACAGCCAGGTGTGAACTCCTAGAAATCATCCCAGTGTGACCTGGCAGGGCTTTAGGAGCTAGAGCCCTTGGAGTGAGCCTGAACAGCCCTACACAGGCTGGCTAGTTGTGAGATGGCCACCAGCAGAGCTGCCACAGCCTTCCTGCCATGGAAGTGCTCTGGACAGAGAGGTTGTCACTGTGTGACTGTAAACTCCCATGGCACAGCACATCTTTCATCCCTTTGGCAAACCTGAGCATGATGGGGGAAAGCACAGGGACAGTGCCTAGCTGACCCCTTCTGGCACTCCCCAAACGTAAATATTTATTAATAACACAATAAGGACAGCCAAAAAGGAGCAGACCCTGAGAAACAGTACAAGTTACCTGCCAACTGAACCCTGGCAGCAGCAACAATAACCATGGTACAAGTAGAAATTATCAAAGACAACTTGGGAGGAAACCACAAGAAATGGCAGTTGAGCCTTATTAGTGCTATAAATCATAGGGCTGGTTTCAGTTCCTGCAGCTCCTCACACGCCGTGTGACGCTGTCTCTTGCACAGCAAGCAATAGGGGTCTGCACAGCCTGGAGGCACAAAACAAAGCAGGCGGGGAAAAGCACTGCTTTTTACCAAAGTAATTCTTAATTTAATTGTAAATCAAAGGCAGGGGGGTTCTGTGGCTGTCTGTGAGGGGATGAAGCGCAGGGAGAGATGTGTGAGGTGGGAGAAATGAGGACTTTCCAGGATTTGGAAACTTCTCTAAGTGCATGTTTCAGGCAGACACCCTCACAAGGCTATCTGCTTGCTTGTTTATTTATTTATGTGGAGATTTGCCACCTCTTTGCTCTTTGTGTGCCTGATTGTCTTTAGAGCCCATTGTACATCCAGAGCTTTTTTTCTCCAGGGGTGATTTTGACAATGGGAGCTATGATGTTTGATTCCTCCTCTGACTCTTCTCTGAAATGAAAGGAGCAGAGGGAAAGATTAGCCCATCTCACCTCTAATTTTAACAATGTATGAAGCTTCTGGAGGCCATGATAATTTTTTTTTACTTGGGACCCTCCATCCCAGCCACTGATGTGCATCATTGATTATCCTTCTTTTTCTGCCTAGAAAATTCATTCTATACTGAATTCTCTGAGCAGAATTTTAGACTCACCAATAACCATTGTTATCTACCTTGTTCAGGGAAGCAATAAACCTAGGAATTAATAATAATGCTTACTTATTTTTAGTATAATTTACGAGCCAGCAATGGCTCAGCATGGTAAGGGACTAAACATGGAGACAGATATGGTCTCAAATGACACAGACAAATGCTTTTGCCCTGGAAATACCCACCACAAGGGAAAATTCAGGCTCCCAGGAGTAGCTCCAGAGCCTTCAAAGAAAGTCCCCAACCCAGAGCAAAATCCCAAGCATTAGATTTTGGTTTTGAAGCACACCTAAACCACAGCACCCTGATCACTAAGTGATTTCTCATGCACTACTGCATCAGAAGCCATCCCTAGTAAAGACATAAGCCTGGCAGGTAGCACAGTGTGGAGCAGCAAAAAAAAAAATATGACAAAGATTCAGACCAGAGTGCTCTAAGAAGTTAAAGGAGGAGCAAGTGAAGTTGTGTGTCTTGCTGGATGTGCTTTAAGTTTGAAGTATTGATTATCTTCTCCTGGTTAGTAAATAGATAAGGGTCACATAAGTCAAATTTCTTTTGTTCTCAGAAATCAGTCCTTAATCATCTCACATGAAATATAGTAAAAGATTTCACACCCTCAGAGCTCAGACTACATGAAGGAACTGTGTCCACATCCACACATTAGAACAGGAGGCCCAAGAGGAAGGTGAAGTCTGATTACAAGACACCCATGCAGGCATTGCCATACACTCTAGTTTGTTTGTATCCTCTGCAAATCTGAAATGCCTGATAAATAAGGAACTACTGCTATAAAAATGGTGACTGTGAGAGAGTACTTTTGTCTTGTCCTGTGTTACTTCCCTGCACCAGCACTGAGCTTTTGGGACAGATTTTCTCAACTAACTGAGCTGTGCTTTGCAATAGCACAACCTCAGAGGAAAATGCTGTCAACCCACCTGTTTGGCCCTTGATGTAACCACTTTAGCTAGAGACATCTTTAAAAGGCTAAAGCAACCCACTCTTCCAGTCAGACAGGGAAAATGTAGGTTCTGTACTGCCAGCAAGTACCCAGAGGGGAAGGCACAGCCCAGATGGACCCTTTCCAGACCACAGGTACCACGCCAGGGCAGAAGCAGACAGGCTGTTCACACTCCTGAGTGTGAAGCCACCAGCAGCAAGTGCTTCATCTGGAAACACTTCTCTGCATTCACTCAGCTGCAGGAGGTGGTTGGGGCTGTAGTCTTGTGCTGTAGTCCTGTGTGAGGCCAGGGAGGGACAGATTTGCAACCTGGCCCTGGCAGGGGATGACAACTGACACTAAGGCTTGGTGACCACAGACTATGCCACCCCCTGCCAGAGGAAGCTGTCCTGGCCCCCCCTGCCTCCTGCCACTAGCTCTTACCCTGTGGTCATCTTCCTCTTTGGCTTCAGGAGAACTGATCCCTCACAAACACTTTTTTTTGGTGAATTTTAATGCAGGCTAATTCCTTCATTCAGGTGTCTGTGTGACTTCACACACTTTCACATCCAGCAAGAGAGCACTGGGAAGCAGTACCAGCAGTAGAGTTTTCTTTTGCTTCCTATAGCAACTGCTTATTGCCACTGAGACTTTAGGGGTTGTTTGGGTTTTTAAAGGGGAACCTCTCAGTAACAGGACACAACATTCAAGCTCTGTGTCTCTGCTTATGGCCCCAACACATACACAGAGATCCTAAGAGTTCCTAAGTAAGAAAAACTCAGGTGAACCTTTGTCACAGACATGGACCAACCACATATTTCTGTGTTATGGACAACCTCATGAAACTTTTAGAGCATACTGTATGCTCCAGTCTTGTTTGGAACACACCTCATGTTGACTCTGGTGGCTTGACAAATTTCTAGGTGTAAAGCTAACCTCTCCCATTGTCAGAGATCCAAGACAGCCTAAACTTCTTGCTCTTGTACTGTAGGACAGCCTACTGAAGGTACTGAAGCATTTTGTGTGCAGCTGCTCTGCTGGTGACTGGCAAAGCAAAGAGCAGTAGGACACTTGGCTTTGTTCTGACTCAGACTAGTTGATTTTTTTGTGTGTGCAACCACTGCTTTCAGTAGCAGCAGCTATATATGCTTTAAATGAGTGTGAAGCTCAAGTTTGAACAATCACTATCTTGCTCAGGGAACAGGCCTTTGTGTAGTTTCTGAAATGAACATGTCACACCAAGGAGTTACCCGAAAGCACATCACTTTTTTTCTCATTAACAAGGTCATGAGGCCCCAAAAATTATCTGTTTCTTTCAACATCATCTTCTGATCTCTCCATTACTGAGCCAGAAGCCTGGAGGCAGCACTGTGCCAAGCCAGCTGCCAATTAGCAAGGACATTCCAGCAGACTGAGCATCCAGGAATTGCACATGGCTTTGCAGAGATCAGGGAATCAGTGCAGAGAGCTGCTGCAAGCAGCTGCTGCTTCTGACCCATCATGCTGCAGAGCATGGGAAGTGTCCCTTCAGGATGGAGGAAACTGCTCCTTTCCCTCCCATACAACACTGCCACTTGCCACGTCTCTGATGGGGCTGGGGGTGGGTATGTCACCTCAACACACAGCTATTTTAGTCTGCCAAAGCTTGCATCATGTCTCTGAGGATGAGTCAGACCACAGGAAGTGAGGAGAGATAGATGCATGTGCAGCAGGAGGGGTTTGACCCTCTTAGATAGGATGGTTGCTCTAAAGAAGGGTTCAGGTGTAATATCCAGCAGCTCTAGCCCAAGCAGATATTTGATTCATAATCCCAGCATATTTTCCATTCTCCAGACAGTACCATGAAAATATTCACTGCACTGAGGATTTTTTTAAACAATTCAACTGTAGGAGTCTTCAGGAACTTCAAACTTTAAGGTCTTCCTCCTCCTTCCTTCCTTCTTCCTCTCATCAGTACAAAGAGAAAGAACAGAATGTTTTATTTAACAGAGCACAAACTAAGCTAAGGGTCTGGGATCCTGGGGTTGTAGCAGTGATGCTGGCTGGGGGTTGGCACATCACTGACCCGTTCAGGACTTCATTTCCCAACTCATAACATGCAGTGTTTGACTAAGGATGTGAAATACCTGAGGTGGAGCTATTTATGTATGATGCCAGTCATCTTGCCAGATCCCAACAAAACTGATATCAGCATCAGGCTGAGATACTGATAACGGAAATGGCCTTAGCACATGATGGTGAGCACAGTCTGCCTTGTCTTGATAACACTTCTGTCTCTGCTAGCTGCCTTCACTGTCCTCAGCCTTTGCCTTCTGCTGGAACTTGCCTCCACTCAGGCTGTCCCTGGCTCCTGTGTGCCACTCTGACCCAACTTCCTACTCAAACCCAGCTGGCAGACCCCATTTCTGCTGTCCTGGCCCCCTCCATCACTGCACTCCCTTCTGAAGTGGAAACAAGCTCCAGATTTTGATGCAGCTCTGTTACAAGGAACCAGCATCTGATTAGACCCTCCAAACAGCATTAGCTTCCCACCCCTCTCATTACTTGGAGCTATTCTGAAGACAATAGATGATCAGATGTGCCCAGGGAAACAGCTGGGGTAAGCACAGGGATAGAAAAGCTAACTTAGGAGAAAAGGCACCGAGAAAGAAAAACAGTGAAGCGCACTTTCAAGTTTTGCCAGCATAGCAAAGAGTGTGGGAACAAATTACAACATCAGTGAGATACCTCTGGCAATGAAAGCCCCAGTTTCTGTAGGAAACTGGTATAAGTTATACCAGCAAAAGCTGTATCTCCAGTAGGAGTTTGTCAGAAAATCCTTCCCAGGGTAGGCAGAGCCAGCAATATTAAAAGGCAATAATATAGCCCAGCTGTAGGAAGCCTGTTTTCATGGGGAGAAATATTTTCCTGTGACAAGTCTCAAGCAGTTAAGCTCCAGAGAGCTTCACAGCGCAGGCAGAAGCTTTGTACATTTCTATATGAATATGTATTTAATTATGACTCCAGTGCAGAACACATTAGCATAAATAAAGAGGGGAAATAGAAAGCAGGAAAGGAGGGAGGGGAAAGGTCTGTTTTTCACCTGTCTCCACTAGTAGCAACCCCAGTTCCTCACCGTTCTAGGGAGGACACAGAGCTCTGCTTGGACATTACAGCCTGCCCATCTGCTAACAGCAGGCAGGATCAGCCTCCTCAGCCCCATGGGTCTTGCTTAGGGATTATTAGATATGGAACCATGGTCAGATAACCACAAACCAATATGACAAAGAGATATAACATGTTGAAGAGCAGCAGAAGAAGAGTCTGGCTATTGGGGGATTTTATGAAGCCATCTGCAGAACCATGGGCCTTGAGAATAAGTAGTGAGCCACAGGAAACCCTCTGTCCCCACATTTTCCAAGCCTTTACACTGAGGGAAGCAGCCTCCAGGCCATCAGAGCTTTCTTCTGACTGTGTCTGCCACAGGCTCAGTGTCTGAGGGGAAAGCAGGGCTCTCCCTGATCCCAGCCCTCCCACACTGACACCAGTGCAGCCCCAACTCAGCACCTTTCTACACCTGCTGCCTTTCAGGGACCTGCCCTTACACAGCAGATTCCCTCTGGTACATTAACCCTTCACCTTTTTTTGCTATCTATGAGCAAAGGAGACAGCACACATCTCTGTCTCAGCTCCCCTTCACCCATTCCTCCTTCCCCCTGACTGGGACACACAACAAGAATGCTTCAAATTGCCCGATGATGATGGGCAAAAGAACAGATGAACAAGAGTGGTGATGCAGGGCAAGGAGAGCTTTGCCTGAAGGCAAACAGAAAGCTCCCCCTTCCTCTGCCCCAGCCCTGCAGGACTGACCCTTCCCATGGGCAGGAACCTCCTGCTCCCTGCCCTGTACACACTGATGACCTGTAGTCCATCAGCTTTCTGAAATACATAAATCATGTCCTTTGCAGAGGACAGCACAGGGTTCCTTCTGCTGAAACTCTGTCCTGATTGCTCAGGACCAAAAATAAAGACCTCCCCTTTTTTATTATTATTATTCCTTAAAGCAAGGGCCTTAACCAGAGGTGGAATATTCTCCTGTTTCTGTACCAACACTCTCACATGCCCATCTTCAGCTGAGTTCACAGTGACACTCTCAAGGATATGATGAACTTGCAAAAAGTGCAATACTGTTTGATCTTTCATTACCGTGCTTAAAAAATGCACTCTGAGGGAAATATAAATTGGACTCACTGACAGAAATCCCTCCCCTCTGTTTGCACTGAAGGTGTTTTGCAGTGCAGCCCCAGCAGCAGCTGAATTCCACCTCAACACCGAAAGGCTGAGCAGAAACCAGCTGTGCCTGGTTTGTTTCTGGGGAGAACCTCCACATGGAGCTCAGCTCAGAGCAGGCACAACCCAGACTTTCAATGCACTTGTCTCCTTGGTACCTCATCTGCTGTGAAGGTGTGCCCTTGCCCATTGTCAGGGTTAATATTGCAATGTCTTTTTTTTCTTTTTTTTGGGGAAAAAATCCATACTGTAGCCAGGATAGAAAGTTTTAGCTTCTTGTGGTCAAGGCTGGCTGATCCCGGTACCTCTGTTCAGGGCTGCCTCAACAAGTGCAGAGCTGTTTAATTATTGACAAAGTAAAAAGTTCCCTAACTGAGCTGTGCTTCATTTTAGAAGAAAATACAACTCTATTCAGACTGGCCATGCTTGAAAGTTTTGCTTCTTTTTATTTTTAACATCAGTGCATATAAAGAAAATATAGGGCCCAGCCTGAACAGTAGCAATGAGTGCTTAATATTCTTTTTCTTTTCAAATAAGTACATAATTTAAAAATGTCACTGCACATCTGTGTTTGATGTGTGGTGCTGCAAAGTGGGGCAGGAGAAGGGGGAACATGAAGAGTGGAGATCCTGTAAGTTATTTACCTCTCTGCTGAATAATTTCCCCCTTTTGCACTTGCTGCAAAGAAGAGACAGACACTGAACTCCTGCATGGGCAGGGCAGTGCCACTGCTCTGGAGGAAGGCTCCAGGCCCTGCTGCAGCACTTGGTTCTGAGGAAGCACTGCCACCAGCAGCTGGTGAGGCTGCCCATAACCTTTGCTGCTTCTCCTGCAGATAAAATCTGTGGGATCTTGCCTTTCTGTGGGTTTACAGCAGTAACAGTGAAGCTTTGCAGTGAAGTGTTCTCAGAATTAATCTTCTAATCCTTCTTTTGGTGGCAAAAGAAAAGCTCCAGGGTTTTTTCCAGCGAATCTACTGCATTTATTGCTTTAATGAGGAAGCATGGGGTCTGCTCCCTCCATATATCCCCAGATGACAATTCACAGCCCCTCAAGCAGCACTTCCAAAGCTCATAATTTACTTTGGATGAGACCTGGCTTGTTTGAAAAGGCAGAAGCAGAGGCAGCTTCACACCCACTGAATCCCCCCCAGCCCCTGAGAGGGCAGTTGTTTTTGTGCTGAGTCCCTCCAGGGCTTCCCCAGGTGCTCCCATGCGCAACCTGGCTGCTGCTGCTCCAGTCACTGAAAAAACACTCAGTGGGTTAACAGAAAGCACCATCCTTTCATGGTGACAGGCCACCATGTTCCTTTCAAAATGTGAGCAGAGAGATATTCTGGAGGAATGTGTGCTGCTTGTGCTGTCCAGCTCTAGAGATAAATAGAGGACAAGTCTCCATGGCTGCCAGTCTGGCACCTTTTGTGGGTAATAAAATATGCTCAAAGCTCTTCAAGCTTTTCTACAAATAATCAGAACTGTTTGTCACTATGTTGAAGGAATTAGGGGTTTTAGACACTGCTGGAATGATTAAATAGAGGCCTTTCTTTCAGAAGGGCATGAAATTTAGCTGAAAAGCTGGGTTTGAGAGTGTTCTGCTGGGCAGACAAAGTAGCCAGGACAAACCAGGAGGAACAAAGGCAGGCTCTCCAAGGGGGTGGATTTCCCCAGGGTGTGTAGGACCACAAAGCTCAATGACCTGGAGCATGTTGGCTGCTCCTGGTGCTGCCCATGTCTCTGAGTGGGGTGAAGGGCACAGAGAAAACACATTCTGTGAGCCAGTCACCCTCTGGGACATGTAGGAGGGATGTTACCACTGCCGTGGTGGCATGCAAGAAAGGAGACTGAGGGCCAGCCTGGAAAGAGGCAATTCTTGGGGGAAAAGAGGCAGAAAGGAGAAGGTGCTGCAGGAGCTGCTGTGGAATGGACTGAGTGAGGCTGAGGAAATAGATCTGTGAGTTGCCAGCACAAAAACAATCACTGAAGTGAGTGTGAGGATAGAGCTATCCTGGGGACAAAGCAAGGAGTGGGGAGAGGAACTAAGGCAATGTCCTAAGGAAGGCTGATAGTGGGGAGGAGAAAAGCACGTCTGAAGACAATGCAAGGACACCTAGAGAGGTAGGATGAAAACCAGGAGCACCTCAAGAAAGGAGCTTTTCAATAAAGGAGGAATGATTCACATCAAAGGCAGGCAAGAGACTGGGAAGGAGGCTTTGGAGTGTGCCAGGAATAACAACTGTGCCTCAGCTCATGTTGTGTTCCCTCTGCCTGCAGCACCATGCTCTTCACATTTCATCTGCAAACTCTTCAGGGCAGGGACCTGGTCCTCCTCCCCATCTAGCAGTTCAAGAAATCATTTCCATTTGTACCAAGAATATTAACTGGACCAATGTGCACATGTGCTTTAACATGCAAAAGGTGATATCCCCCTGATATATCTGCTGTTGATTTACTCACTGGACTGCCACCTCACAGGCTCAAGTCCCTGCATGAGATCTCTGTCCTCCTTCACCTCCGTTGAAATTAGGAGGCTATATCAGGGAAGAAAATTATAAATCATGGGAGAAAAGAGGCTATTGTTTTGGATTCTATCTTTTTCATTTCCCAGGATCACCCCCATATAAACAATCAACCTTAAACACACATAAAATGCACTTATAATTCTGCAGCCCCTGGCTACTTCTCTTGGCTCACTTTTGCTCTCCTGCTGTCCCAGAAAGCCCCATTTAAATGATGGCTGCCTGCCTCCAGCACCTGCCATGCCCCTCAACTTGCAATGGCAACTTGCAACTCCCAATTCTTCCAGCCCCATTTAGGTATTATGAGCTGTGTTCAACCCAGAGAGTCTTTAAATTTATTCTTAAATGTTTATACCGTAGTTAGCAATAATCCAGGAAGGAATTTAAGTGTCTTTTTGTGTCTCTCTAGCTCCAGTGGCACTCAAAGCATGCACATAAGGGTTTTGCTAAATGGGAGTGGGCCTTAATGCACACTTAATCTTCTTGCAGTCTGGCCTCAAATGTTTGCCTATATTGCAGTGATCAAGCTCTGTCTCTTGATTTCCTGTCTACAGTACAGGGATAAGGAGAACAGCCAATGATGTGTGATGGAGACTACTGGTCTGACCTTGGGTTTGCTGAATAACTCATGACTGGCAAAACTGTGGATTGATTTCAGTTGGATTTTATGAGGCATGGAGCTGGAAAGACTTGATTTTTTTCTCCCTCCTCATTACATGGCAATGACTAGCCTAGCCATGGCTCCTCATCTTGCATTCAATATTTCTCATGTCTGATGGATGCCAAGCACTTTCTTTTGTTCCTAGTGTCCTGGTTTTAAACTTCTTTAATTTGTTGACCATGTGTATCTTCTAAAGTAGAAGTAAACCCCTTGGGAAATTCAGTAGCCATGGGGCTGCTTTACAGGTCCATGGACTGCCAAGCACTGCCCCTGGCTCCTGCAAAGGCTTTGTCTGCTTCCAGTTTCAGATGACACTAATGACATCCAGTATGTGAAAGGCAGTATTTGGATTTAGACTGGGGCAAAGTCCCTGCAAACCAAAACTCCTTATCATTTTTTCTTCTCTTTTCAAGTGGACCTATTTCCTGCTCTCAATAAATTCAAATTTTAATGGTACAGATTTTCTGCAATGGAGCACTGCCTTCATAACCATTTAGTATGTAGACTAGGAAACCATTAATAGCAAGCAACAAAGAGGAAAGAAGATTACTACTTTTTAATCTTTCATTTATTCTGTGGGTAGCTAATAATTAGTTAGACATTATGGCCAGCTACTACTAATTGCTGAGTTTCACAAAGGCCTCTTTCTATAGTCTTTAAAAACAGTAAAGGAAATGACGTATCTAAGAAAGAAGTAGTTTCTGAGAGTAAAGTCACAGAAATCCTAGCAAAGGTTTATCCTGATAGCAAAGGTTTCTAGGTACCTGCTGCTCACTAAAACCAGTGAAAAGTAGACACTATTCATACCCTTCCTAATCTAGATCCTCATGACTACACCACTTGCTGTTGAGTGGTATGATTGTAGAAACCTGAGATGAAATTAAAGCCTCTATCTACTCACAAGGGGCATAAAATATTTATCTCGAGTTGTTTTTATTTTTAAACCAGAATTTCAGGACAGGCTTTCTCTTCCCATTGCTACAGTGTTAATCAAAGCCGTATTTTCAGCTCTGATAACAATAGGAAGGAGAAAAAAAAAAGAAGTGTGGCAAACCAGCTGTGACTTACTTGCTAGGTATCAAAGGCAATGGAATAAACCACAGAACATCTGTATCTTAAGCTGTCATTTCAGGGAGTAATCTTCTCCTTCTGCCAGCCAGCAAGAGGGGCCATGACAACAAACTGGTATGTACAGTCAGAGCTGGACTGAAAGCAAGAGATGGGTGCATGTAATGGTTTGAAAGCAAAATCAGCAAGAGACTCTAAATCAGAAATACAATTTAATAGGAAAAAAAAAAAAAAAGAGAAAATAAAATACATGCAATTGTACAAGAGAAAAACCACTCACAGAGTCAGAATACAACCTGACACCCCCTAGTTAGGGTGCTGGTAGCAGTCCAGATGAAGTGGTCTTGTTAAAGCAGTGATCCTGTAGAAAAGTCTGGTAGCTCTTGTCCTCTAGAAACCAGTGGGTAAGGACTTCCTTGGTGATCCAAATTTTTATTTAGGTAGGAAATGTTTGGCTCCTCCCCATGGGTGGAGGGATGGGTGGAACATCTCCCAATGGGATGATGTAATTTCATCAGTCATGCAATGGCCCATTAACAGAAGATACCTCCCTGGAGGAAGGATGGGTCATGGGAAAGGTAAAGAACACTGCCCCACCTGATTTTAACAGATGGCCCATTAGCAGAGGTTATCTCCCACAGAGATAAGAATCACTGCCCCACCTGGTTTCAGCAGATGGTGATAGAATACACACCCCTGGGCATATCTTTGCATTGTAACCTAGGACAGTGCTGTGCCTGAGCAGCCCAGGCTGCTTCTGGCTCTCCTACAGGCTGGGTGAGCACAAGTGAGCTGCTCACAGCAGCAGCAGGGCCCAAAGTCTTTGCTGGTGACACAAATCACCTGTGTTACATTCTGCCAGGGGTTTGCTGTGGGTTTGCACTGCCCGGTCCAGCAGGTTTAGTTTGAGCAGGCTGGGCATGCAGGGCATTCCCAAAGAGCACAGAGCTGCTGGTCTTCCAGGTGAGCTGCAAAATCTGCCCCTTATCCTTGGCTTTCAGCAAGGGAGGGGAAATGCAAGAGTAGTGATTGGCAGGAGGAAAACAGCTGCTGGGGGAGAGCTTTATGTCATTGTCTCTTTTAATTTCACCATCACTAGCTGTGTCAGAGAGTTTAAATATGAGCAATGGTGTTGCTCAGTATTGTCAAGGGCATGCAGAGCCCCAGCCCAGTATCTAAATGAAATCCTCTGAAAAATGACTAAACAGGATTAGCACGGCCTGAGTGCAGATACAACACACCTGCATGCTCATGAATCATCCTACACCCGTGTGCAGAGGTGCAGAGCCCCCACCAAAGACAGCAGAACAAACTGGTGTTGGCAGAGCAGGATCCAGCCTGGGATCCACTGCAGCTCCTTGTGAAGGCATACACAGCCCTGGACAGCTGCTCCCACCCCAGGCAGCCACTTCCAGACCCCTGAGCCTGCTGGGGTGTGGGGCAGGGATGCTGTGGGGCAGGGATGCTGTGGGGCATGGGCTGACCCTCCATCTGCTCCCTGCTGCTATGGCCTGCCTGGGGTTGGCACCAGAGGCTCTGGAGGCTCCTGCACCTCAAAGCAATCCCGAGGTGTGGATGAAATCCCTGTCTGTGACAACACCTGGAAGCCAAGGAGGAAGGAGGGGAACTCTCCCAAGCTCATGGTCCTGCTGCAGGGGGCACAGGGAGCTGGTGTCACAGGGAGCTGGTGTCACAGGGCGTTGGTGGCACAGGTGGTTGGTGGCACAGAGACCTGGTGTCAAAGGGAGCTGGTGTCACAGGCAGAGCCATTCATGCAGGAGCAAGACCTCCCCTGGGGAAGGCCCCAAATTCTGCCATTTGTTTCCCTTTTCAATCTGACAGGGCAGAGACAGATTTGATTGAGCTGCTGAGCAGCTCGTGAGGCCTGTCTGCTCGCCGGAGCTTTTCTGGGAACGTGGGTTGAGAGGTTTATTGGATGGAGGGATAATTTAGTATCCATTCTTCACAGCATGTCCATTCATATCAGCCTGCCCTCGCAGTCTGTTTCCCTCCCTGGACCCCTGGGCAGGGCAGGGACAGGAGGGGAGGGAGTGCGCTGTGTCTGGCTGGTCACCTGTGGTGGGACCCCAGTGCTCCCAGGATCCCAGTCTCATGGGGCATGGGCAGGACGGTGGGGCTGGTCACCTTGTGGCACCACAGCTGCCTTTTTTCAGGCTGGGAGGAAAGAGGCCCCAGTGAGATCTGTCAGCCCACACCCCAAATGCCCCTCTGCTGCCCTGCACCAGATCCTCCCAGCAGAGACAATGGGTATTTCTAGAAGACACATTAACTGTGAGAGAACCCATATCCCAGACAGAGCCTGTCTACCACCAGTCAGCAACGTGCCTCTCCTGCCTGGCTTCTGAGGACAGCCCACAAGCAGGAGACAGAAAGGTCCCTTGCAGAGCTGCTCCAAGCTTTGGGTGCCCCAGGTTTTCCTGCAGGAAAGCTTTCCTGGCTGCTCACCTCCTGCTTTAGACAACGGTACAAATTCTCCCCAGGGTCACTTGAAACAGCACCCTATTGCATCTGCCCACCTCAGGCTGGGACTAGAAGCCCAGCCCTTGGAATGTGATGAGGGTTCCCTACAGCTAGCTGTGATCCAAAGCTCATCTAGAGATGTCACTTGGAGGGAACATCAAGAATGACAAAAAGAGCTTCTGCCACTACAGTAGCAAAAAAGGCTAAACAGAGAAATGTAGGCCCATTGCTGAACAGGGAAAGTGATTGAATGGCATGGGCACAGAGAAGGCTGAGAGACTCAATGCCTTCTCTATCTCAGTCTTCATCAACAAGGTTTTCAGGGCTCTGGGCACAGAGGAAAACTACAGCAAGAAGAGTGGTGTTGACTCAGGGATTGGCTGAGACATCTCTTCAAGTCCATGAGACTCAACAGATGCATCCAGGAGTGCTACAAGAGTTGGCCCATGTCCTTGCTCCATCATTCTCCAACATTTTCCAAAGACTGTGGAAGTACAGGGATTTCCCTGACAACTAAAGGCAGACATGAGGGCCTCCCATACCTACAGAATGGGAGCTGGGAACTTCTCTGATATGTGTGGCAGAAAAACTAGACACCAGGCATAAACTGAAACAAGAGAGATCAGATTAAATACAAGGGGGGAAGGAATTGCCATGAGGACAGTCTGGCAGTGGAGCAGGCAGCCCAGGAGGCTCTGCAGGCTCCATCCTGGGAGGTTTCAAACCCCAACCAGACACAGCCCTGAGCAGCCTGGTCTGGTCTGGTCTGGGGGTGACCCTGCTCTGAGCCTCTCAGGGCCAGGCCCAGCCTGAATTATGCTATGTTCCCATGCTGAGTTGAATTGGATAGCAACGGTAGGAAATTAAAAATACAGAAATATAATCCTACTGTTGACACAAATAACCCAAATTCTCCAGACTGCTGTCGTCCTCTGTCTGTTCTGACTTATGCAGGAATCCAGACTAGCTCTGATCTATCCTAAATACTCTTTTGCCAGTCTGAAGGCTTGGGGCTGCCCCTACTGAGAAAAGAGTCAGATGTGTACAAAGCAAGTGAAAAGGCTGGCTGTTTCTGCTTTGTGGGGAGCCAGTCACCATCACCTCCACTGCTTTTCAAGCTCTCTTTCTCTCCTCTCCCTCTCTCATTGCTCCTACAGTAAATACCCAAACATGAGAACAAGCCCCCTGGACTCATCTTAGAGGCTCTGTCCCCCACATCTCCCTGTCCCCTCCACTCCCTAAACCTATAGGGACTTCTGCCAGAATCTCTCTCCTGGGGGGTAACATCAGTGACCTCCATCAACTGCAAGTTGAGCAGCCTAATGATATTCAAGCTCCTTTCACCCTATTTCCTAGCTGAGGCTAAGCACAGCCCAGCAAACCATCAGGAACAGGAACCTCATCATGAGCAGAGAGGTGGCCAGAGAGATGATTTTGAGGGAAGGCTACAGTAACCTCAAGCTTAGAAAAGATGCTTGAACTCCCCTTTTAAGTGGTCATGGAAGCTATTTTCATCTTCAGCTGCTGCAGATTTGTTCCTGGGATGGTGGCTGCACTGAGTGGCTGACATAGACCTGAGAATCAATCAAAAGTAATTGAAACAGAAGAGGCTCAGCAATCAACCTATTAGGTTGCTGGAGCCAGAAAAATGCTGCTATGAGGAGCCAGAGAAAGGGGAACTGACTTCCCTTCTGAAACTTAATGTGAGGAAGAAGCTTCAGCTGTGCAGTCTTTTCTTACAAGAAGAATAAAAATGTGAGGAATTCTCTTTCTGTGTATTTTTATCCCATTTAATGGGGGGGGGAAGGAAAGAAACCATTAAAACCTTATCTGTAAAAAAAAAAAACCATCCTGTTCTCTTTCCTTTTCCTCAATCCCCCCCTCCGTATGCAATAAAATGATTCTTTGCTCTCAGTTGTTGTCTGTGGCAGCGGTTGGAATGAGCTTTGTTTTTCTTCACTTCACTGCTCCTCACCGGAGGACTTTGCTGGCTGCAGCAACCTATTAAACTGGTTGCTGGCTGTCATGGTCTCTTCTGTCAGAGTGGGAGTTGCTGCCAGAGTCCAGCTATTTCCAAATGCCTGCATGAACCGGCTCCTGAAAAGCCAGAGCTCAGAGCCGTCGACAAGAGCGGGAGCTGAAGTGTTAGGGGGGTTGCCAACCTCCAGTAATTAACAGCACACACCCCTCCACCATCCCTCACCCAGATTTCACAACCTTCTGGCAGGTGCCCCAGGGGGATTTGCAGCAGTGAGCTTAAATATTTCATCTAAATCATTAGAGCAAAGAAGAAAAATTAAACGTGATCTTTAAAAAGGAGGAGGAAATCTTAACCACTTGCATTCTTGATAAGACACACACAAAGAGAAGATGTAGCACCAAGAGTTCAAATTTGGAAAGGACTGCTGTGTGTGTTGGTGGGCAATACCTCAGCAGGCTTCTCAGAGATGAAAGCTGAGGGGCCACCCAGTCCTCTGTCCCCCACAGGTACGGCTCTGAGGTGCATTACTTTGGTTACAGAGGATGTACTGGCTTGACCCTGACACCAGAGACTCCTGTTGACTCTGAATTCTGTACAGCACATCCCTGCTCAGATGCTGTTATGAAACACAATAACCCTGCTACTGTCTGGATGAGCCCTTCCCCTGCACCAATCCATAATTACTCTCAAGGCAATGAAAACAAAGTTTCTCCTTTCCACCTCACCTGGAAAACACAGCAGGCACCTAGGTTTAATATTATGATTGAGGTTGGAATGGGAGCCACCCAGCTGGGATTCGGTTTCAGTTCTGAGGTGGTTGGAGCCCTTGTTCTGTCCAAGGAAAGGCTGAGTGCACCATGCTGTACGTGCTCCTGGCAGTCCCCTGCTCCAGGGACTTCTCCCCTCACAACAGTGAGCTTTGATCAGGGCAGTTCTACCTGGCAGGGGTTTTATTGGGTCAGAGGGAAATATGTCCAGGGCTCTGCACAGCAGCACTCCAAGTTTTATCCATACTTACTGTTTTCTGAGGGTACCAGTAAAAATGTCTGGGCAAAGTGCAGGTTTGGAGACCTTAGCAATTCACATCTGCACCTGGACAGTGCCTGTGCTACAGGATAAACACTGTCCAGATTCACCATCAAGCACAATTTATGGGAGGGATGTGCTCTCCCTGTGGGCTTAAGCAATAACACTCCAAACACACCTTCAGAAAGACTATTGCTTTCATGAAAGGTTTTCATGAAATACAGGGGTGAGGGAAAGGGGTATGAGAAATTAGAGGCTGAAATTGTGTCCTAACACTGCTAGGAGGAAAAAAAATCAATTTTCTTCCCACTAACCCCCCTATAGCAGTACTTGATTCAGTATTACCCTCCTCCCAGAGATCAAAGATGATGATGCCATGCAGGAGTAATGCTGGGGTAATACAGGAGCTTATAACTGCAGAAGAGCTGTGACCTAAAGCAAGCCTCCCCTGCGGATGCTGAGTCATGAGAAATGTGATGCCCTTCCACCATTATCCAAGAACAGCATCTGAAAGAGAGAGGGGTTTGGAGCTGGGACAATCTGAATTCTGATGCTGGTTCTGATATGTCCCTCACATGAACCTGGGGAGTAGTTAATAGGACTCAGATGTACAGAGGTTCTTAACATCTGTCACTCAAAACTCCTCAAATGCACCATGGATACTTAAATCCTCCGGAAAAAAATTATGTTTAACCTTCTGAACACAGAAGAAGAATTAAGGTCAGTACTTGTAATGTGCTTTTCAGAAGAAAACAGACTGAGTTCTACTTTTAGTTCTTCATTACTTTATGCTATAGAAAGCAAGAAGATAGAAAAAATGAACAGCAGGATAGGACTGATTATTAGTATTGGGAGTGTTGTTGGGGCATTTCTGGGTTTTCATGGGTACTTCTATCAAATAAATGGATGGATTATATGCACCATGAAGGAATAATTCTGGCCAGGTGATGTTTGTTCCATAAAAGGGACACTCTCAAAGGACGTGCAAAGTCCTCTAAACTTTCCAGGATTAGCACTGAGTG
This sequence comes from Muscicapa striata striata, assembly GCA_030060385.1. Taxonomy (NCBI): domain Eukaryota; kingdom Metazoa; phylum Chordata; class Aves; order Passeriformes; family Muscicapidae; genus Muscicapa; species Muscicapa striata. Next base: position 682,770 of record JAREIS010000117.1, on the reverse strand, counting down.
ACCTAATATCTCCTCCCACCACTGGTGCCTAACACTTTAGAGAAATTTATGCACAGAATGTGACAACTTGTCATGAAATGCTCAACTTCATCTATCCCATTTTCCTGTAGAGTTCTCTGCATAATATATAAACAGAGAGGGGTGGGGGAAATCTCTCTGAAAGCTCCTGCCAACTCACATCTATTTCATTCTTTTGAAAAGAAACCTATTCCAGATGGTTTATCATTAGAACTTTTTCTAATCTCTGATGTTATGAAAAAACAGGGAAAAAAGAAATCTGTGTGGTCAGTTCTAGCACAGCCTGGAAGCCCTCCTGAAAATCTTTCACACTGAACCTGGGGCTGTGGATGTATGTCCACTGCAGGGACCAGTGGACTGCCCCAGGTAAATAGAACCAGCCACTGGATATTACTGATGGGGCAGGATTTGGGCCAGCCTGTGACTGGGCAATCTGTTTTCCTGTCCTCAAAAATCTCACTCTTCCCAGGGCTTGGGCACCCACTGTACCACATAAACAAATATGCTCAGAGTGGTGCCAGTAAGATCATTCCAGCTGTGACCTAGGCAGGCTGCTCTGTGTTTATATCAAGGCACACTACAAAAATACAGAGCAGAGGAGCTGCAGCATCTCCCCTGAGCTGCAGCATCTCCCCTGAGCTGCAGCATCTCCCCTGAGCTGCAGCATCTCTCCCTGAGCTGCAGCATCTCCCTGAGCTGCAGCATCTCCCCTGAGCTGCAGCATCTCTCCCTGAGCTGCAGCATCTCTCCCTGAGCTGCAGCATCTCCCCTGAGCTGCAGCATCTCTCCCTGAGCTGCAGCATCTCTCCCTGTGCTACAGCATCTCTCCCTGAGCTGCAGCCCTCCTGGGTGTCAGGACTGCAGCTGGGCAGACAGCCAGCACGCTGAGGGATGTTTGAAGCAAGGCCTCTGAGACAAACCTCTGCTTTCAATGAAGTGCCACAGGATTTTTAATGCCCATGCAGAGCAGGCAGCTGTTACCCAAAGGACATTCTCCACCCTAAAATTACATGGAAATTATTTGCCTCTGAAGCTATGTTTAGCCTACAGAGATTCAAACATATAATTCTAGGATATCTAGTTATTTGATTAAAATGCTAATATAGCCACCTCAGTGCTAATGCTGCCAACCATTCTGCCTCCCTAGGGCAGTGCTGTGTTTGCTTTTCGTGTCTCTCCCTAAGCCAGAGTCTCACCCTGAATGGGGGATCATGATCACTGCTCTAAGCCCGGGGTTCAGCCTCCCCAGCATAGAGACTCAGAAAAGCAGCCAGCTCAAAGCTGGAGAGGATGCACAGAGATTTGCCCACTGCCTCATTCCAGGCAGTTTCCCTCTCCTGCTAGGAGCTGCCAGGCAGCAGCAGTGGTGGTGAGTTCCTGAGGAAGGTGTGTGTGCTGAGGAGGCACACCCCTTCTACTGAGAAACTGATTTTTTTTTTTTAAGAGAAGCAGCTAAATAAGTGAATGGGAGCTCTCACTCTCCCATTCTTGAGCTTCTCCCCAGAACTTTTCTTAATTGCTTTTTGCTCACTGTCACTACAAGGACTGGGAATTGTGCCGTCAACATTTTCCCTGTGAAGAGCAGTTCCCATTTTATCCAAAATTACCTCTGTCCAACTTGATTTAAAATTTCTAGTTTGTCAAAGTTAATTATTTCCACTGAAAATCCAGGTGCCAAGATGCTCAAAACCAATATTATAAAGGAACTCAGTGCACATAATTTCAGGCTCCTGCTATGAACAAACATCCCCTTGTCCTATATCCTTTTCCCACCTCAGGGTCTCAGTAAAGCACTATGCCACAACAGTACTACATGATTTTATGATAAATAGACCTAGGTCCTCCTTCTAATGGTTCCTGGGGTTTGTCAAAGCTGAGAGGGCACAGAAAGGATGGCCATCCTGATGGTGCCCGTCCTAATGACCCAGCCTGAGTGCAGGGGCTGAGCACGAGGCCAGGGATGCTCTGCACTTCACTGTCCATGTCGGTACCAGCTGCCTCTTTGCTGGCTCCACAGGAATCAGGAGAGAGTCTGAGGGGGCACTTTTTTCAGAGGAGCAAGGAGGGGAAGGATGAGTGTACATGCCTGATTAGTTACAGGCAATTAAACATGTCTAGCTTCCCCTTGCCTCTCATCCCTAACCTCCAGCCACTGGAACAGCAATCCAGAACAGCCATCTCCTGATGCATGATCCCTATTCCCTTTGCCTTTACAACATGGTGCCTGCACTCTTGAAATCCCTGGGCATCAAAACATTTGCACACAGGCAAGTGAAATGTCTTGGGCTGTCAGGAAGGAGACCACCCCCTCCTGCAGACCAATCCTGCCTCCCATCATAGGGCAACACCTTCTGTCCCAGCTCCTGGAGCTGCCATTGCTCATCTTGAACCAGAGGCAGCTTTCAGGAATACTGCATTGCCAGATACTTCTGTCACCCTCTGGTTTGCTGGCCCTTGGGTTTCCCTGGCTTCCCACAGATTTGACCCAGGGTGCTTCCCTTACAGAAACATTCTGTCTCCATTTAATTTTAAAACTGCTTTTGCTCCAGCATGTGTACCTCCCTGCCAATCTTCTTGGCCAAGAGCAGTACAGTCTCAGGGTTTTCCCATAAAATCACTGCTGTCCTAAGTAGAGAAGGATCAGAATATTTGTCCCCCTCCTCCTGTCCTCCCCCAGGGACTGCCATGAGCCCCCTAGGCCCTATCATCCCTTCTCTCACAGGGTTTCTACTACTGTGCCTGAGTTCTCCAACCAAAGTCTCACCAAGTATCATCCTCACCCACGCTCCCCATCCTGCTTCTTCTGCCACTTCTGCCTCCAGGAAACAGGCTCTAGACTGCTCCTGCCAGCAAGGAACACAGCCTCTTGCTGTTTAGGGAAAGAGGTGGGTGGGGAGAGAATCCCTCGAGCTAAGTGGAGAGGCACAATCTGCAGCCAGAGCTCCAAAAGATCTTCCTCCCCAGTACACTCATCCCTGTCAGGCCACAGCCAAGGCCTTCTTTTTAGAGAGAGCTGGTGAGGCCACTGCTTACTTCATTACAGCCTGTACCTCTTCCAACTAGGGTACAGGTACATGGATGGAAAATACAGAAAAAAGAAGTGCATAGGATGAGTCTTACTACAGCATGCAAGTGTATTTAAACATGATCACCACCAAAACATCACTATGACTGATCACATCTTGACTTTAGCTGCAGGAAAGAGCAAAGCAGGATCAATTTTCACCCCTGTATTGCAGAGTCTCATCATTTTACTAAGGACTTTGTGATACCCAGTACTCTTTAAAGCCTGTGTTCCAAGATTTGAGTATACAAGAATGACACCTTGAGCTCTTTTCCAGATACATTTCCTTGTATCTTCTCATCTCTCTCATAGAGATTCCTGATTTTGTGAACCCTAATGTTTCAAAAAATAGAAAGACACCCTCTTCCTCACCAAGATTTTTTATCTCATGACCTAGGGAGCGACTGGACTCCTGATTTTATACTGGTTGGACTCAGCAGTACTATAAGCACAGTAATTCAAATACAGACAGCAGGTAAACTACCAAAATGCCTTTTGCTTTCTTACTGACCCAAAATCCATGTCTAATGTCCTGTCAAAATACATAGTTGTGTTCAGACGTGAGGAAATATCAAACTGAAGGCAGACCTTAGCACACAGAAGAGTCAAGAAGCTGAAAGCATCCTTACCTTTTTATAAGATCTGTCTTCACTCCCAGCACCTCACACCATGGCCCAGGTGTACCTCCTGCAGCCCAAACCTTCTGTTCTGCTCTCCCTGCAAGAATTTTTGGCAATATTCTGTAGGTTACTTTTCCTCAGAATAAAACTGAGTTTTACACCAAGTTATATCCTGTCAATCCAAAGAATCAGCTCACTCTTTATCTATGGGCATGGGGAACATTTTGAATTATTTCCATAAAAGGGTACTAGGCTGATATTTGATACAGGAGTCAGAGTAGAGGACGTGGTCTAGATTTGACCAAGACAGAGTTTGAAAATGCTCTGGATAAATGAACTTTCACTGTAGAGTAGACAGGGTTAGAGGTCAGACTTTGCAGAGAAAGAACAAAAGAGTACTGATCCAACTAGGTAATTTCTGCAAAAACAGACTTATTTATCAAAAACTGAATTGATCTAGCTTGCACAACATTAAAGCCAAAGAATAAATAATAAACAGCACCTCCATTTGTCACATAGTAAAAAGAACAAAAGTGCACAACTGGGAAAATGTAATTTGGAGAAAAGTCCAATACAGAAAAAAATAAGGCAGAGTTGCAGTAGAGAAATAAAACCAACCTGTGATTTATTAGCAACCATTGTGTGCTCTGTGCCATATTTCTTTATTCAAATAAAGCCCTGTTCAAATTCCTCTGAGGTGACTTTTCAGCAACATTTAGCACATTGCAGGGCAGGGCTTGAGGGTCACGAGTTCAAGCAAGGACTTGTCCCCTATATTCCTTGTGTCCTGTCCTCCAGGCACCTGGTCTGAGCTATGGACATGGCTTTCCTCAGCTGTGGTGATGCTGCTGGTGGGAAGAAATCGTCTGCCCTGCACATTAATGTCTCCTGTAAATTATCTTAGGAACAAGACTGATATAGCTGCAGGCTGAAACAGCATTTCAGTTGTCCTAGGCTGGGGAGAAGTTACAGCTGACAACAAGAAATGGAGAGGAGGAAGGAAGAGAGAAAAAGGTAATTTTGGAGGGCTCAGTATAAAAATTTTGACTGCATTATTTGCACAGGCCAGACAGCAATAAAGCACAAACTTGTTGGAATAGCTCAATTCTCCTCTGGCTTCAAGCAATGCGGGAAGGATCTGCTGTTAGGTCTCCCAGTGCCACTTTCCCCCTCCCCTGTTTTATTATTAACCTCCTACATTTTCTGTGCCTTTAATGGTAAATTGCTTTCCAATCAGCATGGCGTGAGCAGGCTAACCAGAGGCAGCCAGAGCCGTGCAGTGCCAGCCCAGCCAGGCAGCCCAGGCTCCTATTCACAGCTCTGACACCTCCACGTTATTTTTCCTACCTCCCCTGACTCTTTGAGATCAGGGGGCCCTGACCATAATGCTCAAGCAGTGAAAAAAAACACAAATCCTGCTGGACTTGCAGCTGGGGGAGAAACAACCTCAGGAGCGGGGAAAGGAGCTGTCAGCCTTCATTATTAATATCCAGCTGTTAATATTTAATGTCATAAAACCGCGTCTCCCTCCGCAGCCTAGTCATCAGACATGCAGGGGTCACAGCAGCCAAAATCCTTTAGACAGACAATTCAATGTCCCTGTGCTTTAGCTGCATGCCAGGACTGCTAAAGGTGTTCTAGATGTATTTGAGATTAAATGCTAGAAGCTTTAATAAAGCCTGAGATTAAAAAAAATATATATATAGGAAATGGAAAAAACAGTGGTCACGTTCCTCCTGCCTTCCCAGCCAGCCCTGCTCACAACATTGACCATGAAGCCAAAGGGCACCTGCAGCTGGGAAAAAATAAACCAGGCTGGCCAAAGCATTAGCACAGCACGGACATCGCCCACTGCTGCAGCTGCAGGGCCTGATCACTGCTAGAGCCTTGGTGCCCAGACACAGAGGGGAGGTTTGAACATGAGGTAGAGAGAGGGACAAGATTTAAATCCTTCAGACTAGTAAAGTCAGATGATACTGCATTAGGAAAAAGGGCGTGTAGCTCACCCCAGCCTGTGTTCCCAGGCGCTGTGGCACACACCGAGGCAAAGCCAGGAAATGCTGTGGAGTGTTTGATCTCAGCAGATGAGACAGAGCGAGGGCCTCTATCGTGGGGGCAGACAAGGGACATTTGAGTGGTTATTTTCAGAGCCTTCACCCTCACGGCTTCACAGAAGGGTCAGGCACCAGCCCTGCTGGCAGGCAGCTCTCCTCTCGGCGGGTGTGAGGGTGTCACCTCTGCTGGCACAGGGCCGCGGGTCCTGCTCCCTGCTGCGCATCCCGGCTCTCCCTGCCAGCGATTCCGCTTGCGCTGCCAGCGCTGCCACTAAAGCTGCCTCGCAGTATTAATTTTTAAAGACTCCTTCCTCCTCCCGGGCATAGATTCCGAGACAGCTCCAGAAGCCCACACATCTATACCAGCGCAGCGTAGCAGCCAAATGCGTCAAACAAGGTTTTAAGGGAGAATGGGGGAACAAAAAGCACAGCCAGGATGTTTTGGCATGCAGCGCAAAGAAAAGCGTGGCACCACATGCAACATCTGCTACCCTTTGGCCTTCCCTGCCTCTCCTGTTTCCACCTGTAAGCTCAAGATTGATTTCTTTCTTTTTTTTACAGAGCAGGGTAGTCAGAGGGGCTGGAGCACCCCAGGCAATGAAGAAACATAAGTAATGAGAATCCTCCAAATATGTTAGTCTGCATGACACGAAGACAGCTGAGACGGTCCTCAAAGAATTGGTCAGATCCAGCCGAGCTCATTAGCTCTGGCTTGGGGCTACTTCTGCCAGCCCTGGGTTAGCAGGAGCTCCCAGGTGTCTGCAAGCTGCACTCTGGGCTCCAGGCTGCCACGCCAGCCCAGTGCTGGCCTTTGCTGCACTGAGCCTGGGTACAGCACAGCCCCTCAGGCCAGCTGAGCTCTGCAGAGCTCTGCACAGCACCATGCACAGGTATGTAGGTGACTCCCCAAGGAAACAACCTGGGCAACTGTTCAACTAAAGCTATTTAACCTATCTGGGTTTGAGCTGGCTTTATGCAGTGCCTCTGTCCTCCAGCCCCAGTTTGTGGGTTTAGGGACACAATGCAGAGACACCCCGATAGCCCTGCCTACAAAACCATCTTGGGTTTTAAGGGATTAGTAGTACAGATTGAACACTCTAGGGACAAGGGTTCCAGGTCCCTTTTAGTCTGGAAGCAGGTAGCTGTGTCCTCACACACAGGTACAGAGTTCAGCTCAGGCTGCTGTGCACAAAGGTAGTTCCTTACTTCTTATGGATAATCCACAAACCAATTAGACTGGCTACAGTGAGGTACTGACAGCAAGTGGATACTAAAAAAGGGTGATTATGACTGTGGTCAAGTGTGACAAGCAGGACAAGTCAAATCTCTCCTTTGGCCATACCCTGACATGGTAAGGTAAAAGTGACTATTTACAGATAGCATCTCCCTGCCTGTGGATAACAGTAACTTCAGACAACTCTTGCAAACTAGGAACTAGTGAACTCCAGCAGTTAATTATAGTAAATATTTACATAACAGCTGGGCCCTTCAGATTTAGAAGGAATAGTCAATGCAAGGACATGCCCTTTAACCATCCCATTTTATTACACAAATCACCAGGGAGCCCAGCACAGTAAGATTTGCAAATGAAGTGTTTGATATTGGCTGAGACATTAAACTACTTACTTCATGCTATAAAATGCATAGGTACAGTACATCATTCTTTTTGCAGAAATTTCAACCCCATTTACTTTAGTTAACTCTTCCTCGGCACTTAATATTTTGTGGGCTACAAAGAAACACAGTACATAACCCTGAATAGACCTGGTGCCACCACTCTAGCAGAGTCTGACTTAAAATAAAAATGTTTTCCCCTTTGCTGTTACTAAATTTGGCATCACTTATGTAGTTTCTATTGATGTGTCTAATCTACTTAACATCCTCAATGTTCTCCTATTAGCTGGTTGCTTGGGAATTTGCCTTACATGAAAGATTCTACTTCTGTCCCATCCCATGCTTTCTCCACACACACACTAGGTAATTAAACCAGGTTCTGTAAGTGGGGCAATATGTCATCATCCAAAATGACTTGGTACTCAGAAGCATTGTAGCAAATCCTGTAATAAGCAAAAGCTGTGGGTGCTGGGAGCTGTGGGTGCATGGTTTCCAGACAGAGCACAGTTTTAAAAGGATCATGGTCCAAGTTAGGAAATCCGAGTCAGTCCCAAGCACCCTCAACTGGCAGGACTCAGATGTGCCTTGGGTAGGGTATAATCTATACCAGGAGCAAGATGAGACACTGATGACTCTCAGGAGCCCCCAGTTGTGGCCAGTGGCTGGAGTAACTCCAGAAATACCTGGAGAAAAAACATGATGAGCTGATCATCTACAGGAACTCAGTGTGGAGGAAAGGGGAAATTAATGAAACACAAAAAATCCCAGAAGATATTTCCTTCTCATCACTACAAAAAATTGCATTCCCAGATGCACAAATCAAATACGGGAAGGGGTTGACCATGGTTGCATTAGGCATAGTTTTAGGTGGTCCATAAAAGAGTTCCTCTTACCGAAATGTTATCCCAGATAGTATTTACTGCTCTATGACTTCCTTTCTAGAGGATTTTTGTGTTACCTTAGGGAGGAAAATGCTGAAAGATATCGTAAGTTAAGGTGCAAAAGTGTGCAGTGTAAAATTAGCTGAGAAGAGAGGATGAAGCAGCCCAAGAAATGGTCAGGTTTAGCCAAGGGACAGCTGCTGCAAAATCAGGAACCCAAAGGACTTAATGGATGGGGGTTTTGCATGCATCAGAAACATTCTGCCAGGCTGGCTGATTTATGTGGCTGAGAAGGCTCAGATGAACCCTCCCTCCTGAGCTTGCTCATAACATTATAGGGTAGGCTAAGAGGGTTACTCAATGTTATTACTGCTGTTGCTGTTGTTTATTTATTAATGCATCTGTATCAGAGACCGTGGCTGATCCTGGGAGTCTCACTGTGCTACGTGCACAGGATGCAGAGCAAGGAGGAGCAGCCCCTGCCCAAGAGAACTCAGAGTGCTCCCCAGAACCAGAGCTTTGGAAGCTATCCCAGGGACCCAGATCCCCTCTTCGCTGCCATGTCAGCCACTTATAATTTCCCAGCATAAATATGCTTTATAGAGAAATAAAGTCTGCAGTTCTGAAAAGGGAGTGCTTTAACACACCCGCTTCTCATCTATAAAGCCCCATGATTTGGCATCTCAGGTTAAAGTATGAAATTATGACACCAGAATTGACTTTAGAGTTTCTGATGCTTCCTTGGATGATTGCTTCTATAAGTTATAGAGACAGGGGAGCGTTTGTATTCTAGTGAACACATAAATTAATACCCATACATGAAAACGATGTGTAGACAGCAGGACAGGGGCAGGGATGAGTTTGCTACAGTGAATAACACCAAAGAAGGGCTTATCAGCAGCAGTTTCTGTTGTGTTGGAGTATTGTGGTGAGAGTCTGCAAGAGTAATGAAGTAAAATAAAAGGGGTTTGTACTTGACTTGTTAAAGCAGATGAGAAATTCATGGTATTTTCCATCATCATACCATTTTGTAGGGGAGTCCTACTGAAAATAAACATACATTTTTATTTCTGCTGGTGGATATAAACCAGAATTTCATATTTTCATGTACTCTGTATGTTTTACGCCATGAGCAGCACGGGTTATTTTGTGGCCTAAAGAACATATGTAAAGTTATTGGAATCTGGTTTTATAATGCATAAGAGATAAGGTTCTCTTGCTCATGCTTGCTAAAAGCTTTATTTTAGTCTGTCATGGCAGAGACAACATTATTTGATTTTGCTTCTTCCCTATGTTTCTAACAGTAGCAATATTGTATGTCGAAAAAAAATTGGAGCAAAATAAGAAACTGAATACTGCAACCCCTGCACATCCGATAGATCTTAAAGCCTCTTAAATTCATGGCAAAGTTTTAAAATCAAAGGGGATGAAAGTCGTAGCCCCACTGAAGTCAATGGAAAGCTCTCCATGAGGGACAGGAAGAGGGAGCTGGATTTCACCATGTCCCCTGACACTGTCTTACATTAGAAACAGCAACCGGGAGGTTTCTGATTCTCTCACCTCTGACCCAAACCTTTTTAAAAATTAAAATAAAATGTTAGAGATGCAGCATCAAAGGGCTGGAGGCACAAAGGAAAGGTGGGCCTGCTCCTAGCCCTGCAGACTGGCCAAGCAGTGATGCTGATGAGCCGAGGCAGCAGGGGAGACATCCCTTGGGCACGGCGCCCTGCCGGTGCCATCAGGAGCAGCAGAGGGGCTGTGTGTGCCACACAGCGCTGGCTGCACCAGATGGAGGCTTTGGACTGCACTGCAATGTTCGAGTTGTCCCCAGATCTGATGGCAAAGTCATGTGCCAGTTTGTTAGCCCGGAGAGCTCGAAGCCATCCTGGGAGAAACCCCTATCCCACATAAATCGTCTGGAGCTGATGGATGGCAGGAGCCTCAACTATAAAAATCTCAGCCAGAAACATGATAAATAGTTGTATCCTGTTAAAAATAGGCAGCAGAGCAGCAGGCACATGCATTGGCTGAGGAGGATTGCCAGTCAGTGACTGAATTGCCAAGGCATTTTGGCGTTCAGCTTCAGAACAGGCTTTCAGGCTATTCTTGCAAGTGAACCACCTCTGTAGTAACCTGGTTTTCAGTACACATCAAATTTCCTCTGGGTACCTCAGGAGCTGGCAGAAGAAAGCTCAGAAGAATGTTTTGGTTGTCTCTGGCTTTTGTATATGGCAGGTACTGGAGCCAGCTTCTTTTGGCCAAAATCAAGTCTTTCCCTGTGGGCATCATTTAAATGTGTTTGCCTTACCACCAAATCCTTATTTTGTGTTGAGTACTCAAGGGAAAAAGTTGCCTCCCTGCCTCCTCCAGCAGAGTTCCTGCATTTACTGTAACAGTAGCGTATTTGCATGGCGCCTGCTGCATTGGAGGCTCAGACTCCCATACTGCAGGTAATAAACAAATATTACTGTGAGCTTGCTGGAGCAACTCTCTCTCCCTCATAAGAACTTCTATAAAACAGTTGCTAGATTACAAGACTGGAAGGCAAACCTTTCAAAAAAATTCTCTCAACACTTAAAACTACAAGCTAAGTACGTCAGTCACATGTGGTTTGCTCTTTATGCAGAACCAATAAAACCTCACAAATTTCAGTTGTAGACCTCAAAACATCCTGTCTATGACACTTGAAACTTTCTCTCACCAAGAAATTTCCACAGTAACGTCCCAAATCCTTCCCTGGCCCATAGTCTCTAGGCTGTTCTAGCTTCAGGTCTCTTCCATGCTCCTTAAACACCCAAACCCAGTCTTCTTTTCATCTCTGCAGTGCCCTCCTCTTGCCCTGCATGCTTTCTACCGTGCTTCCATGTGCTCTCACACCACTTTTCCAGCCTTTCAGCTTGGCAAGAGACAGCACATGCTGTGACTCAAAGAAAAATATGTGGATTTGGATGGGGGAGTTGTCAGATGCCAGTCAACATGGGTAGCATCTTCTCTCCAGCTTTTCTTTGGTGGAAGTGTTAATTGGTGTTGTTCTTCCCCAAGTACTGCCATTGCCCCAGCCCTCTGCCAGATCTGATTCCATGCTGACCAGTGGAGCTCAGAAGCTCATAGCTGGGGACTAGCAGATAAACAGTGTGTTTGTGTAACTTTTGTGTCCCTAGGAAACAAGGCTGAAAACATAAATATGAACTATGTCCATGTTTACAGATATCTTTCTTGCTAATATTTCTGCTGAACTTGCCCCTGGGACTCCAAGCAGCTCTATGATAAACACTGTGTAAACAGATAGTAAGGCACGGTCTCTATTCCAGTTAAAGAAGATAAAGTTAAGTATGAAAATCTATACCATTCAGCTATTTTTAAAAATGGCTCTTGTAAATAAGCAGTGAGGAATAAATTGCACACAAAAATGACACACAAACACAGAGACAGTTTCAGGCTGGGACCATCCATATCTGATCAACTGAAAACAAAGATAGATACAAACTCGTCCTATCTGAACCCAACTTTAAAAACACAGTATTGTGCATTCACAGTAGCTCAAATGTTAAATATAATGCCTCATTTATCCCAAGAGGAAATGCTAATGAACAGGGTAAGGCTTAAACCACATATCTTGTAGGGCATCAACTTTCCAACTTCAGACTTCCAGCAGAAGCTTACCCTCTCTAGAGATTCACTACTCCACTGCCTTGCCATGAACCATCTGTCATATTTTCCTCAATATCCAAGGGTTCAGGGCACTCACTGGTAGGGGGGATGCTTGTCTTAAAAATCTGCTTGGCCCAGGCTTGAATCTCTATGGGTGCAGCATCTTCTGATGCTGCTGTTTCACTCCACTTTTCCCTGGAGCAGGGACTGAGACCTTGCTCAGCCATAGCTCAGGGAGATGCTATGGAATTATCAATCGTCTTAGCTCTAGTATCAGTCTGTACACTCCTGAGCTTGATGGTCAGGTCACTTTGCTAGGAGAAACACGTACATCTGCCCAAATTAGGCAGGGTGAGGCCTTGAAAACAGGTTTTCCATCTGTTGAAAGATTGCTCTAACCAATGGATGGTGGGTGGGACTTGCCCACAAGCTCAGGAAGTAAGTGAGGAACATGGGCCTCTCAGCTTACCCAACTAGAAGCCTGAATGCCTCAGCTGATTTGGGCCTTACCATAAGAATTCGGTACATACATGAGCTGAGTCAGACCAGACTTGTTCTCCATCAAGGCTCTGCAGAGCACTCAATCACCTTTATTTTTGTTCACTGCATCAGGAAGGAGTTATGCAATTTAAAACTCTGCAGATGAGAGTGTACAAAACAGATTGAGCCCTTCCCACCACGAGTCCTTTGCCATCCCAGGGAGCTCTAACATGCATGATTGGCTCAGTGCCAAGCTCCTAAAAGAGCCCCTTGTTGGTTACCAACATTGGCAGCATATGACTTGAACTAGGAATCCTGGTTTGCAAAATAATGCCATGCAAGTAGCCAGAAGTTAACTACACACATTGCAATGAAAATGGACATGTAGAGGTCCCCCTCATTGTTTAGTATGGTTTGGGTTTGGGATTTGAGGTTTTGGGTTTTTTTGAAAGGAAAGAGGTTTTGGGTGTAGAAGACTTGGCAGTGCAGCATCAGGACAGCCAGTCAAATAGACAAGCAGGACTTCCATTTTTACCTCTCTTGTCTTCAATCCCAGCTTTCCTGCAGCTAAATCTATGGGTAGGGATGTAAGTGAGGGAAATCTCCACTTATTTATTTCTGAAAATTAGGATGAAGTCATTATGGCCTGCACAGTATGTTTGCCATTATGGAGTTGCAAAGTGAGCTACAGAAAGGGCATTTAGTGGGAAATATTGTCAGCTGGCAGTCTGGGGCACTTGAGTACCCTCCATAACATGCATAACGGAATCAATTTAAACCTAGTGAAAGGGACATTGTCTGATAAAGTAATTCCTCTTTGAACACAAGATGGCAGCCTTAAATAAATGCAACCCCGCACAGCTTTTAATCTTACACATCATTAAATTCCTAATTTACACATTATGTTTTCATGGGCCAACCCATAACTCATTAGTGTTGAACTCTTGAGTTGTAAAGACCAACACACCAGACAAATGTGGGCTTCTTTATCCGCTTTTCTTTGGGTGGCAGTTCTCTTTTAATTTACCACAGAGGCAGACTTCAAATCCAACATTAAGAAAGCTTTCTGATCTTGTATGCTTTGTGCATCACTACCCCAAAGAAAAAACCTCTCTGATTACTGTTCTGTACCCACAGATTTTACTGATAAAGTGAGAATATGGAATGGGGAATACCATATTTTTTCAGCTTGTTCAAGATACTGGAGTTCCTTGAAAGATGCATCTTTCTGCAGGAGATTTCAAACAGGCCTTGAAGTCAAAACTAAAACAGGCTGCAAATAACATAGGATTTGGAGCTGTTCTTCCCACTTTTCCACAAAACTTAACACACCAAATCATGTTCTGACCTCTTGTCTTTCCATTCTCTTGTCTGGGTGTTGTGTGAAAGAAGTCACAAACACCATCTGAGCAGGAGGGTCTCCATAGGGCTCCAGTACCACAACACTAAAAATAATTCTACCAGAATGGATAGAAATGGCAAGAGAGAGGCTATAATCACTTTCCCTGCCTTGGGAACTACAAGTCAAAAATGTCAACTGTAGAAGGACTCTTTACAAACCTGGTACCACTGCTTTAGCATTGCATGCAAGAACATAAATGGAGCAGGTCAGACCAAGGGCCCTCCCAAGTCAGCCCCTGGTCTCAGATTCCCCAGGCAGGCAGGGGCAGTGGGAGGTGTGACTCATTATGTGGGGTCAAGGAAAGCAGAGCAGCAAGACAAGGCTTTGGGCTAAGTTTGTTCTTCCTGGCTGGACTGCAGCTTATCAGAACTGCAGGGCCACTGTCTGCAAGAGCAGCTGCTTTGAGAAAGCCAAATTCCAGCAGCACAAGGCCCTGCAAGCCCTGGTGGAAACTGCACTGAGGTTCACAGGTGGCTGGAAAGGCTGTTTATGCAAAGGAGAAGATCAGGATCATCCTTTTCCACCAGAAGTTGAACAAGCTTCTAGGGAAAGTCAGTCTTCCTCAGGGGAATGTTTTGATATGCTACTGTTCAAAAAAAGCCACCAACCTAAGGAGAGAGGAGGAATATTCATGCCTCAAGTGTCAGCAATTGCAGGATCTCCTCCCTATCCTCCACTAAGCCAAATCCACAACATCAGCAGAAGAAATCCTGGTGAAAGTGCCCATCTATTCTCTTGCTACTCATGTCTCCAGCAGCTCACAATGATTGCCCACCTTACAGACCCTTCAACTATTTTAGAGAATGTCAGTGCTGATCCAAGTCATCTGCCCCTGTGGAGCTAACTCCTTATTCTTATAGAATGGATGTCTTCACCCCCACCCAGTCCCTTTTTCTATTTGTTTTATTATATAGGCATTCATTTTTCTCTAGTTTTCTTCATTCCTCCTTTCTCTTCCTTTTGGTGGATGAGAACATACAACTTTGTTCATGGTAAGTTGGTATCCACCCAAAGGGGAAAGATCAGCAGAGAAAGAGGTAAAAGCCATTCAAAGTGTCTTTCTCCTGACACCACTTTCCAAGTGGAACCTTCCAGAGAGCTTGTGGATGATGAGGGACAGTGTGTAACAGAAGGGGATGTTCCCGTGTGGCAAATAAAGGGACTCTGGCTCTTTCCTGAGGTTAAACTGGGGAAGGAGGTGGGCTTGTGATGTCAGCTGAACATCAGCCTCAGTAGGTTTTACTTCCATTTCTGGCACAGATTTACAGATATGATTTAAAGACAGACTGGGCTTCTCTATGCCTTAGTTTACTCCTAGAGGAAATGAGTCTAGCATTTGGAGCATTTATAGGATTCCACTTCATGCTCATGCAAACACACTGAGACTTGGAGACCCAAGTTGCATTCTGCCCTTTCTCCACATCTTCCCCATCAGAGATTGTTCTGGAGGTTTAATGCAACCCCCAGCACCATCTGTACAACCTCATAAGGACGTAATTTTAGACCAATGCATTGTACAAGCATACCAGGAAAGGATGGATTCCTTTTGTGGTTAAAGCACAGCAGGAGGCCCTCGAAGATTTAGGTTCCATTCTCAGTTCTGCCCAATAGTTTGAACAGATCATTCGATCTCTTCAAGCTCCCAGTTCCCCTTTATGAGAGGGGAGCAGCTCTCAATGGGAATGCCCGAGAGGATTAATGCACACAACACGGAGGAGGTGAGGGCTGCATTGCTGAGCTGCATGACAGCGAGTGCTCTCCTGGCTTGCCAAGTCTCCCACACTGCTGCCAGAGATGGGGCACAGCCTCCAGAGGTGGCAATTAGAGCACTGCCAAGTATTGCAGTGATGCGTGCCACACGGCACGGCCACCCCTCCTTGGCAGGGCGCCTCTCCAAACAGGGCTGAGCCACACAGCAGCTCCGGGCCAGGGCACTGACCCTGCAGGCAGCCCGGCACGGCCCAGCCCGGCTCAGCCCAGCCCAGCCCAGCCCAGCCCAGCCCAGCCCAGCCCAGCCCAGCCCACGCAGCTCCGGGCGGCTGCAGGGCCAGGGCAGGCTCTGTGCCCGGTGTCCTGCTGCCACCTCTGCTGCCAGAGCAGGGCAGGGACCAGCCTGCACCGTGCCCATGCTGCCCACACCCTGCCTGGCCTGCCTGGGCCACGCTGCCCCACTGCCCACCCACCCTGCCCCACTGCCCCACTGCCCATCCTGCCCCACTGCCCACCCTGCTCACCCTGCTCATGCTGCCCACCCTGTCCACCCTGCTCACCCTGCCCCACTGCCCACCCTGCCCCACTGCCCACCCTGCTCACCCTGCTCACCCTGCCCCACTGCCCACCCTGCCCCACTGCCCACCCTGCTCACCCTGCTCATGCTGTCCACCCTGTCCACCCTGCTCACCCTGCCCCACTGCCCACACTGCCCACCCACCCTGCCCAGGCTGTCCCACTGCCCCACTGCCCACCCTGCCCACCCTGCTCACCCTGCCTACACTGCCCTACTGCCCACCCTGCTCACCCTGCTCACCCTGCTCACCCTGCCCCACTGCCCCACTGCCCACCCTGCTCACCCTGCCCACACTGCCCTACTGCCCCACTGCCCACTCTGCCCCACTGCCCACCCTGCTCACCCTGCCCCACTGCTCACCCTGCCCCTCTCCAGCCAGCACCCAACCTCACCTCCAGAGTCAGCACTTCCCCAGTGCCTGCCCTGCTGCTGACACCCACACACAGGGCCAGGCACAACACACCTGGCCATACGGACCAGCAGCCAAACACAATTTTCCCTTCATCCACAGCCCCTCTCAGTCTCCCATCTGCCCTCCTTGCTTTGCACAGAGGGCTCAGACAACTCTTTACATGAGGGCCAGCCTCTGCAAGCCTCACCAGAATACAGACAAGACATACCCTTCAGCTACACACTGCCAGAGACAGCCCCTCACACCATGCACAGGGCTCCCTCTGCTCCCTCTCTTCTGGCCTCCTGTGCATACCAGACTTACTCCACACCCTGCACAGGCAGACCCCTTCACTCCCAAATGCAGCCACAGACACCTGAAGCGTGCACACACCTGTAGATCCAGAAGTACAGAGGCACCAATCACTGATCTTGTGCAGGCAGGGGGCTGAGTGGAAAGGCAGCAAGGAGGTGTGATCAGACCATTAGTGGAGGGAGACCTTAAAGCCTGGTCACAAGCAGTGTGCAGCCTTTTATTTAGTAAATGCTGCTTCCACATTTGCAACTGCATCCACCTCAGTCAGACGCCAGCTCTGTCACCCACAACATCACAAGGTCTTCATCTGTACTCACCACTTGCCTGTGCCCCACTGACCTTTGTCTTCCAGGCAGTTCTCCAACACTGCCATAATGGACAAACCCTATGGCAGAAGCAAACGTTCTGAATCACAAATATCTCAACAGTCCAGCTCTGCATGTGCAAACACACAAGTCCTGGCTCCAGAGCTGTGCTGCATCTCTCCCAAGCACTCCTTTCCTTGTTAAATACTTGTGCATTTTACAGAGCATTCTTCTACAGGTATCCCAAATATATCCCCTACACTTCCACAGGAGTGGCTTCACAAATTCTCTGTGCATCTCGAGCAACACAAACACATCTACACATCCCGTATGGATTTTCGTGTTATCCAAGTCAACAGTGGTCTGCTGGCAGGGCAAGTTACATTGTGGTTGCCAAACCAAGAAACAGATCCCTTAGTTCATCATTAAGGGTAGATAAAGTCTGCTGGTAATGGAGACTGGGACTGCTTAGGGCTTTATTCAGCTTATTCATTTGTCCACTTGTATTTAACAAATTCTTTTTAAAAGTTGTGGTTTTTACTTTTATTTTTGCAGCATTGCATCTGATGTATGAAAACAGATCACAGGCTGAGCCTTGTACCAAACAGAATATATCCTAAGTAAGAAGACACAACAACCTGTAAATATTAGAGATTTTGGCAATATGCAGAGTTGTTCTGTTGTCTCCTCTTGCTCTATGTACCTCATGATTTTACTTTGAAAATCTCTTCTCGTGTTTAACACTGCAGTGGGCTGCTTTATACCTTCCTTCACTTCAGACACTAGGAAAAAATCCCGAACAACAGGTTTTTTTCTCTCTGACATACTGGTGGCATAATCAGCTCTGCCTTGGTTTTCCTATCTCCAGTTTCTGGCCTTAGGGAGTGCCTTTGGTGAGATTTCACCTTATTTTATGCCCTTTCCATTGTCACAAGGTCAGGTCATTTCCTTAAAAGTAACCTGCTGTGGTCAAGGTTGTTTTCCTCACCTGCTTTATTGCCTTTTAAATGTTTTAGTGTTTTGCCTGTTTCTCAGGTTGAGCACAGGATGTTTGTTGCACTGGTAAGAGGTTAGTACTGCGAAGCCTAGGGAGTGATATATGGATGGTTCATGCTTTCTTTTGGATTTAATTTTTCATCCTCTAGTGCTCTGTGGTAAAAGGAATGTTTGCTGCTTGCCTAGGGAGACACCTGACATTTAGACTTTATCTTCTGTAAAGGCTTGGGCCAAAATTCTCTTCTCTGACTTTGGGAATGGCAGTAAAGGGCACAGAGTTGAAGTGAAGGGGGGGACAAAGTGGGATATGTGTCTTTGTGATACCAGGCCACAGTAAGAGACTGTGCAGCCCTCTGATAAAAGTCAGTTCCTCCAATATAAATGGGGTTTTCATCCCAGCCACCATGCAGACATTCCTCAGTCCCAAAGTACTTGTGGGCCTGAGGATGGAGGGAAGAAAAGAAGAGTGACTTGGGCTACAACATCCTGCTATAATGTTCTAACCAGGGGAGTGCTCAGATTCTGGGTTTGGAGCTTTCACAGCCCCTGCACCCCCAGGTAGAATACAAAGGCTGAAGAAAAGGTAAAGAAACTTCCCCTGGAATACTTTTTGCTCAAGCTCAAAACAATGAGGGGTTTCCTTTTCTGTTGTTGTTGTTGTTGTTGTTGTTGAGTCCTAGTTTTGCATTTTCCTAACCTGATTTGGCTGCCCCTGCCTCTGGCTTTATCTTATGTCCTGAGTCAGTAATATTGATTCAACAGAGACACATCTGACAGGAACAGGAAGAATAAGGAAAGGACACCTTTCTGGAGATAACTCTCCAGTGTAAAACTGGAGATTGGTGTGTGAATCTTCCATCTCCAGGGCATCAGGAGCCATGATCTCTCCCTCCAGAGCATTCACTTTCCCAGAGCTGAACACACTGGCTTTCAGAAACTCTCCCCTTAGGTGCTTACATCTGGTTTGCTCACTGGGGTAGGAAACACCAGGAGATGCTGTGCTGGTCTTCCTTCCCATAGCTCCTCATTCCTGCCTTTCCCTACCCCAACCAGTCACAGCACCAGAGAACAGTTCTGTGAGAATATGAATGGTTGATCATAGGTCAAAGATGCCAGGAGAGGTTTCTTCTGTGAGTGAAAGGTTAAAAGTTTGTGTTCCCCACCTGTGTGTGCCCACACCTGCCCCTCCCAATCATTCTGATATCTGAGCTGCAGTGACTGATGGGCCATTAATAGCTAAAAAGCCCCCTTGGCACAATTGCTAAAAGAGGTATGAACTTTCTGTAAATGGCACTGCTTTATAGTTGTTGGAATCAATGCTACTTAGATGGTTTCCCAATTTTAAATAAAGTGTTCTCAGTGTGAGGAAGGCTTGGAATGGATGGAAGTTGCATTTTTGCTGGCCTTCCTGTGAATAAGTAGTGCCTGCTTTGCAGAACTACAGGTGAAGGTCTTTTGCATGATTCATTTATTTCATCAAGTGTGATGTAAAAAAGATAGACCTGCAGCAAGAAGGACCCAGGTATGTTCTGCCCAGTTCTTTTTTTATCAGAATTTTCACTTGCAGGCTCTATCTGTCAGGTGGATTCTCCATAGCACAGAAAGGCTGGGGAGCTTTCCCTGCCATGCTTTGAGAGGAGGTCTGAACGTCCTCGGTCTGGCAGAATTTAGAGTGTGTTTAATTTCCATGTCACTGAAATGAAGTAGTATTTGTTTTAGAGATTTTGTGCAGTAGTGTTGTTGTTTTCCCGGCTGACCTTTCCAGGCTCTGTGCTGCCGTGGCAGAGGGTTGCTATGGGGATTGCCTCACAGGGGTGGGAGCATCAACCAGCACATGCAGACACCCTGGGTGCTCCATTCTGCACCTGCCCAGTGGTGCTGTGCCACTGGGAACTGCTCACTGAAGTCTGGTAGGCTCATTCATTGACACACAGGAGATCCAGCTCCAAAATATCTCCCTTTTTTCCCTGTGTTTTCCTGTATTGTTTGGCAGAAGTAACTTTTTTCTGACTTAGTTGCTTATTTTCAATGGTGCCATAGGTTTTGTCTTCTATTAGCAAATATAACTTGCAGCAAACTGAGGATCAGTCCTGAAGAGCTCAGGATAAGCCAAGGGTTTAAGCTATACAAATTTATGATGTAATTACTCTCTTCTCTTTTTTCCTTGTTTGGTTTTTTTTTTTTTTTTTTTTTTTTGTATTTTTGTATCACCTGTAAGGTAAAAGTATGTCAGTGGTTAATTCCTCTTGGAGAAATCCAATACAAATTCAGCAATACTTTGCTGTTGGACAGATGGCTGAAAGGAAATGATTAATCTACTAACCTTGGATTTAGGAGATATGGATTGGAGTATCTGCTTGCTGCAGATTCTCCATGTGACACCGATGCATAAATATTCTCAAATATGGGCACTGGCCTCTGTGCTTGGGCTCACAGACTGCAAAATAGCATCACCCTGTCTCTCAGGGCAAGGTGAGAAGAAAGAAGGCACATGGCCTCAGCTGGGTAATCCCAGCTTCTTTACAAGAGAATCTGCTGGCTACAGCAGCAGGGTAAGCAGAAGGTGACTGGGAATGAGTGTGGAAAAGAAAGTGATGGCAAAATATTTTGTTATAGTTTTGAGGTGGTGCAGACATGCTCTACAAACTGAGGCTGCTGCAGTGATGGGTTCCACACAAGTGCCTGGCAAAGGCAAGGCTATTTTCAGGAAATTAGACCCTAATTTGCAACTGCTCATGCTGACACAGATTTTTCTATAGTTTCATGTCTCAAGCACTCTTCTGTTTTGTATGGGCATAATTAGTGCCAGTGACTGTCTCCCAAGGGAATGTCTGAACTGGAACTCAGCCATCCTGAAGATACAATATCAAGAGAAGTTTAGCTAAGAAAACAGGTACATCTTCCTAATCCCCATCCTCCTTCCCAATATCCCATATGCAACCTCTTTTACACAGTCCCAATAATTTATTATTTCCTCAGCTATACCAGAGGATCCAGTATTTGCCACCCTGCATGTGACATGAGACACAGCATAGGTTAACTGTAAGAACCACATCCAATCTTCCAACACTTGTATACATGCACTGTCTCCCCTCTCCCCTCCAAAACAGATCTTCTCTCTGCCTTTTTGGTGAAAAATCCATCATCGAAAGTATTTATTTGTTTTAAGTGAATCCAGAAACCAAGGCTTCGAACTGCTGTCTTTTGCAATTTCCTGAGCCAACCCCACTTCTCTGCACAATTCATCACTGCTTTCTTTGTGCTCTGCTTGCTCTACCCCCAAGAAACATTCAGAGACATGGAGTACAGGCCTTAAAAGCACACATGCTTGCACAGGGCTGTTGTACACATCCTGAGGCTGTATGGGCTGAATTCTCCAGGATTTGGAGCTTGGGGGAGGAATGCATCCAGCAGACACGTCACAGGCAGGGGCCACGAGAAGTATTGCCAGAGCTGAGTGTAAAAGTTGATATGTTGGAGAGAAAAATCACAAACATTCCCCAGCAACTGTCAGCATGGTCCATCTCCAAGAAGGGCTTCACATCTGGGAAGAAACTGCCTGCGGGTAATTGGGTTTGCTAGAGTTGCCTCTCTAATTAATAAGTGATTTGACTTGGAGATTGGAAATAATAGTTGAAATGATGGCATCAGCACAGGGGCATTGGGGCTGCTGTTGCTGTACTGTTCAGAAAGGACTTTCCTGCACAATCTAATAACACTGTATGGCAGTTTGAGGAATGTGAAGTTGTTTGCCCAGGAGACCAACAATGTGATAATATTGGCATATAACCTTCTAGTATTTGAGTAATTAGTTGCTTAGCTACTTTGGATAGGTCATTATTTTGCAAACTGGAAACATTTGCAAGTGGTGATATTTTCCTCAGTACTGTGAAAGAGCTAAACCTATTCTGGCAGTGTACAACTCCTAGAAATATATATGCATAAATTGTTTCTAATGAGACCATCTGCCTTTTATAGCCCCTTTGGAACTAAATAGTACCCAAAGACCACTCTGTCTTTTAGATATCCGTGGTCAGGAAGGCTGCTCCTGGCAATAACAGTATGTAGGTTTTTGCAGCTAGAGAAGCTTTTTGATTTCTACATTTCAAGACGTGTTTGTGTGTGCATGCTTGCATCATGCTACTTATATTTGTTGAAGTTATTAGAAATCACTGTCCCAAATCTCTTAAGAGATAGCATCTGGTAACTCATCTGTTAAATTAGTATTTTCAAAGATAACAGAAAGTTCGATCTTTCACTTACAGGGCTGGGGGCAAGCTTGGGAAGGATTCTCCACTATGTCAGGATCTTCTTGTATTTGCAAAGAAACAACACTGTTTTAAAAGAATACCCTCAATTTAAAAATCACAGCTGAGTTGCTCAGACTCAACATTTCACTTTGAGGTGCCCACATTTTGACACTGGTGTAAAACTGTGGCTTCCTGGGTGTTGTGTGCACAGCTCCCACGGAGCTCAGCATGCTCAGCACCCCTCAGTGTGCAGCTGCTGTCCTGGTGCCCAAATCAGGCCTAGGTAACAAATTTCTTCTTTAACTCATGCTTATAACCTCACACCAATTACGACAAAAATAACAGGATAACCTGTAATTCAGCACTTGCCTGCTCCTTGCCTTCACTGGGCTGGAGCTGACTGACTGAGAATAGTGGAGTCAGGTGCTTCTCTTCCCGTCAAATTTTCAGTCATATCCCCTCTCAAGTCCTTCTATAGCAACAGAGACCTTTAAAAAGCCTCCACTGACTGTTTGTTTGTTTGTTGCTTTACTCTGCAACCACGTGGATGCATGAGCTTCAGTCTGGGGATTTGTGAAGTCATGCTCCGTGTGGTTTCCCTTTAAATACTCCCTGCAGCTTTCTGTCGGAGACCTCAGGCGTGTGCTGGGGGACAGCCTGTCTGGGAGGGAGATCTGCATGGCAGGGCAGGGCTGGGGTCATGGCCCCTGGCAGCTGGGGAGGCCAGCTGGAGTCTGACCTCTGGCTCCAGGCTGGCTGTGCCTGGGCACACTGGGTGTGCTGGGTGTACTGGGTGTGCTGGGTGTACTGGGCACACTGGGTGTACTGGGCACACAGGATTTGCTGGGCACACAGGGTGTACTGGGCACACTGAGTGTGCTGAGTGGGCAAACTCGGTGTGCTGGGCATTCTGGGTGTGCTGGGCATGCTGGGTGTACTGGGCATACTGGGTGTACTGGGTAAACTGGGTGTACTGGGTAAACTGGGTGTACTGGGCAAACTGGGTGTACTGGGTAAACTGGGTGTACTGGGCACGCTGGGTGTGCTGGGCACACAGGATTTGCTGGGCACGCTGGATGTACTGGGCAGGCACACGGGGTGTACTGGGCACACTGGGTGTACTGGGCAGACTGGGTGTGCTGAGCACACTGGATTTGCTGGGCATTCTGGCTGTGCTGGGCACACTGGGTGTACTGGGCACACTGGGTGTACTGGGCAGACTGGGTGTGCTGGGCACACAGGATTTGCTGAGCACACTGGGTGTACTGGGCATGCTGGGTGTGTTGGGCACACTGGATGTACTGGGCAGACTGGGTGTACTGGGCAGACTGGGTGTGCTGGGCACACTGGAGAGAGCAGGGCTAGTGAAACACCTGGTGAAGGAGGGGGAGAGCTGCTCCTGCACACAGGGAGGGGAGGAGAGGCACACGGGTCATGGAGCAGGGACACTGCAGAGGGGCCTGGCTGCTGGATGGAAAGCTCACCCAGGGATGGATTGTCTCGAGGCAGTTACACAAACCTCTCCTTCCTGAGGAACCTCTTCCTCTCAGCCTGTGGCTGCAGCCCCCCAGAGCCCTCAGAAAACTCGTGTCAGCACAGCCTCTCACCTGTTTTTGTTTTAGCTCAATGGAAAGTTGTGGGTGCCCGTGGGACAGTGCACAGGAGGGTTTTCCAGGATGTACCTGGTAGGTGACCAGCCCTGAGGCAGTCAGATGTTTCCATGAAACTCTCTCTTGAATTAAATATTCTATGCCAGGTCACATTAATTAACATTCCATCTGTCATAACACAGCAGGGTAGTGAGCTGAGGTGGGGGGGAGGATAAACACTTCCCTATTCACTACCTGCTGTTAATTAGAAGAGAAATTAAATAATAAAATTTTTTTTTGAAGGCTGTACTCCTTTTAAGGGTTGGTGAATCAATGCTTTGTGATAATTCAGGTGCTTTGGGTGAATCTAAGGTCTCAGCTGTAGCCAAGATTATTCCAGAACTTTAGTCAATGAGGTTAGTGCATATTCTCATCTTAATTACAGCCTGACAGTAGCCATGCTACATAGAGCTCAGGACAAATGCACATTCAGGAGGCTCAGGGTTGGAGGTTTTTTCAGTCATATCTCAGATGCCTCCTTTTGAAATTTCACTTGCTCTATTTCCTCTCAGAGAAAAGTTTTGCTGGGAAGTTTGACAAAACTCCTTTGGTGTTTTTAGAGCTGTAACACTTTGAAATGTATCTGAACTTCCCTTTAGAGAACTTTTTCTCTTTTTTTTTTTTTCTTTCTCAGCTCAAACACACTCCACAGTTGCTTGGCCTTGTTGTGTACCTGTTTGAGGTAGGTTAACTAGCATAACAAAAATATTGATGAGTTAGCATCTTGTCCTATTTTTTTTTTCATGCAGCAAAATTCCGTTCTCTCTTCTCACACCAAGTGTGTCTGTGTGTCACCACAGAGTTTGTTATTTTATCTTACTCTGTGAATAAGCATTTATACTCACCATGGCAAGGAGCAACATAACACGTGGGAGCTGGTGATGTGGGTGGCTGTGCACCAGGGGTGTCTGCCACCACAGCCAGGTGTGAGCATCACGGTGATCCTGCCTCATGCAGGCACACTCATGTCAGGCTAACCAGGCACAGTCAGCCTGGGGACTGCTGGAGCCACTTGCTTTTCTCTTTGGAAGGGCTGTTTTTGTGGTTTTATCCAGCCAGCTTTGCTGCTACCTCTGTATTCCCCGTAGAAGCCTTTGCCAGGACAGAGCAGCAGCATTCCCCTGCCTACAAAGCACCCTGATGCACACACCATGTGGCTTAGCTCTGACACACAGCTTGGTCCTGATAGTCTTTGTTGCTGAGATAATGGGATTTCCAAGATATGGGGCTTGGGGAGAGAGTTGGCTTCTCTTTTGAATATAATGGCTGGAGCTGGGTCTGGCATTGTTTCCAGAGAAATACACTTTAAAGCAGAACTTTGTTTTTATCTTGACAGGTTTGTTTGTTTGCAAATACAGAGTCTCTATCATCAGGCCAGGCTTCTGCAAATAAGTGTCTTAGTGTGGTTAAAAAAGGCCATACATACATAAAAGTTACCATCTGGTTTGTAAACCACAGCCCAGAGATCAGAGGGGGACTTCCCTTGCACTCTTGTTAGAGCTCCAAGATGTTTTCCTCTGGACTGGGTCACAGCTCTGAGCTGTAGTACTCTTTGTGTGTTTCAATAGAAATAAGCAAGAGTTCACATCTCAGTCAACAAATGTAAGGAGCTCTTAAAAGTAAATCAACATGAGCAAATGGCTTCTGCTGCATAGAGAACACTGGTGTGGCCAACGTCACTGCTACGTACACAAATTAAATGTTATGTGCATGAAAGGACATTCAACCACAGGCAGGAAAAATAAAAGTTCAAAGGAAAATCCATGAGGTAGGCAGACCAAAGCCCATAGAAGTGGATGGCCAGAGATGTTCAGCAGGTGAAGAGCAGGAATGGGCCTGTGGGAAGTCCAGAGCATGCTGGGTTTAGTCCCTTGCACTGTAATTGTAATTTGCTTGTGTGACAGAACCCCTGGAGAAGAAGGGAGGTGACAAGACAAATGGCTACATTCATTTTCATGGGTTTGGACACTGAGGGGTGGAATCCAGATTGGCAATGCAGTTGCTGTCAATAAGTAGTATTTCAGTGGGCAGGAGTGCCAGGAGGAATTTTTACTCCTTACCAACTCCAACAAGAGGGGGACTCACCAGAAAATACTTACCAGGGTGTGACTAAAATCAGAAGTGGACAAATAGGGTCTGCCTTTAGCTGTTCTGCCTCAAGTACCACCCTTTGGACATAAAGAACACGAGTGGGAGCTGAAATCACCAGGGAAAGTGTGTTCTGTCAGGGCAGACAACACCGGCAGATGGGTAGAAACAGCAAGGCCTTCACTAAGACCCGGTGTTTAAAAAAATCTTAAATTTTGTGTTACAAAGTTACAAAATGTTACAATGGTGTTAAAATTTGACCACAAGGATTGACAGGAACCTCTCTGTGTTCCCCTCCTGTCTTTTCTTCCTGGTCCTCAGTTCCAGCTCTATCTCTGTGGTGCTGCTCCAGCCCTTTCTGATTTTATTTTATCCTCTCTGCACAAAGATTCTTTTCTTTTAGGGCTTGTCCCTGTTCCCCGAACTATTTTTACCAGTTCCACCTCAGTGTCTTTTGCCTCTGACTCACTGCTGGGAATCCTCCCCTGGATCATTCCTCCTTTTCTCATCCCCACAGCATCACTCCTCGTCTGCTAGAGGTCAGAGCAGGAATCTCTTCTCAATTCCTAGCTGTAAAAAAAAATGGTATCTTGGAAAACCATGCCTGAGGGCATACTGATGACTGCTCCCTCCAAAAGCAAAGCAAACAGGCTTCTGTGGCTCTTGCAGGGTTTAGCCAAGGTGCCCATCACTCATGAGCTTTGTGCACTGAAGGGAGAGGCTCTTTGGTCCTCCTGCATTGTCCTTTGGGTGTTCAACATCTGTCAAAAAGAACTGGGCTCTAGGTGGGAGCTAGGGTGCTTTAGACCCCTTTCTGATGCCCTGGTCAGAGAGCAGCCACCAGCTCCCCCCTGGAGATGCCACCTTCAAAGGCAAAACTCCATTTCTTGCTGCTGCCTCCCAACATTGCTCCTGCAGAGAGCTGTTCTCCTTGTCTTGTTAATAAATTTTTAAAGGCAATAAATCTTGGCTTCTTTCAATAATTCATTTTCATCTGACCAGGTTCCAGGTGGGTGTTTAGGCTCTCCCTTTCTCCTGGGACTCCGTGGATGGCAAGGAGGCTGTTGGGGGAAGCACAGGCACTCACAGCCCTGCCCTGCCCTGAGCCTCCCCTCTGCCTGGGAGCTGCTCCTGGGGCTGCAGAGGCAGGCAGGGAAGCTGTGGCTTTAAGAGCCCATCCCTCCCCAGTGCCTGCCTTTGGGGTTGTGCTCTCCCTCCCCCAGACCTTAGATTCCCTCTCCACAGGATGTCTGCTGTCCTTGTCTCCTCCCTCCAGTGGGATGGCTTCCTCTGCTCTTGCTGTGATAAGGGTTTGTTTTCTTCTCCAACATACCCTGGGCTAATACCACTCTGCATTTTTCTGCTTTGATACCTGCATTTATGTTCTGATTTCTTTCTCTCTCCTGGGGCCATACTGCTTTTCTTTTCTCACCCAAAGCAGGTCTGCAGTAAAGACAGGTATAACTAATAGCACTGGGCTTTGTCAATGAAGCAGAGTTCAATTTATCCTTTGCAGAGATCGTATAGGCAAGAAACATCAGGCTAAGATTTATGTGGAACTGTTTGTCTAAATGGACTTCCTACTTCCTTATTTCCATGGAGCGAGGAAGCCGCCAACATCTGCTCTGTGCCTGATACCACTTCCGATTCCACCAGCAGAAACTTTTCCCAAGAGACAAGGAGCAAGTCGTTTCCCAAGCTGGTG